>CM046451.1:6523296-7254603 GCA_025506515.1 Flaveria trinervia | reverse complement strand
TGGGATGTAATATGTGTGGTATAGAAGTCAAAGTCTTGGTCATTTTTAGGGAAAGAGGGGACAGTTTTTTGTCCCATCGCACATTGGTTTAGGTTTGTTGCTTTTAGATACAACTCATAAGTAGTTGTTAGAAGCTCTAATAAGTTAATTATTAGTTGTTATTGGGTATTCCATCATGTTGTGCTTCGATAGGGGGAGAAAGAAAAGACTTAAGTAGGTATCTCAAATGCTACTTATGTCGGTTGATATGGGTAAGAATTGCCAATACATACAAATGAACAAACATACACAGTAAAATCCCCCAAATGTTGTTTCCGTCAATTCATATGGGTAGAAGGGCAAACCTTTCTTGTCATGCGGTATAGTGTGGACCGTGGTTGTCATCATCATTATAAATGAAGTCAAATTAGCAATGACAAACATATGTATAGGATAGAAACCATTTATTTGGTGTTATTATCTTCCAACTTTTTTCTTTAAGGTGGCAAAATTTGGAATTATATATTAGAAAGGACTTCTCTTGGAGTCTTAGGTACCATTTGTTGAAATTTATTGATACATGTGAACACTAAGTCACAAACCTAGAAAGTAATATCAGGTGGTTACCATTGATTAGAAGTTTAGAACGATTAATACTGAATTTAGAAACTTTTGAGGAAGTGTTATGGAATCATACTATTCTTACCTTCCCTTTCAAATGATGGTTAAAATTTTGATCTGGTTAAACTTCTTGAGAAGCTAATCTGTAATCACCAGTTTCTCTTGTAAAACATTTTCACTTGATGTAAAATTGGAAATGTGTTTTTAGAGGTAAACAACCATTTAAACTAGGTTTCATAATTAAGAACCCTAACCAGTTCATACACCTTATTCCTTGTGGGGACAAGGGAGCCGAGGATCTCACTAGAAACAGCCTCTCTATCCTTTGTGATAGGGGTAAGGTTTGCCTACATCCCACCCTCCTCAAACCCCATTAGTAGCTTCGCTATGACGGGAAGTACTGGCTATGGTTATGGCTATGGCTATGGTTTAACTGGTTCATACACCAGATAGCAAAACAACCCTTAGCATACATGGACAGGGGCACACAAATCATCAGAGTCATGTCCAATGGCTGACAATGCGGAGGCATATGATAATCATAAGTTTTTGTGCTCCTTTATGAATCGCGATAGAATAGGATTTATGCTTAGTATTTTTTGTATTATTGGTGATTTCATCACACATTTATTTCTGTTTCCTATTGTATTTTCAGAAAACTCAAAGGAGATTAATAAAGAGTCGATATCAAGTGATGCAAATAAAGTGACATCCTCAGATGGAGGAGAAAAAAGGTGATTACTATTTATGTTGTCATAGGTGGATGCATGTGCCTGTTACTATTTGCAATATTTTGGTTACCAATTTCTACCGTGAATTTTTTGTTTCTGATTGTGTTCTCTGTTTGTGCACCTAGTTGTACATCATTGTACTCTATTAGTGTGTTATGCTTGTGTTGAGAGTTGTGATATTTAACGACAAAATTTTGCATTTAATTTGATCATGTTTCAATAAAGAGAAACAGAGAAGCATATAATATAAGTAAATGTGAAAATAAAGAGAAAGAAATGTAGATAAACCAACATAGGTTTCATATCAACAAAGATAGATATCTAGTATTTTAGTTTCCTAAAACCTGAAATAGCTATATTTATTATAAATTTGTTGATTATATACACCTTCCTTTCCAAAATAAACTGACCTCTTTCTTGAACACAAATCATGAGCGACTCTTGTATTGTTTTAATGTTTAATTGTTGCTTATCCAATATTTCGACGTATCTAGTTTTTAAAGATCAAGTTCAAACATTGTGCTTTAACAGAACTTGTAGACGTTTGAGCTGTTTCAGATAGCAATAAAATGACAAATTGATGATTTAGAACAATGCATACACAATTCAAATAAGTTAAGCAATCATCAACACTTTTAGAATGATTGAAATAAGAGCCACATTTATAATAAACTATTTAAATACTGGTGTTTTTTGAAACATTAAAAAGGCATTTAGCTTAGGTACATAATAGTTCTTTTATTATATAAAATGTAACTATTTGCAGCTGACGCAACGTAGGTTTCTTAGGTGGAAACTTCAACATAAACTAGTTGATGTAGACAATAATTCTCAACATTTCATAAAGCAGTTATAAAATATAACATAATGTGTAAGTTATAATTGACTTTAATAATATATGTTCTCTGCATATCATTATGACATACGAATTTGTTTCTATTAAACCTACATGTTGTTTTAGTGTGCCTGAAACTGATGATGGAACTGCAACGAAGGAAGCGGAGGTGGATGCAACACCTTCAGCTTCGCACGATATTGGGGCAGTGGAAAGCGATGGTCTTGCGACCTCAGGTGGCAGTGTCAAGACGACTTTGGCTAGTGCTGGCCATACTTTGGAAGGACCCGAGTCTGAACTTGTTCTTAATCCACTAAGGCTTGCATTTGAGACCAAAAACCCCAAAGTCCTTGAGCTCGCGTTGGATTGTCTTCACGTATGTCAATTTTGTCCTATTCTAGCTTTATACATAGAAAAGAAGTATATATGTATGCTGGTTAATTGCATGGTATAGCAACACACCATTTTTTTATTGCCATTTAGATCTCTTAACTATCAACATTTGGTTACGAGAGTCACTGAATTATCATTTTGTTGTCACTCTAAGTCCTAGAAAAGTACCTATATTGCAAAAAATAATGGTTTAGGGGTATACATAGCAAAAAAAATACCCAACTTAGCAACAAAGTGATAGTAGTTGCTATACAGTACGATTAACCATAGATAGGTTCTCATCAATTGTTTTAAACCGACATATTTTTTTTGTATATGCAGAAACTCATTGCATATGACCATCTAGAGGGTGATCCTGGTCTTGAAAATGGTAAAAATGGTCCTCTGTTTACAGATATTCTAAATATGGTTTGCAGCTGTGTGGATAATTCCTCACCAGACAGGTAAATTATTTTTCATATTATTTCTTTCTTTTTTTCCTTTCCAACTCATGAGTTTTCACAACAATGCCTTTTTTTAACGTCTGAGGGAATTTATGCAGTACCACTCTTCAAGTCTTGAAAGTGCTACTTACTGCTGTTGCATCGGCCAAATTTAGAGGTAATCTAAATGTTTGAAGAGAATTTTTTCTTGTTATGTGCTGTGCATTAATGACACTATGCAATAAGAGGAACATGCAATGAATTTTGCTTTCGTAATTCCTTATTTGTATTCATTTTCTTGTATGCAGTTCATGGTGAAGCATTGCTGGGGGTAATTAGAGTGTGTTACAACATCGCTCTTAATAGGTAACTGTTAAATTCTGTTCCAGAGTTTATTTCAATTTTGGCAAGTGAATTGATAATAACATCTCTTCTGAATGCTTAGTAAAAGTCCTATAAACCAAGCTACATCCAAGGCTATGCTAACCCAAATGATCAGCATAGTGTTCAGGCGAATGGAAATGGATCTGGTTTGTTATCTAGAATTCTGCATTGATGTTTGTTCTTGTTCTATTTGCAAGAAGAAAGTAGAAGACTGTATTATAATAAATTCTTTCTTTGTTTGTAATTCAGATGTCTTTAAATAAACACAGTGCTTCATCCACAAAGGTTGAAGAAAGTTTTTCAAATGGCACCCCTATTGCACCTCTCGAGGAGCTTCATAATCTGGCTGGCGGAACTGACATAAAGGTGCTTAGATGCTCATTCTTTTAACAGCTCACGTTCCAGAAATTAGTTTCATTATGGTGGCAATATTTATCCATTAACTCAAGAATCTGGTTTCAAACTGTGATTTTTCTCAATTGGGTCAATTCCAGAAATCTAGTTTTGATTTCAATATTTTTATGTTTTCTGTCTGATAAGTTAAATCTTTTGTCATACAGGGTCTAGAGGCAGTTCTTGACAAGGCTGTGAAGCTTGAAGATGGTGAAAAGACTACTCGGTATGTATTGTTGCATAGAAAATTTGATTTCATTTTGTCATAGGATTTTGGGAAATATTTATACTTTATCTTGTTTATTATTATAAAGTGGGACTGATCAGGAGAGCATGAGCATTGGACAACGTGACGCTTTGTTACTTTTTCGTACCCTTTGCAAGGTTTCAAAATCTTTTATACATGCTTCTTGTAGACTTTTGGCTACAAATTGAGTGAACATATTGATTTTATTTTGGTCATGACAGATGGGTATGAAGGAAGATAATGATGAAGTTACTGTGAAGACACGTATTCTCTCTCTCGAACTTCTACAGGTTAATGTTCTACTCCTAGCTTCTGATAATTGGATCTCAATCTTATTCATTATTAGTGATTCAATTTTGGCCTGTTTTTTACTTCACATGTGTATGTTGGCTGTTTTTTTCTAAATAAAATCTGACAGATGGATCTTGCAGGGGTTGTTGGAGGGGGTTAGTCACTCCTTCACTAAGAACTTCACCATCATCGACTCTGTTAAAGCTTACCTATCATATGTGTTATTACGTGCATCAGTTTCACAATCCCCCGCTATCTTTCAGGTAAGTTGGATGTTTACATATTTTTTGTATAGTTCATCAGGAAATTCTCTTGCTCAAATCATGGAAACATTCATGCTTATAACATACTTTTTATTCTATTTTGCCAGTACGCAACAGGAATTTTCGCTGTGCTATTGTTGCGTTTTAGGGAAAGCCTTAAGGTACCCACAAAGTTTAGACAGCCCAAATTTATATATATTTTTTCTACATCTTGCATTAATATTAATTTTCAGGTTGAAATTGGTATCTTCTTTCCGTTGATTGTTTTGAGATCTTTGGATGGCTCCGAATACCCACTCAACCTCAAATTAAGTGTTCTCCGGTATGGTTTATCTTAACTATCACCTCATATTTGTTTAAAGTCTTGGATTTTTATACTATTCAAATCAGCTTCTCTCACATTTCTTAAATTTATGACCTTTTTTCTGCAAAATTTATTCAAATTCCTGAATAGATTGTTCCTTATCTTTTTTACTTACTGGTAAAACCTTTCAGAATGCTGGAGAAAGTTTGCAGGGATCCGCAGATGCTCGTTGATCTCTATGTGAATTATGATTGTGATCTTGATGCTCCGAATTCATTTGAAAAAATGGTAATTTGTTACTTTGCTTCCTCTAGAGGTGGCAATTACTCCCTCATTTACTTATGAACGGGTTGGGGATAACTTTGTAAAATAGTAATCAAGTTTCAATGATTGTTCTAGTTAGATTACTCATAAATTTATTTGTCCCAATCAAGTCACTCAAAATTTTTTTTGTCCCAATCAGGGCACTCATAATATTTTTGTCCCCAAAAGTTTCAGGATTGTTCTAATTAGGTCTTTTATAAATTGCAAAAGTTTTTTTAAAAAAATTAAAACATAAAATATTAACAATATTTATAAAATACTGAATTATTTAAATAAATTGTGATTTATTTGAAAATTTTGAAAATATGAGTGACCTGTTTGGAACACTGTTAAAACTTTAGTGACTTGATTTGAACAAATAAAAATATTACTGATTTGATTGGAACAAATAAATTTTGAGTGACCTAAATTGGAACACTCCTAAAACTTGCTTACTATTATGTGAAAATTTTCCAATGGGTTGGTTAAGGTTATGTTCCCAAACTGGTCAACTTAAAAAAATAATGAGTAGGGGAACTGGTCAAATGGTCCTGCCAAGAGTCTATTTTCAACGTAAGCAACATCCCAAACCCTATATAGTCAAAGATCTAGGTTATTGGTTTTGTTATAATAGTTAACACATTATCTTATAAATAAAGAAATGAACAAAAGTGTTTGCGGGTCAAACAACCAACCTTGGCATGTTTTAACATCTACGATAAATGAGCCATTTTAACTTGAATTTCATTTGCCTCGTTACACAACCAGCCCTACCTGGCCATCTAGCCTAATTACATTGGCTTATTTTCTTAGTGCTTGGATGTATACATGTTTCATGTCATTTTTCTTTAAATTTAGGTGACGACCCTTTCAAGAATTGCCCAAGGGACTCAAAGTGTGGATCCAAACTCAGTTAATGCTACTCAGATTGGATTAATCAAAGGCTCATCACTTCAGGTTTCCATACATCTTGTATAAAGTAGTTTTTTTGTGCTTGTTTTTCAAGGGCATTAGTATTGTCTATTCTTTAATCACGTTTACTCGTTTTTTCCTTCATGTTTTAGTGCCTTGTGAGCGTGTTAAAATCACTAGTTGATTGGGAGAAGCTTCGAAGAGAGTCAAAGCAGAATGAAGACCAAAAATCAATTGAGGAAGATTCTTCAGCTACGAAGTCTCAAGGCACTGGTGATGTGTCAAATAACTTTGAGAAGACCAAAGCTCATAAATCTACACTGGAAGCTGCAATTTCTGAGGTAATTAATAGGTCAAAGTGACTTCTATTCTGTCTCAAAAGTTATATGAATTTACCTTAGAGTTTTGATGAACCACATTCAGCTTTATAGTAATTCTTAAGTAATAAAAATTGCAGTTTAACCGTCATCCAGTGAAGGGTATTGAATTTCTGAAATCGAATAGTTTGGTGGAGAATACACCGACTTCAGTTGCTCAGTTTCTCAGAAATACCCCCAGCTTGGACAAGGTACCATTATTAAGTCTAGACAATTAAGATCTATGCAGAATTAGCTTTTTTTAATTTTTTTATTTTTCTGGATTTTCAGGCGATGATTGGTGATTACTTGGGTCAACATGAGGAATTTCCTCTTGCTGTAATGCATGCTTATGTTGATTCTATGAACTTTTCTGGAATGAAATTTCATGCTGCGATTCGTGAATTTCTGAGAGGTTTTCGGCTTCCTGGTGAAGCCCAGAAGATAGATCGTATAATGGAGAAATTTGCAGAACGGTAAGCATCTTTGAACATGTTCATTTGATTAAGTTATCATACCAATAGTCTGTTTTATGGTCAAACTTAGAAGTGGCAAGATGGGCGGGTTAGGAGTGAGGTCATAGTGCCTTCAGACTGAAACATTTTTTTGATTAGGTTGACCCTAACACTTATTTTTGATAAATGTTAATGTGATAATTGTGATTACAAAAATAATATTGCTACACTTATAACTAAATCTTTGAATAAAATGTTTAGGAGGTTGTTGCATTAACAATAAACTTCGGGTGACTTTCACCCCTTTCAACCCGTTCTCTCTTAGCTGAACTTTTTAACTGACCTGTTATAGATAAGGCACAACCCAAATAAATCCGATTATAAGTAAATGGGTTAGATGCCTCTAGTTAAACTTAACTCTAGATTGTTACATAATTTAGCTTTTCTTTGACCTTTTTTTAAGAGCTATCATCATGCATGCCATTATTTCTAACCACTGACCGCTTATATGGTGTGCTGTCTTTGCAGTTACTGTGCAGATAATCCAGGTCTTTTTAAGAATGCAGATACTGCTTATGTTCTCGCATATGCAGTTATAATGTTAAACACTGACGCTCATAATCCAATGGTGTATCCAAAAATGACAAAATCTGAGTTTGTGCGAATGAATGCAACAAATGATCCAGAAGAAAGTGCACCGACACAACTTTTGGAGGAAGTTTATGATTCTATTGTTAATGAAGAGATAAAGATGAAAGATGACACTGCAGGTATGGGAAGAAACAGCAAAAAGCCTGATTCTGAGGAAAGAGGCGGGGGCATTATTGGTATCCTTAATTTGGCTCTCCCGAAACAGAAAAGTCAAACTGATGCACAGTCAGAGAGTGAAGCTATTATCAAACAAACACAAGCAATTTTTAGAAACCAAGGGGCAAAAAGGGGAACCTTTTATACATCATATAAGATTGAGCTTGTAAGACCCATGGTTGAAGCTGTAGGGTGGCCACTGCTTGCTACATTTGCAGTAAGTATGGAGGAAAGAGAAAATAAAAATAGAGTGTTTTCTTGTATGGAAGGGTTTAAAGCTGGAATTCACATCACACATGTGCTTGGGATGGATACCATGCGCTATGCTTTTTTGACATCACTCATCAGGTAATTTTATTCTGCCTAATTACCTATCTACCAGTTATAGTTCTTGATTTGGACTAGAAAATTCCTTTATTTATCTTCATTGAAGGATATTTATAGACATTTGACCAGTAGTCAAACAATTTCTGGAAATTGACATTTGACCAATAGTCAAACAATTTATGGAAAGTACATTTCAAGTGGAACATTTCACTTTTCATGGACTGGAAAGAGACCATATCAGTCCATTCATTTGTTGTATATGAATGAATGTTTACTCTGTTTTGATTTGACAGTTAATAGCTATTGCAAAAAAACATCCCAGTTAGAGACTTAGAGGCGTGTGTTTTGACTCATTTACTTATGATGGGTCAATTCAAGTTATGTATTTATCTCTAGGGGGGTAATAAACAATTAGCTAAAAAGGCAATAGGTTTGATAGTCGCCTGGTATTTTTAATGCATATAACCTTTAAATCAAACAAACAAACAAACAAACATACCTAGTAAATCCCACTCAAGAGCAGGGTCTGGGAGGGGTAGTTGGTGGCGAGTCTTTCCTCTATCTTGGGAGATAAAGAGACCGCTTCCGAAGAGGCCCCCGACTCAGTAAGGAAAACAATAACCGTAGCAATTATAATATACGGCATACAACACACAAGTATAGATCACATAAAAGCTGAGAAATTGAGTACAACAAATAAGCGTCAAGAAACGCGCGCGAACGAGCAGATTGAAGAAAACAGGGGTCCTGCAACTAAGTCTACGACTACCCTTCCTACCCACAGATCCCGCTAAAAGTCCTTAATATTAATTCTACGCCTCCACGCACTCGTATCCTCGATCATGTGCTCAGAGAGGTGCAAGTCTACCATATATTGCCTAATTAACTCATCCCAAGTCAACCTAGGTCTACCTCTACTCCTACCCTCTACGTTGATGTTCTCTACTGCCCTAACGGTGCTACCATCGGCCTTCGCTTTACGTGCCCAAACCATCTTAATCATCCCTCTCGGATTTTATCTGTGATACCAGCCATATCTAGTCTCTGTCGAAACACGTCGTTTCTTATTCGATCCAATCTTGTGTGGCCACACATCCACCTCAGCTTTCGCATTTCCGCGATCTCGATTTGTCTCTGGTGCGATTTCTTTATGGCCCAACAGTCTGTTCCGTATAACATAGCTGGACGTACTGCCACTCTGTATAGTTTTCCCTTTAGTTTTGCTGGGAACCTCTTATCACACAGGATCCCTGATGCTGCTCTCCATTTGCACCATCCTGACTGCACACGATGACTACATCGCTGTGTATCTCTTCGTCCTCCTGTACGTACGAGCCCAGGTTTTGAACCTAGATGTCTGTGGTACTGTCATACCCCGGATACTTATTTGGGTGTCCTCTTCATCCCCCCACCAAAGTTACAATGCATGTATTCTGTCTTAGAGCGACTTATCCTTAAGCCTCTGCTCTCTAGTGCGGCTCTCCACTGTTCTAGCCTCTCGTTAAGCAACGTTTTAGATTCTGATATTAAGACAATATCATTCGCAAACAGCATGCACCAAGGGACTGGCCATAAGGAAAGCAAAGGCAGTGGGCTATCAAGCAAAAATTAGGTCTCAAAACCCAGAATTCAATGACTAAAATCGAAGACTAAAGGTAAGAAGACAGAGAGAGGATCTTGTATAGACTTAGTCATCTCATCCAACACTATTGTGAAGAGAAATGGGCTCAATGCCGATCCTTGGTGTAGTCCCACTTCCACCGGGAAAAAGTCTGTGTCTCCGACTGGTGCTCGCACACACGTTTTTGCCCCTTCATACATATCCATTATTATTTTGATATACCTCTCTGGTACCCTTCTAAGTCGTAGACTTTCCCAAATGAGTTGACGCGGCACACTGTCATATGCTTTTTCTAGGTCAATGAAAACCATATGTAGGTCCCTTTTCTTTTCTCTATATTTCTCCATTATCCTTCTTATGACGTGTATGGCTTCTGGTAGAGCGTCCTGGCATAAATCCAAATTGATTTACCGCTATCTGGGTTTCTCGTCTAATTCTCGTGTCAATAACTCTTTCCCATAACCTTTAAATCACTTTATTAAAAAATTATATCATTCAATCATATTTGATACACTAGATTTTGTTAAAGAAAGGGAAATACTAAGATAGGGACACCACTCAAGTATTTGACTATTTAGTATTTGACTACCCAAGCATGTATCCAGTACCACTTATAGCAAATCCGACAAAAACACGATTAATAATGAAAACACGTTAAAAGATTTTGGAAAGGCAAAGGTACCACCCTTGTATCCATATATCAAGAAGCAACAATTTTATGTAAGATAAAATTTGATTGATTATGCTGTGTTGCAATATTCCAGCATGTTTTTGGCTGGATTCGGTATAAAGATAAATGTATATATACTTAGGTGGTCTCCATGTGCCTTATTCCTCTAATCCTCAACAAAATAAAGAATCTGGACAAGATGTGTTTTGGGCCAACCTGTTTTGGCTGGTTACCCGACCCACTCATTTTCCCACCTCTATCTTCATATATTCTCATGAAGTTATGTATTATCTGTGTTGCAGATACACTTTCTTACATGCACCCAAAGATATGCGCAGTAAAAATGTGGAAGCATTACGAACATTGCTTGATATAAGTGACTCAGAGCCCGATGCACTCCAAGACACTTGGAATGCGGTTTTGGAGTGCACCTCTAGGCTAGAATATATTGTATCCACTCCTGCTATGGCTGCAACTGTTATGTTTGGTTCTAATCAGATCTCTAAGGATGCGGTACTTCAGTCGTTAAGGGAATTGGCAGGGAAACCATCCGAGCAAGTTTTTGTGAATAGTGTTAAACTCCCGAGTGAGTCGGTGGTTGAATTTTTTACTGCATTGTGTAATGTTTCTGCTGAAGAATTGAAGCAGAACCCAGCTCGTGTTTATAGCTTGCAAAAACTTGTGGAGATCAGTTATTACAATATGGCTCGTATTCGTATGGTAATCACTTCATCCGGTCAATTATGCTTAATATTTGAGGTGACAAAATAGTGGTCCGATGGATTGGGTTAAACGGTGGATACGGATTAGGATGGATCCACAAAGAATATTTTGCTCTTTTAGAAGTAGCTAATGTTTTAAACATGATTACAAAACCTGTTTTACAATAATAATCTAAATGTCTAAAGTAAAAAGATTCAAGAGGAATTTTGGGTCCCTTTCAACACGTTTAATCGATTTGACCAGTTTCTTCTTAAGTTATTTATTTTAGTTCGACTTGTTAGGGACAAACGTGACGCAGATCAACTTGTTCATTGGTAAACGGATCATAGTTTTCACCTCTACTTGATATATATATGCAAATGTATGTGTGCATATATATGTTTGTATGCATTCATGTGTGTGTATTATATTGAAGTGTATTAAGTTACAAGTTTAAAAGAAAACTTATCTCATTATTTAATTTCATTAACTGCCATATTATCTTTGGGTTCTATTTCATTAGCATGTGAAATATGCCGATGTGTTTACACTTTCAAATGATAAAACAATATATATATAAATTTGCAGGTATGGGCTAGAATATGGTCTGTCCTTGCTAATCATTTCATATCAGCTGGGAGCCATCATGAAGAGAAAATAGCAATGTATGCTATAGATTCTTTAAGACAACTTGGCATGAAATACCTGGAGCGCGCGGAACTTGCCAATTTCACTTTCCAAAATGACATCTTAAAACCATTTGTTGTGCTTATGAGGAATAGCCGGAGTGAATCAATCCGAAGATTAATTGTTGATTGCATTGTTCAGGTATGCGTACCTTATTTTAATGTGCCCTATGTTCCCAAAAAATAATAAAAAGTTCTTTTGGCCATGGAACTGGATTTTTGAAAGTGACCTATGATGGTTTCTAAAACAGATGATCAAATCAAAAGTTGGAAGCATTAAATCTGGTTGGCGAAGTGTTTTCATGATTTTCACAGCTGCTGCAGACGATGACTTAGAACCAATTGTTGAAAGTGCTTTTGAGAATGTAGAACAGGGTATTTTACATTTTTACTTACTAATAGTTTAATATCCTGGTTCCCTCTATCTGACTATATATATGTATATATGTATAATCTTCACTTTTAAAGAAAAATGGTATTGAGTTGTCAACAAATATCAAACTTGCAGTTATACTGGAACACTTTGATCAAGTTGTTGGTGACTGTTTTATGGATTGTGTCAATTGTCTGATTGGTTTTGCTAACAATAAAGCTTCTCACCGCATCAGCTTAAAGGCAATTGCCCTTCTTCGCATATGCGAGGACCGACTTGCAGAGGTTTGTTTTTTACCCAGGTTTTCTCCTAATGGGTATTTTTGTTGCGAGTTGAAATGAGTTGGGCCAGGGTGACCTCACAAACATTCATTCTCGAAAATTCTTTATTTCTTCTATTATTTCATCTTTCCAAAGTTTTATGCTGTGTGCCAAAATACAATTATGAAAATAACATTACATTAACAAGAAATTGAACTTTTGTAGAATGATTTGGGAAATTTGATGCATTATTAAAAATACAATTTGGTAGAATTTTACCCTGTTTGATCCATTTTATCAGTTTTTTTGTAACCTTTAAGCTACTTTTTACAACATTTAACCCGTTAGAGATAAAAGCATTATCCATATTGACCCTTTTCATATTAACCGATCGAGATTATTGTTTACCATATTTTCATTGGAGAGAAGTCCAATATGAATACACTTTTTTTATCTTTCAGGGCCTTGTGCCAGGTGGCAGCCTGAAGCCCATTGATGACAATGCAGATGCAAGTGTTGATATTACTGAGCATTATTGGTTCCCAATGCTGGCTGGTTTATCTGATCTGACATCCGACCCACGACCTGAAGTCAGTAACTGCGCCCTAGAGGTTTTGTTTGACTTGTTAAATGAGAGAGGAAGTAAATTCTCCTCAACTTTCTGGGAAAGTATTTTCCATCGTGTTCTCTTTCCTATTTTTGATCACATAAGACATGCTGGAAAAGAGACTACATCTTATGGAGATGAATGGATTCGTGAAACTAGTGTTCATTCATTACAGTTATTATGCAATCTCTTCAATACTTTTTACAAGGTGTGTAGAAAGTTGAAGCATGTGTTTTAATTGTTTTTTATTTAGTTTTAATTCATACATCACTCTTAGATTATTACAATTATCTTGCAGGAGGTATGTTTCATGCTTCCCCCACTGCTAAATTTGCTCTTAGATTGTGCCAAAAAGACTGATCAATCAGTGGCCTCAATTTCCCTTGCTGCCTTAGTTCACCTCATAGAAGTTGGGGGACACCAATTCAGTGATAGTGATTGGGATACCTTGTTGAAAAGCATAAGGTGCATATGATCTAATCTCTCTGATTGCATCTCTTGTGATTTGTTGTATGAGGCGTGTTTTTTGAAAACTTTAATTTCTTTTTCTGTGGTTGTGTTTCTGTGCTTATATTTACATACACTGTTTTCACAGAGATGCTTCATACACAACTCAACCCCTTGAGCTACTTAATACTTTGGGTATAGAAAATGGCAAGAGTCGGCCGGTTATTTCTCGAGATTTAGAAGGTCCTGCAAATGATAATTCCTCAGTTGTGTCTAATGGTAAGTGACTTGATTGTCATGTTTGTGTGTTCCATTTCCTCCAAAGAAAGAGCTACCATTTCACTTTAAATGTCAAGTTGGATAAGTTCTCATTTTGAATTTGGTACATTAAATTTAATCTCAATGCTATAACTAGGAACATAACGGGTTGTAATTTTTTTTGCCAAAAATACCCACAAGGTTCATAAGTTATTAGTACTGGAATAGGCTATAAGGAATATGTCCTTTTGGAACTAGATTTGTACTTAAAATTTTCAAATAATGATCTTCTGTAACAGGTCAAGTGCAAGACATTCAAGAAGGAAGGCCATCAATGGATCTGCATGTATCTGAAGGTGATGACTTACGCATCCTTTCTAATGCTTTACATGTACTATGGTGCTACCTTAATTATAGTTCATTATATCATTTAATGGAGATGAACTTTCAAGAATTTGTGTTAAACCATGAAACTCTCATCTTACGTTCTGATATTTAATAATTAAATAGCCGGTAAACACACTCATAATGTTATATTATGGTCCTGTTCTGTGTTCTCTTTTGGATTTGATCTTATTATCGTGACAAGGAATTGCGACAATCAGTTTGAATGCTTGAATAAACATATTCCGCTACTGATAATCTTATAATTTAGGGTTTAAAAAATTAAATTTGCATAATGACTTCCATACACGTTGCTGCAATGCTGATATTAAAAGCAAATTAAGATTACATATGTACTCCATTTAATCTATTTCACAAGTCTTTTCTTTTTCTCTCAAATATGTCATATTTGTCATATCATTTATTAACTCCTTAAGTCAGCAGAATTTATCCACCATATAAACATCTTATTTATTTTTTCAAACAGTAGAAGCATATCGAAACACTATTTTTTACTCTGTTTTATTACAATTGAGTATATAACTTTGTTTACCCAATATCTTGTAATCTATTTCAAAAGGCACATATCATACATAGCATGACTATGTTAACTCTGCAAGTTGTCTTCTTGATAGATTGAGAAGAAACACAATTGACAGTCACTTTTTGCAGGTCAAACACCTTCACCTAGGAATATCCAGAAAGCTTCTGAATCTGCAGATTTACAAAGAAGTCAAACAATTGGCCAACGCCTAATGGGAAATATGATGGACAACCTCTTTGGTAGATCTTTTACCTCTAAGCCCAAGAATCCAGATTCAGAAGCTGTGATGCCAGCTTCACCATCCAAGGTAATTTGTTATTTTGATTCATGGGCTCCATTTAAAAAAAATCATCATATTAAGTCAGTGGCACCCATAATCTAATATCCATTTCATTGTAAGTCATATAGTTCAGACCCACACAATGAAATGTAATGATCATATCGGTCGAGATCAATCATATATAACCAAATAAACTCTTGAAAAAAATATATCAGGTCAAATAAATAATATGATAATGATGCTCCTCAGTTTTCAATGCAATTCTTTATTAAACTTTTGTTTTTAACATAATTACAAGATTCATAGACCTAAGGAAGTGCCGAAGTGATATAATTGTAAAACTATAAAGGAGTTATCAGGCTTTCAGTCTTTTACTTGCAAATCTGCTCTTCTAAACATGATAAACGAGTTATCAGCTTTCGGTTAACTATTTATAAAGACTAAAAAACATTTTTCTTTATTATGTTTTCTTCTTATAAATTCGTTTAGTTTTTATAAAGTTATTTATTTAAGTAACTCATCACAAATATATAATTGTCTATTGATGCTCAATAATATTTTTTATTTATAACAGAATGACATTAGATTCATCTTTACTTTATAACATATCTATGTACTTGTATATTCTTTGTTATTTTATCATCATAAGTTATCATCGTAGTGTTATGCACCATCCCCAAAATCAATGCTTTGATTGTTTCCTTGTAGGGATGTAGGATAGTTGTCACAGTTTCCTTTTCATTAAGTTTTTATATTAGATGTACTCTTTATACCCATTACTAATCGATGATAGCAGTTTCATTTCACATAAGTGAAACACACCCTAGCTAGTTTCTGAAAAATTTAATACAATTTTCATTTTGGGTATTCAGTCTATGGATTTTGTGGAACATGATACTGAAGATGTGACTGAAAGTCCATTCATGGGAACCATAAGGGGCAAATGCGTAACACAGTTGCTACTACTAGGTGCTATTGATAGCATCCAGGTTGATATTTTACACCTTTCACTTGTTTACATATGTCTAACTGATTCTGGTTAAATCTTAGCATTAACTTTTTATATACATTGGGACCCCACCATTTTATCCACGAACATGGCAAATACTTGAAAGAAAATTGGATTTTACTAACTTCTGTCAAAACATGCAGAAAAAGTATTGGAGCAAGTTGAAAGCATATCAAAAGATCACAATATTGGAAATTTTGTTCTCCATGTTGGAGTTTTCTGCATCATATAATTCATTCACAAATCTCAGACTACGGATGCAACACCTCCCCGCTGAAAGGTTAGTCCTGTGCAAATTGCAATTTTGACCTTTTACTTTAAAAGGCTCCATTTGGGTTGTATTTTATCTTCAACTTGTTAAACAGATAAAGTTATATCTACAAACAAGTTTATCATCATTTGTTTCAAAATTTCATTATTAAACTATTAGTTTGAGATAACTAAGATTAGGATTGAATAAGGATTACATAGCAATTTACATTGATTTACTATATAGAACATGATATTTTGTTTCTCTCAAATTTAAAAAAAAATGAAATGGATTGAACTGGTCAATGATACCCAAGGTAAAATGGTGCACATTAATGCTTACAACTTTGTAAATTGCTTTAATATAAAAACTAAAATTCTGTTTGTACAATTTCAGTAATTGTATTTGATACATTGGTTACTTATATGCAGTTAAGCAACACAAACAAAAAAAGCATATGTAAGCTACCTGACCATCTTTTGACCTGTTTTAAGATGTTTATTGTTCACTTATGTAATTGGCCAGGCCCCCTTTGAACCTTCTACGCCAGGAGTTAGCAGGGACTTGCATTTATTTAGATGCATTACAAAAAACAACTTCTCAGGTTGAACCAAATCAAAATGGTTCTCTTAATGAAGATGATGATGCTAAAGTCAAGACTGATGCTGAAGAGAAACTTGTATCGTTTTGTGGACAAGTACTAAAAGAAGCATCTGATTTCCAGTCGAGTATTGGAGAGACTACTAACATGGAGATTCATCAAGTTCTTGGATTACGTTCCCCAATCATTGTTACGGTATCACCATTTTTTCCCTAATCGTAGAAGCCCATTATATCATATTCTGTTTAAGGGTGTTTTAGACATCTGATACATAGTCAATTCATTCTTAAAACATATCCATATTTTCATAGTATAAAAGCAGCAATTATTTTGAAGGGCATCTTAGACATTTTATAAATAGTCACTCTTTTCTAAAACTATGTGCCCTGTCAAATGTACTGATAAGGGGACAAAGGATATAATTGTTTTAAGGGTACTTTCGATAATTTGATATAAAGATGAATTTTTTTATAAAACTTTAGTGTCAATCGAAAATCGTCCTAATTTTCATGGAACGAAGATTGTTGTTTTTGCATTGTGTTATAAGACATCCAAATGTTCATGGGACACATGAACCTTTTGTCTTGAAGGGTACATTAAAATTCTCATAAATATCCAAAGTGCTTCTCTCGAACCATAAGCGTGTTCAAATGCTTCAGTTTATGTGCGCACGCGTTTGTTTCAGGTTCTTAAGGGCATGTGTATAATGGACAACCAGATATTCAAGAAACACCTAAGGAGTTTCTATCCTTTAATCACCAAACTTGTATGCTGTGAGCAGGTAAAAAGGAAACGGGTCAAACTCGAAACTTGTCCAAAGTGTGTTTTTAATTTATACAACCTCCTAAATCACTTCATGCGGATACTCCAATTACCATCGTAAAATATTATTTTTAAAGTTATATTTAACACATTATTATTAGAAAAATTTAAAAATAAGTGGGTGAAAAAATGTTTGAATTTACTGTTTTCATGAGTCTGAACTGTCCTAACAAGTTTCTTTTACCTCAGATGGACATTCGTGGTGCTCTTGCCGACCTTTTCAGCATGCAACTAAACAGGCTTGTGCAGTAGTGATACATTTTAGCAAGCAGCATTTGGATACTTTTTGAGCAGATTAAAGCTAGACATTAGCCGGGCAATATTATTTTTTCCTGTCTGTATTGTTTTTGTATTCTATGATGTATACAGATGATAACTAGTTTTCCGCTAGCATAGATACAAAACGACATAAAGTCTTCTTGATGGTTGTAGTACATGTTTGTTGAACCATGAATGGACTCGTCAGACATCGCGAGAGCTAGTTACTTGCTGGATGACTTGGTTTGGTCTTCTTTTGTACCTAGATTTCTGTTAGTGTTTAATGATGATAAAACTATTGTTGTTAATTAAAGTGCATTGATCATGGCTTTGATTGAAGCTTTGTCTTGAGTTTTGAAGCGTATAAAATGTATGATGCTTTTTAAACTTTTTTATTTTTTATAAATAGCAATATATTGGCTATGGATGATTTGCTCCTTTATTTTGGAAATATAAAAATCAAAGGGTTGTGTTAGATGTATCTTACGTGTAATTGAATGTTATGCTCAATCATAGCGCGAACGTCTTGGCGGACCACTATTTGATTCCCTTGGCGGTCTGCTATGAACTCTCGATCCCTAGTCTTGACTCCTTTTCCTTGTGGATTGTTATGGCCGTCAATTGGACCCATCATAGTTAGCTATGGTTCCATATTCACAAATTCTTAGAAAATTCCTTTCCAACCTTTTTCTATTCATGTTATGACCCATTTATTCACGTAGTAACATGCCTCTTACACCTAGGGGTCACATTTGTAGTAAGACCACTTAAACGGATTCATGTGATTGTTTCTCCGCACCCAGCCTATAACCTTCGCAACTAATCTCCTATTCGCGTTAGATTACACTTAACCATTACACTGAAGCTATGTACCTCTAAATCTAATCATTGTCCTCGTATCTAACCATTATGCATCTATAGCTGGCTAGAACATCCGCAACTCCCCGTACTTGGACAAAATTCCATGATAGCCACCTCCGTAACTGAATATGTTCATGCAATGACATGTTAGTATGTATGTGTTATGAATCTCACTAACATAATAATATTATCACTAAAGTTTTGCAAGCATATCACTAGAATCTTGCTTGTGTATGCATATCGCTAGAGTCTTGTCTTGTATGGCTATATCAGTGGAGTCTTATCTTGTGTTGAGTGTCACTAAAAGTGCAAGCATGTCATTGTAACTTTGTACTGGAACAAGCATGTAAATCAAGGTGTTACGCTATGATTATAATTTGTCAGTAAATATCATCGGATAATTGTTACTGCTAATTTGCAATTTACAATTATGAAAGTTATATATATATTTTTTAAAGGTAACTAATACTTATACATAAATACACTATTTTAGTATGCATAGTCGGTCCCGAGGATTTTAATGCCCTGGACGAACCGGAAAAAAAATACCCATGGGCCCTAACGACTTAAATTATATAACCTATTTTTTTAAATGAAAAGAAATGCTTTAGCAATAAATATAACAATATCATAGTATTATAATGACATACCATCATAGTTCCAATAACTCATAAATCTCTTCTAGCATTCTTCATAGCAAATTGGTTTATAACATATTCGTAGTTTAGAGTCTCTAATATCTTGCTTTCAATAGCTATTATCATCAATCCGTTAAGTCTTTTTTGGGACAACGTGGATCGTAGGTAAGATTTCAAGTTTAAATAGAACAAAATTTGTGGTATAAATTAGTTTGTTGGTTTTTTTTACAATTAAAATTTAAATATTTTAGTGAACTATTAGTTGAGTAATTGAGTTAAAAAAATGGGCTCAAAAAATTTGGTTTAAAACATAATTGGGTTAAGTTTTTAGTTGTATTATACTTTATAATTATTATTTTTATTATATATATAAAAAATTTGAAAAATTTTGTACCCCTGAGCGAGTGGGTCCTGGACGGAAGTCCATTCCGCCCCTCCTTAAGGCCGACAATGCATATAATCAAGGTTGAGCATGAACAATATATATTCTAAATGGCACGAGTTGGAGACCATCCAACATGACAAAACCAGCATCCTAGTTTAAAATTTTACGTATTAAAACAATGTTATTTTCATGTATCTAATTATATTTAAACGTTTCCGCTATCATATTTGAATGAAATATTGAGGTTAAGAACCATCACATGATGTTTAAACCGATTGTAATGTCTTCCGGGATCTAAAACTTACTTAAATTCAACATATAAACTCATCACCTGATACTCATATATGTTTCGATATAAATTTTTCATGTAATTTGTTCAGAAATAAAAGGGTAATATATAAACAAAACACATTTCCCTCTAAAAAAATCAACAACAGGAAACGAAGAAAGATGAGAGAGAAAACAAGAGCTTTGGCTCTCTCTTCATGTGCCCACGAGCCCTAAATTTTTTCAATTTTCTTTCTTCAATCTTCATAATTGCATCCCTAAATTCATCATCTTCATTTTCTTGATTTCCTTTCAATTTAATCGATCACATCAACGTAATCAACAATCAGATCTATAATCTCTTCACAAATTTCACAACTTTCTGCACATACATACGGTTATATCAGTACCCATGTACCGAGATCGAGGTGGATCATCGGCGAAATCGGAGATGGTTGGAGGCGTAGGAGGTGGTCCGTTTGATCGGAAACGAATCAACGATGCGTTGGATAAACATTTGGAGAAGACATCGTCGTCTTCGACTTCTAGGGTTTTGAATAGTAACAAGGAGAAGGAGCGATTGTCTATGCCTTCAACTTCTGCAGCTGGTGGTGGTGCTAAATCTCATCATATGGATCATCATCGTGACAATCGATCGTCCTCTACTCTTGTCGATCCCAAAAACAAGTCCGATGGTTCGTTTTCGTTCAAGAATTGTTTTTTTCTCACTGTTTTTGATGCTTCCTTTGTGAAATATAGCTGGTTTGTGGTTTTAATGTTGTATTACTTGGTTTTTTTGTTATATTTAGCATTTTTATGGCTATAGATTCGGCATGTTCATGCAAATGTGCTGCTTTAAAGTATGACTACATCATTTATTGCAACTATAGGTTAAGAATATTGTTTTGGGGCAATTTTAAGCATAGAGCCACCGGATGTATATTTATGATCAAGGTTGAAAGTAAGAAGTCTAGCTTATGACTTGAATAGACTCAGGATAATCATATGCAACTTATGTTACTATATCTCTTACTGCTGTTTCACATTCTAAATGACTTTTATTAATGTCTGTTTTGCTTGATTTACTGTCTGGTCATAATTGGTTATATATACTTGCCTGATTGATCAGTTTTCTGTTTTGTGCGTTGATTATATAAAGTTCCTATTTAGTAACCGCAAAGTGAATAGGAAAATATTTGAATGATTACTATGGAGATGGAAGTTTTAATATATACCGGAAGGCAACCCTAAAGAAGCCTAATTGGGGTTGGGGCATGGGCCATATAATAAATAACGTAATACAATATATACAACTAGCACTAACACGTTTGTGTGTATAATAAGATGTACGCATTTTGCTACTAGTATCGGCAGCAATAAAATGAGGTATAACTATAAGATACAACAATTAATGGCAGATTTGATTGGAATGCCACTTTATATACGCTTGTGCAATTCATTTTTGTTGAACCTAAAAAGCAAAGTTTCTTTTGTTTTGTCATGACATCAACTCACCATCAGTTTGCTCTATACTTTTTCTGATTTACCTAACATCTTTTGTAAGATTGCTTATCTTTTTTTTCCTACAAGTATTGTGAATTTACTTTTTGCTTTTTATTGCAGATGAATCGGAAACAGACAGTGAGGAGTCTGATGTTAGTGGTTCTGATGAGGATGATACATCTTGGATTTCATGGTTTTGCAACTTGCGAGGAAATGAATTCTTCTGTGAAGTTGATGATGACTATATTCAGGATGATTTTAATCTTTGTGGGTAAGCAGTCAAGTTCCTTATTTTGATTATGCCCTTGATCTAATACTAGATGCAGAGTCCTCTCATGGTAAGCTATCTTCCTGATATATCTATTATCTTTTTCTTTAACCCTATGGATATTAGGCTATTTTTAGTTTTGTATGCGTGGGTTCTAAGCATAAAAACATATTGTAAGTGGGAGATTAGGAGTTTCTAAAAAAGCTAACTAGTTGTGACATACCTTTTAGATCTATTGTGTGAGTGTGTTTATTGGGTGATATTCTGCTAAAGCAACTAGTTGAATAATAACTCATTATTAATTGGCAACATAATATTTGATGTTGGTACATTTTCCAAAAGTATTGAAAGCTCTTATATAAGTGGAAATTTGCTTCAATCAATTTATTCTGTGCAATAAAAATATTATTATTGTTGTTGAAACTTCAAGCTAAAGGTTGGTTACGAGGTCTGCAGTCTATGAAAAAGCTACTAATTGAAAAGAACTTTCAGACATATATTGAGACTTTAGTAGCTATAATTGTTGACATATTATTGATGGATGATTTGGATGCACATTAATACATTATTATCGTGAGCTTATCTTATATAAATGGAAAATTGCTTCAATTTTTTTATTTTGTGCATAAGAGGATATTATTGAAACGTAAAGAAAGTTGAAGAGTGTCAATAAGGTTAGAATTTAAGACCTAGATTGAGACCTGGCATATATTGAGACTTTAGTAACTACATTTGCTAACGTATCTGAAACGTAAAGAAAGTTGAAGACTGTCAATAAGGTTAGAATTTAAGACCCAGATTGAGACCTGGCATATATTGAGACTTTAGTATCTACATTTGCTAACATATCTTTTGATGGATGATATTGTTAATGTTAGCTATATGTTAAATCGTAATCGTACAAAAGTCTGTATTAGCATACTGCTAAGAAGACTTGTTGAGTTTGTTGGTTTTGTTGATCTATGGATTTGGATTATTTCATCTCAAATTATGAATGGCTTGTGCTTAACAATGACATAAGTGGGTAGTGCAACCTTTAGTTCATGAGAGTATGTATCTTATATATTTGGGTTTATTGGGTTTGGTTATGGTTATGGCAAGTAGGGTTTTTGGGTAGTGTTGTTAAGTCAAATGTTCTAGTTACTTGCTTAGCACATTGCATATATTATATTAATATTCTTTTGTTGATTAGATATTCTCGTCAATTATTATAGAGATATCACTTAAGAATAAGTATGGTGTCTTATAGCTATAAAGGTGTGATGCTAAGGCAAAATGCTCTTAATGATATGATTAAACCTAGGTTCTAGGGTAAACATTGAGTTGCTAATTTTTGTTTGAAGTATGGATCTATGGATGAATTGCCAGATTGTATGCTATGCTTATGTTGTTTTACTACTTTGATAATGAGATCTTGATAGTTGATTAGGTTATGCAAGTTGTTAATGTATTATTTATGATCTCTAAATCTCTTTGCTTTAATTATAAGATAATTTCATGCATGAGAATCTAGGTTGTATGCCATGAAGTTCTGTCGTGGTTGCATTGTCAATGGAATTAGTTAAATGATGTTATGCAAGTTGCTGATGCATTATAACTTTACTACAGTAAGGGTGTTGTATAAATTTTAGATTAGTTGCTAAAATAATGTGTGACTACAGCAGAAACGTGCAAGATATTGCGGATGCCATTATCCAACACCAGGACAAAGAAACTAAATTATGCAAGTAATGTCATTTACTACGTATAAATATTAAGATGTACAATATAAAAACATGAGATGAGTAGTTAGCTTTAATGAATGAGTACCTAGCTATAGTAAACATATGCCATAGTAGACCAAATAAGGGTCTGTTTGGCAATTTTTGAATTTAAGTGCTGAACCAATAAGAGGTATGAACCATTAAGCGTCGAACCATTAAGAGGTCTGAACCATTAAGAGCTAGTATGTTGTTTAACGATTCAAAGGCAAATGTCTGATCAATTCAGATAAAAGGTCTTAACCATTTAGCATTAAACCTTCTGACTATTCAGCATTAGTATAATGTTTAACCATTCAGAGGCAAATGTTTAAACCATTTAGACATTTGCTCGCGAAACAAACAGTCTAAACCATTAAATGCTGAACCATTCCCATTCAGACATCTGAACTATTAAGAGGCCGATTCAGAGTTGCCAAACAACCTCTAAGTGTGTAAATGTTACTGATATCATCGAGAGATTATGTCCGCCATATATTGACAATTACATGAGCATGCAAACTTTAAATCCTAATACATTAGTGTTAACTAATATATTATGTTGTTTAAACATGGAATACATCTGCTACATTGTTCTTTGCTTCATTTTTTTTTGCATACCTTAAACAAAATTGTGTACTTATCATCTTCAACCATTTTGACGTACTTCCAATAAGGCTTTGTAATAGAATTTATAATAAAAGATACGGAACAGGAAAATATGTAAACCATTAAATTACTAACATTAAAGTTAACAGAAGCCAAACTGTAACAATGAAACCATAACAAACTGCCACCACATGTTTAGTTGGTAGGACACTACACAAGCTAACTTAAACCTATTAAAGTTTAAAAGAAACATTTAGCATTTAACAAACAGCTATAAATTCAACACACCATCAGAAAGTTGCAATGTTGACTATTGGGGTGTGAAGGCTTTGTGAAAAGGGTTGGGCGTTAGGGCTCTAATCTCTTGTGCAGAATTTTATGGAATGTTTCCACAATCAAGTATTCTTGCTAATCAAGATTGTGACCCTAATTAAGTAATTATAACTATATAAATAGTCTTAGGCATTGTAATTCTCTTGAGCACCTGAATAAGAATAATAAACGCTAGTTGCAACCGTGAACATAAGTCACCCCTGCCGAATCACGTAAATCTTGTGTTCTGTTTCTTTTTTTGATTTCTGTTTTGTGCATGTGATTGTTTGGTTGTGATTTGTGATCCAAAGATACCTACATTAACATCTAAAAGATCAACATTATTAACAACTAAAAACTTTGAAAACTTAACAGCACAGCTGAATGCCAATTGTTAAGAAACTATAAAAAGCAGTTACAGCTAAAAATACCGCAAAATGTTTAGAAACTAACTTAGGTGGCATGGGCAGGAGATATGTTTACTGAAGAACAGAATGAGCTGGTTGAATCAGCAGCTGAGATGTTGTATGGTCTGATTCATGTTCGTTACATATTAACCACCCGGGGAATGTCTGCAATGGTACCACTTCTAAACCTTCTGCTCTCATTGTTTTTCCGTATTTCATGATGAAAAAATTAAAGATTATTAGTGTAAAATTACAGTTGGAGAAGTACAAAAATTATGATTTTGGAAGGTGCCCAAGGGTTTATTGCTGCGGACAACCCTGCCTTCCTGTTGGCCAATCAGACATACCAAGATCAAGTACCGTGAAAATATACTGTCCAAAATGCGAAGATATTTATTACCCGCGATCCAAATATCAAGGCAGTATCCTTTTATTTTAATATTATTTTGTTTACTTAATTGTAACTATTAATTTTGTAGATTATAAATTTATTTTTCTTTAACTTTTTCATAGACATTGATGGTGCTTATTTTGGAACCACATTTCCTCACTTGTTCTTGATGACTTATGGTCACCTGAAGCCGCAAAAAGCTGCTCAGAGCTACACCCCAAGAGTATTTGGCTTCAAGCTTCACAAACCATAACAATGGTATGTCTGAACAATGTGAAAATTCGATCTATATCATGATCTGAGATCATTTCTAGCTTGTACTTTATCAAAAAAAGAAAAAGGAAAAAAATATTTAGTTGAGTTAATGGAGTTTATGAAAAAATGTTTTATCCTTGTAGCTCATAAACTTGTTCTTATGTTACTAGTAGAGTTAATATCATGTCCTGTACAAGTTAAGTTTCTTAATTCCTGTTTTTGGTTTTGATTTTTGTAGACGTGTTTAGCGCGTAGTTGCTTCTATACGTCTTTCTATATGCTGATTTACACGTATTTAATTTGTAGTCTTCTTTTAGTGATGTGCTATTGTGTTCTCTGATGTGTTCATGAACCCATGGCTTCTGTAGCTTCCAGTTTGGTTGAGTGTGCCTTTTGTATTATAATTTCTACTGTT
Source organism: Flaveria trinervia (assembly GCA_025506515.1). Lineage (NCBI taxonomy): Eukaryota > Viridiplantae > Streptophyta > Magnoliopsida > Asterales > Asteraceae > Flaveria > Flaveria trinervia. The sequence goes on along the minus strand of CM046451.1, from coordinate 7,228,758 downwards.
TGAGCTTCCTCTTTGCTTTGTTATTACAGTGTTTTACACTTTTACAGTTAACTATTGCTTCTTTACATGAATTTTTAGATGATTTAATGAAGGGGCTCATGGAAATATGCTCATACATTGTTAACTGAAAACCGAGTGAAAGAAACAAATTCACTTATAAGAACACTAATTACACATAAAGTGTCATCTAAGTTGGAATAATTTGTTGTTTAAATTGTTACTAAGTCGCTGGATATTACTTATACTTGTTGTGTTAGGGTTGTTAACACGTCAACCGGGGACGATTGACTTGTTTTTGGGGATTTTTTCCTACATCATTGTTAATTCGTCACTAATATTCTCTAATGATAGTCAAACAATTCTGAGTTTTCAATGATGGATTATTATTTGGTTGTGATGAAACAGCGACGAATCTATTACTTATAATAAAAGAAGGTTTTTTGATGTCACATGTTAACATATTAAACATTCTTATTTTTATTTTCCCGTCATTCTCTTCTAATAAATGATAAAAGTATATATAGTAATTATATTATTTAATATATTTTAAATAAAAAAGTTTGATATTGTAAAATTTTACAAACTTGATATGATATGAAAAATACACTTTAAAAATATGGCATATATTTTTTAAAAAAGCGAAGTATTTTAATACCATTTTTTCTAAGTTTCATAACATAATTGTTTATTCAAAATAAAATAAAAAAACAGAATGTTTAAAAAACAATTAAAAACCCAATTTTATAAAATTAAATTTTAAAATAATATTATTGTTGTTTTTACTTGAACTATTTATTTATCTCTAACTCAATCATATCTTATTTACAAATATTATTATAATTTTTAATTTTTATTACTAATTATATCATATATTATTTAAGCAACCCGTGTATTATACGAAATAATATACTAGTCTAAATATATACATAAGAATTTGAGCTCTTAATTAAAGAGGCAAGTGTTAATAGTTACTATATAATGTACACAAATTTTATATATTTGTTGTGTGTTAATTAGGGGTGTTTAAAGTAGGATATCCGAAAATTTCGGATAGTGGAAATCACTATCCGAATACGTATCCGAAATTTCAGATACGGATTCGGATAGTGATTCGGATATCCGAAATTCATTTTTTATTTATTTTTTATTTTTTAGTTTTTTACAATAATTAGGCATTTTATATTATTAAAGTAATATAAAAAACCAACTTATATCCGAATAAAAGTCAAAAAAGTAAAGATATCATAAAAGTTTTTTTTAGTTTTTTTTTTAGTTTTAATATTATTTAATATTATTAAATAATAATATTTTTTTATTTTTTAGTTTTTTAGTTTTTATTATTTTTTATTTTTTAGTTTTTTAGTTTTTTATTTTTATTTTTTTATTTTATGATAATATCATAAAAGTCACAATATAACTAAAAAATCTCACTTTAAAGTAAAAATATATGTAAAATTCAAAAAATTAAAAAAAAATACTTTTTAGTTTTCGGATAATCAGATATCCGAATATCCGAATTTTAGAAAATCACTATCCGAATCCGAATTTTCGGATATCCGAAAATTCAGATATTTCGGATTCAGATTTTCGGATCAGATTCTCAGAGTTGGATATTTTTGAACACCACTAGTGTTAATGTATTATCATAAAAGTTTGCGAAGCTGAAGACCCAACCTAAAGAGGTTAGGTTTTAGTTTTAAACAGACTCAATTATATACCACAAAATGTGTAAATCTTGAAATTAATCCAATCTATGTATTATTCTTTGATGCTAGAATGATTATTTTGTCTGTCACATTTCACCTAAATGGTCATTTTATAAGATCTATGAAAGTATAACCTAATCAATAGGTGGTCATATGAATATAGATGTCGTCGTTGGTCTAGTTCGCATCACTGTTTTTTAGATTGAAGTGTATATTTTTATATTTTGGACTTAATATAAGATTTGAACCCTTAATTATTTCAATATAAACATACTTCATACAAATTTTGATACCGCTAGAATATACACTTATTAAGCTGTTCATACTTTCCCTTCTTACAATTGTTGATTTCAAACACAGTTTTCCATGTCATCATATGACAAAATCATTGAGGAGTTATTAATGTTTTTTTGACACATATGAAAGAAAAGGTCTTATAATGATAGAACATTTTGCTTGATCATTTTCACCATTTAATACATGCTACAGTTTTATTTTTTATAAAGTTTCTATTAAAATTAACCAAAAGAATGGTCAACAATATTAATGTTGAAATAAATGAGTTGCTCTTTTGGGAATTGAGTTGGTGGGCAAAATGGCCCATATCTTTATCTATTTGGATTTACATTTATGGAACCTTAGGAATGTTTTCTCTTCATCAATAATTGGTCTTCAATTTGGTGCCTCCTAAGAAACATATATATATATATATATATATATATATATAATATATATATATATATATATATATATATATATATATATATATATATAATATATATATATATATATATATCTCTTTATAATAAATATTAAGTGTCATGCACACTTAATATTAGATAAAAAGTTAGAATTGATGTATCAAAGGCCCTTCACTAATAATAAAAGTAGGGTAATTTTTTAAACCCATATCAATGTTTTTATTAAAATTTGTATAGAATAGAGAGATTACATTTTTTAAAATCAATTCATAAGCCAATTCAAAATGGTAGAAAGAACAAATACCCATACAAATTACACTCTCATCACTACATCCTTCTCAACCGCAATTCTACTAGATAATAGAATTAACTTACTGAAAATTCGAAACTTCTCCTCAAGATGCCATATCACATGTTTCGTATTTATAATTGTTTAATTCATAGAAAAATGACGAAAATAAAAAGTTTTAAAGTTTAATGATGATATTGATACATATTAACTATATATTAATTTTTAACTTTGTATTGCATTGTTAGTTGTAGTTTTGGTATATTTAGTTGCATCCCACTGGTTGTTGGCTTTTTTTTCTTTTTTTTTTAATCTCTATTTTTTTTACATTTAACTTCATACTTTTAAATATTTTACAATTCCTAATCCAAAACTTTTTACTTTTAACTTTGGTCCCTATAAATTTCATCTTTTATAATATTTTTATTTCTCGTTTTGATCAAAATTTTACAAGTTAACAAGCCGCAACATGCGTGCATGGTTCAATGTTGTTACACCTATTTTTTTTAACGGCCCCATCATAACGCGTGGACCCTAGATCAACTTAGTTATTTTTTTAATGTTTTACGTGTCAGGTGTGTGATTTAATATTTTTACGTATGTTTTTCTTTTTGTTTAGTTTTATTTTTTTGTTTTTTATTTCTTTTTCTTAACAAGTTTCCCTGGTGTTGATGGTTATTCGCTTTGGTTTGATATTGATACAACTTGAAGCGGTTTTACGTCCCCATCACATCATTGGAGACTTAATTACTAGTATATAAATGCACCTTAATTATGGATGCTAGATCTAAAGTTGAGGCTTTTGCTTTATTCAAAATAAATATTAAAATTGATATGAATCTACGACATGGCATACTTAAATAACACAACTAGGGCAAATGAAAACTTGTTTAAATTGGTTTGTTTAAGTTAAACTGATCAAATAAACAAATATAAGCGCATGAATAAATTAATTAGTTTATTTATGTTCGTTGAGAACATACGTTTATGTTCACTCATTTAATTAATAAGTTATAAATAATAAAACATACTTGTAAAGATACAATTTTTTTTAAATAGAGAATTTATAGAAATATGTTAAAATCAAAATGAACATGATATTATTTTTGTTGTATAATTGATTTGTTTAGATATACACGTTTAAAAACAAACGGACAATTTAATTAACACTCATGTCGCTTCTTAGTTAATATGCTGGTGATCCTTTATGTAGTAAATAAATGAACTTTCATTGGAAGAGTTTACGAACATTTGTTAAACGCACTGTTTGTTTACATCCCTACTTTTAACATCTTAACATGTTGGCGTTTTTTTTAACTAATGATTGCGAAACTTAAAATATGAACCCGGAAATAAATGTTATAAAATAACAAGAAAATAAAAATTAATTATATATGAAGAATTAAAGTAATTAAGTATTGAGTAAATTTTAGATGGAATAGTTTTATTTGTAATTCTATATTTACCAAGATACTATCTTAAAGATTCAAAATGATTTGATTCACTTGTTTTCTTGGTAGTAAAGTTGTTAAATAATGATTCGTTACTTTTGGAGTTACTTGAGATTATATAGAAACATTATCAAAGGGACTTTTGATGAGCTTTCATGTGAAGGTGTGCTTTTTTACTTGAATGGTTCATGTAGGATCAAAATGTTGACATCATTACCTCCTTTTGTGGTCCATGCTACTCCTATTTTCAAGTGCAAATTTGTAATAATCTTTAACATTCAAGACCTTGTTAATAATATATGTATAAACTAGAAAGTAAGACGCGTTTCTGAGTTTTATTACGCGTGTTATGATGATAACATTACAATGGTTAAGTGTGTATATATATATATATATATATATATTAGAGAAACACATGGAGTTGTTGTGATGATTCAGTTTTGAAGATTAAAACATGAACAAAAAACAATATTGTGTCTCGCACGTTATCTTTTTAGTTGAATGAGTGTTAAAAACATGTTTAAACGTTATAAAAATAAAATTACAGTTACTTAATTGTAAGTCGAACGTCAGGTGGGATTAGTGTATTAGAAATCCGTTTCTTTGCAAGTAATTTGGTACATGCTAGACGTTTTTTTTATTCTTTGATTTTTCTTTTATATTTGTAGTTTGATACTGTGTTTTTTCTATACTTATATAAATTATTAATAATAATTAATATGTTATTTGAGACATATAGAAAACATATGAAATCGTCAAGATTTTAAAAATAAAGAGTTAGTTTACCGAGTCACAAGGTGGCTCAAGTTGAACACGTTTTTTGCTTGTGTTGTTATGAGCTCGAGCTTAAGATGATGATGGTTTGGCTCTGCTTGTTTGTTGAATAATTTTATTCGCAACTTGTAACCGTTGAACCATGAAAGACGCCAAAACTCCTCATTCTTCAACCTCTATCTCCCCAATAAAAAAAGTTCATATTTTTCTTCAACATCACATCTTCAATTTCTTGATTCGGTGGATTTTGCAATAACATATCTTCGTCATCTTTCCCTTTGTGTTGCAAATGTCTGGATGATATTATTATGTTTTAATTTTAGTGTTAACTATTTTCATCTTAGGGTCAAACGATTTCAATTTATGGTTGAGGTAATCAATTTTGGATTTCGATATTGAGTTAGCTATTCTGCGTGTCAACATTACGTCGAACATGTTATTGGTGTTCACATGTTCTAGTGTTTCGCTAAGTTGAGAATATCTACAACTTGTACACATGCAAATAATCTAGTGACCTATGTGGCTATGTTATTAGTAGCCTATAATACTTGTTTGTAGTATATGTTTTCCCAATAAAAAAGGTGTCAAGGGAGAATACTATCAATCATCAGTATAATGACAGTTTAAACCTTATCAAGATATAATGGTACAAACATAATTTACGTTAATCGAGTATACATAGACACTCTTTCTAATAACCATCTAGCAAATCATATAGAGGCAAACACTCATACGTGACAATAAGTTTACGTATAATATTAATTTTCAAGATTAAAGCATGTGACATAAGAAATATTTGACACGCAACTAAAAATAATAGATACATGACTATAAAATTACCCATAATTAGCTTCTATCAACTACAATGGGTCATCTTCCTTGAGAATCTCATGAGAAATATTATATCTCTTTAGCTCAAAATATCAAGAAATGAAATGCTTTTTACTAAAATACCTTCAACATCTCAAGAAAACTCAACTAATCGACCCACGCTTTCATCATATGCAAAAGCTTAATTTGATCCAAAGATTCCACGTGACAAGATCTATTGATGTAATCTTTTTGTTTTCTTTTTTAGTGACAACTATTAGACTTCAACTTTTAGTATTTAAATAAATAGAATAAAAAAATAAATGTTTGTTTCTTTATCGACCAAAAGAAGAGTTTAGTACTGAGAAAACTATTGATTAACTATTCAGTGTGTTAATTGAACTGTTGAATAGGTAATTTAAAACACTAAACTTATAGAAATACATCATATGAAGTTCCCCCTTTTTATTTCCATTATTAATTTCTTTACTTATGTAGGTCACATAAATGATTTACCAATATTTTTCCAAGTGGTTCAACAACCTCAACATCATCAACCTAAATCAGTGAAAATCTAGCAAGGACTAGATGTTGTTCATCGAAAACTCTAACAAATTCCAACTATGATCTGGTCCTAGGGTTTAAGTTTTCCTTTGATTAATAAAATTATGAATTCAAATCATGAATCATAAATTGCATATTGAGTCTCTACGTTCATGAAAATCAATTTCAAACAAAACTAGACTCTTCATTTCTCATGGTATATAATAATAGAGTAATAGTCATAGTTGCAAGGTGAGCTACAACTTTTCTTTAGGTATCAAAGAGGGATTTTTTAATTTTGTAAGATGAAATTTAAAATAAAATCTCTACAAAATATAAATATATAGGTTAAACTATTTGACAAACGAGTTAGAGAAATCATCTTGTTGATTTATTAATCAAAGTTATTTGATTTTTTTGGATTTCTTGAATTTAGGTATTGAAAGAATATATAATATAAAAACTCAAACTCAGATAAAAGAAATCAATTTAAAAGTGAAAGTTGATATTAAACGCCAGACTTGCTTGAAATGACACATAAACTTAATATTATGATACCTTAACAACTTTTAAAAATGATGGCACGTTCACGTCTATGAAGCGCAGACTATTGCAGTGAACAAATGATAAGGTTGTTGTCGACAAAGTGACCAAAAGCCACGTCAAGCCTTTGAACAAGAATAACCGTGACAGATATCAACAAGGTCAAAGATTTCTTGTTAGCAATTCGGTTTCAAGTATACAAGCTAAGATAAATTGCTCACTGATTAGGAGGATGATTATGGGTCTTAGGAGAATGGTTGGATCTATCCTTTTATATATAAAAGAGGGTTTTAAACCCCTTAAAGTTAAGGACTCATAAAGTTTAAAGGGTTTAAAAGAATTAGGCATTGATGTTACGTTTGGAACTTTATAAAGGCATTTCCTTTAACATCATCTCTTTCCTGAATGATATAAGAGGTGCTTGTTTTGTTATCATTTTTTTTTCAAAATATCATGTGATAGTAACATAGATGTGATATCGGAAACATTATAGGCATGGCATGTAATATAGGCACGACTAACTAATATTATTTACAGGTAAACATAAGGGGTATCAAAACCATCAACAATGAGTAATTAGATAGGAATTCGGGGGTATGTGATTAAGTAATCCTGGTATGATTATCTTAAACATATATACCGTTTATCGAAACATACCTTAAACTTACTTTTTAGATATTCTATATTCTAGTTCATTAGTAAGACATGTATGACTCCAACATATAATTTTTACAAACATGAATATGTCCGGTAGCCACTGAGTTTAGTGATTGGAAACTTGTTGCGTATGGAATGAGACAAGATACATAATTAAAGATTACCATCATCCCTTGTAAACATACAAATTACCTCAAATAAGAAATGTTAAACACCTTTAATTAAATGGGTAACTTTAAATAATAGTAATCAAGTTTTAAAATATTCTAATTAGGTCTGTTAAGTATAAAAATTTTCTAATTAAATCCATAATCTTTTATGTTTTCTTTAAATTAAAGGTCATAACATGATTTAGCATGTTTTTCTTTTTTCAATTAGGATATATATTTTTCTTCTTTTTTATGCGTAAAATACGTGGTGACGTGAGTTTTAGGTATTTTTGATATATAATTAACATGTTTTTTTTCGTTTTTTTATTTAAAATAGTTACATGTATTGAAAATTCCCAACCCCACATCTTCTTCTCTATGTATTTCTTCTCAAAATAATTCGTTGATTACTCAATTTGATGGTTTAGTAATCCAACTTGAAAGAAATATACATGAATAATCTAAAAAAACATTTTTAAAACTTGGTTATTATTTTATAACATTTTCCTTTAATTAAAAAATATTAAGCCTTCAAACCTTTGATCGGGTATAAGTAGAATAATTTTCATCTATATTGCTCAAGTCCAAGGGTTATCTTGCTGATTAAGTTTTTCTAGACTACTAAATCTAGTTTTATTAATCATCAATACTTACATCTCACGAACTTAAATACAAATGCTAACCTTTTAGACAAGGAAAAAAACACATCATCACCAGAATCACATAACTAAAATATCATGCCCCCACAACTAAAAGATTAAGCAAATAAATCCGCGTGATATAAGTTATTACGTATTTATTTCATAAATTCTATCAATCAATGTAAAAAATCTATATTTTTCTAAAAAATAAATACTCAAAACTTAAAAATATGTTATTATTATTATTATTTTTCTCAGCAATAGATTTGTTACTGAGAAGGTTTGGGATGCGGTCCCGGTTATGAAACGAATAAATAGACCCGATTAGAATAACACAACTTCGGTTCGTATATTTTATATTAAAAATAATAAAAAAATGGCTGGTTTATAAATAGCAAGAATAAAATCAATCGCCATAGCCATAAACTCAACGAAGACTCCGCTCTGCTTCTCATTCCCACATACAAAAACCTCAACCCCTCATCTCCATTTCTTCACTTCAACTCTCATTGCATCATCATCTTCATCTTCATCATTTCTTCTGTAAAAAACCCTAATTTTGTCCACCATTTCATGCATCACAAGAAATCCGATATTCAAATCGGGAAAGATAGCAGCGGTGTCTCTTCCGATTTCAACCCCACACCAAATCTCCCCAATCAACCCCCTCAAAAACCCAAAGTTTTCAATTCAAACCCTCGTTTCATCTCCTCTTCATCCTCCGATTTGCTCACGGGTCAATCCAATCATCGGAACATTAACGGTGTTACAACGAGCAGGTGCTCCGATCATGAACATCAGATTGTGATCGATCATGTCGCGTATGATTTCGATTCGGTTAATTCCGTTAATTCGGTTACTTCGGTTATCGCACCGACTCCTAGATCAACACCTCATAAAAGGTCTGTTTTCTCGCAAACGACGACGAATTCGTTGTCGGAATCGATCGCCGTTCGTAAGAACTCGAGATCGCTTTACCCTAAGCCGTTTTGCGATGCGAAAACCACCGTTGTTTACTTCCTCCACCGCCTCCGCCACCTCCGGCGACTGAGGGCTCACCTCCGGTTGATATTACTATTATCTCTTCCGTTTTTCTACTTCTTAGTATCAAACCCTAGCAGATCGTTCTTCCTTGATTTCCTATCAGCATTAGCCTTTTCAGCTGCATTGTTATTCTCCCTCAATCTCGCGCTCCCCCGGCTCCCTTCGATTCGGTTGTTCCTTGCGCGATCGTTCCCGATCAAACTCTCGTTGTCGGGGAAGGTCTCGAGGTCATCACTGCCGGTGTTCTGGTCGATCGGGTCGAGAACGAAAACGGAGCATGGTTATAGGTCAGGGTGTTGGGTGCAGGCTCTTAACAATGGGGATGTTTATGAGGGTGAGTTTCATAAGGGGAAGTGTTCTGGATGTGGGGTGTATTATTATTACATGAGTGGGAGGTATGAGGGTGATTGGGTTGATGGAAGTATGATGGTTTTGGGGTGGAGACGTGGGCGAGGGGGAGTAGGTATCGCGGGCAGTATAGGCAGGGGTTGAGGCATGGATTCGGCGTGTATAGGTTCTATACAGGAGATGTTTACGCGGGTGAATGGTTAAACGGGCAGAGCCATGGGTGTGGTGTTCATACTTGTGAAAATGGTAGTAGGTATGTTGGGGAGTTTAAGCAGGGTGTTAAACATGGTCTTGGGCATTATCATTTCAGGAATGGGGATATGTATGCCGGAGAATATTTTGCGGACAAGATGCATGGTTTTGGGGTGTATAGTTTTGCGAACGGGCATAGATACGAAGGGTCATGGCACGAAGGGAGACGACAAGGGCTTGGCATGTACACTTTCAAGAATGGTGAAACGCAACCGGGCCATTGGCATAATGGGATCCTTGATGTCCCGAGTTCCCATAATGCAACGCCTCCGGTTTCACCTGTTGCTGTGTATCATTCTCGAGTTCTGAATGCAGTTCAGGAGGCACGACAAGCAGCAGAAAGGGCATATGATGTAACGAAAGTGGATGAAAGGTTAACAGGGCGGTGGCAGCCGCCAACAGATCAGCTAATGCCGCTAGAGTAGCTGCAGTGAAGGCGGTACAGAGACAGTTACCTAACAGAAGTAACTGTCACAAACTTCATAACATCTATCATTGTCAAACTAACACTTTCAAGGAGGCTAGCTTGTGACACAGATTTTGCTAGCTGTAGGTGCATTTTGAAGGCTAGTTATGTGATGACATTGTTCATGGGTATATAGAGGTTCTAACCATTTTTCAGTTTCGCTAGACTTAGATTAGTGCTCGCATGGATAACGTTGGAAACGCAGCTCGCCTGTATGTGTTTAATGTGAAATCAAGGCGAAATATATGTTAGCAACTTGGTTGTTGCATTCCTGTATAGAATTTGAAGCTTCTAAGGAAATTTGGGTCAGAAATACGAAATGAAAGCAAACCAAACAAATGGCGTTTAAACCTTGTAAAGAGGTCGCTTGCAATGTAACTCAACATTAATTAAAATTGGTCAAAACCTTCATAAATGTGCTAGATGATTGAGAAATACAACAGACAACGAAATGGCCAAATCTAACTCTCGGTCTGCTCCCTCAGCCTACGGATGGTACTCCTGACAGTAACTGCACTAGCAGTGCTGCAAAAACAAAAACATGAGTTAATAGTGTGATTATGAAGTGAATTGCCATGGATGTACAGAAACAAGATTTTAATTACTTCAAAGTGTAGGCACCGCCTGCTTTCACTTTGCCACAATCTTTGCAGCCCCAGATTCCAACAGCCTTCCTTTTCACTGCATACTGTAAAAGTAGGCCCAAATTATGAGTTTTACCTAAAATGAGAGCGTGTTATGTTGCTCTTACACTAGTGCAAAAGTATGTACCTTCCCACAAAATTCACAGAAGAATTTGCTGTGTTGGCTGACTTCCATCTTCTTGATTTGCTTCCTCAAACTAGCACCATAACGGGTGCCTGTAGGTCAAAAATCAAAGGTATCAGAACATACAATAGACAAAAATACATAATAAAGACTCTTTAGAAGCAGAAACTGTAATTAATATCAAGATTTCTTTTTAAATATTACAAATCATACATTTGTCAGATTTTAATATTGGTATGTCAACAATGATAATCACAATGACAAATCAAAAACTAGGCTGAGTTTGAAGCTAAGTTTTCCTTTCAAGTTTAATGCTTATTGACCATGAAATGTAAAGCTAAATGACCATTTTCATACCATACTTCCCAACAATGCCGGCCTTCTTGGTTCTCTTCGTCTGTGCAAAGGTAACAATCTTATTAACACATGAGCATAACAAAATACTATAATCAAATCGGAAAGCTCAAAAATACAAAAGGAACCCTAGGACGCATAATAGAAGACACATAAGCCCATTTGTATAAATCAAGTAACCTTTCATTATAAACTAGACTAACAATAATTACATTCGTTGTATACTAAATTAATATATTAAATTGTTAATTACTCGGCCATAATTCAATTGCACAACACATACATTCATATGTACCACAAAACATAACTTGAAATGAACTAAACACTTAGTCTCTCAGTCTCAGCTCCAGGAACCTATCACCTCAGAACACCTTGCTCTTTAAAACTCAGTAAACACTAACAAACACCCAAAAACTCGACGAAAAAAACATGTTCACTAGATTTAACACTCAACACATTATTAGTTATCGGACAGTTTCAACCGTCATACTTCATTCTCATTGCAAAACCAACACTATTGTTTGATTGAAACAACAAAAAAAACGAGCTAACACTCACTCCAACAAAAGGTTTTTCAACGGTTCAAATCAATCAAACTGAACATACAGAAAACAAAATGAACATAATTAGCAGAACACATTATACTGTTTACAACATTACATAACTCTCTAAAGCCACTGGTTATCTACACGATTTCAACTTCACAAGCTACCATAAGCACATTATTATCAACTAAAAGTTCAGTAATCAAATACGGCATTAATTCAACATTAAAAAAAACCCCTAAAACCACTATTACGACCCAAAACCATGAATTCAATCAATCATCCGCATTAACAACAACAACGTAGCATCAAACATTAATGCTAATATGTAAAGATATCAAGTGTTTAAGAGTGTACCATTTCTTGAAGCTCGATGAAATCGACTGAGAGGAAATTGTTGCGATTAGAAGCAGCAAAAACCCTAGATTTTGACTCAGCGAATGGCGATGTGAGCCTATATGAGTTTATATGGATTTCATGTCTTCAGCCCAAAAAGCTAGTGTTTGGGCTTCTATCTGGGTCAGATAGACCACTTTCTTTTTATAATTGTAGTGTATCCAATTTTTTACAAAGGCGTGTTTATTTATATTTTTTTTAACGACAAATGTGTTTCATTGATTCGATGAATATGTGTTATTTTACATGGGTCTATTTATCTGTTTTTCAGTCGGGACCACACCCCAAATCCTTTCAGGAGAAAACTCATTGCTGAAAAAACCTCATGATTCAACTCTAAGCAATTTTTGCTTACAGGAAGACTTGAACCCATAACATTCTTTTTATTTATATGTTATGGGTACCTCACCTTAACCAGTTGAGCTAAGGATCATTAGTACAAAGGCGTGTTTTTTAGGGTCGTAAACAAGACGGGTGTAGTGGTGGATTCGGTCTCAGTTTACCTACAAACTGAATTGAGCTAAGGAGTAAGCTGACTCGTCTTTACTACTATATAATATAAAACATAGAAAAAAAAGTAATTTCTCATCTTTTTGTAAGACGTGCTCGTTCGTCTTCTCCCTTACCTTCGCATTCAATCATCTGGCCCTCTTCAAAGCATTCATCACCATGAATCCATCGGTTGCTTTATCAGTTTCATTCTATTAGAATCCTAGGGACCTTCAATCCAATCGTCAGTTTCAACCCCCTTCCCCTTCAATGGTTGTTCTATCCTCAATCAGATTCATTGCACTTTATTTCACTCTCCTCTCCCCTATAACCTCTGCTGCACTCCGTCATCAAATTGGTTTCAACATCGACATCGACAAAGTCAATCAGGTATGCTTAATTGATGGATTAGGTTGCGTCGATGGTCCTCATCTTCCTTGTATATGTCTAAATTCTTAGTAGTTTTGAATTCTATCCTCAAACATTAAGAATTTGAGCTTCTGGATTCTAATTTCAAGGTTAACACATTGCTGATTGAGAACAAATGGTGATTGTTGTAGGTCTTTAGAGTGTTTTCATTTATAGGCTTCAATTTCTACAAAGGAACTCTTAGCAGGTATGTTTTCATTTCTTTGTTGTTGCAGTCTATGATTGATTTCATTATTTAAGTTGTTTTATGTTGCATGTCATAGAAGGTTGTTTTCATTTCACTTGTTTTCTACGGCTTTCGATACCCTGTTTTTATAAAAATAATTCCGTTGTTGTGTACCTGTTTAACAAACTTGTGTGGAGTTGGGTTGATAGGAATGAAATGGGGTCAAGAGAATTTGGTTAATGCTATACACTTTATTTTTTGGGTTTAAGTTACACTTCCTAAGCTTCTGAATAATGTTTTTTTTGTATACTTTTCTTAAGTTATGATTTATGACCAGGAAGTTGCTCTTTTATACTTAAGGTCTTTTAATTCACATTCCATGCTTCCGTCATAACAGTTTGGTGTTTTTAGCAAGGACTTTTGAAATGATGTTGTTCTCTGGTATGTTTAATATACTAATTTACTCTATCTTGAGTTTTTTTGCTTTGTTGTCTATGTTTTCATTTAACTTAATAATAAGTGTCTCAAGTTTATTAAATGGGTTAAGAATGCTTACAAGGAAAGGTAAGTTCACTAGCCTGAAAATAATATGTCTTTCTTTACTTATATTATGGAGAAATACTTATATAAGATTAAATGATTATAATCTTATATCATCCTTTGTTGAAAGAAGAAATTATAATAAGTCAAATATGTAAATATACTCGATTCAACATATATAACGGATTCTTTATATTTTAGGTGAGTATACTTTCAGTGGTCTAAATGATATCTTAGTTTTGAATTGTTGTTTGATTCAAAGTTACAAATTGGGAGGGAGACTTAGTATATGTATGTATGTAAATTTAGATTGCGGCATAACAATTAAGGTATTAAATCTTAAATATATGGTATTTATTTTCTAATTTTAATGTTTGTGCTACTTTATGCAAGGATGGATTAATTGCGTATAAAAGGAGTTGTAGAAGAAATTCATTTATGAAGTTCTTATGCTTGTATGATTCAAGGTGATAGCTGCCTTTTACCTTCTATGGACACTTTATGAAAATAGATTTTGCATTGGTTTGTTACAAACTATAGAATTATGAACCAATTGAATAGAGAGTAAAATGCGTAAGTTATAAAAAAGAAAATCTGAGACATAATTAAGTCTTCAAGAGACTGGTTTGTATCATCATAGGCTACTCAAGAAACTTATAACGAAACAATCTAAATATGCTGCTAAAAAAACTTCTTATATTGCACAACGGCTTTATTATGCTACGAAACAACTTCTAGATATGCTGCTAACAATCCTAATCGTCATTCTCAGGTTTTCTGAGTGCATCACACCTAGCAGTTCTAGCTGCCCAATAGCTTTTTGGGTTGCACTGTAGCTTTCTTTCATGGCTCAAGAGTATCCAAAACACTGTTTCTAGCAATTTTAAAAATCAATAGGAAAACACTGATTGGTCGGTGTTCTCATAAGTCATAATCAAGAGTATCCAAAACATCTTCAAAGGTTTGATTTTTATATTTTGTTTTTGTTTGATTTTTGGGGTTCTGGTAATAGATGAAATTGTGTTTATGTTTGCTTTCAATATTGTTAATTAGTGCTTCCGGCTATGGCGAAAATGGTTAATTTTTTATAATTGTGTTTCAATAGAAAGAAGATAAATTAAAACGGGTCAAAGAAAGGGTTGGGTTCTTATGACAATAATCTAGGGAAAAACTTGTCTCAATTAGGAGAAATCCATCCTTACTAGCTCCGTTGCCACGGTGCTTGTTAAAACAATAAAATTCAATGACCCAACGAGCTTCTCATAAGGTTTCTTTGACTCTGCCGAGCAATCAAACTATTTGGTGTGCAGAATCATAAATATTTTCATAAGAGTTGAGCATATATAAAGAATGGATTACTAAGAAAGGATTGAAAAGTATGTGCTGAGTTAATGGAATTTAAGTGTTCACAAATATATAATCATTTATATAATTTATAGCCATTGTAAATTTACTTTTGTTGTTTAAACACATTGTTGGTTTGTTTTTCTTGGGCTGAAGAGTGAAGACTATGATTGATCATGGCAAGGAAGGGATTTCTTTCTTCTATAGTTGGTCCTATTGGAGTACATTTTTACTTACATGGTATGTTTCAAGTTTATTTGCATACTATTTTCTTGGTAAATTTATGTGTTTGTTATTCTCATTTGTTTCTTTAAAGCTTCTAACATTAAACATCTCTTTAAAACACATGAAAAACTGGTTTTAGTACTCCTTTGGCTTTTCTGGTGCTCATACACACTTGCAATTTGCATAATTCTGTGCTTAATCGGAAAGTGGGCAACAATTACAACTTTATTGTTTATAGATAGGTTTTTTTTAAAAAAAATTCAGGCTTCTTTTGTTTTTTATTCTAAGCAATACATGTCCTTTAATATTATAAGTGGTTGTCATCTGGAATTAAATATCATGATAATTGTGAGACTTGGAACATTTGTATACCTAAATAATCGTTTTCATTCATTTTTGTTATTGGACTAAGTGGTTGTTCTATTGTTTGCAGGTTAGGTTTCTTTTTAATTGTTTCGAAGTAGATATGCTTTCTTTACTTTTTGTGAGATTTTAGTTTGCGTTGCTCTTGATTGAGTTGAAGAATACATTCAATAGGTCAGGATGAATCCAAACTCTTTGATGAAATGATTATGTATTCGCTCTCATTTGTTTTAGATAAACTTAGTATAGAGATTATGTTACGATTATGATTGGTTGATGCTCAGTGGTAGGAAAAATAATAGGAAGTGAAATAGCTTATGTGGCTACTTATCTATTTCATAGGGTATATAAGTTTAGTTACCAATATCTTCTAATATTATTTCTGTTGGTTCTAATTTGACCGGTATGGGTATTTGTTTAGATGTTTTTAATATGCTCTAATTTGATCATGCATTTGATGTTGGTTCTAATTCTTTGTATTGATTTACTTTTTTTTCCTGGATTTATAATATATGAAATGGGTGTTATTATCTTTGCGTTTTTATATTTTCATCCCTTGATTGCTTACAAAAGACATGGTTTTTTTTTTGGTTTTTTATATTCGAAGAGGGTATAACATGTTAATTTGCGTGTCCCCTTATTTATTTGTTTTTTATTTAACTATACTTGGTTTTACATCATATGGTTTTCTGTTTTGTAGGGAAGCCTTTTCTTTCAATATTGGGTTCTTTTTATTGAATTTACAAACAGGTATGTTCAGGTAAAAATTAAAACGGGTCAAATTTCTTTACAACAAAGTTTAGTATGGTTAGACTATATATACATGTTAAGCATGATATTAAGTGTCATAAGGTTAAATATAAAATGTTACTTTTTATGACCAGCTCTCTTTTCATGTGATCATGGGTTCGAGGCACAAAGGCACTTATTTGTAAAATGCAAAAACTTCCATTTGTAAGTGTCTCAAACTTTTTTAAAGGTTGTTTCTTCAAAGTATAAACAAACATGCTTTCATTTTCCTTGGTCTGAATTGAACTAAAGCTTCTAAGAAAACCCTTAATTTACGGAATCAAATATTGTTCCTAATAATTATGGATCACAAGTGATCAAAAGAAAAACATCTGAACATCAACTGAAATTTAGACTAAGATTACACTTATACAGATGGTACTAAGATAGCCTCATAAAAAGTAAAACTTCTGATTGAAATATACAATGATGAAATTCATAATTTAAAAGTAAAAATGTGTCCTTTGACTGTTTTTGTTATCATCATCTCTTACTATGATTTTTGTGGTTTATGATTTTTTTTGGTTTTAACATGTCCGGTTTCCTTATACTACAAGTTTTAGATGTAGCTCATTTCAGTGGCATCTAAGTTTTGTCTGGAACAGTAGGTCCTTTCTTACATGGTTGATTTTAGTTTCAACATTACAAATCTTTACAATTGTATAAGTAACAAAACATGCTGATGCGTCTTGTAGGTTGTAGCTTTTCAAACATGTTTTTAAGTGAGCTGATTTTCTTTACAACTAGATTTGGGGTGTAATAGTCTTTCTATAAGTAAACTTTATGGTTGTAAGTTATAATACGGGTTACACGAGCTAGATTATGTTATACTAAGATTTTGTCAGTCTTGGTTTATATTAACTTTTCTGGATTTGGAAACTTTGAATGCAACATTTTAACTTACATCTTACTAATGATGTTATAACAAACAAACAAACAGTCTCTTGGATATGTTAAATTGCATAAATAGTCTATTTAAGATGAAAAGACTAAAATGCTTTTAGGTTTAAGAGAAAAATTAGCATCTGTTAGTGTTAATACTTTAATTTGTTACAAATAGAAAATACAAACCCAAACTTGTTACAAAAGCCTCTTAGTATCCAAATTTGTTGTTTTGAATAAACCATATAAAACTTTTATGTAATTAACTCTAAAGTAATTGATAAATTAGATGAAAGATAAAATATTCACTCCACTGCAACGTTCGGGTTACCCACTAGTTTGTTTTAACGAGTTGACATGTATAGCTTGAGCCCAAATCATTTATTTTTTTCAATAAAATTAAGATTGTTTATTTTTTATACATAATGTTATATAAAGAAACAAAACATGATAATATTTTAATTTGTTTATCTTAAGTCCTTAAAACAATAATCCTCAATAAGTTTGAGATGTGGTTTGCTATGGTTATTTCTCTGTTTGTTTTATTCGTTACAGAATGTTAACATAGCATCATAGTCAAAATCTATGTACTTATGCTTAAACAATATGTTATCGTTTATATAAAAGTATAATTTATACTTTGATTTCGACGAGCCAATGAGTCAGCTGACGAGCAAGTCAAAGAGCCGAGCTTACCTTAGCCTAGGCTCGGTTCCTTTATAAACCGAGCCATGAGTTTTTTAAACGATCCTCCATATTTTTGTGATCATCATCAACTTTTCAATAAGGTTTGAATATTTGTAGAATAGATATAGAACAAAGACTAGGTTTAAATGAACATGTACATAGCTACCTTAGAATGCTGAACCTTCAAAATTGGTACAAAATTATATTATTCATTCACCCAAGCATCTCCAAATGTGTTTGATTTTTTTTCTATGTTAATGAGGTAAATATACACTAGCATCAAGTTGAATAGTAACTTACACTGCATAAATTCATTACCAGGTCGACTTTAGGGTCTAGTTGATGATGTATCTATAAGGTCGGCGTTTCAAATAGCATATCTTAAAACAGTTATACATTGAACATTGAAATGTTGCTTGAACAATTGTTCGAATGCTGACTTGTTAAACGCCTATGCTAAACTTTGTCTATGTTGATCCTATGTCTACAATGATTAGTGAAATATCCAAGTTAAACTTTTATTGTTTAGTATACAGACAATAACTCAAACGATCTGAATACAGTTAAATTTAACAAGCAGACACTCTACATCCCCTAACTTAGTATTATAACTCTACTTGAAATCCACTTGGTTTCAGTTTGCAAAACCAATTACAATAAAACGTCAATGACACTAAAATCACCGACAAAAGTTAAGGCTTCCCCTTGGTCATACAAGTACACCTTCGTTAGGATCCTATAGCCGAGATGTGTGGTCCGATATCATACATTCAAAAGAAGCATCCTACGCAATGTTTAATCAAACGATGAAAGCTCCAGCCGCTTTCATCACTGCAGACAAAGTTTCCATTGATCTGAAAAATGATCATGAAGAACTCCGAGAATTGTTCAAACGCTATACAAATTTAATCGAGCGTATAAACTACTTGATTGCTAACACTAGAAATCTGATCTTCCACTCACATAACTTGGACTTGTTATCGTCGTCAGGATATCAGCATCTACATACAGTCAAGTACATGTCACAGTAATACGTTGAATGTCGAATTCAACAAGCAATCAGATACATCTTTCTTTGGGCTATCAACAAAATGGACAGAAACGGAGAGCTGTACACAAGGAGAATGTGTTGGTATCAAAGATCACAAGGAAAATGGCTTCGAATACATATCGAAAGGCTCGCATGCAGTCAACTGTGGCTCCTGTTAACAAACAATAAGATATAGTAGTTAGCTAAGTCAGATGATGTTACTAGGATATTAATTATATATCTTGTAAAAAATGCATTAATACCTGACTGAATCCACGACTTCCATTCCGTCCACCACCCGACAACATATCAAAGATAGACCCACCACCGTTGAACCCCATTGAAGCATTGCGAATACTACTACGCATTGAAGTTAACAAGCTCCCGTATGTAGATGCGTTTCCATGTTCTATAGCTTCTATAAAGCAATATGTCATTGCTCCTGTTGATGTAATATTTGACAAAGCCTGAACATCAAAACTTTTCATTTAGTATATCTATGTAGATTATGTTTTATCTCTAATTGGCCAACAAGGTGAACAGAGTGTCCCAGAAAGGTAAAACGTTGTCACAAAAGTAATTAAATGTTGAAACTAAAACTCTTTGTTAGAGAAGTTAAATATCATTGTTGTAATGTTATAGTTTTCTTTGAGACTGACCGATGTATCTGCAGATGTTTGATCATCATCACATCCGCTAATAGAAATGACTTCTCCTCCACTGCTACCCTTCCATATGCCATCTTTCGGACGATGATCCTCCCATTCATACTGCCCAGTACTACCACACCATAAAGATCACAATTAGTAACTCGCGATAAATGTTAACAACGATAAAAGTAATATTGGTTTACAGAACCACAAATACTGCAAGAATCACAAAAATCAATCAAAATCATTCACTTATTTATTTATTCATGTATTTATAACTTACCTATTCATTCTGCAAAGGAATGGGAGATCTAGCACAGTTCCACTATGGCAAGAGTCAATGATTGCATGAAGTCTGACCCCATGAGGAAGAGGTCTGACAATTGTTGCATTGATTTCATCATCAATGATCATACCATTGGTTTCGAAGTCCAATGGGCACAAGGTTTCATCGTAGCCATCGAGCTCGTCGCCATTGAGGTTCCTTTGTCGTGAACCATGGCCCGAAAAGTGAAAAAGAAGAGAGTCGCCTGATTGGCATCCGGTGATCAGCCAAGATAGTGCCATTCTCATGTTACGACCCGTTGGAATCCGGTATGGATCCGTTTCTTCCTCTGTAAATCAAAATGGATTGTATTAGGTTAGCACTTTGAACATTTTTGTCTATGTGAGTTATCATATATTGAAGAGTTAAATGCATTTTACGAGGTTTCATATTAATTGTCATTTGAATCCAAAAGTTTAAATTTTGAAAAAACATAAATCTTAAAATCAAAATACATTAACAACACAAAAGAATAAAATACAATTATAGAGTCAAATTATAACTATAATTATCAAAAAAGGCTAACCATATGAAAACCCTCACGTGAGTTGGTTTTTTATTTTATATCTTTTTTAATTAAAATAATTTTCATGTTAGAAACTTAACGGAAAAAATTAATTGTGTTAGTTAGATGTAACCAAATGGATTCAAATGACAATTTTAATGAAACATTTGGATGCAAATGACAACATTTTAACTTTTGGATGCAAATGACAACATTTTAAACTTTTGGATTCAAATGATATTTTCTATGAAACCTTAGGGACGTAAAACGCATATAACTCTGTATTGAATTTGTTATATTTGTTAGAGTGTTTTACACTTTTACCGATTAGATCTACAATATTCTCTAAGATAATATGACGCATTAAAATATTTGATTTCTAATATCACATAAAAATATTTAGGAAATTGAAATTTAATAATCCAAATCATGATTTATTATCCGATTATAATTCTTGTCAATAACAATTCTAATAGCATGATCTTTTATTTATTTTCATTCCGTTTTACACACGACAATGATTGTGTATATAATAGAGAAATACGTGAAAACCGCTCAAAAATCAAGTGTATATAGATGATAATTATACTACTAAGATGACTCTTGAGAAAGTTTTATACAAAACTAAATTTTTTGTATAACTATACTTTAGGTTTGTGACATCATCTTCAGGTTTTTTACAGTCCAAGTTTAAGAATTATTTCGTTTGACTATGAGTATTAATATGAACACAATGCGTGACTTTTCTTCCTCCACTGTAAAATCCATCATTTCCAACAAGTGAAAAAACAAAAGCACAAATTAAGTTCTTACCAGTGAGCATAACAATGGAAGCTTCAGGAAACTGAAACTTTGTAATTAGCAGATGCTTCATGTATTTCGCATCATTGATGCAACCTTTGAGCTCATGAGTAGTATTCCTATACGCCACACCAACGATCACCGCCTTCTTCCTCCCATAAACAGACGCCGGATGCTCCGCCGGAGCATAACCGTACACCGGCGACGGCGTAAGCGACGGTACGCTATAACCACCGTATAACCGGAAGGATACGACGGATCGTGGGTGTAACGCGACGGCGAAGGTGACGGAAGAGCACCGGAGTCGGCGATTCGAGTAATGGCGTGACAAATGGCACATCTGATCGATTTGGCTCCTGGTGGTAGGTTTAATGGTGTTCGGCAATTGGAGCAATCTACTAGCATCGACATTGGAGATCTAGGGTTTTGATTGTGGAAGAAATTTGGGGATTTTGGTTTTGTGATTTGTGAAGATGTGATTTGATTTATACTGATGATGATTTTAGCTTAAGCGCGTTGAGTATATTATTGACGATGGTGATGGTGATGGTGATGGTGATGATGATGATGGTGATGGTGAGTTTGGAGGGTCATGTTATATGACAATATAATATGTTATTATTTTGGCCTTTTTGTCAACTTATTTTTTTGAATTAGTTGCTTTTAGTCAACGATGTTTAAGTCAACGACCTTGTAAATAACAAATCATTTTAAATTACAAATTAAAATAGAGGGAGATGTTGGGTTTAATTCGTATATGTGAGAATAAAAATAAATAGAGAGAGATGTTGGGTTCAAATTATACACGTGACAATACAAATAGGTGCAAGTAACATAAGATTTTCTCATATAATGTGGGTTTTTCTTTCTAAGAGTGATCTTTGGTTTCAGACCAATGAGGATGGATTGATGCAAGAGTTTTCCTTTAAGAACGTATCAGCCTAGTGTCGCAAGATTACTTACTCGAGTAATGAAGTTAATCATCCGATTAATCGTTCAAAAAAACATTATTGTTTGAGTGAAGTATTTTAATACACTAATAAGTTCCATAAAATAAAAATATAAAAGAAGACATTGCAATTGACGAATTAGCGAATGGCACGCGTTGTGCTGGTAAGGAACCCCACCAACACTTCTAAACGAGGATATAAATCGCTGAACGGTAAATATGTCCCTTGCACCGACATCACCAATTAAGTCAAATTCTATAGACTATACGTGGTTTGGAAAGGAAAAAAAGAGGTTACGATAAAACATGACATAACCTTGAAACAATATAAACATATCATTATAGGGCATAGGCCACCTATCTTACAAAATAAGGTATAGTAAGTAATATATAATTAAAATTTTCAAACTGTCTTTATATATGTATGTATAAATGATCAGCAAAATGAATAATATGATACTGCAACATTAGATAACAAAACTACCAGTCAACTTATATATAAATTAAAATTATAAATAACTTTAAGTGGACATAATTAGTTATTTATAATTATTAACTAGCTTTTGTAAAACCCGTGTGTTACACGAGTTGAATAAAAAAATATTAATATAAAGATGTTTTTTTATTAGAGTAACTATATTTAGTAAACTCGTGTATTACACGGGTTGAATAAATAAAATATTGATATAATAAATTTATTAATTATAAAATGATATTTTAAGATATGCTATGACTGAAATTACGTATCATAAATGACTATAAATAATAAAACAATAATATCAACTTTTTATATTTTTTAAAAAATAAACATTTTAATTTTAAAACAAACCGTATAAAAATGTTATTTTTAAAAAATGTTCTTATTACAACTCCCAAATTTGATATTTTTTGTTTTAAAAAAATTGACTTATTAAAAATATCAATTTATATAAAAATAACCTTAATAAATAAATTTCTTTCTTAATTTATTATATATTAAAATGTATTAAAATAATTTATTAGTAATTAAGGTAATTATTTAATAAAAAAGAAAAGCGAGAAAAAAATGATAATAATAATTATGATGCTAACAAGTGACAACCCCGTTGATTAGAGTAAGAAGATAAGCTTATTAAATTTCTTAAAAATTAATTACCTACTAAAGTTACCATAGAATTATCCTCTAACAAACATATAAATTCCCTAATAATTTAAATATTTTTCTTAGTAGTTAAGAAATTGGTGATGCCAGGACATTTTTGACCCACATGGAATTAGAATATAATTATTTATATTTAATACAAAGTAATAAAGTAGGAAATCATGTCGTAATTTAAAAAGATGCGATTGGTTGACAAAAACTTTAAAAAAAGAAAAACGAGTGTTTCAACAGTAGAAGTAGATCAGCAAGTAAAAAAATCAAGATGCTCATTAAAACCTTAAAAGGATTACACAGTTAAATCAGTTGATATATTAGGAACTACTGTATGATGATGATATATACCAACTGCTGCTATTCAAACCCATAACAAATAAATCTATCCTTCTAAAGATGAAAATGAGCATCGTTACTTTATGATCTAAATCTAAATAAACTTATCTAGTCTCGATGTTTTTTTCATAGTTGGCGAACGGAAAATCTCTATGCGAAG
Organism: Flaveria trinervia; assembly: GCA_025506515.1. NCBI lineage: Eukaryota > Viridiplantae > Streptophyta > Magnoliopsida > Asterales > Asteraceae > Flaveria > Flaveria trinervia. The sequence continues at coordinate 7,204,516 of CM046451.1, read as the reverse complement.
ATTAGAAGCAGCCTGAATGTCGTTTAAAAAGGGATCACCTTTTTCGGCTTTAATTATTTCAAGAATGACACCAACAACCTCGGCTGCAAGACCTGTTTCCACGAGCCGTCCTTGCTCCTCACCACCTTCATATACCAATTGCCAAACTTCTTATAAGGAATCGCGTTTTCTAAAAGCATTCTTGCAAACATACGCCCGAGAAACTCTGTTGCTTTTGGTGCGTCAGTCACTGCATCCTCCAATGTTGACAAAACTGATTTAAATCTGGATGATATTGTAACAAAGATCACAACTAGTTATTATAATGAATCTATCATTTTAAAAAATTGTTAGTTAAGAATTTAAAATTAGTTACCCTCTAACAAGGGAGTCTTGAGTTAGGACTCCTTGAGATTTGTAAGATTGATGAGAAGTTTAGCAAGTGCATCCCGATCCACGTCTTTCCGCTCAAAAGAATCAGTCACCCATAAGGATATCATTGATGGATAAAACCCCGGTGCATTCAGATCTTTGATGCACAAAGCAACTTCCTTTTCGTCTCTCACACTGATAACAATATAGATATAAATCTCTTATTATCCAGCCAGTCAACATAATGTGATAAAAATAATTATGATGCATTTATTTATTTGTAAATAAATGTAGAGAAAGTAGTACCGGATGGTACCTGTAATATTCTTTAATGGCCTCAATGGACATATCATGCAAGCGATCTTCAGACAAAATCTTATCTGAATGATCACTCTGTGGGGGAGTAGACACACGAGCCCGTTCAAGTGGTGGAACTCTGTCAAACTCACCACGGCCTACATTCCTGGTAACCTGGTTCACAAAGTTCATGTTGTGTTCTTGTATATCGGGCGGGTCGTAACCGGGTCGAGATGAAGACCTCTCAGGTGTGTATCTTGAAGCTGACTCATCACGTGATGGAACATATCCCCCTCTCTCTTGTATCACGGAACCACCGTAACCATTATTAGGACCAGCGATGCCTTGCATAGAAGGCTGACCCCTAGCGGACATCCCCCTGGCTAGTCCACCTTGTGGGCCAAGGGTTATAGGCTCATCACCCATGGGTCTCAATGGAACTGACAAAGTCCTATTCTCAAAAGAGTCAAATCTTGAATCTTGACTGCCATAACCACGAGGCTGTTGTTGAGGTAATCCACGAAAACTGCCACTCATTTGAGGGTTGGAAGATAGAACACCTGCTGACCCTCTTGATCCGAAGTCCATAGGCTGAGCCCCCCTCCTAAGTGAGGCGTTAGAATTAGGTCCACGGGCCAGTCTGCTAGATTGGGCCAGGCGTTCTTGAGCAGCATCTCGATGCACCTCTTCGATCTTTTTTGGACCTTCAACCTTCCGTCTTTGCTGCCATTTGTTCCTTCTTAGGTCAATTGCGTCTTTTAACATGAACCTAACTCGAGAAGAAAGCATCATGTTATTTGATAGCTGAAACATCATATCAAAATATGCATCCATGTGTTCTTTAGCTTTTGGGTGATCAATCATCTCCCCAATTGTACTCATTAATTTGCACAACGCCTCAATATCTTCTTCATCAGGGTTAGGATTCTTCTGATTAAAACCTAACAGTTTCTTTATGCATTCATGCATAATTCTTTCTGTCAACATTCTTTTCTTGTACAATTCACCAATAAGTCTAATATTACCCAACATACGTCTTCGTGCCTTAATTCTCTTTTCTTCACGTTCTTCTTCCGTCTGCTTAATCTCACCTTCTTCTTCAGTTCTATTTGCTTCTTCTTCCTCTCTCTCTCCTCTTTCAAATTCCTCTTGACATTTATTCAATAATAATCTCTTGAAAGTAATCTTCTCGTTATCATCACCAAACCCTGGTAATTCCACAGCTAAACGGGAACAAAAATTGGCATACATTTCAACAAATGTCGGTTCCATCAACGCTTTATCAAATATTTGACCAATCACACCAGAGAGAGTATCCGCGTTGTCAATATTGACTTGTTTGACTTGATCAAACAGTTTTTCAAAGTTTTGAGGGGTCAACTTGTTTAGAATGCTTTTCAATCGTCGTTGTTTTGCTTGTTCCTCATCTGTTACTTTGCCAACTTCATACTTCCTTTCGGCTTTATGCATCATGGGGGTGTGAGGAGATGGCATTAATCCCTTTTGATAACCAGCAGAGCGTTGCCACCTATCTGAATCAGAGTTATTACGTTGCATCTGTGGGCCCGGAGACTGCATTGGTCCTGAGAGATTGCCGCCAGGATACTGACCAGGTGGCTGACCCCGTGGGGTCCTCAACACACCATGATTCCCTCTTGCTGCGTAGCCCATTTCCAGTCTCGGATCCCATCCTGGACCATGGGTCCTCCTGACCCTTTATTCCATTATTATCAAGACCAACATTACTTGGCCAACGGTCTACTCGTGACCCCCCCGCTGACCTATCACTGCCACCTCTACCGGGCTAGGGGACGGTTCATGGGCCATATTGACACCTGTTACTACCAACACTTCGCTTATATCATCGGTAATCTCAAATCCTTCTGGAAGATCAGTGTACTGATCAGAGAATTTCAGTAGGAAGTCTCTGGAATATTTTTTAGTCATTCCATCATTGTCATCCTCACTGTGATGCTTCAACTTCGAACCTGTTTCCATTTTGTGAGCAGAAATGTCTGCAGCATCCTCCCAGTCATCTGGCTCAAACTTAGTGGGCACACAACGTCTTTCATCAGAAGACAAAACATTGCTTTTTCCAGAAGTGCAATTAACAGATGGATTTGGGTTTTCAACAACTTCAGCAGCAGAAGTTTCTTTCTTTTCTTCTGGGCGTTTATAAGCATTATAGAGATCAGAAGTAGTCCCACGAGCATCAGCATTTTTCAAAATCTCTTTTATTTTCTTCTTTCCTTAGTTGCTGTATTACCTTTGACCTGACTACTAGAAGATGAAGATGAAGGAAAATTTGAGGCCGTAGCCTCTACCTCTGAAGTCAGATTTGAAGTCTCCGGAACAGAAACAGGAAAAGATTCTCTACCAGTGACTTTATCAATATCAGACTTTCTGATTCTATTATCTTTATTATCATCATGAGAAGATTCCAAATTTAATGAAGAAGTTTCAGCACTAAGAACATCAACAACTGCAGCAGTTTCCACTGATCCCAATGAATTATCATCAATATCATTTACAGGTTCTTTTAGTGGTGCAACGTTAACATCCAGGACAGTGATATCTCGATTTTGTTCGACAGATTCTTTGACTTGTCCTTTTGACCCCCCAATTTTGGCAACTGGCCCTTCCACTTCAACTTTTGGCATGTTAGCAATAGCTTGGGTAGAGTTAGGGCTCTTTTCATCATTATCACATGGAGAAGCAGACAAGTCGGCAACATTTGAAGGTTCTTCAACTTTGTTGCTGGTTTCTGATACATTCTTGCTGATTGTTTCTTGAGCTCCTACAAAAGAGCTTGAAACAGAGGATGACTGCCCATCAATCTGTGAATATCAAAAGTGCATTAATCAATGACTAAAGATAGTCATATAAGGTACCATGAAAGAAAACCATTAGAATAAATAAAACCTTATCCACAGGGATAGACTGGGCCGTGTTGGCAGGCGGCTTCTGTTCCTCTTTAGAAGAGCAAGAGTTATCAACTGTTGCTTTATTTGCAACTCCAGCATGAACAGCAGCAGAAGATGTACTGGTCACATTCTCAGACTGTCCAGCAATCGTCTCTGAATCTTTATGAGGTTGACCTTCTCTTTGACTTCTATTTGAATCTCACTTTTGTCCATCGAGTCACCAGCCTTTTCTGCATGTGAACTAATCGTTGGTTGTCTCACCGTCACCTGTTTAGAAGCCTGCTGATAACTATATCACGTCAAACACCCCCTTAACAAGACTAAACCTGGCATTTCAAGAAAAAATAAAAAAAATTACCTGGTTATAAAACCTTGGCGGCTGAGAAGCAGGAGTCGTCTGTGCAGTAGTCATCGGGTTAGAACCAGGTGGCAGGGGAAAAAGGGCACCAGCATTGTAGGAATTAGGATAATAGTTCATCGGATGAGCAGCAGGGGGGAATGCCTGAGACTGAGGTGGGTGTGGCTTTGGCCCAAAGACCCACCATTCGGGTAACCATCAGCCTTTTTATCAAGCCGAAGTTCCTCATGAGTGTCTGGTGAGTAATCTTAACTGTTCTTCTTACACCACCAAAATTTAAACTACTCATGGGCTGTTGTTGGTATTGTGGTCCTAGCCCCATCCCATGCCCCCCATGTTTCCAAGCTGAGGACCCATTTGAGATGAGAAAGTCAAACCTGGAGTTTGATGAATGAGTCCTGATGATGTTGTATACCAGGGACATATATGTGTGGTGGTACTAGTGGTGGTGAATTACCAACTGGTAAATGCATGGAGGGGGGCAATGGCAATGATGTATTAGCTATGCTTTGGGATTGCATTGGTGGATTTGAGCCACCAAACGGAAGATGTATTTGAGGTTGGTGAAATGGCATTTGCATGGAAACCCCTTGAGGGATGGAAGGTATAGGAGGACCTGGAGGTTTCTGACCATGAGCAGCAACAGGCCCAGGAAGTGAAGAACGCACGTCTTTTTCTCTTTTGAGATTGGACGGGCCTCAGCAGGCTGATCAATAGGCCCAGGATCTTTCCTTGGTAAGTGTTGCTTTGGAACAACTGGATTTTGAACAGATGTAGCCTTTAAGGAATCAAGATGAGCCTGCAAAAAAATAAAATCCAAGGATACCAAAAAGGTCTTAAGATTAAGTTGCTATTCAAATAGAGGTGGTAATTTTGACCCATTTACTTATGACCATTTCAAAGTCAAATAAAAGCATTAGCTAAAACAGGGTTGAACAGGCTGAAACTTGGAAGTCACCAAGAGTAACACTTTCAATACATACAGCGCTCATGGCTCATTGTCATTCAAAAATTACGATTAATAATTTTAGTAATATCGTATGTATTAACATAATTAATGCAATAATTATTCATAAAATTTTAGATTGAACAAAAAAGTGTGTATCAACCCAACTAGATCCAGTCGGTTCCCACCCATACTAAAGAGAACAATTTCAACCAAAACTATTTTCATGTGTTGCTCAATGACTTGCCAACTCTACATCTTAAAATTTCAAAATGGATAGCTACACAAACCACACTTTCCTTATATTCATTAATGATTTCTTTTTTACTTGTTATGCTGGCACTTTAGATTCAAACAACCATTCTACTAATGAAAATACTATAAAGAAAGCTTAAAAACAACAAAAGTAAAACAAGTTGCTGATTTTTTTCATCTGTTACAGTTGTCATTTGCTTTCAGATTGACCTAATGCTTGCATAAAAAATTAAAAACGCACGGTGCTTCAAAAAAGATTACCCTTTGTCCACATATTTTAATACCCATCTTGCTCTCCTTTTAGTCCATATAAACTCCTAGGTTGCTTCTCTTCATAAAAAACAATCTCTCATTCTAAACATATATTTTCTCTACTGTTTTGCAGTTATTATGATAAAAGATAAAGTTCATCACGTTTAATTTGAGGAAAGGAGTTGTTTGTTTCCTCTATAATATTGGATACCACAATACATACTACTTTCAAGGCTGTCGTGTTTTCAGAAGAGGGAAAGAGAGTAATTGACCGTTTTTACGACGACCAATTGTTCTGAACTATAGTCACTCATTTTTCAGTCATTGAATTAGCAAGAGCAATCTGCAAGAGGCTGTTCCCACAACTCAAACCCCTGACCTTCAGATATCATGGTTGCAACCTTACAATCACTCCACATTGATCTAAATCTATACAAATGTTCTTTTACAGGTTTTCAAAATTATAATGATCATTTTCAAAGCTACCGCCAAGCATGATAACTATAAACATCACATTTCATTTCAACACACCCTAACTATCTTAAGTCTTAACCCTAAAGAAATGTATCGTATATTCTTTGAGATAAGAGATACCATAACCAACAACACAAAGGGCGTCTTTTATCCAGATTTGGTATCTCTTTAACATTTACATGTGAGACAAATAATAACAAAAACAAACCTCAGCCCGTTGTTGCTCATCCAGATTTGGTGGGGCAGAGTTGGTTCGCGCAGGTACCTACAGAAACATGATGAAGATGTCATGAAACTATACATACATATCTAGTATAGGTGTCTATTTCAACCCATTACATAAAAAAGGTTAATATGGATTGTGTTTTATCATAAAAAGGTCAAATGAAAAATAAGCTAAAAGGTGATCCGACCAGATGAGTGAAAAAGGATGGAAATTGGACAAAGCCTGTTTTACTGTTCATAAAACTAGAGCACTATAACAATGACATTGTTTTTGTTATCATAATCAGCAAATAAGTTCTGTAAAAAAATAGGATGTATATAAAAGCATGCGTGAGCCAGCCTTAACCCATTTTGAGTTATCGGTTGTCAACACTGCCCATCCCACCACCTCTAATATCTAGATTAACACATATCAAAGGAGTGTTATTTGCACATAGCAATGAAAAATACCTGCATTCCGTTGATAACACCAGGACTAATTGACCCAAATTGAAGCGGGAAAGCCTTAGAAGCATCAGAGGAACCTAAGCACAAAAACCAAAAGATGACTTGTAAATATTCTTAAAGAAACTCAAGCTTAATACCTGAATGAAGACTATCTTCTTAAATCCCAAAATAACAAACTCAGTACCCTTAACAGGTGTGGAAGGACCTGTAGCACCAGAACCGAGCGAGCATGCATTACTCTGTGGAGCCTTTGGCAGGCCCGGTGTACTTTTCTGGACGGAAGTATCAGTCGGCTTAACAGCAGCACCTGCAGATGAAGCACCAAATGTTCCTACAATAATTAAATAAACAATGCAAAGGCAAAGTATTATTACAATCACTAGGAAGCTTAATTTACTTATTTGATCAATAAGAGAGACATTCTTGAATGCGGTTGCAGATTGCAAACATACCTCCTAACGGTGGTTGAATATGTGCTCCATTCTGCGGAGCTCTACCACCTGTAGAAGAATTCGAAGGTCCCAAATTCACATTAGGATTTGGAACAGTACCCTTAGCCTGTGCTCCTTGTGCATTAATAACCACTTTCTTAAAGCTATAAACAAACACAAAAAAATGAACATCAAACCAAATCAAAACAATCCCTAATTCACACAATCAACAAACAATAACAAACCCTAAATTCATTCACCTTTTTCCAGAATAAAACCCAGAGGATGAAGGCGCGGTGGCACCACCACCGCCACCGCCATCACCACCGCCCTTCCCGCCACCTGTAAAGTTCCTCGGCGAAGCAGGGTTACCAGATCGACCCGTTCTCCTGTAGTGTTGGGGCTCGTTTTTATCGCCCCTTGATTGATTGCCGGACATAAATCCAATTCCTCACAAGAACCACAATCTTCTCCTTCGTAATCGACACCTACAAACACACAACCCAGATCTCTCCAATCAAATAACCCTAACAACAATTTGCACTAATCGAATCATGAATCATGAGGCTATAGCATTACAGAAACCAAAGGTGAAATTGTGTGATTATTGTTTAATCACTCACCAGAAGTAAGATGATAGAAGGTTTGACGGACAATTAGGGTTTATTGATTGTTGCAACAACAATCAAGAACCATGATACTAACCCGAAGAACCTTTTGTGATAGTCGTTTTCGCGTTCAAATACTATCGTTATTTGATATTTTTAGACACCATAAGGGCCTACACTTGGGTATGTGTTTATAAACACTATTGCATCATCAAAGTGTTTGGTTGGTGTAATGCATTGTTATAATAAGGTGGACATTGCTAAAAGGTTGATAACTCTAATGTTATGTTGTAGAGCGTATATAGATAACTACAAGTGATTAGGGTGGATGACTGGACGTTAGTCACGTAGCCACGGATGTATGGGATCGAATGAAAAATACGTGTGACATTTGTTTATGTAAGTGTATGTGATATGATGTTGGTATGACATGTTAAATTGAGGATTTAATTTAGAAAGTGGTTGGGTGTTGTGTTATTGAATGAGATGTATGTTGTGAGTTTTAAAAGTATGTGGTTAATGTGTTTCAAGACTTAAGTATATAACTAGTACATAATAAGTAGTGAAAGTGAATTTATTTTTTATAATCTGATATTTGTGTTTGAAAAATGCTAATAATTAAACAAAAAACTTAGGATTGATCAGTGGTTGAGTCGTACATTGATAGTGAGCATGGCATGTCAATGAAAATGGTTAACTTTATACAATTATGAATCTTGGTAGAATGCAATCAACCATGTGTTCATAGGCTTGAGTTGTCAAGTAGCACAACTGTAACACCCGGTTATTTCTTAAAAATAAAAAAAAGAATAAGAGTTGAAAAATAAAGAAAGGAAATGTCAATAAACCCAAGTTGAGGGGTTAAATGTGTAAAAATGACAAAAGTACAAAAGTTGGTATAAAGGTGGGCATGGCCGCCCACCCTCACTTCACATCACTATTTTTCATCGGTTTAGAGAGAAAGAGCAGAGAAACTCACGGTTGAAGAAAAGAAGAAGAAGAGAATTGAATTCAAGGTAAGAATTTGAAGTTTTAAGTGTTCATGTTGGGTTTTTGTCTCGATTACATGCTTATGTGCTTGTGTGTGTGTCCGTGGGTGTGTGTTTTGGTGTGTTGTAGGTGTTTGAACTCATCTGCAAACGGGTTAGAAGGAAAAAACACCCAAGTTGCACCAGGTGAGTTTCTAGACCCCGGTTTTACTTGTTTTAAACTCTTCTTGGGCTAAAAATGTATTAAAACAATTTTCAAATGTGTATGTATGTATACACATATGTATTATGCATGTTTGATGATTCTTAGATACTCATAGGTTGTTCATGCTTAGAATAGCCTTTGTAAGCTTAGAACATATAGGCTTGATGTTTGGATTTGAAATTATCCTAGAAACATGTTGAACAGAAGGTTCATGCGCCTAAATAAGGTCCATGCGCCTGGAATTGCCTTAGAAATCATTAAGTATATCTCATACGCCTAAACAGTGCCCTCATGCGCCTAGAAAATTAGTCAGACGCCTACGTGTAGGGCCATGCGCCCCAATAGTACCCATGCGTCTGACTAACCCCATGCGCCTAAGTTTCCATACGCCCGGATAGCTTATGCGTCTAAGTGTCCATGCGTCTGAATGGGTTATACGCCCAAATAGTGTCCATACGCCTGAAAGGTTCATGCGCCTAAGTGTTAAAGCAATTAAGTGTTGGCTGATGCGCTTGTATAGTGATGAAGCGCCCGAACAGAGCCCATGCGCCCAAATAGTGTCTAAGCGCCCAACATTTAGAATTTATTACAGAATTCTTGGGAGTTTGTGCTCTTAGGGTTTTGACCGAGGTTTGACTAGGGTTATTAATGGTTTCATACATGATTATGTTATGATGTTTCATGATTGCTCCTTATTTTATTATTGTTATTAATAATATTATATTAATATTATTATTATTAGTATGTGACTTTACGTGGTGTGTTATAATCGTAACATAAAGAGGAAGATCAATAGAGAAGAGAAGTGGGACTTTAATAAAATGTTAACAAGTCTTGTAAGCTTACAAGAGATACACGACCATGTTGTCGTTAGCTCAACTGTGTTGCGGGTTAGCTACCCTATTATGCACACGGGGCCAGTCAATTGAGACTAGGGACCTTTGCAGCATACCCTAGGTGTCTGGGTCGGCCTTGTATACAGTATATAAAGCCCCTTGTGGGATAAAGAGGGCCCAACACTATTTCTCCCGCGCATACAGTTTAGGGTATTGCTCATTGGTCCATACAGATAGTGAAAGATAAAGATAAAAGAATGCAGAGTAAACAAGGCATATAGTAAAGAGATAAAGCATTACCTAATTGTATAGTTAATGCGTGCTCACATATAAAGAGATGAAGTTTTCATAGAAAGAGTATTTTCATATGTATACCTACAGAAAGTATTTTATTACTTTTAAAACTAGAACTCACTCAGCAACACTAACTTTTATACATTTTAGTTGGCAGGTAATTATGGCTGAGGATGGCACGAGGGTGAAGCTACTCGGCAGGAAAAGACTGACATCCATTCATACTTATTATTGATGTTGTTTTGTAATGCAATTAAACAGTTCTTTTGTAATCGATTAAACAATAGTGTATTGCTTAACAACAGTGTTTGAATGAAATGAATGGTTTTTGTTAAAATGATTCCGCTGCATAAGTTTGTAAATTTATAATGTTTTAAGGTATTAATTCTTTGAATGACCAAGTGTGAGGTCTCGGGGAACGGGGCCTTACAAGTTGGTATCAGAGCCAAAGTTTAAGAGAATTGGGTTAAATAACTTTTAAAACCTAAACTGAAAATAGGAAAATTGGAGGGATGCCAGCCCGAGTAGCTACGTACCATCAGGTATGTCTTTTCTTAACGCCAACTGGTATTATGTGCGCATGCTATTTGATTTATGTGCTCTTAGTAGATTTAGATACTGATTAAGTCAGGATAGGAAATGCTTGGGGTATGAAGAGTAAAGTAAGTGACTAATCACAATTGGCCACTGTAATTAGGGTCTTACTATACTTGACATAAACTGAGTTGTTACCTTGAATGACCGTGTTAGTGTTTGAATCTTATAGCGTGTTAGAGAATGGCTGGACGAAAATCTTCCAAGAATCCTAGAGGCAGAGGTCGTCCACATGTGACCAGGAGTAGTGCTAAGGCTCCTGAGACGACCCATGAGAACCCTGAGGTCCATGGCTGGAGCGAGGAGAATGAGAATGCTAGTTTGAATGCCTCAGCTAGGGAGGCGATTGCTGATGAGGTACACCAGGTCATGCAGACAGTCTTACCGTCTATAGTGACTGAAGTCATCAGGGTTGTGAGAAGCGAGGAGAGGAAGGAGAAGAAAAACCAAAAGGGATCAACAGGCAAGGGAAGCAGAAGGGAGGAGGAACAACCAGAGCCTGAGACTGTGCTGTCCAAGGAGGAGGATGATGATGTAGTGGGGGTAGTGACCGGAGGGTGCAGTTATGGGGCGTTCCAAAGGTGTAAGCCCCCGACTTTTGATGGCAATGGCAATGTTGCTGCCGCTCACCGCTGGGTGAGAGAGATGGAGGCAGTTTTGGAGACCAGTGAGTGTCGCGAGGACCAAAAGGTGAAGTTCGCGACTCACTCTTTTGTCGATTCAGCGCTGTGTTGGTGGGACAATCTTGTCCAAGCTGAGGGTGCCAGAGCCATCGGAAAAATGCGATGGAAGGAGTTTAAGCAGTTGGTGATCGAGGAATTCTGTCCTCACAGGAAACTCAATAAAATCGAGAGGGAGTTCTTGCAATTTGAAGCGGGAACCATGACCCACCAGCAGTACACCACCAAATTCAACGAGATGGCGAGGCTGGTGCCGGATCAGGTGACGTTGGTGTCAAGGAAGATTAAGAGGTACATCCAGGGACTGCCGGTTGATATTCACAGGCACCTTATTGTTGCTCAGCCAGGTACCTTTCGATCGGTGGTGGATTTGGCGGGTAGATTGTATGATGAGCGAGAGGAGACTGTGGTGGAGGTGAAGAAGACGGGTGGGGACGGTAAAAACTGGAATGGAAGAGGTTTGGACGTGGTGGTTTTACTCCAAACAACAAGAAGGTGAAGGGGGACGACCGTGGGGTGTCGTCAAGATCAGGGCTGATAAGGTGTGCAGATGTGGAAAGGAGCATACCGGTGAGTGTAGGATGGGAATGAATATATGCTTCAGGTGTGGCAAGCCTGGCCACATCGCTAGAGACTGTAAGAAGTCGAGGGCGGAGAGCTCTGGAGCGGAGAAGAAGAAACCGTAGGAAGGAGGGCGGGCGCTAGAGCTTACACCATGACCCAGGAGGAAGGCAGAGCTGATCCCGATGTTGTGTCAGGTATGTTTCTAGTAAACCAAACTTGTGCCTCTATATTGTTTGATTCCGGTGCTAGTAGGAGTTTTTTTTCCACTACTTTTTGTGCTAAGTTGCCTGTTATTAGTAGAAATGTTAGTGAACCATTCGACGTAGAAACCGCTATTGGCAAGTCCACGAGAATTACCGATGTGATAAAGGACTGTGCCATAGAAGTAGAAGGTCATAGGTTTACTGCTAGGTTACACGTGATGCCCCTAGGTGGATTTGATGTAGTACTGGGGATGGACTGGTTAGCAACCTATGAAGCAAACATCGTATGTCGCAAGAAGATGATTCGATTAGTTGCGCCCAATGGGAGTTTGGTTATGATTTATGGAGATCGCGTTACTACGATCCCGAAGATGATTTCGATGGCGGTGGCGGGGAAGTGCATGAGACGTGGATGTAGTGCCTACTTGGCCTACATAAAAGATGTGGATGCATCGATACCGCAATTATCTGAGGTGCCAGTGGTGTGCGACTTTCCGGACGTATTCTCGGAAGACTTACCCGGCGTGCCACCGGATTGTGAGATTGAGTTCCAAATTGATTTGATACCCGGTGCTCAACCCGTTGCCAAAGCACCATATCGATTAGCTCCTACTGAGATGAAGGAACTCATGAGCCAATTACAGGAGTTGATGGATAAGGGATTCATTCGATCGAGTATCTCTCTATGGGGTGCTCCGGTATTGTTTGTAAAGAAAAAGGACGGAAGTATGCGAATGTGCATGGACTACCGGGAGCTGAACAAGCTGACGGTGAAGAATTGGTACCCGTTACCAAGGATTGACGACTTGTTTGACCAGCTCCAAGGTGCCAGTTGGTTCTCGAGAATAGATCTACGATCTGGCTACCATCAATTGAAGGTGAAGGAACAAGACATTCCTAAGACATCTTTCTGTACGCGTTATGGACACTACGAGTTCCTCGTTATTTCTTTTGGTCTAACTAACGCGCCAGCTGCCTTTATGGATTTGATGATTCGAGTTTGCCAGCCGATGTTGGATAGATCAGTGATTGTGTTCATTAATGATATTCGGATCTACTCGAAGAGCGAAGAAGAGCATGCCGGTCACATTCGGGAGGTGTTGGAGACATTAAGAAGGGAGAAGTTGTATGCCAATTCTCCAAGTGCGCGTTCTGGTTGCGCGAAGGTCAATTCTTGGGTCATATGGTGAATCTTGATAGGATTATGGTAGACCCCGCAAAGGTCGAGGCAGTGATGCAATGGAAGTCTCCGAAGATGCCATCCGAGATTCGTAGTTTCTTGGGGTTGGCGGGATATTATCGAAGGTTCATTCAAGACTTTTCCAAGATCGTTTCTCCACTAACCAAGTTGAGCCGAAAGGATGTAAAGTTTATATGGGGTCAAGCTCAAGAGAAAGCATTCGAGGAGTTAAAGGCAAGGTTGACTCAAGCTCTTGTTCTGTCATTACCCGAAGGAAGCAAGGATTCGGTGGTTTATTCAAATGCTTCCTACTCAAGATTGGGATGCGTGTTAATGCAGAGAGGGAAGGTTATAGCCTATGCATCTCGACATTTGAAAGTTCATGAGGTCAATTATCCCACTCATGACTTGGAGCTAGCAATCGTGGTCTTTGCATTGAAGATTTGGAGGCACTATCTCTACGGGACGAAGTGCATCATTTTCACTGACCACAAGAGCTTAAGTACTTCTTCGAGCAAGAAGATCTGAACATGAGGCAGAGGAGGTGGTTAGAGCTCATAAAATATTATGATTGCGAGATCCACTATCATCCGGGCAAAGCCAACGTGGTGGCTGATGCTCTTAGCCGAAAGGAGTGGCCCGAGCCAATTCGGGTGAAAGCATATCAACTGATCATGACCTCCGATGTGATGAAACAAGTCAAAGAGTTTCAAGATGAGGCACTGAAAGAAGATCATCTTAACTCTGAAAGGATGAGAGGTCTGGTTGGGGAATTGGGTGAGAACACACTTGGTGTTAAAACTCGATTTGGACGGGTGTGGATTCCTCGTTTTGGGAATCTACGTGTGAGGATTATGGATGAAGCTCACAAGACTTGATACTCCATTTATCCTAGTGCCACAAAAATGTATCAAGATATGAAGAAAGATTATTGGTGGCCGGGTATGAAGCGTGATGTGGTAGAGTATGTAAGTAAGTGCCTTACTTGCTTACAGGTGAAGGCCGAGCATCAGAAGCCGTATGGGAAGATCCAACCTTTGGATATACGGGAATGGAAGTGCGAGCACATCACCATGGATTTCATAGCGAAGTTACCGTGTACTTCAAAAGGGTACGATGCCATATGGGTGATTGTCGACCGTCTGACGAAGAGTGCTCACTTCCTACCGATCCGCGAGACATACTCATCTGAGAGGTTGGCGGATCTATTCATCAAGGAAATTGTAACTCGTCATGGTGTGCCGGTGTCTATTGTATCTGATCATGACACCCGGTTTACATCTAAATTTTGGAAGAAATTTCACGACGCCATGGGGACGAGGTTACATATTAGCACGGCATATCATCCCCAAACTAATGGTCAGTCGGAAAGGACCATTAAGACATTGGAAGACATGCTTCGGGCATGTGTGATTGATTTTGGGGGAAGTTGGGATGACCACTTACCGTTAGCTGAATGCTCATACAACAACAGCTATCATGCCAGCATTGGCATGCCACCATAAGAGATGCTATACGGTAGGAGATGCAGAACACCCGTTTGTTGGGGTGATATTGGCTAGAAGGAATTAGGGAGCATCGAGGTAATTGAGGCTACGACTGAGAAGCTTGAGAAGATCAAAGCCTTCATGAAGGCAGCCAAAGATAGACAGAAGTCGTATGCTGATAAATGACGCAGACCGATTGAGTTCCAAGTGGGTGACCGGGTTATGTTGAAGGTCTCACCTTGGAAGGGTATCATCCGATTCAGAAAATGAGGTAAGCTAAGCCCGAGATACATAGGACCTTTCCGAATCATTGCTTGAGTAGGAGAGGTGGCCTATAGATTGGAGTTACGAGAGGAGTTAAGTGGAATTCACCCGACATTCCATGTATCTCATCTGAGAAAGTGCTTAGCTGATGAAGACATGATTGTTCCACTTGAAGACATCAAAGTAGACGAAAGGCTCAATTATATGGAGCAACCAGTGACAATCATCGATCGTAAAGAGAAGAGGTTGAGAAATAAAGTGGTTTCTCTTGTGCGAGTACAATGGAAGCAATATTGTAACTAACTAATATTGGAACGAGGGATTTGTCTTGATATCACAACTTGGAATTTAATTGATTATAAGGGTTTATGCTCGTATTATATTGTAACACCTTTTTAAATTTAAGGCACCTAATGATAACATTTTCTACATTTAAGATTTTTTTATATTTATGATATATTTTTTTTATCTAATAAATGTTATATTAACTATTATAAAATCATTATAATCACATTAATATTGTTATTTAATGAAATTGAATAACAAGTGACATCTAGATAGCTATTAAAATAGTATATTATACTTTTAGTCTCTATGATTTGATGAAAATTTTCGGTTGTAGTCTCATAGTTTTTTATTATAGTTAGTTTCAAACGTGATTTTAAATTCACTCATGCGTTAAACCTTTGTTTTGTTTTTAGCTTTTTATGAAATGAGTAAAATAACCTTGGCATAAAAATACAAAAAAATCAAGTAAATTTTCACAAACATACTTACTCTCAATCTTAACTCACTCGATAACCCAAACCTAAATACCTTACCACTATTACCACTGCCATGTATTTGTCGTCGACACACCGCCATCACCCCTTGAACCACCGCTTCAACAAGTTCTTCCTCAACCACACCAGTAAGTTCGTGTGAGACCACCGCCAAGTTCTTCCAAACACTCCCTCCAACCTAAATTAGTCATCTCGCTCTTCTTTTCATATTCTTCCTTACAAACTTAACATGTCTTATGTTTTTCCTATAGGTTTGATATCTTCCTAGGGACAGACTTACAAAGGAGGCAAGGGTAGCCGGGGTTACCCATGAACTCTCGTTTTGAAGTGTCAAAAAAACATTTCAATCATTTTATGTATCAAGATACCGCAAAAATTAGGATACCACTTAAATTCAAAAACCAAAATTAATATAAGATTAAAAGTCCAAAAAATTTAAGATTAACTTGTATTCTTTTATCAATATTATTATTTAGGATACCCCTCAAACTTATGTATTCTCTTATTTTTTTATTTTTTATTTTATTTTAAATTTTAGGGTTTATGAAATTATGTGTAATTATACAAATTGTACTTTTTTTTATCACAAGAGGAATGAAATTAGACTTAAGATTAGGGTCTACTTTGTAATTGTAATTGTAACTGGTAATTGTTATTTTGTATTTATTATATTTTGTTTATTATAAAATTAGAGATTTGAATTTTGAAAGATGAACAGAGGCGGACCTAATGCTTATACGAACCCTAAGAAATTTTAAAACCAACCTAGTTATTATAAAATGACCTCATAATATAAGTAACATATGTAAAATGATTAGTTTAGATAACTAAGTTTTCTATCTTATTGGTTAATTATTTGATAGATTAATAATTAGATTATTGATTAATACATTGTTAGATTTAATTATTTGATTTATGAGTATTTTCTTGAATACTTAATTACTTGAATATTCTCATGACTATTAAATAATAGAGTCAGCCCTGTACTTTAATATTTCAAGTACAATTATATAATAAAATTCATTTCGAAAGGGCTTGATACGTGAAGCTATCACCCAAGCATATTTATTATATGGTAAATAGTATAAGCTCTGTTTAAGCTCTGTTTAAGCTCAGTTCGGTCTGAATTTTTGATCTTGTTGTCAAGACTCGATCAAACAAGTTAATATGTCGGTGTTCACTACCTTTATTGCGTAAGGGTAAGTAAGGTCGTCTTTACGGAGAATTTGTGGAAAATGTTTAATTAGTATGACTCGATTGACTTAAAGACCTAAACTTTAGAATTAAAAATTAGAACTTTGGATGAATTCAATTACACCAATGTTAAAAGCAAAAAACTTTAGAACAAATATACTTAAATGATGAGAAACAATCACTTATTGGTTTTCAATTTCGCAAGATCAACAATCGATATGTTTAACCTAGGGTTTGTAAGAACGTAACTTCAAGATTTTAACTTTTGATTTAAGTGAAACAAAAAACTATCTTTTAAGACTCATTCGTTCATAAGATTAACAATTTACTCATATCAAGTTGTCTACCTTTTTTAATGAACTCACAATGCAAGGAAACCAAAAACTTATCAAGCACACTACTTTATTTACAAGTAAATCTTTTGTATTAATAAAAATATAAAACTTCATTCAATAGTCTAATGTCCATTACAAAAAAAATCTATATAAAGCATACCAATTATCTCACTTGACAAGAATCATACTCCCGAAAGCAATCAAGAAAAGCCTAGCCACACATCTTCTTTTTTAAATCTTCAATCTTGCTTTTAATGATGATCAATGATGATTTATAACAAACTTGGGAGCTTGAAAGCACCAAAAATCTATTTAAAATCACTAATCTTCGGTTAAAAAACGTTGTTCTTTGAATTAGAGTTAGATAGGTTTAAATAAACTTAAAGTTCCATAAAATCTAGGGGTTTGTTTGCGAACGACGTATGGTACGCCTTACCCGGCATATCATACGCCCCATTGGTGTCATACGCCCAACTCTTTGTTTTCTTATTCAAATACGTCACTTTGGACGTTGCTGATACTCCCCCGTAATACGATACACCGCCTCATACGCCACCCGGTGTATGATACACCCAAAACCAGAGTATCATATGCCGAGTCTCTTTCTTGACCTCCTTTTTTCCATTTTTTAATATTTACATATTCAGTCATTCAACTTTTATGTTTTGTTTTTTTTGTCTCAAATTATACTCCTCTAAGCTCCAAACACCTATGAATCAAAACATAAGCAAAGACAATTTATTCCACAATAATCACGATGTAACATTCAAGCATTTAAATAGATTAAACACTAAAATAAACACATGATCAAGTTTATAAACACTATGCATCCTCAACATTTGGTCAGTGTCTTGCATCGGTCGCTAAAATGTATTGTTGATGCGTCGAATGTTATGTTGTAATGCGTATATAGGTAACTACAAGTAACTAAGGTAGATGGCGAGGTTAGTCGCATATGTATGGGATAGAGTGAAGCATAAACGTGGCATTTGTTTATGTACGTGTATGTGATATGATCTTTGTATGATATGTTAAATCAAGGATTTAATTTCAAAAGTGGTTAGGTTTCGTGTTATCGAGTTAGATTTATGTGGTGTTTTTTGAAAATATGTGGGTAATGTGTTTCAAGGCTAAAGGTATCTAACTAGTACATATTAAGCAGTGAAAAGTGAATTTATTTTCATAAGTTGATATTTGTAACAAAAGACTTAATGTTGATGAGTGATTGGGTCGTACAATAGGGAACATAACATATCAATGAAAATGATTAACTTTATACAATTATGAATTGTGATGAGTATGCAATCAACCATGTGTTCATGGGCTTGAGTTGATAAGTAGCATAAATTGCAACATGCAAGTATGGGTTCATGGATGAACCATGCATCAATTATGCTCTTCCTAGATAAAGTTTTCTAAGATATTACAAGTTTTTTAAAATATTAAAAGAAAAGTTATAATTTTGGAAACCTTGTATATCTTAGAAAAGTTATATTTTTAATTAGCCAATATTTTTGGAGCTCTAGTTGGATTTAATTACTTGCTTTTCCCCATAAGGTCAGCGATTTATTAATCATAGCATCGCGAGCATTATACTCGCTTGCCAAACCGCGAACCAACTAGAGAACAAGGTGAGATTCTGAGACCGGTTGTTCCATATATTCTAGTTGATTCGCAATTTATTTTAGTTTCACACAGTGTTCCTCAAAGGAGGAGCGAGCCGAAAGGGTGAGGTTAGTAAATTGACGTCCAAAGTGGTGGCTCGTGATCCTTTATTATTTAAGAAGATGTCACGGATCTTGTTCCATGCTTGTTACGTCTTCGTATCTTCTTTTAACACACAAACTAATAGTGACTCGCACGTTATACCATATATCCATTCAAGGACGACGTCATCAACTTCTACCCACTTTATAATTCGCATCAGTCTTAGCCGGGGATGGTGTTCCATCAATGTTCTTAGACATCTTGTAGCCTTTGGCATGGATTTTGAACAATTTTGTCCATGACGTGCATGTTACTTTCTCACCGTCTAAAATGCGCATTTTTTTAATATTGGCGACGGAGAAAACAAGATGAAGGTGATGTTTTGCTTCATTCACCGCCGTAGCGGGCACTTTGTCGTTGTATGTGTTGTTGGCATTGGTAAAGAAAACCAAGGAGGGCTACAAAAGGGGAAGAAACAAGTTAAGGTACAGGAGGCTGTGATACCATAAAAACCGTTTTGGTATTATGGTATTAAGCCATGAAATTCATCAAGTACATAGATTGATATATATACGCATAGATTGCCAACTAAATAACCCAATAAATAAAGGAAAGAAATCAATCTCTGTCACACCCCGACCGACGACGGAATCATCGGGGCGGACAAATGTGAATTGATTACTCATAGCACATGGTAGTGAATGTGTTGAAATAATATTAAATGTCATTTTCATTGAATACTACTAATCAAATAATTCATTATAGTGCAATAAAATTCAAATAATAAAGTTTTTTATTAATCTAGGTCCAAGTCATATATGAGCATGAAGAAGTCCTCTAAATTGCATCATGAAACATGTTAAAAATACGGTCAACATATGATGTTGGTGAGTTCTCATGAATTTGTACATAGATATATAAACAACTTTTAAGAGGCAATTCAAGTCATAGGTTAAGAAATAATATGTAACACCCAGTTATTCTTTTAAAAGGAGAATAAGAACTAAAGAATAAAAGAAGAAAACATCAATAAACCCAAGTTGAGAGGTTAAAAATGTAAAAGGAGATAAGAGTACAAAAAGTTGGTGTAAAGGTGGGCATGGTCACCCACCCTCTCTTCACATCACCTTTTTCTCATTCGGATTAGAGAGAGAGAGAGCAGAAAACTACGAGTTTGAAGAAGAAGAAGAAGAAGAGGAGGTTGAATTCAAGGTAAGAATTCAAAGTTTTTAAGTGTTTGTGTTGGGTTTGTCTCGGGTATATGCTTATGTGCTTGTGTGTGTGTTCACGTGTGTGTGTTTTGTGAGTTTCTAGGTGTTTGAACTTAATTTGCAAACGGGTTAGAAGGAAGATACACCCAAAGTTGCACCAGGTGAGTTTCTAGACCCCGGTTTTTCTTGTTTTAAACTCTTCTTGGGGCTGAAAATGTATTAAAATGATTTTACAATGCTTACGTATGTATACCCGTATGTATTATGCATGTTTGATGATGTTCCTTAGAGGTTTATAGGTTTTTCATGTTTAGAATAGCCTTGGTAAGCTTAGAACTAATAGGCTTGATGTTTGGGTTCGAAAATATCCTAGAAACATGCTGAACAGAAGGTTCATGTGCCTAAATAAGGCTCATGCGCCTAGAAATGACTTAGAAATGTTAAGTGTTATTCATGCGCCTGAACAGTGTTCCATGCGCCTAGAATATTTGTCACACCCCAACCTTGACAGCGGAAACGTCGAGGAGTGAGAGTTAAGATCGTTCACAGCCACATAACACTATTAATAACCCAAATATATATTAATCATAAGTTCTAATTGCACCATTACAATCATAAGTCTCAAAGAAATTAAAAAAAAGCATAACATAAGATGTAACAAGTCATTTTATTTCATTCATTTAACTAGGTCCATTCCTAGATGTGTAAGCTTCAAAGAGTAGAAATCAAGCTTGAGTATTTCCTGAAACATGTTAAAAATAAGAATGTCAACAATAGTGTTGGTGAGATTTCCATAGTTTGCAATACATAGATATATATAAAAGATGGCAATTCATGTTGTAAGTTAGAACAAAGTAAACTAGGGATGTAAGACAGAATGCACAATCAAACCTTGACAAAGTTTTACAAGTCTCAAATGTTTACAAGTATATATGATTAGCTAAGTGTACTTGGATTAACCAAACAGACTTGTCAGGCCCATAGATCTATGACGTTGCCAGGCTAGCAATAGTTAATGATTGTACATATATTTGACATTACATGGTAGCTACTGTAACATTTCGTATTTTCGTTAACTAAAAGTTAACTTCGTTTACTCTTACAAGGGTTATCTTTGTCAATTTTGAAACTTGCGTGATTGTTTGTGTTTATTATTTATTGTAATTGGGTTTCATGAAATGTTAAGTATGTATAATAATAATAAGGTTAATATTAATAAAAGTAAATATAATAATAAGTAATAATATTGAATAATAGTATTAGTAATAATAAGATTACTAATAATAAAGATTAATAAACTTAACCATATTTAAATTATAAACTTAAATTAAGTTTGAGGGTTAATTTGTCATTTTAGAAACTTGAAATAGAACTTTATGCATAAAATAATAGAAAATCAAAGTTGAGGGACCAAAGGTGTAATTTATCAAAAATCCAACCCCCCCCCCCCTTCTCATCCCCGCTTTTCCGGTGACCTCGCCGGCCGGACTCCGGCCAAGTCCGGCGAGGCACCAAAACCGCCAAAAACGATGTTTTTTTAATCCGAAACCGTCCCCAAAACGTTCTTGAACACGATTCGAACGCAATCATGGACTTTAATTGCGTTTATACGTTGGTTATGAACCCGATCGAGTGAGTAATCGAGCGTTTCTAACCATATAGTCGTTCGACCATTAAAACTCAATAATAACCAAATTAAATGATTCATAATCGAACGTCTAAGTAGTCTAAAGCTTCTATCAATTCCAAATTCACCTGAAACAACACAAACAACGAATCCAATTTCCGTTTTCTTTCGCGACCTGTAACCTTGCCAAAATCCTATCTCCGAACGAATTGAACCAGAATCAACATAGGGCTTCGCATCGGGATCATCATTCGAGGCTATCTGCAAGTTTAATTGGATTATCATTGGGGATTTCTCATCCACTGAGTTCGACGACTGCGACTTGTTCTTCGTTTAGGATTGCTCTAATTCGAACGTATTCGGGTAAATTACATACATGGTTATGCTCGATTAACCATGGGAAACAAAAGCCCCATGGTTAATTTGGTTATCAAGATCGTTTAGATGATCAATTTGATCGGATCTAAACTAGGGTTCTTGAGGTTGGGAACTTGGTGTTAAAAGGAAATGGAATCGAGTTATACCGCGGCTGGAAGTCATCGTACACCGGTTCACGACATGCCCTTACATTCAAGAGGTCCCGGGTTCGAACCCGGGCACCCTCTTATTCTTTTTAAAAGCCTTTTTAGGCCTTAATTCTTTACTAGAAAATTCCTAAAAAATTACAAAAAATAATTTTCATTAACTTTTAACCTTTAAATTAACAAAATGATTTTTTCTGTAAATTTATTTTACCATAATATTTAATTATTAAATTTTAATTATTGTTATAAGAATGAGTTTATGTAAAAATTAAATTGTTACTTGAATCAATAATAAATCGTACATTTTCTTCGATTAAAGTTATATGATACTCAAACTAAATGCAATAATTTACAATTTTGTAAGAATATTTCCTTAATTTTTGTAAAATAAATAAATAAATAAATATATATATATATATATATATGTATAAATATATTATAATAAACTAAATTGGCTAACAAAACTCTCTTAAATTCTAAGGAACCTAGTTCATGTTTAATTGTTAAATCTTGACCTAAATCTTGTAATATTTATATATTTAGGTGTCTTGTGACGTTTTACTTGGAACGACATATATTATTCTTATTGATCCTTATTATATACTTATTGATCAAGTGAGTTTTCCTTGCTCCATTTTATTTTATTTCACACTACTTTGGGGTGAAACATGATTATCTATACATTGTACACTTATTAACGTTTGAGACTTGTAAGCACATGCAATTCATCTTATTATTATGTCATGGTTATTTGTGTATTGTAAGTGTTTATATGAGATACATAGTTTTGTTTACAATCATTAACTATTGCTAGCCTGGCGACGTCTTAAATCTTTGGGCCTGATAAGCCTATTTGGTGCTAAAGTCGATGTATTGCCGACTCCTAGGAGCCGTATGCTTGTGCACTAGGGAACCAAATACACTTAGCCAATCTTTTATACTTGTAATCAAGTCGAGGTTTGATTGTAACGTTATGTGTTCTATAACCTTACTAGCTTATAACCTATGACATGAATTGCTAGTTGTAACCTTTTTCTTATTTTGTATGAAAACCTTAGAAACTCACCAACTATTTTAGTTGACTCTTATTTTTATCATGTTTCAGGTCAACCTCAAGTTTAAAGTGAACCTTTTGAAGCATGCTATAATCTAGGACTTGGACCTAGATAATGAAATAAAAAGTTACATTATATTATGTTATGTTGAACTTATTTCTTGTATAAGACTTACGATTGTAATTTTTCCATTTCATGACTTATGATAATAATATTTACAATTTAATATAGCGTTATGTGGCTGTGAATAATCTTAACCCTCACATCTCGACGTTTTCGCCGTCAAGGTTGGGGTGTGACAGCTACAAAGTTCAACTAACCACAACACACAAGTAAATTGCCATAAGTTTACAAGCATCAAACGTGTTTACAAGTGCAAAGTTTATAATGTAACATGTTTCACCTCAAAAGTGTAAAAATATAAAAAGGGGTATAGAAATACTCAAATGATCGATAAGTATATAATTGATGAATAAATAAGAAAAATAATAGTCGTCGTTCCAACGTAAACCTTCACGAGGTACCTAAATATATATATATATATTTACAAGATTTTAAGTTTAGTTATAATAAGTTTAATGGTTAAACGAGAATTAGAGTTTTAAGTGAAAAAATAATTACATTTAACAATTGGAATTCATTCATATTTTTTTAAAAATATATATTTATATTTCATACAATAATGTAAAAAGAAACATTTTTAATAATTTAAAAGATCCTTAAATAAAGTTTGGCTAAAGTATTATAGCTAAAGGAAATAATTACGATTCAAGTAATTTAAATTGAAAAGAACGTTTGGGACCAATAATAATTTGTTAATTTTTATGTAATCCATTCAAAAATTTATTAAAAACAAACCTTGTTAAAATGTTTTATTAACAAGATATACATATAAAAAATTGCAGAAAATATTTGGTGTCCTTTAAAAATACTTGAAGTTTATAATAATAATTTGTATATTTATTAAAAATTTTCTAAAATTGCCTTTTAGGCTAAAAAGCCTTAAAAAGAAAACATGAGGGTGCCCGGGTTCGAACCCGGTACCTCATGCTTAAGGGTAATGCAACTTAACCAGTGAACCAGGGCCACGGCCTTGGTTTGCTTTGGTTTTAAATTCTTTTAAAACATAATTAAAAGAAAACCCCAAATCCTAAGAACCCTAATTCGATAAAACTCAAAATTGAACATCAATTTGATGTTGTTACTCAGATTAATCATGGGGCTTTTGATCCCCATGTAAAACCGAGTATATTACAGTCCTTAATTACCCATTTTGAGTCGATTTGGTGTTAAGAATAGGTGATGAACAACCACGACTAGGACTGGATTCGATTGATGAGCAAATGAATGAGGTAATCAATTTAACTTCTTGGATTGCTTCGAGTGATGATCTTGATGCAAAACCCTCTGTTAATTTTGGTTTAAAATGCCCGAAAGGTGGGTTTCGACAAAGTTGCAGGTTGCGAAGGAGATGATGATTCGAACTAGGTGTTTGAGTTTGTTTCAGGTGAGATTGAGATTGTGATTAGTTAAGGGATAGTTAAGTGATTATTCACGTTTGATTAATTAGGTTATCATGGAGTCTTGAATGTCCAACGGTTAGAAAGTTATTGTCGAACGGTTACCGAGTGGAATCGACCCTTGTATAAACGAATTAAAACTCATCAAGTGTTCGGGACAGTTTCAGGAGATGATTAGCATCGATTAGCCATAAATTTCGGTGGTTACGGGTCGGTTTGGGGGGTCGTCGGACTTGACCGGAGGTGTTGCCGGCCGTTCGCCGAAAATACAGGTTAAAAGAAAGGGGAGGGGGTTTGAGTTTTGTAAATTTACATAAATGGTCCCTGAGGTTTAAAAGTTGATATTTTATGTGCAAACTTTTCTTTTAAGGTTTCTAAAATGACAAAACAAACCCCTAACCTTGTAAATTTTAAGTTTTAACATTTTTAAGTTTAGTAATTCCTTGCAAATTATTATTATTGTTATAATTTATTGTTGTTATTATATTAATATTATTATTATTATTAACATTGTTATTATTATTGATATTATTAGTTATTATTTACTATTATTATTATTATTTATTATGTTCAATTTAATAGATAAACCATAATCTTTTTACATTAAATAATTAAAAAGACTAACTAAGAGATAAGCACAAATAGCCCACAAGTTTCATGAAGCATTAATAGTCCTTACAAGAATAAACGAGGTTAACTATTAGATAACCAAAAATACAAGATGTTACAATATTAGGCAGACGGCTAAGTGTAGGGCCATGGGCCTAAATAGTACCCATACGCCTGAATGGCTCATGCGCCTAAGTATGCCCACCCGCCCAAACCCCATGCGCCTAAGTGTTCATGCGTCCGAATGGACCATACGCCCGAATATTGCCCATGCCCAAATAGTGTCAAAACGCCTAACACTTAGAATTTAATACAGAATTTTTGGGAGTCTGTGCTTTTAGGGTTTTGACTGATGTTTGACTAGGGCTTATTAATGCTGGGTTTCATGCATTATTGTGATTGTCTTATGATTGTTCTTTATTATTATTATTATTATTATTACTATTTGTATGTGACTTTACGTGGTGTGTTTATTATCGTAACGTAAAGTATTACTAATAATAAAGAGAAAGAACAATGAAGAAGAGAAGTGAAACCTAATGTTAACAAGTCTTGCAAGCTCATAGGAGGTGCACGATCATGTTGTCGTTAGCTCAACTGTGATGCGGGTTAGCTACCCTATGATGCACATGTGGTCGGTCAATTGAGATTGGCGGACCTTTGTAGCGTACCCTAGGTGTCTGAACCAACCTTGTATATATTATTTAGAGCCCCTTGTGGGAACAGAGGGCCCAACATCATTTCCCCCGCGCACATAGTTTAGGGTATTGCTCATTGGTCCACATAGACAGTGAAAGATAAAGATAAAAGAATACAGAGTAAACAAGGCATACAGTAAAGAGAAGAAGCATTATCTCATTGTATAGTTAATGCGTGCTCACGTATAAAGAGATGAAGTTTTCATAAAAAGAGTATTTTCATATGTATACCTTACAGAAAGTATTTTATTACTTTTAAAACTAGAATTCACTCAGCAACGCTGACTTTTATACATTTTTAGTTGGCAGGTAAATATTGCTGAGGATGGCACGAGGGTGAAGCTACTAGGCAGGAAAAGACTAACATCCATTGAAACTTATTATTGCTGTTGTTTTGTAATGCAATTAAATAATTCTTTTGCATTCGGTTAGACAATAGTGTATTGCTCAACAATAGTGTTTTAACGAAATGAATGGTTTTGTTAAAATAATTCCACTGCTTAAGCTTGTAAATTTATAATGTTTAATGTTTAATGATAGCTTTTACAAGATGACTATCATATAATGCTCACCGTTATCTTAAATAACCATGCCAAATTTATAAGATGAATTGCTCGTGCATTACAAGTATTAAGATATTTTACAAGTGTGCATTTATACGGTTAACATGTTTCACCCCAAAAGGTGTGAAATAAAATGAAAATAGAGTATGAAAACTCACTTGATATAAGATGAACTTTAGATAATAATAAGAAACTAATATTGCTCCAATAATTCCTTCACAAGTCAACCTAAGATTTGATGTCATAGTGATTAGAATAATGATATGATTAAAAACTAAGTTTTAATTAGGGTTTCAATTGAAATTTAGGATTTTATTAATTAGGTTAATTAAAATTAAATCATTAGTGAAATTTAATAATCAAATATTATTAATTTATAAATAATTGATTAATAATTATAACTAACAAAACATTTTTTATATTAATATTATGATATAATAATAATTTTTGAAAGCTAATTCTGATAAAAAAATGATTTAAAAATATATGCGGGTGCCCAGGATCGAACCTAGGTCTCCCGTATATAGGTAATGTGTATTACGTTGGGCCAAGGCCTCAAATCTGGTTAAAACATCCCTGTATTTTTTTTAAAAACATTAAATGCTTAACTTCCCAATTTTGTTAGGAATCCTAATTCGATTGTGATCCAAATTGGACCACCAATCGATGACGTTAATGAAATCAAACATAGGGATTTTGTTTCCCACTTGAAAATGAGTATGTGGACGTGTAAAATTACCTTTAATGAATCGAAATGGAGGATGAACAGATGGGTAAAAAGTCGTGATTGTTTTGAGTATGGTTCGAGATGCAAACGTTAATGATAACTAAATTAACCATGTGTAAATCTTTTGAGAGTGATTTAGACCAAAATCCCCTTCATTATATAGCTTTAAATTTGATGGGTTTCAAGTACATGGTTTTTATACTTTGAATGGGGGTTTGGTTACGAGTGCTCAGACATAACAACTTTATAAATTCAATTGAAATGACACCTAGGTTCGAATCATATGTGCGAAAATCAAGGAACGGTTTTATTCGGTTGAAATAGATTAGCCGTGGGTGTTTGGCTTCGCCGGAGGTCGCCGGATGCTTGGCCGGAAATAGGGGGAACGGCGGGGGGTTTGGTTTGGGTTTAAAACAAATTTACACCTTTGGTCCTTCAAATTTTGAATTGTTATTATTTTATGTCTAAACTTTTAAAATAAAGTTTCAAGGATTTCATTTTGAACCCCAAACTTATAACATCATAGTTTTAAAATAACTCAAATTATTTATTTATAAATTTCATTAAATGAATAATTAGTTTATAAAACTTTTATAAACTTTACATATTTATAAGAATAATGAACTTTGTATATTAATTTTTTATTTTAGTTTAATAATTAAAACTCATAAATAAAAAATAAACTTCATAAATTTATAAAACTATATTATATAAATGATGAAATTATCATAAAATGAGTAAATGGAATAATAAATAAAAGTTGAATAATACAATTCACACAATTAGTTACATAACACATTTATTACTTTCAAATCATCAAAGTGAATGAAATAATTTAATAATAATTTTTTTATCGTATGAAGATTCAAAATGAGTTCGGGTTTTAGGTTTATAGTTTGAAAATAGGTCGGATGTTACAATCTCTATCTTCTAATTAAATACCAAGATATATAATATAATTTCCATCTAATATATGGATGGTCCGGACAAAACCTATCCGAAGGATATACATATCTACATGTCCACTTTTTTTTTATATTTGGTCTAGAACAAGCTCCACATCATACTATGATGATGTAACAAATCCTTTATTTGAACTAAGTGGATCAAGATAAAGTATGTTAATTTACTATTACTATCTCTTATGTAATTGCTCATGAGTAATATATTTTGCTTAATTTGCCCATACACATTTTCTTCCGGTTGCATCTTAATATTCTCCATGTGGTTTTTATGTTATTATAGGAAAAACCGGTAAAAAGTCTTAATTAATTATGCCTAGAAAGATTTCTATATCTAATATCAAGTAATTGTAGGTAAGGCGACAAATGAAGATGATTTTTCCTTTGAATGGGGTCATGGCAATTTTGAGTGGAGCGGTCATATAACTCATATTTTTTCTTTATCTTAAACGATAATGAGTTAAAAGAGTATAACCGTAATATTATACATTTCTTTTCTTTTCCACTCAACTCGGGAACACCTAAAATGTTTTTTTTTCTTTTCATTTCATTTAAACTCTGGGATACAAACTAAATTATATCTCTCTCTTTCCCTTTCTTTCTTTTCTTTTTTAAATTTAGTTTTTTTTCTCTTTTTTCCTTTAGTAAACACAAGAACACAGCGTAAGTCGGATGACATGTGCAACACACTAACGCACAATTATCACCATTAGAGGAATTAGACAATGAAGATCTTTAGTAAACACGAGAACACAACGTAAGTCAGATGACATGTGAAACACCCTAACGCACATTCATCACCATTAAAGGAATTAGACAATGAAGATGATGATGAAAACAAGAAGATTCCATTTTTCAAAAGAAAAGAAGTGTGTGTGTGTATTTATATATATGTATATATAAGGGTTGGTTATTATACAAAGTCTTATTTACGTGCGAAGCATACAAAGTCATCAGGATGTAACACGTATATTTTGACGGAAGGGTAATTTTGTCAGCGGTACAATTACACAAGTTATATGATATTTACGCAAGTTATGTTCATAATTACGCAATTAATAATCACGCAAGTTATACACACAACACATAAACATTTTTTTGAATGTTGCTTTTTTACAGAAAATATATGGCAATACTATAATCAAATTTAAAAAAAATAAAGATCTCAATTTTATGGTGTAATGTTTTAAATATCGTATAAAAAGTATATGCATTAAAATATTTTTTTATTTACAGGGTTGAATTTAAAAATAAATTGACTTATGGGTAAATATATATAAAATAAGACTTTAGGGGTACTGGCGGTCACACTGACGAGTTCTCCCCTCGTCCCCTATGCCCTGCCAAGATTTCAAAGGTTTTGTCATGCTCCTCAGAACCCGTCGGCGACACCGGCGAGTTCTGCCCAACCATTTTTTCTTTCTTTATTGACTGCCTTTATTGATGAGAGAACCCGCCAATGAGATATAATGTAAGGCCTCGTTCCCGGGCACCTCACAGCTGGTGATTCATCGCACATAAAACATATACTTTACAATTATTCCTCAAAACGTTGCAGCGGAAAACCTAAAACAGAAGGCATTTCATTTCATCATAAAACTTTTGCAAAATAATGCATCGTTTGTCAGTTACAAAATTACATTGTTGTTTACATCACAAAAGCCTTAATTAAATGGATGCCATCCAAAAGAGCTGAGCAGACGCCTCGTGCCATCCCTAGCAACGTTTACCTGCCAACTGAAAACGTATAAAAGTCAGCGTTGCTGAGTGAGTTCTAGTTTTACAATAAAACATGCGTAAAAATCATTATTTGTTTCTTTTCAAAACCCATACTATACGTTTCATTCGTTCGTGATTATACATCATACGTACATACAGATAATATCATTATTATCTTCCATTACGTTCATTAATCTTCGTTCATTCATTACATCTTGTGACATGTACAATACCCCGAACATTATGCACGAAGCTGGTTACTAGGCCTGAGGTCTATCATAGACCCCGAACATTGTGCACGAAGCTGACTCCAGTACCTGAGGAAAGTACAGTCACAATTCATCTTTTCCTTTTATTCCAGATCAATGCCATAAGCTATACCCCGAACATTATGCACGAAGCTGGTTACTGGGCCTGAGGTCTATCATAGACCCCGAACATTATGCACGAAGCTGACTCCAGTACCTGGGGCAAGCGGCAAGGATCCCATACATATGGTCAATCACAAGGATTGGACCCCAGTGTGCATCCTTCTGGGGTAGCTAACCCACACACAGTTGAGCTAACACCCTTCATTGGGTGTGAACCTCCATACATTTTCTTCCAAGACTTTTTACGTTCATTCATTCGTTAATGCATGCATTCATTCATCATGTTCCTCTTTCATTATCTTTCACTTTACGTTACATAATACTTTCGGTTCATTCATTAACATACACGTAAAGCCATGGAAAGATAAACATTCATCATCATAGGAACATACATAACAGACCATACATATATCATCATAGGGCATCATACATACATAACATACATCATGCATAATCATGCAACATCATCATCATCATCATCATCATCATCATCATCATCCGTAACATGCCCATCATACTATTTATGACCTCAAAAGTCAACTTATAGTCCCCCGGGAATTTCCCAAGTCAAAGCCTACTTTACATATTTTCCCCAAAAATCAGAAAAATAATCTAAGCCCTAGGCGCACAGGCACTATGCAGGCGCATGGACACTATTCAGGCGCATGGGGAACACTTAGGCGCATGGGCCACTTTCAGGCGCATGGGGACTTCCGGACGTCTGAACACTTAGTAAATTCCAGCCCAATTTAGGTACATGGGTACTATTCAGACGCATGAACACTTAGGCGCACGGGCCACTTGGGCGCATGGGCACTATTGGGGCGCATGGCCCTGCCCTTAGTCATCCGACTAACATTTCTAGGCATATGGGCCACTGTTCAGGCGCATGAGCAGAACTTAAACATTTCTAAGGTAAATTTTGGGCGCATGAGTTACTGTTTAGGCGCATGACTTACATTTAGTTCTTTCTAAGGCACATTTGGACGTATGGACCCTTATCTAGGCGCATGAACATTCTATAAACCTGTTTCTAGGGTATTTTCCATCCTAATCATCGATCTCATCTGTTCTAATGTATAATGTGGCTATTCTAAACATGAGTAGCTTACAAACCATCCATAACTAGCATCCAACATACACATATTACATACGGGTAATCACATAAACTTGTAAAAGTCAATTTAATACGTTTTCAGCCCCAAATATGTTTCGAAATATGTAAAAACCGGGGTCTAAAACTCACCTGGTGCAACTTGGGTGTTCTTCCTTTTAACCCGCTTGCAAAGAGTTCAAAACACCTAGAAAAAACATTAAAAACACACATAACCGAGCACAAACACAACCCATAAGCACATAAACACAAAACCGGGACAAAACCCGTCATAAACATGTAAAAATCACGAATTCTTACCTTGAATTCGCCCGCTTCTTCTTCTTCTTCTTATTCTAAAAACCGAGAGTTCTCTGCTCTCTCTCTCTAAAAAACGAAGAGGGTGGTGATGTGAAAAGAGGGTGGGCGGCCACATGTTGGAGTCCGTTATGATTTTGTTGGAAGTGGGAAAAATTATGTGTTATTTCTCATAGACATAAAGGAATTATCATCACTATGCAGAATGTCGAAGATATGGTAAACAATGCGGTTCATCGAATTTGTCTTTGACACGTGCGTAGTAACATGATGCACAAGTTCAAGGTGTCTAGTTTAAAAAAGATCTGTTGGTTGATTGGATGCACCTTCCAACAAAGAGAGTATGATTTATTTGTAGTTGAAATGCGAGGTCTCAAGCTTAAAGCTTAGGAATATTTAAAAGCCATCAAAGAAAGAAAATGGATGATTGTACATGATAAAAGTCAACGTTGTTGGGGTAACCTAACAACAAACATTTTTAAAAGTTTTAACAACACACTACGGGGAGTAAGGCTTATGCCAATTAAAGCTATTATTAATTGCATGTTTAAGAAAACAGTTGAGCAATATAAAAAACACCAGGAAATTGCAACAACGTGCAACACATGTTTACCCCCCCCCCCCCCCGCCCCGTTTATGGCGTTTTTTTGAATCCCGTGATCTTATTGTGCAACAACATATCATAACATATTTTGATCACCATGAGGCAAGATACAAAAGTTTGTCAAAGATAAATTAATAATCAAGCTGGTGAAAATGTTTATATTATGGAGTTCAATGATAGAACATGCACTTGTGGTAAATGGCAAATGCTAATATTCCCGTGCTCACATGTGATTGTTTTTTGCCAACACAGGGGTGTGTCACTGATGTGGTGCGGAGCATATATATTTTGATAGAGATTTTTCGTATAGATTTAGTTTCAATTGGTTATTACTAATAGTAAACCACACACACGAAAGGCAAGTGTACCTATCGTGTAGTAATATAGTGATGGTAAGAACCGAGTATCAATCTGAGGACACACCTAGCCTACTCAACAACCTCAATGTTTGACTATTAGATTTGGATTTTGTTTGAGAAAATGATAAGTTTCATTATAAGATTTTTAGAGTTTAAAAATAATAGTTAAAAGAAAGTAAAATATGATTGAAGTGTTTGGATTTAAAACCAGGGAATAAAACTATCATCCTAATTAGACTACACTTATGTAACTGTGATGAGTTGGTGGTATGATTAAAGATATTGATTAATGTAATTATATTAATGTTTATAAAGGTGAGTTGTGTGATTTCTCGTCTATTCGCTTTGTAGTGACTAAGAGCACGCCAGGTTAAGTTTACTGCTTAGATCAAAGCCCTAGTAATATAGGTAAATATTTTGTGACCTATTTGAGATACGATTTTTGAAAACATAACTTAATGTTAAAAGGAGAGTTGATCAGGTTCCTTCCTAACATACCATTAATTTTAGAAAACCATAACAATTACTGTAGAGTTCTTAGAATAATAAGAAAGAACATGTAAATAATTAGAAAGTTAAGATGATATGATTTCTAATAACCATTTCTAGTTCATTAGCCATTGATTTATTATGAGGACCGGTTTTGCGAATGAATGTTGATCATACATTTTTCAACCGTGTATGACAATCACAATCATAAACCATAAAGTTATAACTTATCGTTCAATGTAGATGCTACCCATCAAAAGTTTTCCCAAAACCACCATAACATTAACATAATATATATCACATCATTAGTTAATCACAAATTACATAAGTTTTATCCAATTAGGATGATAATAAGAGTTTAGCTCATAGTGATCTTGAAACATAAATAACATAGAAAATAGATATGAAATCATCGGTGAAATGGAACAATCAAACCGGTGATTCACAACAGAATTTTTATGTATGATTTAAAGCACATCAGTCACCTTTTCACACTGTGTATGAGGTATACCGGACAGACCCAGGTTGGAGGATTAGAGCAGACCCATCAAAGGTTACAACAAAACAAGGTAGGAGACGCACCCATAGGATACGTAACGAGATGGATGTTCGTCATTATCCAGATGAACCCGTTGTACGTAAATGTTCCATATGTAGACAACCGGGTCATAACATGAGTACGTATCAAAACTCACAACCATGAGGCCATGATTGTTTCTCTATTATTGTTTTAGTAATATGATGCTTGTGATGTTTGAACCTTTTTATTAACTACTTCTGGTCATTGAGTTTATTAACTACTTCTTGTTATTGTGTTTGTCCTTATGTAATAATTAAAACATTAATACATCCATAAAATATTTGATATATAAAACTTGCATACCATTTATATAATAATTTAAACATCCATAGAATATTTGATAGTAATACATTTATAACATTTATACAATAATTAAAATCGTTGTGTAGGCTGAGTAAGATTAGGAGCATCAGAATCTTCATCTGTCTCCGTTGTTTCATCATTTAAGTCGAATCGGCTTGACGGAATATTTGAAAACCAAGCAACAACATCACCAGTCTCTTGGAATTGAGGGTAATATGGTAATGGACTAGTAGCTTAAACAAGGTTTAAATAATTTGTTTGTGGGGATGAGTAATTAGATGAGGGACTTGCCTCATCAAAACTTTGGGTGCCCATTTGAAAACGAGTGCTTGAATTACCCTCATAAAAAAGTTATGTTGAAAGAGGTGTAAATTGTGATGATCTAAAGTCTTGCCCCATGTGAAAGTTTTGGTTCCCTATATTTTGTTGGCCCATATTTATTGTTCCTTTATATTTTCTTCTCCAACCATTTCTCTTTCTCGTCATCTACCCCTCCTACATAAACGTTGAGGGATAGGTAGAAGTTAAACATGAACTAGATTTTTATTATATGGGCTGGTAGATAACCTCTATAATCAGCATGTGAAAAATCCAAATAGTGACTTGCCAAGTTGCTAACCGTTTCATTGTTAGCCACTTGAGAAAACTAGCTCATTCCTTGCATTTACAACAACAACAACAATAATAGTAACAACATCAACAGCAACAACAACAACAACAACAACAATAACAACAACAGCAACAACAACAACAATAAGATCAACAACAACAGCAACAACAACAGCAACAACAACAGCAACAACAACAACAGTAGCAATAGCAACAACAACAACAGCAGCAATAACAACAACAACAACAATAATAATAATAATACCATCATTGTCAAAAATTTTCCATCATTTTAGAACCCATACAGATTTGGGGCTTAATGGGTCGGGTTCGTTACAAATCTAATTGTACGATCCATATACCACCGCATGTATTCTTCTGAAACAATAGTGGAATTTATGTAGGTTATATTCGCAACAGTAGCATGTCTATTATGTCATGCTTGAATATACATAATATGTTTATGTACTGCAGGATCGTTGAAGGGTGTGAGTTACAACACAACAACACAAAGAGGAGATTAACCAAGCTTTAATCAAACAGTAAACTGGATTAACCAAGATAAGATACTAAGAACACAAGTAATGTAAGAGTTCACCGAATACCGATTGTCAAGCGCAGCCGAATACCGATTGTCAAGGTTCGTTGGGAGTCTAAACGTGGGCCAGAGTTCACCTGGGAACGTGAGGACCAAATGAAATCCAAGTATCCTCATCTTTTCGCTTCAGCCTCCTCGTGAACAATTTCGGGACGAAATTTCCTAAAGTAGGGGAGACTGTAACATCTGACCCATTTCTATTTGTAATCCGAACTCGTTTATTTTAATGAATGAAATCCTTTCGTTGAACACATTTATGTTGTTATATAATTCAAATAATAATCATGTGTCTTTACAAATTTATAAAGTTATCATAAAGCTTAGTTATTAATAAATAAAACAAATTTAAATATTTTTGTTTTTTTTCTTTTGGTTTTCAAAGGGTTAAATAATAATAATAATGTTAATAGTAATAATAATATTTATAATAATAATAACAATGAAAGCATTACTCAAAATTTAACCCTAAAAAGTTTTGGGTTGAATGTG
Organism: Flaveria trinervia; assembly: GCA_025506515.1. Taxonomy (NCBI): domain Eukaryota; kingdom Viridiplantae; phylum Streptophyta; class Magnoliopsida; order Asterales; family Asteraceae; genus Flaveria; species Flaveria trinervia. The sequence continues at coordinate 7,168,606 of CM046451.1, read as the reverse complement.
TAAACAATTGAAACTTATTTGATAAAACTTTAAATGCGAAATATTAAACTACATAAACTCTGGGGGGCCAAAGTGTAAAATTCCTTTTAAAACCAACCCCCACCCGTCGACCCTTCTCCGGTCAACTCCCGGCCAACGTCCGGCGAGCCCGCACACGCCGAAATCACGCGGTTTCAACCAAATTAAATGCTCCCAACAATCTCGCGACCATGTTCGAACCTATGACCCCGTACAATTCGGAAATTGGCCTCGTCTACGCGTTTTAGAACCGAACCCAATTAACCCATTTAAAACCGAATCAAATTCGAATGGAAAATCGATTAATTGATTCAATCAATCAACCTGGAACACGTAACCACCAATCTAACCATAACCAAAACACTAATTTGACAGAAACCTCGTCCAACCACATTAAGAAACCGACCGAACCTTCGACAATTAAATCGAAGTCGTTCGCAAGGTTTAACATCAAATTGCCCCTATATAATTGAGGGGAAACCTCCGAATTCGCACCCTCTAACTCTCTGCAACTCCAATTTGATCAATCACACACGCACACCTCGATTCTGGATCAGATTCAAGTCACGAACAAACTCGAACTCGATTCCACCGAACTCGACATCATACCGGGTAATTGAACACACTCAGACACTCGATTTCTCATGGGTAATCAAAGCCCCATGTTTGATTTCATTATTAAATTCATTTCTATGTTCGTTTGGATCGAAATGCGAGCTAGGGTTCATGGGATTTTGGGGAAAACGATTTCTGAATGGTTTTATTAATTATATCGAATTCTTTGACAGATCTGGGCTCTAGCCCAACTGGTAACACCACATCCTCCCAACCTTGAGGTCTCGGGTTCGACCCGGGCCTCCCCCATTCATTTTTGTTTCTCTTTTTATTAGCTTTAATTAATTTAAAATTTAGAAAATGTTTATTTCATTATTTCAGAGATTATTATAAACAACACCTAGCTACACAATTTTATAAAGACTCCCAAAATCATTTGTAAATTTTAAATTTTATAAAAAAAAAGAAAACTATTATTTTATGCAAACAAAACATAAAGGATTTAAAATAAAAAAAAGAAAAAAAAATTATTATTATCTAATTAATTATTTTGTGACCAATAAATTTATATTTATGATTACTATATTCATTCTCTGATATTTAAACGTTAATATTATAAGTTCATCACTTAAGAATCGATATAAATCCTTTCGAATTTTTTTTTTTACACCTCAATGCTAATCAACTAGGTATAGAGGTATTAACTATATTTAATAGTTCTATTACCATTATTCCTAAATATGAGCACGCTAATAAATTCATTTTATTAAGTTATCCAAACTAAATCAACTATTTTCCTTTATCAAAACCCAATCCCAATGGAAACCCTAATCCATTCCCAATTTTCATATCATTGTTATTCTAACTCGAGACACCGATCCGTAGGTTACTCATAAGAAAATCTTTGGTGCCTAACCTATCACGTTCAAATTCTAATCTCATCAATCAAGTGAGTATTCATTGCCCATTTTATTGTGTTTATATTTTGGGGGAAATCATGTGACAATATAATCAAACCTTGTTATTACATCTATCTCATTTATAAATTCAATTCGTTACGGGCTATGTCTTTGCTTGTAATAATGTATTCATGGTTAGATAAATTGAATGTTAACACAATTAGCAACTCATACAACAACGGTAACGATGATAGATCTATTGGTTTGACAACCCACCCCATTTGAATATTCGAGTGGTGATTGAAACCGGATTCACATATTCTATCACGACTTCGTCTGCGGATCAAGTCAGTTTAGTCAATTGGATTAATTGTGTTGATTTGTCTTTTATGCTACATTATTATACTATAAGTCTTGACATTGCCATGAGAATTGAATTATTCAATCATTTGATCAACCTATATGTATGTATATCAAACTGTGATTACTCACCGGCTAATTCATAGCTGACTCGTTATTTTCCACATGATTTCAGGTTAAGCAAGTTAGTGGACTTCTACATGCTCATCTAGGACCCGGACTTAATCAAATTAAAAGACATTTATTATTATGCCATTTGGAATTTAATGTTTAAATTGTATTGGAAATCTTTAATGAAAGTGACGTTTAATATTACTTTGGTTTATTTAGTTCCATGTGCTATGAACAATCGATTCCCATTAGTCCGCCCCGATGATTCCGCCATCGGTTGGGGTGTGACAACTATGACATGCCATAGCTCACATCCTTATCTATTACAAAAAGGATAAAGTACATAAAGTAGATAGTTACAGACTCAAGACCTCAATGTACAGTTAAAAAAGCATGGACCTTTTCACCAAACCATGTTAGTTGGTGACTTGCAGAGTTGCAGCGGAAAGGTGTCCAGCTTTATGGAACAGTACATCAAATAAAGCATATCTTAAAAGTCTTCGGAAGAAATCTGTCTTCATGAACTTGAAGCTTCGGAAGACTTTGTCTTTGAGGCTTCAGAAGACTTCATCTTTGGCTTCGGAAGATGTTGGTCTTGGCTTCGGAAGATTTCACACTTAGAGTATTTTTTGTTGCACATGTGAAACTTCCGAAGCATTCCACTTCAATGCACTTGTGCAGCATGTAGGAGAGACTAAAGATGTTTAGGTTGCATCAGCCTCTTCATTAATCTCTACATGTACCCAATTACTATTTCTCCCCCTTTACGTGATATATTGTGAAGTCGAATATGTTCCTGCTGTGTCATTAATAACCTTTTAGGTATCATTTGAATCATGCCAAATTGTCTCATTACCCTGCTCGTATTGTGTGGTTCAATATTCCTAAAAAAATGAGAAATGTATTATTATTCCAACAGAAATTATCACTTCTACATATCTCAGGTAGACAGTGAATAATTTCATCATTAGGTCTCCGGTTAAACTAATACAAAAACAAATTTTAAAGTGTTAAAGTTTTCATAATATATATTTTGTGATTAATAATAAAGAAAATTTAATACCATGTTATTATTTATCGAATGTAATGATGATCTATATGCGCTCAAGCAGTTCGGGGTGGTTGAAATATAGCTAAGTTTTCCACCCTGCCATCTTTAAATATAATTCAAAACAAAACTCAGTTAAACAAAAATAATAAATATAAATTAAAAAAATAGAATAATATTTTTACATGATTTTAACATACCTTGCATCATATGGTAAGCATATGGTGTATTAGGGTCAAGACAACGGTTATTAATCGAAGAAAGGGTAGCTAACATTTCCCAAGCCCATAATTGCAACAAAAATAACGGTCCACTAACATCAGTAGCCGATATTTTTGTTGTCTTGCGTAGCTGTCTAATAACCATGCTAAAGTGGCACTCCCCTAACTTAGTTGGCCACACTCTTCTAAATCTTCTACATGTGTTAAAAAATTAACATGCAACCGGTTAAAAGATGAATCGGGGAATAAAGTTGCGACAATCATGTATAATATTATTAATCGAGCACGTTGTTGGCATTGCTCAATAGAGGCATTTGTAGGGAAATCTTTTCTATTTCTTTTAAAATGGAAACCAATTTTATTTTTAAACCTTCTATATGATAAGGATCAAGAAAACAACTTGTCAAACGCCCGAACAAATCTATTATTTCAGTTGTGTTCATCACCACATCAATGCCAGTAATTGCATCACCATCAACTTGCAAACTCCATAAGACTTGAATATCTTGAAGGGTTACCGTGCATTCTCCCACAGGTAAATGAAACGTATGAGTTTCATGTTGCATCTCTCCACCAAAGTCATAATCAAACCACTATCAAGCTTACGATAACCGCAATCAATAATACCACCAAAACCCGTCATCCTTACAAAAGACATAACATTACTGGGTATAGACTTGTGTTTGATGAGTCTCCAAAAATTGGTATCCCCCGTCTAGGACGCAAGACACCGACATCGCTCGTTGGATTCTGAAAATAGTGAGCAGTTTTATGCTCACCAACCAAAAATAACAATTCCCTATTCAAATGACCTAATGTAACACCCCAATTTGCCATGGAATCAAATATATGGTTTGTTGGAAAATAGAGAAAATGTGAAAGATGTTTGTTTTAAAAAATAAATGTGTGTATTGTGAAGGAAGGTGAGGTGGTTTATATAATATAAAAGTAATAAAAAATTAATAAATGCCTTCATTTTAATCTGGTCAAACCCTATTCAAAGGACACAAGAACACGCCCTTCCCATTGGCGCGTTCTTGGGAGGCAGTTCAGTAGCATTAATTTTGGGCAGAACTCGTCGGTGTCACTGGCGGGTTCTGAGGAACATGACAAATCCTTCGGAATCTTGGCAGGGCATAGGGGACGAGGGGAGAACTCGCCAGTGTGATCGGCGGGTACCCCTAAGTCTCATTTTATATATATTTACCCCACAAGTCAATTTATTTTTAAATTTAACCCTATAAATAAAAAAAATCATTAAAAACTATGAGAATTTTAAAAAAAAAGAAGTCAACAATTATAATTTATTTTCAACTCTACCCCTCGAGTCATCGTTCCATGCATAATTATCTACATTTAATCTGAATCGTCCATCACTTATATCAATTGTTAGAATTACTTGAAACACTTCATATGATTTTTATTAATTTTATATAGAAAACTTTCTCTCTCTCTTTTTATTTATATATATATATATATATATATATATATATTATATATATATATATATATGTATGTATGTATGTATGAGATTTTGCAGGTTAAAAATTGAGAGTACTATATGTATATATGTATGTTAAAAAATTAATTTTTTATATCATACAGTCGCTCAACGGTTAGTCCAACTTGAGAAATAATAAAGTTAATGGTGAAACCGCCATGACTACCGAATAAAGCATCATGACCGGGCCTCACTCCTATTACGAATGGCTTAATGGCTAGATGAACAAAAGACTAAAAGACATATTGGTTCAAGTCCCACGTGGTTGCACTCATTAGTGATACCATATGTTATAAATGTTGTAAATAGTCAACGGTAAATGTCTCTACACCAACATTGCTACTTTAACGTATGTATAATTAAAATTTTACAGAATGTCATCACGTGGGTATGTATATATGATTGCCAAAATCAATAATATGGTATTGCAACATTTATAATTAAGGTAAAAATGAATATGATATTGTCACGTGTTTATTTTAGTTACGTTCTTCTCTAACCAACATATAAATTCCCTTTAAATATCACAACAAGAAAATTTTAAATATTAAATAATTTTTTTACCAATGATCCTTAGCCTAAATGGTTAAGATTAAGTATCGAGACATGTAAATTTGAAGAGGTCTTGTGTCCAATTCTTACTTTGACTATAAATGCTTACGGTTGAGCTATGAGGTTTTCTCAGTTGTGGGTTTCCTGCTAATAGGGTTGGAGGTGCAGTCTCGGCTGGGGAAACGGATAAACGGGCCCAATTATGATAACACATGTCCTCCGAAGCAGAGTCGTACATTTGTCAATGGCTTCCTTATTAGCATGGGCGAAGGATATAACGGGTCAGGCCCCCCTCTTTTTTTCGTCAGTAATGTTAATATTCGGTTCGATAGTGTACATTTTTAGCTCGGTAGTGTAAATACTTTTATATATATTGAGTCCCCCCTATAAAATGATTTGATTTCGCTCCCTCCCCTTCTATAGGATTTATCAAACTCAGTCACTTCTTAGTAGTTAAGGAATTGATTGCCTAGACATTGGTTGACTGAAACTTCATAAAAGATAGCGAGTGTTTCACATTAAAAGTAGATCACCAAGTAAAATCATTAAAACCTTCTAACGATTACATTGTTAAATCAGTTAACATATTAGGAATTATCGTATATGATGACATATAACAACTGCTGATATTAAAACCCATAACAAGTAAATCTATCCTTTAAAAGATAAATTTGAACATCTTTAGCTTATGATGTAATCTAAATAAACATAAGAGAAGGCTAACCCCTAACAGGCATTCCCCAGGCTACACCAACTTATGGGCCAAGGGTTATGATACGAACTAAAGTGGCTGTGATTGATTAATGGAAATAAATTACAAAGTCGGCCCGATTTGAGAGAGCAAGGCTCCAAACTGATATGATAATAATTATACATGTTTTCAATATATATATCTTTATATTCTTAGTCAATTTTGATACAAATTTCATAATTTAGATACTTATTTGTGTTTTATTCGAATTTTGTAGTTTTCGGATGAAGATCGGTGATTTTTGTGAAGAAATCCTAAGATTTGAAGATGTTCAAGAGGAAAATACTTCTTATATGACCATATTAAAGCTCAATATAGCCATATAAGTTGTCAAATTTCAACTAGCTTATTTTTATGCTGAATATGGTCATATCACTTTAGATATGATCATATTCGGGCAAAAAACGGGTTTATAACCCTAGTACACCTCATTTCCAACGGAACTTTCATTTTTTTCCAAACCCTAGCCTCCCTCAAACCCTTAGTGTCTTTGAGCGTTTCTCAAGAGTTTTTAGAAGATTTGAAGGCCAAGAATGAAGATTTTACACTTTCAAAAAGAATCTAACATCATCCATCCATTTTCACATAAAAATGGGTTGAATTCCTCTAGATCTACTATGAGTTCTTCCTTTTTATTGAGTTTGGGTGTGTCTTTTGTAAGTCTTATGGGATAAACTCTTATTAGCACTTGGATTAGATGAAACTTAGCATTATTTAACAACTTGTACATGACTCTTGGTGTTGTTTATGTTAATGTCATGAGGAATCTTGAATATTCTTTAATGATTATGTGTATTTGTTCTAGTTTGATGAAATGTTCAACCTTGTGGGTGTTTTTAAGCATGTTATGTTGAAAAAACTCATGTTCTTACAAGATTTATGCATATGATTGCATCTTTTGTATGTAATTTTATGACATTTGACTATGAATGATGAATGAAGGTCGGGGGTTTAGTAAAATTGGGTAAATATGCATACTTATGCTTATGTTTGAGAAAATCATGGTGTATGTCATGAATCTCTCTTGTCATTTGTTATGAATTGATTTTGTAATCATGGTTTGATGTTCATGAGTTGAAGGGTAGTTATAGTTTTGTCTATTTTACGCAAGTTAAGGTGGTTGTCATGTTTTTATCGTGTTAACTTTTAAAAAATTTGTGGAAGTAGGTAACTCTAAGAGGAGCCTAATTCACCGTTAACATTGACATAATTGTATCATTTGTTTTTTATGGCATAACTTTATGTGGCTATTGTGTGTTTATCGTTCTAGCTTTTCGAATGGTTATATGTCTAGATATCCTTGACGGGGGTTTAGGCTACTTCCATGTTTCATGTGTAAATTATCTCACCTCGAGTTTGAGCTCGTTGTTAATTCTATGCTATGTAGAATCAAAGTCCAAGTGGTATCTTTAATTGATTGTGTATATTCGTCTTTACTTCCTTAGTTTATTAGTTTCATATGCTAATCGTTTTAGTTAATTAAAATATTCACAAATCCAAACTCAATTGATCAATTAAATGATGATTATGATTTAGTATTGGGAGTCATTGTGTCCACGGATCGATACTCCGTTCTTACCTCCAGCTATACAGATAGGTGTGTTTGACTATTGTGTATAGTTAGTCTAATGGTGATAATCTTTTCTTTAAAATTAAAACATTTATGTGAATTTTCATATATATATATATATATATATATATATATAATATATATATATATATATATATATATATATAATATAATATATATATTATATATATATACTATATAATACATCTCTTTGGATAATTTTACCAAAAATACCAGTTTTAAAGCAAAATATACAAATGAGTGCATCACATTTAAGAGGGGTAGAATATGGATTTGATTAAAATTTTAAGACACTTTAGGAGTAATATGGTAAATTTATCAATTAATTTTTTATAAAACTTAGACATTTTTGCTCTTGTCTCTTTCATGTATTTAATAAACATTATTAATATACTATTTAATAATATGATATTATTTAATTCACTTCATTAAATTTTATTTTATTTATGATACTATAAATCGACATTTAAATTTATATTTACTAATTATATTTTTATAACTAAATAATATTTTAATTAAGTATATTATTTTATTTAAATATTTAAGTATATAACTTATATAAATCTTCATATTTATAATAACTATAATACTAATATTTTTCTAGAGGCATATTATTATAAGTTTAATAATTTTAATATTTATCTATATCTTTTATAATAAAAGTAAAGGATGATAAAATGATAATTTTAATATAGATTAAAACACCTATATGAAAAGTAATACTTAAATTTCACAAAATTAATTATTTTATTTTATTTATGCACTTACAATAAAATATAATATATGATTGCTTATAATACAGATGTTAAAACATATACACGTGGTCAAACAAAATCGTCATTTACTTTCAATGTCGTTTATATATTGTGATTGGGCACTAATCTCTCTTCCACTTTTCTTTATCAGTTGTTAAAAACTTAATAACAATCAAAATGGTAATTTTTAATGATAATTTCTCCATTAACTTTCTTCGGTATGTGCAAATCACACCAAAAGATGACTCCGATGATCATAAAACTCTAACCTACATTCATAAAATAAACCCTTGTAAAATTTAGATAATAAGTGATTTCCGATCATAAATATCACCCGTGTTTTCACTATTCTTGTTGGGATAATATAATGGTCTTAAAGACTTTTGCAATATACGTAATGGTTTTCTTTTATTCATTTTTTTCAATATTATATTTTGATTTTTTTAATTTACGTCATAACGCACCGAGCCGATACTGACTAAAATCGAATTCCCAAAAAAGCATGCAACAACCGTACCGTCGAAATGCGCTGACATTTCCAACTAGTGTGTGTGTGTGTGTGTGTGTGTGTGTGTGGTGTGTGTGTGTGTGTATATATATAGGGGAGGGTTCAAATGAGAACCACCTTTTTTTGTAAGAACTTTAGGAACCAATCTCAGTCACTCATTTTTTATCACATACAAATCACATGTCATTTCCCCCTTTTTTTTAAACGTTCGTAACTTTTTTTCACGACATCATTTTTTCAAAAAAAAGTCACCATAAAATTCAGTATTTTTTTATCTCTCCAACGCTTACCATATTGATATACTTTTCTAAAAAAAATCTTACATTCGTTGTTTACATGTGTAAATCTAGTTATACACATGTGTAAATCCGATATTACACATGTGTAAAACGAATTTCGTTAAAAAAAAGAAATTTTTTTTTAAATATTTTTTTTATGAAAGAGGGAAAGTTGGGAAACATTTTTTTGTTTTTATTTTTTTTATTTTTATATTATTTTTTGATTTATAAATTTTTTAAATATGTTTTTGTTAATTACAATTTTGTCATTAAGAATTAATGGTTAAGATTTGTTTCTAGAGTTCTTACAAAAAAAGCTAGTTCTCATTTGATCACTCCCCTATATATATATATATACATATATATACATATATATATATATGGATGGTTCAAATGAGAACCATCTTTTTTGTGAGAACTTTAGAAACCAATGTTAGCCACTTATTTTTTATCACATGCAAATCACATGTCATTTCCTTCTTTTTTTTAAACGTTCGTAACTTTTTTTTCACAACATCATTTTTTCAAAAAAATTTCACCATAAAATTCAGTATTTTTTTATCTTTCCAACGCCTACCATATTGATATACTTTTCTAAAAAAATCGTACATCCGTTGTTCACATATGTATAAATCTAGTTATACACATGTATAGTACTGGATTTACACATGTGTAAATCCGATATTACACATGTGTAAAACGAATTTCGTTAAAAAAACAAGATTTTTTTATATTTTTTATAAATTTTTTTATATTTTTTTTATGAAAGGAAAAAGTTGAGGAACATTTTTGTGTTTTTATTTTTATGTTATTTTTTTTATTTATAAATTTTTTAAATATATTTTTGTTAACCCTCTATATATATATATATATATATATATATATATATATATATATATATACATTCGAAGATTTATATACCAACTGCTGCTATTCAAACCCATAACAAATAAATCTATCCTAAAGATGAAAATGAGCATCGTTACTTTATGATCTAAATCTAAATAAACTTATCTAATTTCGATGTTTTTTTCATAGTTGGCGAACGGAAAATCTCTACGCGAAGATTAGAAGCAGCCCGAATGTCGTTTAAAAAGGGATCACCTTTTTCGGCTTTAATTATTTCAAGAATGACACCAACAACCTCGGCTGCAAGACCTGTTTCCACGAGCCGTCCTTGCTCCTCACCACCTTCATATACCAATTGCCAAACTTCTTTATAAGGAATCGCGTTTTCTAAAAGCATTCTTGCAAACATACACCGAGAAATTCTGTTGCTTTTGGTGCGTCGGTCACTGCATCCTCTAATGTTGACAGAACTGATTCAAATCTGGATGATATTGTAACAAAGATCACAACTAGTTATTATAATGAATCTATCATTTTAAAAATTGTTAGTTAAGAATTTAAAATTAGTTACCCTCTAACAAGGGAGTCTTGAGTTAGGACTCCTTGAGATTTGGTAAGATTAATGAGAAGTTTAGCAAGTGCATCCCGATCCACGTCTTTCCGCTCAAAAGAATCAGTCACCCATAAGGATATCATTGATGGATAAAACCCCGGTGCATTCAGATCTTTGATGCACAAAGCAACTTCCTTTTCGTCTCTCACACTGATAACAATATAGATATAGATCTCTCATTAACATCCAGCCAGTCAACATAATGTGATAAAAATATTTATGATGTATTTATTTATTTGTAAATAAATGTAGGGGAAAAAAACATAAGAAATCTGAATAGAGAAAGTAGTACTGGATGGTACCTGTAATATTCTTTGATGACCTCAATGGACATATCATGCAAGCAATCTTCTGACAATCTTATCTGAAGGATCACTCTGTGGGGGAGTAGACACACGAGCCCGTTCAGGTGGTGGAACTCTGTCAAACCCACCACAGCCTACGTTCTTAGTGTCCTGGTTCACAAAGTTCATGTTGTGTTCTTGTATATTGGGTGGGTCATAACCGGGTCGAGATGAAAACCTCTCAGGTGTATATCTTGAAGCTGACTCGTCACGTGATGGACCATAACCCCCTCTCTCTTGTATCACGGAACCACCGTAACCATTATTAGGACCAGCGATGCCTTGCATAGCAGGCTGACCCCTAGGGGACATCCCCCTGGCTAGTCCACCTTGTGGGCCAAGGGTTATAGGCTCATCACCGATGGGTCTCAATGGAACTGACAAAGTCTATTCTCAAAAGAATCAAATCTTGAATCTTGACTGCCATAACTACAAAGATGTTGTTGGGGTAATCCACGAAAACTACCACTCATTTGATGGTTGGAAGATAGAACACCTGCTGACCCTCTTGATCCGAAGTCCATAGGCCAAGCCCCCCTCCTAAGTGAGGCATTAGAATTAGGTCCACGGGCCAGTCTGCTAGATTGGACCCGGCGTTCTTGAGCAGCATCTCGATGCACCTCTTCGATCTTTTTTGGACCTTCAACCTTCTGTCTTTGCTGCCATTTGTTCCTTCTAAGGTCATTTGTGTGTTTTAACATGAACCTAACTCGAGAAGAAAGCGTCATGTTATTTGAAAACTTAAACATCATATCAAAATAAGCATCCATTCGTTCTTTAGCTTTTGGGTGATCAATCATCTCCCCAATTGTACTCATTAATTTGCACAACGCCTCAATATCTTCCTCATCAGGGTTAGGATTCCTCTTATTAAAACCTAACAGTTTCTTTATAATTTCATGCATAATTCTTTCTGTCAACATTCTTTTCTTGTATAATTCACCAAGAAGTCTAATATTACCAAACATACGTCTTCGTGCCTTGATTCGTTTTTCTTCTCGTTTTTCTTCTCGTTCTTCTTCCGTCTGCTTAATGTCACCTTCTTCTTCAGTTCTATTAGTTTCTTCTTCCTCTCTCCCTTCTCTTTCAAATTCCACTTGACATTTATTCAATAATAATCCCTTGAAAGTAATCCTCTTGTAATCATCACCAAACCCAGGTAATTCCACAGCTAAACGGGAACAAAAATTGGCATACATTTCAGTAAATGTTGGTTCCATCATAACCATATCAAATATTTGACCAACCACAGCAGAGAGAGTATCTGCATTGTCAATATTAATTTGCTTGACTTGATCAAACAGTTTTTCAAAGTTTTGTGGTGTCAACTGGTACAGAATGCTTTTAAATCTTCTTTGTTTTGCTTGTTCATCATCTGTTACTTTGCCGCCTTTATACTTCCTTTCGGCTGTATGCATCATCGGGGTGTGAGGAGATAGCATTAACCCCTTTTGATAACCAGTAGTGTGTTGCCACCTCTCTGAATCAGAGTTATTACTTTGCATCTGTGGCCCAGGAGACTGCATTGATCCAGATCGCATGCCACCAGGATACTGACCAGGTGGCTGACCGCATGGGGTACTCAAAACACCATGGTTCCCTCTTGCTGGGTAGCCCATTTCAAGTCCTGGGTCCCATCCTGGACCCATGGGTCCTCCTGACCCTTTATACCATTTTTCGTCATTATCACATGGGGAAGCAGACAAGTCAGCAACAATAGAAGCTCTTCAACTTTGTTGCTGGTTTCTAACAAGTTCTTGCTAGCTGTGTCTTGAACTCCTATGGAAGAGCTTGAAACAGAGGATGACTGTCCATCAATCTGTGAATAACACAAGTGCATAATCAATGAATAACGATCGTCAAATAAGATACCATGAGAGAAAATCATTAGAATAAATAAAACCTTAACCACATAGACAGACTGCGCATTTATGCAAAGCTCATCACCTATGGGTCTCAATGGAACTGAGAAAGTCCTATTCTCAAAAGAGTCAAATCTTGAATCTTGACTGCCATAACTACAAAGATGTTGGGGTAATCCATAAAAATTGCCACTCATTTGAGGGTTGGAAGATAGAACACCTGCTGACCCACTTGATCCAAAGTCCATAGGCTGAGCCCCCCTCCTAAGTGAGGCATTACAACTAGGTTCACGGGTCAGTCTGCTAGACTGAACCAGGCTTTCTTGAGCAGCATCTCGATGCACCTCTTCGATCTTTTTTGGACCTTCAACCTTCCGTCTTTGCTTCCATTTGTTCCTTCTAAGGTCAATTGTGTGTTTTAACATGAACCTAACTCGAGAAGGAAGCGTCATGTTAGTTGAAAACTTAAACATCATATCGAAATAAGCATCCATTTGTTCTTTCGCTTTTGGGTGATCAATCATCTCCCCAATTGTACTCATTAATTTGCACAACGCCTCAATATCTTCCTCATCAGGGTTAGGATTCCTCTTATTAAAACCTAACAGTTTCTTTATGCATTCATGCATAATTCTTTCTGTCAACATTCTTTTCTTGTATAATTCACCAATAAGTCTAATATTACCAAACATACGTCTTCGTGCCTTGATTCGTTTTTCTTCTCGTTCTTCTTCCGTCAGCTTAATGTCACCTTCTTCTTCAGTTCTATTCGTTTTCTTCTCCTCTCTCCCTCCTCTTTCAAATTCCACTTGACATTTATTCAATAATAATCTCTTGAAAGTAATCCTCTCGTAATCATCAACAAACCCAGGTAATTCCACAGCTAAACGGGAACAAAAATTGGCATACATTTCAGCAAATGTTGGTTCCATCATAACCATATCAAATATTTGACCAACCACAGCAGAGAGAGTATCTGCATTGTCAATATTGACTTGCTTGACTTGATCAAACAGTTTTTCAAAGTTTTGTGGGGTCAACTGGTACAGAATGATTTTAAATCTTCTTTGTTTTGCTTGTTCATCATCTGTTACTTTGCCGCCTTCATACTTCCTTTCGGCTTTATGCATCATCGGGGTGTGAGGAGATGGCATTAACCCCTTTTGATAACCAGTAGTGCGTGGCCACCTCTCTGAATCAGAGTTATTACTTTGCATCTGTGGACCAGGAGACTGCATTGACCCAGACCGCATTCGGCCAGGATACTGACGAGGTGGCTGACCGCTTGGGGTACTCAAAACACCATGGTTCCCTCTTGCTAGGTAGCCCATGGGTCCTCCTGACCCTTTATTCCATTTTTCATCATTATCACATGGGGAAGCAGACAAGTCAGCAACAATTGAAGGCTCTTCAGCTTTGTTGCTGGTTTCCAACACATTCTTGCTAGCTGTGTCTTGAACTCCTGCAGAAGAGCTTGAAATAGAGGATGATTGTCCATCAATCTGTGAATAACAAAAGTGCATAATCAATGAATATCGATCGTTAAATAAGGTACCATGAAAGAAAACCATAAGAATAAATATAACCTTATCCACAAGGATAGACTGAGCATTTATGAAAGAAAACTAATAGAATAAATAAAACCCTCATTCAAAGATTACGATTAATTTTTATACTAATGTCGTCTTTATTATCATAATTTATGCAATAATTATTCACTAAAATTTAGATTGTACAAAAAAGCGTGTATCAATCCAATTAGGTCCATTAGGTTCCCACTCATACTAAAGCGAACCATTTCAACCTTACCATTTCAACCTTACCATCGCTCCACGTTGATCTAAAATCCAAGCATCCTTACCCTGCATGGAGTGTCGGCCACTCTGGACTGATATAAGCATCCTTACATTGTATGGAGGCAACCTTACTATCACTCCACATTTATCTAAAATCTAAACAGATGTTCTTTTTCAAGTTTTCACAATTATAACGATCATTCTCAAAGCCAGCGCCAAGTATGAGGATTATAAACATCACATTTCATTTCAACACACACTCTTAACTACCTTAACCCAAAAGAAATGTATTTTATATTTTTTGAGATAAGAGATACCATAACCAACAACACAAAGGGCGTCTTTTATCCAGAAACATGATGCTTATAAACATGTCATGAAACTACACATACATATCTAGCAGAGTTGGCTATTTCAAGCCATTACATAAGAACGGCTTGATATAGATTGTGTTATGTTAGAAAAAGGTCAAATAAAGAATAAGCTAAAAGTTGAATCGGCCAACTAAGTGAAACAGGACAAATCCTGTTTTATTGTTCACGAACTAGACTACTATAGCAATGATATTGTTTTTGTTATCATAATCAGCAAATAAGTTCTGCAAAAAAAAATTTAGAATGTATAAAAAAGTGTGTGAGTCGGCCTGAACCCATTTTGAGTTGTCTCCAACCTACCCATCCCACCACGTCTAATATCTAGACTGACACAAAGGAGTGCTCTTTGCACGTAGTGATGATAAATACCTGCATTCCGTTGATAAGACCAGTACTAATTGACCCAAATTGGAGAGGAAACACCGTAGGAGCATCAGCTGGACCTAAGCACAAAACATAACAACAAAAGATGACTTATAAATACTCTTAAAGCATATCAAGCTTAATAACAGATTGAATACTATACTTTAACTCCCAGAATTAGAAACTCAGTACCCTTAACAGGTGTAGAAGGACCTGTAGCGCCAGAACTGAGTGGGACTGCATTACTCTGTGGAGCCTTTGGCAGGCCCGGTGTACTCTTCTGGATAAATGTATCAGTCGCGTTAATAGTAGAACCCGTAGATGAACCATCAGATGTTCCTACAATAATTGAATAAACAAACTAAGTCCACAAGGAATGCACAAATATACAATGCGAAGGCGAATTGATATTAACAGTCAATGTTGTAGAAATCACTAGGCACTAGTCAGACGGCGTGGTACCGACTAGGGATTAATCGTAATTAATCAGATCAGACTTTTGTATATAATTTTGCAAATTTATCTATATATAACATTAATTTTAAACATTTTATGTATTAATTTACAAGTTCAGGGGTTAAATTGTAAACTGATGAATATTCAGGGGTCAAAAAGTTAAAACATACAAAGTTAATTAAATCATTTACTAAATTTCAACCCTGTCGTTCCCCCTCCCCGTCGTTCCAGTCACCAACGATTGAAATCGCCGCCGAAATCAGGCAGATCCAGCGCCAGAAAAGACAAATCCGGTGCCGGAATTGGAAAATCCGGCTGTTCTCTTTGTCGGAACACCTCTGATTAGGACAATTTAGCCCGGCTAGGTCCGACGTTGACTGATTTTGACCAACTGGTGCCTAGGACCTCCAATATGGTGAAATCAGAGCGGCCAGCCTCCAATTAGCGATTAATCGCCGACTAATCGAAGGCTAGTCGCTATTTTTACAACACTGTTAACAGTCACTAGGAAGCTTAATTTAGTTATTTGATCGATAAGAGAAACATTCTTAAATGTGGTTGCAGATTCCAAACATACCTCCTAACGGTGGTGGAAGTGCTCCATTCTGCGGAGCTCTACCACCTGTAGAAGAATTCAAAGGTCCCAAATTCACATTAGGATTTGGAACAGTACCCCCAGCCTGTGCTCCTTGTGCATTACTAACCATTTTCTTAAAGCTGTAAACAAACACAAACACAGAGAAAAAAACATCAAACCAAATCAAAACAAGCCCTAATTCACACGATGAATAAAAAAGTAACAAACCCTAAATTCATTCACCTTTTACCGGAATAAGACGCAGAGGATGAGGGCGCGGCAGCACCGCCGCCACCGCCACCACTGCCCTTCCCGCCCCCTGTAAAGTTCCTCGGCAAAGCAGGGTTACCAGATCGACCCGTTCTCCTGCTGTGTTGGGGCTTGCTTTTATCGCCCCTTGATTGATTGCCGGACATAATTTCAATTCCTCACAAGAACCACAATCTTCTCATTCGTAATCAACACCTACAAGCACACAACTCAGATCTCTCCGATCAAATAACCCTAGAAAGATTTTACAGTAATTGAATCATGACGCTACAACAGTACAGAAACCAACGGTGAAATCGTGTGTTTATTGTTTAATCACTCACCAGAAGTAAAAATGATAGAAGGCGAAACCAAAGGTTTGACGACGATGGTTCAAGGTAGTTCAAGGCAACGTTGTGGCCTAGATCTTCATCCCTTTTGTTCAATTTTAGATCTTCAACCACAACACCCTGTGTTACACCTTTAGAACTAGTTAGACTACAATAATAAAAGGGAAGAAGAAGAAGAAGAAGTTTGGGGCAATTTCTCATACTTCATTCAACAAAACAAAAAAGGCTTAAAGATGCAAATTATTCTACATTGCACTTTATTCTCCACTAACTACAGTCTACAGCAGTCTGTGGGTGGCTTAGGAAGGTTTACTTAATTAATAATAACTAGTATTTATCACCCGCGCTACGCCGCGAGAACGAACTGATTTTTAACAATATTAAATGGAAACGTGGACGGAATAAATAAAAAATATACAATATTTGACTTGTTCGATATTAATAAAGTTTATATCAAAACAAAGATAAAAATAAACATTTGTTTGTATTCGTAATTATTTAAAAAACTTGTCGAAATAAAAATAAAAACAAACACTCTAGAATGAGATATTTTAAATTTAGAAAATACTATATTTTAAAAGTTATAATAACAACACAAAAGATATTTAAGACTAACTATAACAAAAATATAGAAACAAAGTAATATGAAATGATTATTTGTGTATTAGAGTATTTTGAAGGAGGATTATGTAATTAAAAAACTAAAGTTTTGTGATCAAAATATAATTTTACTAAACTATATTGTAGCCAACTTTCCTCTTTTATATAGATAGATAATAAGAGTAAATTACTAAATTGGTCCCTAGATGAAGCATTAGATGTTCCTACAATAGTTGAATAAACAAAGTCCACAAAGAATGCACATATATTCAATGCGAAGGCAAATTGATATTAACAGTCACTAGGAAGCTTAATTTACTTATTTGATCAATAAGAGAAACATTCTTGAATGCGGTTGCAGATTGCAAACATACCTCCTAACGGTGGTTGAATATGTGCTCCATTCTGCGGAGCTCTACCACCTGTAGAAGAATTCGAAGGTACCAAATTCACATTAGGATTTGGAACAGTACCCTTAGCCTGTGCTCCTTGTGCATTAATAACCACTTTCTTAAAGCTATAAACAAACACAAAAAAATGAACATCAAACCAAATCAAAACAATCCCTAATTCACACAATCAACAAACAATAACAAACCCTAAATTCATTCACCTTTTTCCAGAATAAAACCCAGAGGATGAAGGCGCGGTGGCACCGCCACCGCCACCGCCACCACCACCGCCCTTCCCGCCACCTGTAAAGTTACTCGGCGAAGCAGGGTTACCAGATCGACCCGTTCTCCTGTAGTGTTGGGGCTCGTTTTTATCGCCCCTTGATTGATTGCCGGACATGAATCCAATTCCTCACAAGAACCACAATCTTCTCCTTCGTAATCGACACCTCCAAACACACAACCCAGATCTCTCCGATCAAATAACCCTAACAACAATTTGCACTGATCGAATCATGAATCATGAGGCTATAGCATTACAGAAACCAAAGGTGAAATTGTGTGATGATTGTTTAATCACTCACCAGAAGTAAGAATGATAGAAGGTTTGACGAACAATTAGGGTTTATTGATTGTTGCAACAACAATCAAGAACCATGATACTAAGCCGAAGAACCTTTTGTGATAGTCGTTTTCGCGTTCAAATCCTATCGCTATTTCACTTCGATATGTGTTTAGAAACACCATGCATCTTCAAAGAGTTTGGTTGGTGTCATGCATTTTTATAACGGGTTAGACTTCGTTAAAATGTTAAAATGTATCGTTGTAACACTATGCATCATCAAAGTGTTTGGTTCGTGCGTATATAGGTAATTACAAGTAACTAGGATAGATGGTGAGGTTAGTCGCATATGTGTGGGATCGAGTGAAACATGCATGTGGCATTTGTTTATGTAAGTGAACGTTATATGATCTCAATATGATATTTATGTTTTGAACTAAGTTCGTAATTTAATAATAGACTTACGGTTGATCACTGGTTGAATCGTGCGTCAATAACATATCAATAAAAATGGTTAACTTTATACAATCATAACTCGTGATGAACGTGCAATTAACCATCCATGTATTAATGGGTTTAAGTTGTTTGACTAATACAAGGTGCAACATGTTAGTGTGGGTCCATGGGTGAACCATGGATCGAGTGTTCTCTTCCTATACAATATTTTTTAAAACGTTTTAAATAAAAGATATAATTTTTAAAACTTGTTTATTGTAACTAACTGACTTTTGAACCAGGGATTTATTTGATATCACAACTTGAAATTTAACTAATTTTAAGGGTCCTTCACTCGTATTTTATTGTAACACCTTGAATTTCCACTTAAATTTAAGGCACCATTGGACATTTTTAACATTTAAGATTTTTAGTTTTTATGATATAACTAGAATTAAACCCCCGCGTTTGTAACAGGGGCGTAAACAATGCAAAATAGCACTAATACTACACCGTTGCAAGCGACAACTAATAGTGAAGTTATGTTAATACAGAGAAATTAGACCGAAATGTACATACAAAAGTTTAACTAAGTCGATATAGGACCCACATGTTGCAATGAAGTTGTCAAATAGGTAAAAACAGGAGTACAAACAATAAAATACACATGCATGTTGTGCCGGTTAAGTCACAAAATTTAAGACGAAACGTAAAGCGAAACGAAAAAATGTTGAACCATACATGCATTTTGCGTCGTGTTAACTTACAAAACTCATAACGAAACATAACATAGAAATTGATGAAAGATAAAGAAGTATAAGGGATTAAAATTGAAAGTAAAAAATTGTTAGGTCAATTTGCAAAATATAAAAAGTTTTGGTTAAAAGTAAAACTCAAATTTTATGAGGTTACATTACAAAAATGAAAAGTTTTAGGTTAAAAGTAAAATAATAAGTTTTATAAAACACTTTAAGCATAAGGTGCAACATGTTATGCATAAAAAAGTTGAAAATTAGTATATTATAAATTTAATTATCTAACTAATATGTATAAATTTAATTATCTAATTATTATGTATAAATTTAATTATCTAATGAATGACATGTTAATTAATATATAATCGCTATAATCCAATATATTTTGTGATTTAAAGACATTAAATCATAAATATATTTTATGCTTAGTATAGATAGTTACTAAAAAGGTAAATCACAATTTTAGTGTATGTAGTTTGACGAAAATTACAATTTTAGATCCTCACCGGTGTTTTGATGCTAGAACTTCAACCACAACATTATAGTTTTAGTAAACCTGTGTATTACACAGTTTGAAAAAATAAAATATTAACTAGAATAAAAATTACTAATTATAAAACGATATACTGAGAAATGATATCATTGGAATTACGTATGAGTAACTATAAGTAATAAATTAATAATACGAAGTTTTTTTAAAAAAATATGTTTTTTTCAAAGATAAATTAAATATTTTGTTTCAAAATAACGTTTTAAAAAAGTTCCATTTCTAAATAATGTTCTTGCTATAACTCTCTATTTTAATTATATTTATTTTATAAAAATTTGACTTTAGAAAAACCAACTTTAAAATATTACGTAAAGATATTTTATTTTTTAGAAAAAAATTATTCTTATAAATAATTATTTTTATAGAAATAACATAAATAAAAGAATATCTTTATTAACTTATTTAAAAACTAATTATATATAAAAATAAATAATATTATTAGTAATTAATATAATTATTTACTAGAAAAAAAAACAAAAAAAGTTTGAATAAATTGAATGTAATGTTAATACGTGATACACTTATTTATCATTTTATTAGAGTAGAAAGATAATTATTTTACTAAAACTCTAACTTCTATCGCATCACAGGAACTAAAATGTAATTTACTCTTACTAATATCCAAAATACATATATGCATAAGAAAAAAGATAGATTCACATAGATCAAAGACAAAAAATATAATATTCGTATATTAAAAACTTTTAAAAACAAATACATTTAATTGTGTTCTAGGTCCCTTGCGAATATTAAAAAATTTAAAGCGAAATTAAACTTAATGTTAACCTTGAAAATGAATCACTAATTCAGTCTTTTAAGGGGTTGTTTGACAGCCTCTTAATAGTTCAAATGTTTAAATGGTTCAACATTTAATGGTTGAGACTATTTGTTTCGCGAGCACGTGTCTAAATGGTTAAGGGGTTGTTTGACAGCCTATTAATGGTTCAGATGTCTAAATGGTTTAGCACTTAATGGTTCAGACTGTTTGTTTCGCGAGCACATGTCTGAATGGTTAAAAGATTTACCTCTGAATGGTTAAGCATCATACTGATACTGAATGGTTAAAATGTTTATTGTTGAATGGTTAAAATGTTTATTGCTGAATGGTTAAGACATATTATTTAAATTGGACATACATTTGTCTTTGAATAGTTAAATTATATACTAGCTCTTACTGGTTTGGACCTCTTAATAATTCAACACTTAATGATTCAGACCTCTTATTGGTTCAACATTTAATCATTCAGAAGTTGTCAAACAGCCCCTAAGAGATTTACCTCTGAATGGTTAAGCATCATACTAATGCTGAATGGTTAAGAGGTTTAATGCTGAATGGTTAAGACATATTATTTAAATTGGACATCCATTTGTATTTGAATAGTTAAATTATATACTAGCTCTTAATGGTTCAGAGTTTTTAATGATTCAGCACTTAATGATTCAGACCTCTTATTGGTTCAGCACTTAATCATTCAAAAGTTACCAAATAGCCCCTAAATAGTACTTCAACGGCCTAATTGCAACCAGAGTTTATGTTTCTTTTTTGTTTTTGTTTTTCAACCAACTGCAAATGACTAAATAATCTCCTCTAATATTTTCATTGCATTTGTGGTCTAACATTTTTGAAACCAAAAGATCAACTTAAGAAACATTAGCGATTTTGACAATCGGATCAAGTTAAAGAATTGAACTGAAAAATGTAATATACCAAACGGGTCAATAGGCTTTACTAAAATGTTGTAGTTCCAACACTCGTATTTTTAAAAACCCGTAAGATAAAATAAAAAAAAGGGAAAATGTCACAGAATAGTAAACAAGTTTCAAAAGTGTTCTAATTTAGTCACTCATGCATATTTTTCTCAAATTGGACCTTCAAACGATCAAATTGAGTCATTACCAAATTTTATTATGACAAGAAAGTAATGATGGAAAAGACATTGGAGTTAGAATTTTCAATATATAAAATTATATTAAAAAATAAAAAACATGTTAATCATGAAAAAATAAAAAAGTGTCTAAAATTTACGCCAACGTTCTATATCAGAATCAAAAGATAGAAAAAAATATTTTCTAACTAAATCCAAAAGTATAACATGCTAAAAAATATGTTATGATTTATAATTTGTATAAAATATAAAAATGAGTGATCTAACTGAAACACTTTTAAAACTTAAGTTACTTAATTGAAATATTTTTTAAAGTTGTTTACTATTTTACAAAGTTACCCCTAAAAAAAGATAGAATATGTTATTGTGTATTGGCTTGAACCGCATCAAAATACATGTTTTGATCCATTTACCAACGATCAAATTTTGTATTATATTTTAGAAATAACCAGCAAAAACGTTTCACGTGAGCGTTGTACAGGGAATTTCTTCACAAACTTAAATATCAAAACACGCACATGCTTCACGATGGTTTTGTATTGTGTTACTTGGCAAAATTAAAAGTATTTAATTTATTTGACACATAGAATAATAAAACAACAAACTATGTGCATGTCTTTGTAACAAGTGAGCAAGCAATGTTTGGAGCATAGTCATCTGATTCACGGTTCGTTCTGGTTCAAAAACAAGGTACGGGTTCGTGATTCGCTAGGGACCACGAATCCAGTTCGTAAGGGGGTAGGTTCATTCCGGTTCGTAAGGCATGTTTAAAAGCATTGAACAACCTAGAATTTGATTGAAAACAACTTGGAACATTGAAGTTCAAATTAATTTTTCAATGAATTCATATGAACTTCGGTCATTAAACACTATTGGAATTCGATTGGTATATGTGGAAATCAATTTTTCCATCTAAATTCATGAATTCACAGTTATAAAAATCATGAATCATGGTTACCCGATTCTCAAATCGATACCGAATTTCTTGGACTACTAGCGGATTGCAAAAGCTCATGATTCAACCATACTTATGACCCAGTGTTTTTAGGCCATGTTTTTAACCAAGCAAAATATTACTGAGAGGAGTGAAAATCACAAAAGCTCATGATTCAATACAGGAAGTTAGATAATAGAAAGACATAGTATTTTGTAATCTTTTTAAGCGGTTCTTTAGTTTAAACATCATTTTGCTTATTTAAAGGTCTTTTTAAACCGTTCGGTTATATAAATGTCTTTTTTTTTAAAACAAAAACGGTTAAAAAAGATGTTTAAATAAAACAATTAGTTTTAAAGGACGTTTAAATAAACCAAACGGTTTAATAAATACGTTTTAATTAAAGAACAAATTTTAAAGATGTTAAATAAATCGAATGGATTTAGAAAGACGGTTAAAAAAACCAATAAATTATATAACAGTCGGTTTACATGAAACAAACGATTTTAAAACAAATCAAATAGTTAAAAAAGGAAGTTTCAATAAGCATAGTTGCTTAAAAAGAATTTTTATAAGTCGAACAGTTTAAAAACTCTTTTAAATAAGATGAACGGTTTGAAAAGACGTTTAATAATCGAATGATTTTAAAAAATGTTTAAAACCGGGTGTTTAAGAAAATGACGTCTAAAAAACAAAAGGTTTTAAAGCACGTCTAAAGAAATTTTGAAAAATAAAACATTTATTTTAAAAAACTAACGTCTCCGAGCTTATTAAAACAAACATTTCAGTCTAAAAATATTTTGTTCATTTAAATAAAATTAGCAATATATTTTAACTCTGTTAATAAATTAGATTGAAATAATTGCATGATAAAAATCACATGACTTAATTTGTTAAATGTACTTTTTGGGTTCAAACTAGAATTAAGGCCCTCGCGTTGCGAGAGGAGAGTGAAACCGTGTCAAATATCATCATAATGTCATATCATCGCTAGCGACCATCAATATTGAAATTGTACTGTGTTAATACAGATAAATTAAACCGAAACGTAAAATATATAAAAGTTTAATCAAGTTGATCTAGGACCCTAAAGTTGCGTCAAACCATTCAAACGTGAAAAATAAATATAAGAACGTTAAACCACACATGCTAGTTGTGAAGTATTAACTTGCAAAACTAGAACGAAATGTAAATTGAAAATTTGCGAAAAACTAAAAAAGTATTAGGGGTTAAATTTGGAAGTAAAAAGTTGTGAGGTCAAATTTAAAAAGATAAAAAAGTTTTAGGTTAAAACAAAAAATATCATTATTTTTTTATGAAACACTATACATAAGGTGTAACACTCTACATAAGGTGTAACACTCTACATAAGGTGTAACACTCTACATAAGGTGTAACACCTTATGTATAGAAAAGTTGATATTTAATATATTATAAATAATTAAAATACTAGAATTAAAAAAACTAAATAATAATTTGATTGTTATTATTAATTTTATTATTATATCTACTACCCTCCAAAATTCAACAAAGTGATGACTTCAGCCCCTACTTTTATTACAAGTTTTTAGCAGGTTGCAGTTTTATTTCAGACGTAGTAGCGCTATTAATATTCCTATTTTTTGTGTAATATACGGATCTCCTGGTGCATTGTGTGGAAAAAAAGCAGAACACACACATATAACCGGGTTATAAATTAGTAGCTTTACTCAATTTGTAATATATTAAACTTGTAAATTACATGATTAAATAAATATAATATTAAATATAATAAAATTTTATTTAATTATAAAATTACGTACGAGTAAAAACTATAAGTTTTAAAATAAAGATATCTTATAAAAAAATTTCAAAAAAAATCAAACATTTTGTTTAATAAATTGACATTTTTATAGATATCCTTATTATAACTCTTATTTTAACTATTTTTGGTTATAAAGTTTTACTTTTTAATAACACTAAATTTAAAATATTTATAGTTTTTAAATAAGTTTGGTTTTTATAAAAAAATAAAATTTGTTCTTTTGAAATAACATCAATAAAAGATATATTTCTTAATTTATTAGAAAACATTTTAATTCTAAAAAATAGTTAAATAATATTGTTTGTAATTAAAGTAATTATTAAAATTTTTGTGAGAACAAATATGATTTTATCACTTGTTCTACAAAATTACATTTTTATTAGAATAAAAAAAATTAAAATCGTCCTGTCACCAATCACGTTTAGTTTGTTAAATTAAAATAACACAAAACTTATAAAATAATCTAATACAATCATTAGAAACTGAATCAAATCACAATTAACCTGATCTACCCGCTAATTAACACCATACACCCCTGTCACAGCCTTCATTGATTCTTCATCTTCTTCATCACATTAAACCCTTCATCTCCTCTGCAAAAAAAGTAAAACCCTTTTCAACACCCTTTGATTCTCTTCACCATGAACACTCATAACTCACCTGCACATGTACCTGTAGCCAAAAGAACAAGACTTCAAACACAACTTCATGCTCAAGGTAACACACACCCACATTAGTTCGTGATCAATGATTGTTCTTGAATACTGTTTGATTGATCATAAACTGGTTTGACACTTGTTAACACTTACGGTCATGTTGATTATTTACATTGTTGGAATCTTGGGTGTATGATCTGTTTTGTTTGATGATTTTTGTTTAGGGTTTAGTGGAATCAGTCCAGGGGTTTGTGGTTCTACGTCGAATCGGTCTCGAAAGCGGAAACGCGGAAAAGGGTGCACACAGAATGGTGTTAAGCAAGATGATCATGAAGTTATTGATGTTGATGATTATTGGATCAAGAACAGAGCTTTTGGAAAAAGTACTCAAAAGGGTAATGTTTGCTGTAATCTTTGTGCTAATTTGTTTGGGTGTTGTTAGTTTGTGATTTTGTTTACTCTGTTTTGATCAAGATGAAAGCTTGATGAAAGTAAGAATCAGGTTTATGGATTTTTGTGGTTTTTTAATGATTCTTGAAGTTATATGCAGAATCAGATGATGAGATCAAAGGCTATGGTTCAGCAAACCCGATTAAAACCGGGCCACATCTGTACTTTGTTTACTCAGATGAATCTGATGTAGAAGGTGATAGCTTTTGATTTTTGATATGTTTGAGACCTAAATTATATTTAAAGATTCAACTTTTGGATGACAAATATTACTTGCTGTTATAGTTTTGACCCGTTACTCAACTCTTTTGTTTGTGTTTTTAAATGTTAAATTCATACCAGAGGATGATGAGGATCTTCAAACATCCTGCAAATTTAACCATGGAAGTGAAAACAATACAGAAGCAGGCGCACTGCAGTCTACTGAAGACGATGAAGATGAACAGATTCGTTCTAGTGAAAGCGAGGATGACAAGTTTGACTTCCGCCTTTTGATGTCAAACAAGAGGCCAGACAATTCTACAATTCATCTATCTTTTGCAGAAACTGTTAACTCATTAGATAGCTCAGATTCAGATGATGGATGTGTGATTCTTGAAGAACAAGGTGATGCTTCTTTTATCTTGATTTTAGATTTTTTATGTGTAATCTTGTGTCTAAATGTAAAATTCATGACAGATATTGATGTGGATCTTCACACGTCTTGCAAATATGATGATGGAAG
Source organism: Flaveria trinervia (assembly GCA_025506515.1). Classification (NCBI taxonomy): domain Eukaryota; kingdom Viridiplantae; phylum Streptophyta; class Magnoliopsida; order Asterales; family Asteraceae; genus Flaveria; species Flaveria trinervia. Next base: position 7,141,877 of record CM046451.1, on the reverse strand, counting down.
TGAAAAGGATACAAAAGCAAGTTCGATGCAGTCTACTGAAGATGATGAAGATGAGTCATTAAGTTCTAGTGAAAGCGAGAGTGATGACTCGGATGATGCTGATTTTTCACTTGCAAAGAAGAGGCTGCGTCGGCGTGGTCACAACGTTGAGGAAAAAGTTTCGTGTGAATCAGCTGCCCGAAAAGAGAAGAATCCTTCCTTACACAAAACAAACATGATCATAAAACGAGATAAAAAACAAATGGATGAATCGAGTCATACTGATGATAATGAAAAACAAAATGCAAAAGACAATGTAAAGGGTCATTACATGACAGTTGATAAAGCAAATCCGGTTACATATGAAAGATCTAAGAAGGGTGGACAATATAAAAAATCTAAGGGCAGACGACGAGACGAAAGCGGCTGTATAGATGCTCTTTTGGACTTTATTGTTAGTAATGAAGAAGTTGATGCCATAAACGAAGATGATCGTCTTCCTTCACACTTTAGATTGATGACAGTGAGGATGAATCGAGTCAAAAAACTGATGAATCAAATGGAGAAGTGTTATTCCAGGAGATGGAATTCGCACTACAATGTGACGAAATTGGTTCCTACAGAATTCCCAAGGTTAGTTTTATCTGTGTTCTTTTGTCTACTATAAATTTTTAACTACATGTATTTTGTTTATGAGTTGGAAGCAGTGAGATTTTACTAGTATGTTTGTTTGTTTACTGTTTATGAAGGTCGAGGAGAATAGTGAGACAGATGACTGTTATGATGATATTGACCCTTGCAAAAGAGGGGTGCATGGTGATGTTGTATATGAAGAGCAAACGGGCTTGAGATGCTGTTTATGTGGATCTGTTCTTCTCGAGAGCAGATATGTGATACCGAAGCTTGTGAGTAATGAGTAACCTTATATGATCAATGTTTGGATAACAAATTCTTATTATATGGTCATTTAGAAGTAAATAATCAGTTCATAACTAGTTGCATAAATGCACATTAACAAAAGGAAAACAATATTATCTATTAATTCTTTCTTTTAACATGTCTTATACTATTTTCTACAACCTGTACTTAAGATGGTTACCATCATACATTGCAGGCAAACTATGCACCAGATAAGTCGAGAAGACGTTATCATTTAGATGAACAACAGTTCTCAAGTCATGAAAACCCGTTTCTCATGGATCTAGATTCAAACCCTTATGACATTTGCAAGCAGACTAAAGGAACCGTTTGGGAACTCATCCCACCCCGTATCCAGGAACACATGTATCTCCATCAACAAGAAGGTTTTGAGTTTTTGTGGAAGAATTTAGCAGGAACTATTGAGCTATCAAAACTACAAAACCTCTGTCCACGTGGTGGTGGTGGTGTTGGGGCTGGGGGCTGCATCATTTCACACGCCCCTGGCACTGGTAAAACCTTCTTGACCATTGTATTTATAGAGTCATTTCTCAAGAGGTTTCCCAAGTGTCACCCGGTGATAGTAGCTCCTGCTAGCATGCTTCTAACATGGGAAGCTGAATTCAAGAAATGGCAAGTTGGGTTTTCTTTCATTAACCTTCACAACACTGATCCTTTGAGTAAAGAAGCGATCAATGGCGGTTCTAGACATAATAAAGATTCAATACGCGCTATAAAGATACATTCTTGGATTTCTGGTGGGAGTGTGCTTGGAGTAAGCTATAACCTCTATGAAAAACTAGCTGGTGATTCGTATAAAAGGAACACGCGTGGTGAGAAAATAAGAACCTGTTTGCTGGATAAGCCAGGGCTAGTAGTTCTTGATGAAGGACACACACCCCGTAACCAAAACAGTAAAATTTGGAACACACTCGTGAAACTAGAGACTAAAAAGCGAGTGATTTTATCAGGAACACCATTTCAAAACAACTTCAGGGAGTTGTTTAACACACTGCGTATAGTAAGGCCAAGAACCGCCAATAGTATCTGGAAAGAAAAGTTTTTTGCAGATATGATACAGAAGAAGAACATGAAGAAATCAAGGTGTAGATCAAGTCCTGAAGATATTAAGAAGCTCAAAGAGATCATTTCACCTTTTGTACATGTGCACAAAGGACATATTTTACAAAGCAAGCTTCCTGGATTAAAACAAAGTGTCATTCTTCTAAATCCACCTGCATTTCAGAAATGTTTCATTGAAAACTTGGGGAATTCAGCTAGCACTTTTGAGTATGAACATAAGGTTGCTTTGGTGTCGGTTCATCCATCGTTGATCCTCCACTGCTCACTGTCTGAGAAAGAAAAAAAGTCGATAAACAAACAAGAACTTGAAGATGTGAGACTGCAGCCTGAAGTTGGTGTGAAAACAAGGTTTGTTATGGAGCTGATTCGCCTCAGTCTTTCTCTAAATGAAAAAGTTTTGATCTTTAGTCAGTATATACAACCATCAGAGCTGTTACAGGATCAAATCATTCGCGCCTTTGGTTGGGATGTTGAAAAGGAGATTACACACATAAAAGGAAAGATTCATCAGACGCGCAGGCAGAAGATCATAAACGCTTTCAACGATCCAAAAAGTGATCTGAAAGTTTTGTTGGCATCTACCAAATGTTGTTCTGAAGGGATACATCTTTATGGCGCCTCTCGGGTGGTTCTTTTGGATGTTGTTTGGAACCCATCGGTTGAACGACAAGCCATTAGTAGAGCTTATAGGATTGGACAGAAGAAAGTGGTGTACACATACCACTTGATGGCTGCGGGCACCAGTGAAGAGGAGAAGTATGATAGACAAGTGGAGAAATGGCGGTTAGCCGAGATGGTGTTTTCTTCGGGTTCCAACGCTGGCGGGGAGCCGAAGAACAAGGTGATTGTGGGTGATGAGATTTTGCAACAGATGGTAGATCATAAAGAACTGAAAGATATGTTCAAGAAGATTAGGTACCTGAATACCAAACTAGAATTTGATTAAAAGTGTTAGTTTTTTAGGTACCCTTTTATGCTCTTAAGTTAAGAACATAAACTCTTGTTTTTGTTAGAAAGATATGAAACAATCAAATAGATTGTGTTATCAACAGTTAAAAGATATTTCTGTAGTGAGAAGGTACTTGATTGAAAGTGTTGATACCATATATTTCTCATCTTGAGCTCTAGAATAACTTAAGCATGGAATTATATTTTTAAAAACTAAATACCAACACAAATTATGAAATGTTGGTTTATGCTACAATGTATACTTACACAAGTAACCACTATAGGTATTTGTAATTTAACATTTATATATTTTTGGGTTTTGTTTTACAAGTGTGAAAATTTTACGGTTTTTTGTATATAAATTACTTGAAGCATTTCTATTTACATGACTTCGTGTTATAGAAAAATAGATATGAGAGATGAAATATTAATTGCGGGATTTTATTTTGATAGTGATTGGTTTTTAGCATGTAAATTTTTACTAGTTTAGGTTACTTTTAACATCTAGAATTTACTTGTTCAATTCAGTTAGTCACGTATCATTATTGATTAGTCTTTGATCGACTATATACTTAGAATATAGTAACTATGACAAATGGAATTCTCATTTGGGTGGTAAAATACTAACCGATCAAATCGATGATGAAATGTTAATGTCGAAAGAGAGAGAATATTATTTAAATCGACTTAGACAAATAAAGATGAATATTAATAACTAGATTTTCAATTTTAAATATGCACATCTCTTTTACTTTTTATTTATAATTCATATTAGAATATTAATAGTGGAAAAACAGTTAACACAAATAGAAAGGTATTTTCATATCTATTGATATCATATTCTCTTTATTTCTTTGAACATAAGAAAAGAATGTAACAACAGTCATGAATACATGCAAAACTTAAAATGATAAAAAAATCACAACCATATATGCGCATTTGGATGGTTGTGATTCAAAATACACCTTCATTACCTTTGAATATTAATATATAGGTTTTATTTAAATAATTATGATAAATAATCACTCCCCTGAGATAACTTTATGTAACAAAACACAAAAAAAGTTTACAAAGAATTATTCTTCCTAAAAATTGCAATGATAATTTTGTTTTATGCTGCAGGTGGGTCCCACAAGTATACTACACAAAAATTCTGCCTGTGTTTAAACTACAAACAATTTCATTTTCTTTTAGAATTAAAGTACATAATCACTCCCATGAGATAATTTATGTAAATAGCAAAACACAAAAAAGGTTACCAACAATTATTTCGCCTAGTAAATTGCAATGATAATTTTGTTTATTGATGCAAGTGGGTCTCACAGATATACTGCACAATAATTCTCCCTATGGTATTTTCTTTGAAATTTCATTTCACAAAAACAAATTTGTTGCATCTTGAATATGATAAATTCAAATAATTTTTATCATGAAATTGATACACTTTTTACTAATCTATTTAATTATATTTGAGTAATTATATTTGTAAGAACTTATATAAACTTAAAGTAATTAAAAGTTGAATTTCTTGTGCGAGTCACTTGTGAATCTGTGTAAACTAATTATGCTACAGAATTAAGAACAGGTTAAATATGTGTTTGAGTTCTCATTCTGTTAGAAAATTAAAATAAAAATCCAAGGCCATTTGTGTAATTTTATTATTCAAAACTAAAACTGGTTAAATTGGTGATTGGGATATTTATATTATAAAATATAAAATATGTTGGGTCTAGTTTGGTTGGGCCTTAATGGTTTTATCAGGCTGATAAATGGACTATTTGATATTTGGGAATTTACTTGGACTATTTAAATAAGGTTGAATTTTATTTTTAACAGCATTTTAAATTGTAAATTTATCCTACAGAAGTAGCAAAAACCTATGCGATCGTCACATAAATTTTTTTAGCATCGGAAAAAAATTGGATTTGGAATGTCACTTAGAATATTTTATTGTGAAAAGAAAATTACTTTTATTATACTATCATGCTTATATCTTAATACAAGTTATCATAGCACTTAATAATATACATAATAAAGTATTAACAGTAAAGTTTGTTAAAGTGGGTTACTTTATATTTTTGATCACTATAATTTAACCTATTTATGATGTTTTTAGTAATTAAATTTACATTTTAAAAAGTAACGTTTGAGCTGATTTTTTTAATGAGTTCATAAAGTGCTTCCAAGAGTAAAAATACGAAGTAGCCTCTAGGCTTTGATCCTACATTTTAAAATTTAACCTATTTTTTAATGATTTTTTTAATCAGTTCACTCAACACAAATAGATTTATCTGTATTTGCTCTGCTAGATTGTAACTAATGGTTTCCGATCAATCCAACAATGATTGTTCCTTACAATCGGTGGGTAATAATAGTAACTAAGTTTATAAAATTTGCGTGTTTGACTAAAAAAGTAATAATAACTAAGTTTATAAAACTGATGATCTTGTAGCTTAATAAAATTGAGTAATACCTCTATAAAATTAACGTCGGTTCAAATCCTTACAATCTATGGTAGCGGCCTAGTGGCAAAAATCCATGCCCCTTTTCCAATAAGTATTAGGTTCTAACATCACTTAATGCGTGAAGTATATTTAAATTAAAGTAAACTGTGATTAAAATAGGATCGTTTGATAAAAGAAAACTTAAGTTTATAAAAACGTCAGATGTTGTATCATAATAGAATAAAACTTTAATCCTAGTGTACCGTTTCTCTCTAGTGCCTCACTAAATGATTTAGTATTTTGTTTGGGTGATTAATAATATCCCATTTGCTATTAAAAATTAAAAAGGATAAGAAAGATGAAAACTTTAATCATGTTAAAAATTGTGGTGGCCCTTGATCCAAAGTTCCTTGAAATATGAGAGTACTAGGTTCATTTATTTCGATGAACATAAAAAGAAGAAAACCCAACATATGACTCCTCTAACACATGAAATAAATATACTACAAACTTCAAAATAGGAAAATATTAAGTTACTACACTTTTGAATTTAAATTTAAATAAATTATATACGAGTAAACTATTGTATGATAAAATTATCTAAATAAACATAATACTTAAGAAGAACAGACATTTCATTATAACTAATTGAGGGGTAACACCCCAAAATTAAACATGATAAAACGAAGTGGATTAGGATAATAACACCGGTGAGACCCAATTGATAAACGTAAATTAAGGACCGAGCATTGGTTCATATCTACATCAATTTATCAAGAACAAGATAGAATAGACTAAAGAACATACATTTTTATGCGTCAAATGATGTGGCAATTTTATATGTGGTAGGAACATCATAAATAACTGACGTGGCAAACTGAATTCTAGACTAACACCGCAAAAAACTTGACGCGTGGCATGTTGCAACAATACCATATATAGGCTATAAATAGCAAGAGGATCTTTCCATGTAGGTTAACGTTCATTTAATCATTCCACTATACTTTTACCCCTCAACTTTTACTTATTCTTACGCCAGGTCAAGTCCTTCTATGTGGCGATGCTACCGGTGTTTTCTTTTACAAACCTTGTCGATCAAGTAGAACTCTATTAAATGTGACATTATTAAAAACATCAATTAAAAGCTCAACAAACTTTAGAAGTATAATGTATTATTTGTATATTTGAAGAATTAATTAGATACAATTTGATGATTTCACACGTCAATATTTATACACAAGATAAACTTTAGCATTTTTTAAAATTAATATATCATAATTGGGATAAATAAAACGAATATGGTTTTAAATGTTAATATTTGGATTTTAAAGGTCACAAACGGCTACAATTTGATTTTGATTAAGTTGTCAACGATAACATCAGCTAGAAAACCGATAGAGAAAGTTCATGATGGTACATGAATAAAAGCATAACAATCCTACCTACATTGACATTCTACTAGCTAGTTTTCTTGTTGCTTGACTTTTATTATTAATATATTTCCTGACGGTGTTTGACTTTTATAAGTATTGCCTTCTCAGAAAAAAAAAAAGAAAACATGAACTTTTCAAGAAATCAAATTATTTTAATTAAGATATAAAGTAAAAATTATGTTATATATAGTAAATTTTAACAGTGGTAATTAAGTAGAAAAAAGTAGAAAAGAGTTGTTTTTTCTAAGTTTTACTTGTATAAATCCTTAGGACTATAATTAATAGGGGAACAGTGGAACACACCTAATACGGTTGGTGGTTAAGCATTAATCATTCAATTGAGATATGATTTCTACATATTACAAGTGTAACATCTTAAAAATTGATTAGTAGTTATGCTTTTAGCAATGAGCCAGTGATTCTTTTTTCAGCGATAAGTTTTCTTTTGGGAGGGTTATGGATGCGGTTTCGGCTGAGAAACGAATAGATGGATCCGATTAAGATAATCCGAATCAGGATCATACATTTGTCGTTAAAAAAATAGTTATACTTTTAAACACAAACTTTACTTTTTATCTTTTAACTTCTCGTACTGTTTTATTATTCTAACAATAAACCCTAGAACAACATGCAATAAACTTAATTGATAAAACAAAAAAACAATCAACGGGAAGGTGGATACACAAGAATCAAAACAAACGAAATAGAAGTGCAAACATGATAAATTGATCGTCTACCACAAACCTAAAACAATCCCAAAGCCGTAAAACTTAGAAACAATCTACCTAATCATTACACCACTTATGCCAATCAAGATGCATCGTTTTGAACTTATGTTTAATCCATTAAAATAGACGAGTTTTGATCTCTTCAACAATATTAGAAGAGGGTGTTTTATGTTTTGAAACACCTTCACATCACTAGCTTTCGCCAAAAACCAAAATGTCGTTCTTACTGTTTACTAAATCTTTCGATCACAAACGTATGCGAAGAGATTATATAAAAAAAGTATATAAAATGAACACATTTAGTGATCAAATCTAAACATTATATTGTTGAGAGAGAGTGTGGTGTTCGATTCTTGATTCGGTCAACACATGGCTCTTAATTAAAGTATCTAACATCAAATTTAAGGAAGATTCCTATGTGGCAAATCTCAACAACGTTGCCAGCTGCTAAATTTTTTAAAAAAATTAAAGGCTGCCAGTTGTATTTTAATTCTTCAAAGCATATCCCTATATTATAAAATGACAAATCAAAGTGGTGCATTATAGAATGTACTCTCTGATAAAAGTTACGGGTTTAAATTCATACAACGTATATTTGATCATTTATTAAAAAAATTTGCAGAGTAAAAAAAAGTGTGTGTTCGCTAATAAAATTTGTCAAAGTAAAAACACGCCTAATCCACTCACTACTTACAAACATGATTTGAGAAACCTTTTATTGTTATAAATCATAACATGATGGTGGTAAGTCAAATTCATATATAATTCTTTTAAATAGTACTTTTAAAATCTACGCGTTTTTATGTAAAACTTAATGATGATATAGGGGATATTTTAAGAACATTCATAGTGAAATCTTTAAAATTATGTGAGTATGTTTCTTATAGTATAGAGAATAGTTTTGAGTGGTTGTGAATGAAGTAAAGAGAAAATATTAGTGTTCATCGATATATTTATGAAATCACTCTTCAATCCGTATATATATATTTTAATATTTTTGAAAATGATTATGAGTGAAGGAGAGCAAAAAAGAAATGATAAATGTATGAAAAATATTATTTAATTGAAAAGTAGAGAGAAAAAAATATTAAATTTTAATGTAATTATATTAATAAAAATAAATACTCCCTAAATACTATGAAAGTAGTATAATAATTTTTCTATGTCACACACATGTACACGAATGGTAGTGGAAATTATTAGTATAAATTTATCACCTGTTGTATATATTATAAATTTATAATCATGTGATTGCTGAACCACCACAAACTTCCAAATAAATTGGGATCTTGGGAAGAAAGAAATGCATTGAATATAAGTGTAATCAAAACTTTCTAGAAAAAAAAGGAAAAGGAAATTGTGCATGGAAAGATGTTGAAATATGGATTTTTTGCCCTCATTAACTACATATTCAACCACCAAAACATAAACAAAGATGGTTACTTTATGAGGGTATTGAATAGGATTTTGGTGAGATAGCACACATTAGTTGAATCTTCATCTTTATCCACTTCCCTCTCTTTCAAGGTAATATCTCTCTATCTACCACTTAGGTCAACATCAGGAGCTTTGATTTGGAATATCTTTGAAATTGTTTCTTCATTGATTGGTTAAAATATTTGTTAATCTCTTGTGGGATTTGTTTTATTCTCATTGTTGACTTGTGTGCTAGCTTCCTACCTCAAGGTTAGTATTTTGTTAGATTGTGTTTTTCAACTTTGATTGATTAAAGTTTGCATCTTCTCTTGTGGGTGTTGTTTAGGTTTGTTTTTCTTCCCAAATCTTGTGTTATTTTGCCTCTTTGAACTTGGGTTTTCTTGTTCTTCCCCTTGTGGGTTTAGCTTGAATTTCTTTCTCTTTCTTGCCCATGAAGGTTTGTACATGGTGTTTGCTATGGTGGTTATCACCTAACTTGGACTTTATAAACAAATCTTTCAACTTTGATTAAATTAGTCATCAATCTCTTGTGGGTATTACCTACTTCTCTTTCTTATATATATTTTGTGCCATTTTCTCAAAAAGAAAGTTAACTTTTTTTAAGATTGACACAGAAAAAAAAAACAAAGAACTAAAGTATTTAAACTTATTTTTAAGATTTAATTTCAATACCTGTAACTATCATAGAAAGCTACTTGAATTAGACATCAACTCAAGAAAAAAAGAAAAGTTTTACCAACTTTCTTGAAACATTCATGCATATCATGTGATTTCCACCATTTTAACCATTTTCTCACCTTAAATTTGCAGATTGCTATATGGGTATCTTGATTCCAAGCTACATAATCATCCTTTAATCACTTTAAACTGCAACCACCGATTGAAACCTGTTTCCATAACTATTTCAGTGCAAGTATTAAGCTTTCAAGAACAAGATGAAGTGTTTTCATTACTTCAAGGATAGAAGCAGAAGCAGAGTTCAAAGATCAGCACCAATACTGAAAGATGAAACCAATTTGAGAATATCAGAAGATGTTTCAAGTAAAGATCGATTCACAAAGTCTTCAGGATCAGCTACTTCAAGTAAAGATCGAGTCACTAAGTCCTCAGGATCAGCAAACTCACCACGTGGCATCATGGAGTTGTACGAGGAAAAGGCTGAGAAACTGAGGGTTTTTACATACACAGAACTTAGACAAGCGACTAATGATTTCGCGAGGTTGAGAAAGATTGGGGAAGGTGGATTTGGATGTGTTTATAAAGGTTCAATTAAGCCTGTTGATGGCAATGGTGATCCCATTGCAGTTGCTGTTAAGAAACTAAACAGAGATGGTTTTCAGGTATAACTTATGTGTTTATTATAATCAGTATCTTTGCTCTTGATATTGTTGTTACTGGCAATTCAGTTTTGAGGTTAACTGATTGACCAAATCATAAGAAAAATCAAAGAACACAAATAATGGATGTTTCGGTTTTAAACATTATGGTAACTGACTTTTCGGTTAGGTTCTGTGTCACCAAACCAAATGAACCAAACCGAACCATCAGATAACCAATCCTAAACCAGCCTGATTCTATTTTACATTACTTCACCCATGTGAGCTTGCAATGATTGAAAAGTATTTTAGTTGAAGTTATCACCTCTACCTCACAGCAATTATACAGAACCATACATTTGTTTGTACAACATAAACACGTCTTCAAATATAATGTATCAGTGTGCTGGAATGTACAAAACATGTATTGTAGCAGTCAAAGTTCCTTATGTTATCAGTACAAAAAGAGTATTGTGCTTTGCAAGTTGTACATTGTGCATGACCCTTTTCTTCTGTTTTTGTTCAATCTTGATATGAAATGCAGGGTCACAAACAATGGGTAGCTGAAGTACAATTTCTGGGTGTAGTTGAACACCCAAATTTGGTCAAACTAATTGGGTACTGTGCGATGGATGGTGAACGAGGGATCCAACGGCTGTTAGTTTACGAGTTCATGCCAAATAAAAGCTTAGAAGATCATCTCTTCAGGAATTCTCAAGAAGTTCTTCCATGGCAAAGAAGACTTCAAATTATGCTTGGAGCAGCACAGGGACTTGCTTATCTGCATGAAGAACTAGAAGCTCAGGTGTTATATCATAAACAAGATTTTCTTTTAAGAAAAAAAAAATGAAGAACTCAACAATCAACCTCTTATCCACATGCCTTAACAGTGCCCTTTTTTTGTGTTTGTACATGGTTTCAGGTCATATTTCGAGATTTTAAGACATCAAACATTCTATTGGATGAAGATTTCAATCCAAAGCTCTCAGATTTTGGGCTTGCTAGAGAGGGGCCCACAGAGGGTAACACGCATGTGTCAACTGCGGTGAGTACATGTATTCTTTATTATAATGGTGTTATGTCTAGGGGAGTTTGGATTCATGTTTTGAAACTGATTATTGCGATTTGAAGTCGGCAAGTTGCAATTTTTTTGTTAATGTTTGGATAAGTGCATTCTGCATTCATTCTCATTTTAAACAACTATTTCACATCCTAACACAATTCTCTACAACTTATTCTATAAGAACCAAAATTTGCATTCTGAATACTGATATTGCATAATTACTTAACCTAGTTGAATTTGTATTTGAATTTGCATCATACTGATATTGACATTATGTTGGGTTATGTTTCTAGGTTATGGGTACACACGGTTATGCAGCTCCAGACTACATTGAGACGGGTCATCTTACAGCAAAGAGTGATGTGTGGAGTTTTGGTATTGTTTTATATGAAATCCTAACAGGCCGAAAGTCATTAGAAAGAAACCGACCTAAAGAAGACCAAAAATTACTAGATTGGGTAAGACGGTATCCAATTGACAGTAAAAAGTTCGGGATTATTATAGACGCGAGACTAGAAGCTCGATACTCACTCACTGCTGCAAGGAAGATTGCAAAGCTGGCAGACAGTTGTTTGCTAAGGAGTGCAAGAGACCGACCCAAAATGAGTCAAGTTGTGGAGTCACTAAAGCAAATTTTAGGAGAATCAACAGAAGGGAGCCCATCAAGTAAGAACTTTGAGGGAGTTAAAGATGAGCCAGAGGAGTTGAGCGAAAAGTCAAATTCAAAGGAAGTATCAGATTCATCCAAGAGGAGATTGGCTCAGTTGGCTAAGTTAGGTGAACATGTTGGGGGAGTTAGTAAGAAAGGTTTCATGATAATGCATAGAGCTAAAGTCTCTTTGAATACATGATGCATTCGAATAATAATGATGATTTAAGTGATAACAGGATGTGGAGAAAATCAATGATGATAATCAGAGAGGGTAAATGGATCAAATATAGCCCCAATTTTGTGTAAATGAGTATTGGTTTACGATCTAAATAGTCTCAGGATGAGAGAATATATGAGATGTAGATTCTTGATTCAAGTACATGTTTAGAGGGCAAGAATGGAAAATGTGTATTAGCTAGTGATTAGAGTGAATAATATTATTAAATCTAGATTGTACATTGATCTGAAAATTCACTCTGAATACTTGATAAGTAATTTTGGTTGGAAAATTTGTCAATCAGGAAAATGTTCCAATTTTCAAATATAATTGAGAACTGGGGGTGCAAGGAGGACACACACCAAGGATCTGGTATAAGGATCTTTCCTGCTGTTAAGATACAAGATGAATCAAATAATTTTTGCATACAAAAGCAACATAGCAGCCAATGATATGCATTGATACCGATAATGTATATTGCACAAAATATCTTTTGGTCATCTCTATTTCACACGATCTAACAATCAATCCCGCATATTTTCCATATAGACATATCTTTTAGAAGTTTTGAAAGCTAGAACAGTGAAGCATACCTCAACCTTGCAATAAGAATTACAGTAAGCCATGGTTATAATAGTACATTTCCTGTATAGAGAAATGAGCCTATCATTGTGCAGCAATATTTGAAAAAATGGACATAAAATTGGAGAGTAGAAATCATCACCTTCCCACCATCACAGAACCAAAAATCGATTGACATGATGGTTTCCATCTGATCCTTCTCTTGAGATCGATCATATGATCCATAGTGGAAAGAGTAGAAATAATCACCTTCTCACCATCATAGAACCAATTGACATGATGATTTCCATCTTCCTTTTCTTGAGATCAATCATATGATCCAATATGCATGAATTCAGTTTTGACATGCAAATCTGGCTCATATCCTTGACCACCCTGCAAATTTTACGTAGATATCACAAAATGCAATCTAGATGATACTATAGAAGCAGAATCTAGAATGAATCCAAGAACAAGCATCTTACTTCTAACTTCTAACTATACAAAGATGTTTTAAGATATGTAATGATTATCTTGTACCAACACATATATTTTTCCAGTATATATATATATATATAGAACTAATAGTCACAATGTTTTTTTGTCAATGACAATGAAAAGGGTAAAATTTATATTGAAAGATGAATGACAGTTTGAATACTAATTCCATAAAGATTACACCATGTGATATAGGCATATTGAACAGGAGTATATCACCAAACACAAAATAAATTACCAGATCTTTACAATAAGAGGGATGACAGATAGCAATATGAAGTTTGTTCATGAAACTCACATCAACAGCGCCTTTTTGCATTCGAACAATATCTGAAACTTCCATAAAGATCACTGGGCAGCTGATCACATCATCATACCCTAGTTTTAATGGGCAACTGAACTTTTCTCTTTGTTGTCAATTTACTTGCTAACTTCTAACAATGATTGCTGACGAACATGAGTAGTCGCCTCGAAAGACCTGCTAGATCCATTGCTGATCATTCTTGTTGCAGAAATCTCAGTTTCACCATGAACCCTATTTCTGTATAAATAGTCATAAGTGAGGTACATAAGGAAGTCTAGAAAAAGGCTTTTTCCTGATGTTCCTCTTAAATATACAACATTTTCTTTTATGTCACGATCAGCTCTTTCTAAAATTTTATATGTTATTTCATCAAATTCAAGACATATCTGTTTCAAATGCTGGCCCCACATCAAAGTCCTCTCAGGCAATCCTTGCTTACGCAGATGAGACAGTAACAAATTGGTTGTCACAATATTAGGAACAAAAGCCATTTTAAGCAATTTTGCAGTCAAAATCATAGCACGGTCTAGAATATCATTGCAAATGGCATTCAACATTGTATTGTAAGTTATTGTATTTGGAATAATTCCAGATGAAAGAAGATCATTAAACACCAATACAGCTCGATTGATCCTTCGACTGCCACAAAAACCATGAATCCGAATGTTATATGTGGTAATATCTGGGTCCCACCCACTATTATACATTTTATAAACAAGATTATCAGCATTGACCATGTCAAATGCCTTGCCGTATCCACTTATTAAAGTGTTGTAAGTAACAATGTCTGGTACCAACCCAATAGTATGCATGTCCATGAATGTATTAATAGCAGACTTCATCCTACCTTGTTTACAGTAACCATTAATGATTATATTATTAGTGAACAGATCAGGAAGGAGACCCCTTTGCCTCATTTCCTTCTCCAACTTCAACGCCTCATTTAAGTTCCCACCATTGCAAAGTCCAGCAATTAAAGAATTGTAAGTGAAATTATTTGGCACGAGACCTTTATTTTTCATTTCTAAAAACACATTATAAGCCTCCTCAACAAGACCAGCTTTAGATAATCCGTCAATAAAAGCAAAAACGCAACAGCATCCGGGGCTGTATTAATATTATTCATAAAATGCCACAATCTTTGAGCACCCACTACATCCCCAATTTTGAAATACCCGTCAATAACCACAGTAAAAGCCACTCTATTTACTGCAAATTCTCTCTCTCTCATATACCATATCAACTCCTCTGCTTCTTGCAACTTGCCATTTCTTGACAAACACATAAGCAAAGAATTACATGTGGAAAATGAAGGGGTTGCACCAAATTTAATCAACATATGATAAGCATCAAATGCTTTCTTTTCTAATCCCTTTTTACTGTAAGCAGAAACTATAGAATTGAATGCAATTACTGTAAGGGGTAAACCCTTTTTCAGCATGTCTTCTAGAAGTTCAGTGGCTTCATCCGGTTGGCCAGCCCAGCACAATCTTGCTACTAATACATCAGATAAAGAATAATCCGGAAGCACATCAGGCATGGATAAATCTCTTAACAAATGGTCAACATTCTCATCTCTCCCATACTTATAAAACCCTGCAACCAAAATGTTAAATGTCACACCATCAGCTTTAATATTATTGTTTCTCATTTCCTCAAAAAGCATCACCGCCTGATCAATTTCTCTAGCTTTGACAAAACCATCTAGTAATGCATTGTATACGCTCGTGTTCGGCGACACGCCCATATCTTGCATTCGATCAAAAATGCTTCTTGCTTCTAATATGTTCCCCTCTTTTCCTAAGGCACTAATAACCGTGCTAAATGTGGCAGTACTTGGAGTACAACCACTTCCAACCATCAACTGAACCCAACTTAAAGCATCCAAAGTTTGTCCACGGATACAACATGCATTAATCAAAATATTATACGTATAAACGTCAGGTTCACAAAGAAACTTACTCATCAGATGTAATAAACTGTCTGCAATTTGAATTTCGCCTTTCTTACAAAACCCATGAATCAACACATTGAATGTGACATTTGAAGGCCGAGGCCCTTTCGTAATCATATCTCTGAATAACTTCCAAACACTTCCATAATCACCTACTCTAAGCAACAATCTAAACAGGACTGAAAGTGCAGACAAACCCGGCTGCAGTCCTATCCTTCTCATCCTTCCCAAAACCTCCAATGCCTGCGAACTCATCTCAACCTTCACGAAAGCACGCATAAGTGAATCAAGAACCGAAAAATCCGACTCATACCCAAAATGTTCTCTCCACATGAACTCCATAACCTCCTGACCTCTACACACTCCAATTCTCCATATCACCCATGACAACACATCTTGTGCTACAACCCTAAACCCCTGCATAGCTAAAACATGACAAGCAACACAACAAGACCTAACTACCCTATCAGATTCATCCCTAAACACAAATTTGAAAAACGCAAACGCCCCTTGTCGATCACCAAACAGTTTCATGATCTTCACCAGCAAAAAGGGGCAAAAATCACGAGAAAACTTCTTCAACACAAACCCATGCTGATTTTTCACAATTTTCCCCAACCCTAACACGATTAAACGCCTCTCATTCGGGTTTATAACAGCATCCTCACTATGCAAATGCTTAAAAGGTGAGAAATCATCAATAAAATCACATTTTGTGTTGGAAGATGATGAGCTATTGGAGAAATGTGAGCATTGGAGTATTATTGAGGGTTTTGGGTGTAGAGTGAAGGGAGTATTGGAAATTAGAGAGTTACACACCTTGATGAAAGTGGTTAGTGAGCGGTGGCTCACGGCGGCAGACATCCGGCGGTCGGCCGGAGGGACTAGCGGCGCCGTCACCGGAGATAGAAGCAGAGCTACTGTGATATTGTAGCAGAGTGGCGGAATGATAGAGAACTCAAAACAAAGGGAGAACTTAGTTTTTTAAACATAACCCACCTTTTAAAGTTTGTTACTTTTTATTCTTCGGGAGTTACGTGTGTCGGTTTCACGAGGTTACATGTTGTAAATCGAGTTGATGTTATAATATGTAAATTTAGACATAAACAGACTGAAGGGTTGTAAATGATAAACAACGTTAGAGGATATGCACATTTAGTTAGTCTAGGTTTTATGATGTTATCGTGTATGTGATCTTTCTGTATATAAGTTTTTGTGACGAAATTATAAATGCCCATGCGTGATTTATCATTCCTTGTTTATAAGTATACGATCATCAAAGTAACTCAAAAATGCAATCACTTGGAGTACAAAAACAAACACTTTATATGTCTTGGCATCGCTCTAGGTTGTGATCAACTTGTGAAGGGTTATAAGTAACTTGACGGGTTATAAACAACTTGACGGGTTATAAACGATGAAAAAGTTAAAAGAACATACATGTGTGCCTTTGGCCAGTCCTGGTTTTTCAATATTATCGTTAATGAAATCTTTAAGATATCAAATTTATGACAAATTTATACATATCCATGTGCGATTTATCGTTATTTGTTTGTAATATACGGTATACAACAAATGCAATCACTTGACAAACGGATACTTTACACCTCTTGAATAACATGATACAAAAAGTTAGGGTCTTACATCAGTGTAAAACTAGACACATCTAATCTGTAACATCTCGCCACACCACAAGTATGTAACCGTCTTGTGTGCCTTCGTATGGGTTCAACCTATCACGTATCTAACAGCTTGACCGGCATTGACTCTTGTTGAAAACCATAATACCAGTCTTAGTAATCCAACAGATCTTTTACTATTCTGACATGGTTTTTAGTTCAGTCTTCAGAATCTAAAGAAACACACACCCTCAAAAATGGAGGATATCTGTGATCACTCGGTAACAAGCCAGCCCGGTTTGAAAAGAGGGTCGTTGTTAAAGTCGCGACCTGTAACAGATGTGGATTCCCCCTGGCGTCGAAAACACTGCAGCATAATAAATAGAGGAAGAAAAGTTAAAAGAACGAATTCGTCGTCTAAAAATACACAACCAAACACGCATACCCAGTAGTATCCTACTCATAACATCGCATGTTGACATGAAAAGAGTGAATTTGCCACCAATGTTTAAAAAGGCCTTTATTTGCTACCGAGCGATGCTAAAAAATCAAATTTGCCATCAAGAACATATCAATAGGCTAAGTTTGTTACATATTTGTTGAATGAACATTATTTGCCACAGTTTTTTTTTCTAGTTAGAGGAATATAATCGAGGCGCAATAAGAGAAGGTTGTTCGGTATTTGAAATCAACTCAAAGAAATTTAAATTTGAACCAAATTAAATTCAAATTATAAACCCGAGCTTGGTTCAGTCCATGTTCAAAATTTGCATCGAGTTTCAGATATGTGAAAAACCGATTAAAATTGAAAACTGATTCAAATTTATGGTAATTTACTCTGATTGTTGTTTAGCAGCAAATACAGGATTTTTTTAAGATAATAAACAAATTTACTCCCTCCATGTATATTAGACTATTATTTGATTTTTTTCCCTTTTAACCATAAAAAATTAGTTTGGGTGGCTGAGGTCAGAGTTTGACTGTCTCACTATATGTTTTATATTGAACACCACAAATATACAAAAAAAGTATAGATTTAGCAAAAGTACGACGTACCTTGTAGCAAACTATGGTATCATCGGGATACATAGCAAATAATTTTGTTCCAAGTCTCGCATGACACGAATCACATAGACTCTCGTCATTAATTTGTACAAGTCGAGACCTTTCTTCCAATCTTGCTAATTTTGCATCAAGGTTAACAGCCCGGGATAAATTATGGACCACCTAAAAAATATACAACTTTAAAAAGAAATTTCTAAAAACCCCCAAAAAAGGTTTTTTTCTAAATAAGAATAAGTAATTTAAGCAAGATGTACTAAACATGACCCTTTTTCTGGGTGATCAGTGAGAATCAGTTATCAGTAAACTTAAAAGACCCCGTCATTACCCTGCTAACCCATGAGATCAGGTAAAACATAGTTTGCATCAAGCTGTGGCCTTCAAGAGGTTAAAGATACAAAACTAGTGCAAACTAAATTCGAACCTAAGACCTCTGCTAAAAAGACTCACACGCTTACCAGCGCGGCTGCCACCCCCTTGAAGGTTAATCTGACTCTTTTCTTAGCGTTAGTATTTGGCTATTTGCACAATTTTCTGAAAAGGAGTTGATTTTTTACACATTGTTTTTATCCACACACATAAAGTTTAAGTAATAATGAGTTGAACATAACTTTGAGGTAGTATACTTTACATGTAATAAAGGTTCGTGAAATTATCACCTCCCTTTCCATACATCTAGCTTGAAACTATATAAAAAGCATGAGGAAATCATATGAAGAACCTACTTGTCCTTGATAATGATGATGAAGACGAGCTCTTAGCATTCTTAATATTGTATCAGAAGCAACTTGTAAAGGCATGTTCGGAGACAATCTCTGCAAACAAAACCTAAAAGCTTTAGCATAAATAAATTTATGTCTATTACTGACTGGAAGCCTTTACTGCCTGGTATGGTGAAACTTTGTGTTTGACAAATTCAATAGAATCATGCTTCGTTAGGATTGAAACATCAAGTGAATATGATTTTGAAACCTCAAGAACTTGGAGAGGATCAAGTGCTTCTCCATGATTATGAAGAAGCCGAACAGCAGCTTTAAACATGGGCTTCTTGCCATCTGTGGGGTTTAGATAAATATCAAGCAACCTGAAATTATAGATCCGTAAAAATAAGTATTCCAACACATTTTTCAAGATAAATGTGAGATTGTGTGCGAGTGTGTGAGGAGAGAGAGAGGACCAACTGCATATAGGCATCGGGTCTACCAATCTCGGCACAATAGTGTTCAGCAGCATCACTATCCTCCAGTTTCCTGCGCATTTTACATAACATAAATTGTATATTTTTATAAATATAATTGCAAAGATTTTATTTTATTGTTTTTTGAGATTTAATCATAGGTATTCAGCATTATAAAGTTTAGCCTATTCTGATAATCAGATGCCTATTTTATCGTTATTTAAGATTTAATCATAGATCTTTACTTCAGATCAAAGTAAATCAACTTGTTACATTCAGAATTCACATTTAATTAATGTCAGTCTCTTTTAAATGCTTAGTAGAGTTGATCAGAATTATTAGAATATAAAATATTCCTTTCTCCTGTTGCAACCCTTATACATTCTTCATAAATAGAGATTATTTCCATTAAAGAAATAAAATGTTGTCCTTTTTCACAAAGACAAATATGAAAAGGTTTATCTTAGCTCAAAGGAGTTGATATATTTTTAACTGCTTATTTTTTATAGAAAACTTACACGGCCAAGATTTGGAGCACCAATGTTTCTTGCCCAAGTTTTCGATATAGAATAGCCTGCAAAAAAAACCCAATAAAGCACATTTAATACAAAGACCATAATGCTCCCTTCATCCCAAGAAAACTGCAATGTTTCCTGTTCGGATAACTTTTTAATCCCAAAATAACAAATTTGCCTACTGCCATGATCACCGATAACAATTGACTGTGGTACCATGACTCCATGTCGTGTCACTCTTTAAGGGTATTGGAGACTTGGGTAATAACCAGACAATTTTCTTGAAATAAAAGAGCAGTCAAAAACAATTTCATGGGACACCAAGTACATGACAGTTTTGACCATTTACTTATGAATAGGTCGATTTGGGTTATGTTTTATCTCTAATTGGTCAAATAGGTTTAAAAAACAGCTTAAAATGTGAACGGGTCAAAAGTCGAATAGAGTGTATTTTTAATGTAAAAATATGACTTAGGAGTATTATTGTTTTTTAAGCATATTTACTAACTATTTATAGAACTTTGGACGTGTTTCGAATCAACCCAACCCATTTTTATCTCTATCCAAATTTGATGTAATAGACCTTTTCCAACCATAATTCTGATTCTTCTATCAAATCAAGGATCTCTTCAGGATCATACAAGTCTGATGACTGCAAGAAGACTTGTAATCTCTCTCTTACAGGACTTTGAAATATAGAATGATTTCCCGGCTCTGAACCATTAATCTGTTCTGAATGACTT
Source organism: Flaveria trinervia (assembly GCA_025506515.1). NCBI lineage: Eukaryota > Viridiplantae > Streptophyta > Magnoliopsida > Asterales > Asteraceae > Flaveria > Flaveria trinervia. Next base: position 7,121,226 of record CM046451.1, on the reverse strand, counting down.
TCTGTTCCGTAAGTTTCAAGTGCTGATTTGGTGAGTAACAGAGCGTATGATGTATGGAACTGAGGTTCATCGGAGTCTTGATCTTCAATCAACCATTGAAGATATCTGCAAAGACGTAAAAACTACTAAAATGATCATATGTATGATTGTATGAACAAACATAAATCAGACAGAGATCTCTGAATTGCATAAATATGAACTAAGAATTTCAGGATGTACCTCTGAAGAATTTCGGTTTTCTTTGGATCAATCGCAGCAATTACTTCATCTGCAAAAAAAAGGATGTGTCGGAACTTGAATTTGCAAAATTTGCCTTTATTGCAATGAGAAACCAATCTAAATATAGAAGTGCCAAATGGGGGGTAGCGGTGCAAAGTAAGTTCGGTTAAAATATGTAAATTTATCGCAAGGGGGGCAAAATGGCTCAGATTGACCCACAAACATTTTTGCCCATGCATAAAATATGATTACAAAAAGAATGTTATTAAATAATATCCTAAAATATAGTACTAAACAATTTACAAGAATGTATGCATTAAAAATGTTGTCGGGCAACATCCAGGATCCAGCCCGTCTGGCCCGTTTGACCGGTTCCCTTTTTAGCTAGATTTTTTATTTGGCCTGCTTGAGATAAGACATAATCGACTCGTTCATTAATGAATGGGTCGAAATTGCCACATCTAAGAAAACATTATATATCAACCCTTACCTGGAGGAAGTTGATGACTCCTTTTTTCAGACGTTAATACTCGAACAGCAAGCATATTGTTGATATCTGCAATCTAAATGAAAAGACCAGTTTTCCATGAGCTAAAATAAAAGCTAATGTCTGGTACAAAAATTAAACAAGTTGCAACTATTAGAAGTGGTAGACACTTGGGTTTTCATTGCAAACTACTTCTTAGTTTCGCCAAAAAACTATTTTGCATGAATTAGTGATATTAGACCTTTTACCAACAAGATTTTTTTTATCTAACAGATAAAATAGATAACTACGAAGGAACAAATTGAATAGGTCAAACTGTCAAAGTCACCCAAAATGTATAAAGCCACCTAAAATCAGTTTATCTATATTAACATTAGATTATTATCGAAATAATCATATTACTATATACACATTTAAGGTCGGTAGCTTTTGCCACCGGCCATTCCACACCTTCAACTTTCATTTTTGACGTTTTGCCCCTTAACTTTTTAAAAACTAAAAAAAATATCGCTTTAACTTTCTTAAATTTCTAAAATTTCGGGATTAACTCCTGTGCATTTTTACATAAAAATTAATTTATTTCGTTCTTATTTATATGTACGTACAAGTATAAATTCAAGTTTGTCGACTATAAAAAACCAAGTTGCTTCACATTTTGACATAAATTTAGTTCGGAAACGTAACGAGCCAATTGCAATCTATACTTTATGATGTTGCGTACGGCATCATGGCCCCATGTTTTCTATTTGTCTTTTGAGTTGGTCTACGTTTCGACATAAATTTATTTGAAAAAGACACTGGTCAAATATAATACGTTTTTATTCAATGGTATAAATTCGAGTTACTCTACGTTTTGATGTAAATTTAGTTTGGAAACAAATCGAGGCGATAGTAGTATATAATCAATGGTATAAATTCGAGTTACTCTACTTTATCACGTTGTGTTCGTTGCCGCCGCAACGCGCGGTGGATAAAAACCTAGTTAAACACATTAAGCATTTATAAAATCCAAAGAAGTTTATAAAGAAAGTACATATGGGTAGACAAACACTAAAGTTCCCTGCTTCGACCTGTTACCCAACCTGCCCGACCCACCCATTGTGACACCTCTATCAATACTTTATAAATAAGCAGCCATACCCATCCAAGATGTTGCAGTATCAGATCTTGATCAGATAATTCCTCAAGAATCCTTGTAGCTTCAGTTGCTGCAGTTTCTTTTCCGGACACAATATTTACACCTAAATCGTGTTTTTCATTTGTTTTTGCAGGGTCCATCCAGTAGCCAGATGAATAGTTTCTTGCCAATATTCGCCAAATGGCAAGAGCCTTGGAGCTCATTCCTTTGCTCTCACAAAGGAAAGCAAGTGTCCTTAAATGCCCTGAATCGTTTAATAAAGTTTCCAACTCCTCCTGCATAATATGAAAATAGTTATTTTTCCTGTGCTTATATAATCTAAAATATGATCATATTTAAAAATCAAAATGGATCATCAAGGCGTAGGTGTTCTGATCCAACCGTCTTTCCAAAATTACCTACTTTGTAGAGGTAGGTTATGCACCTTGCACTAGCGCCTAATCTAGTAATAGAATATTATCAATGAAATCAAGCAAGAAAACTATCATATGCTAGTCTCGTGTTTAGAACCAACAAGTTATGCAAAAATTATCATTGCTTAATATGAAGGTGTTTGAATTTGAGTTTTGGAAATAATAATTGGATTGTATTCAGTAGATGTCGGAACAAGACAGGTTGGGTGGGTTTATCTGCAAAATCTTTTCCGTCTATCTTGTGAATATTAATGCAAATCTTTGAATAAAATGATTGAGAAGATAGTCTGCATTTAAAATAGACTTTAGGTGACTTTCAACCAACTTGACACATTTGACCCATTGGACCCACTAGAGATAAAAGGGCAAACCTAAAGCACGAGGCTCCCGTACGTGCTAGGTCCGAGGGTGTAGGGCCAATTTGGGCCTGATGTTATACGTGAATGATAAAAACGAAACCTCTAGTTCAAAAGTCAAAAAATTTAAAGTTTATCATACGTAAATAACAAAATATAATGAATAAAGTAAAACCACCCATACCACTATACACCAGTTTTCAGAAGATGCAAGACTCTCCATTTCATCAACAAAATTCAAAGCTCTATATAGATACATTAGTAGTGTATCAACTCCCTCCCTCACAGATGGTGTGAGATCTTTCTCACGTGAAAGTTTTAAATACCTACAATTTTTTTATGAAACATGTGGTAAAAATAAATTTACAGTAACATATGAAACCAACATCACAAGAAAGCACATAAACCTGATTAAGTTTTTTATTGCAGAGTCCAATAAATCATCTCTATTTGGAGGATTTACAAGAAACCGATCATCCACGGCGGTCTCCAAACCTGCTTTTTTAAGAAAAATAGCTCTTTGAATAGCCATTAATCCATTGTCGATAACACTCTCTAGAGGGGCGGGTGGAGGGTGTAACCCCCAATAACGATTCTTAGGTACCTGAAAAACAAATGGTTGTCAAAACAATATTAACAGCTAAGTGTACAAGAAGTTTACAAACTTTTTCAGGCCAGAAAAAACCATCAAAACTTCAGATATAGGTAATGTGATCCAGTAGCAGGTCAAAATGATGACGTGATGTTGACTTATGAAGATATTGACTTTTTTCAGACATGGCGCCTATAAACCATCTTAGGTCATTTCCTTGAATTAAAACATATCGAATTTTGATGGTTTTTCTGGCCTAATATAAGTTGGTTGCCAAAACATAAATCAGACAGAAGTTAGTAATATAATTGTGCAATTGGCCCTTAAGAAACGAAAAATAGATTATTAAAAAGAGCATACGCAAGTATACCAGCAAAGACCAACGATTAGGATCTGGCATGATGAATGGGAATATTTCAGAAGGCTGCATTGTTTCAGATAGTAGAAAATGGTTGACTGCTTCCTCAAAATGCAGGTCAAACATTAACAAGAATCCCACTTGAGCATGAACAAGGGAGAGGGTTCTTTTGTAATTTCACCATCATCATGAAGCTCCTCGGCTAAGGAAATGGCCTCCTTGAAATCTTTTTTTCTTAATAAATCTTTGATTTGTTCTTCAGAAGGTACTTTTAAGTAGCAAATAATCTGTAGAGTTATAAAATGAAAGTTAAACTAGACAAAATACATGGAAACTCAATAGCAGAAGTTATAGAAGCAACTCATCACTATAATATGGGAAACTCATTGCCCAAAGCTCGGAAGGAAATCACCAAAGAAAAATCCTATCTTTTAATCACGCAAGAAGGATGAAATGATTGCACAAGTTCAACTATATATAATAACAAACAAACAAACAAATATACCCAGCAAGTCCCTCTCAAATAGTAGGATCTAGGGATGGTAAGATGAGGCAAACCTTACCTCTATCCCATGAGATAGAAAGGCTGCTCCTAGGGAATGGGACAAATGAGGACTAAAATATAGACACCTTATTCTTTTTATACAATTAACTTTTTAAATGTTGACTAATTTCAGTGTTCAATGATACAATTAGTTACATATTACTGGAAATATCTTCAACTTGAAATTCTTGATAAAAAAAACTTAGAAATATACTAGAAAAGGCGGTTTTGCCCATTTGGCTGTTATTTATGTAGATTTAGGTTGTGTTTTATCTCAAATGGGTAAAATCAAAAGGAATAGATAATAGGGAACAAATCAAACAGGTTGAAAGACGCTTAAAGCGTATCTCTATGGCATACAATCAGCCCATCTTGCTAACTGTAGAAAAGCTATAAAATCTGCTTAATTGTTAAAACAAGTAATCAGATGAAAGACATTACAGCCTAGGTGGCTGGTTTAAAGGCACTAACAAAAATCTTTAATTATGCTTGTCACAACAAAATTTTGGTTGACTATAGAGTTGACCATACCTTGGTTGATGTTGCTACAACCATCACCTTGCCCGTTCCATCTTCATCATCAGTTATAACATAATAACCGCCTCCCCCTCCTTCAAACTCAATCTTCTGAACACAATTCCCAGATTTCTTAACATACAACTCCATTTTGCCCCTTTGTATAGCAACCACACAAGATCCCAACTCCCCAATACCATTTGGAGAACCATTAAATACCAAACTTCCACCCACAGGTTGCCCATGAGAATCAACAATAATCCCCACATTATCAACCAGCATAAGAATCTTATAATCCTTCTTCAACACCTTAAGTTGTGGTGTACTTGACATATCAGGAAACGAAAAAATCAATCCACATTGACCCGAAACACACGAACACAAATAATAACCACTCGAACAACCCACAATAATCGAATCATTAACCCAAACCAAATCTTTAACCAAATCAACACACGCGATCTCTCTCAAAGTTACAAGTGACCCTGAAACACTATCATAACTCTCACTACTCCTACCAACAAGCCCCACCAAGATCAGTTTCTTCCCAACAGCAGCAGCAAAAACACAACTATCATCAATGGGCAAATCATTCACACCACCACCACCGTTCACCCTCCCGCCGCCACCGCCACCACCACCACCACCTAATCTCTGCAAGAAACCCAAACCCCCACCCGCATCACTCCACCTCCCACCGTTAACTTCGAAAAACTCTCATTTACACTACTTAACCTCCTAGCAACAGCACTAACACCTTTCAAAGCACCAATCTTTTTCACAGGCTTTACTAACTCCAAATCAACAAAATGTATAAACCCATCTGAAACCACTAACACTTTCTCAATTTCACCAAACACATGTATCGATTCCACTGCATAATCACTTATCAAAATATGCCGCACAAACTTAAGTTTTTCATTACTACCGTTACTCCCATCGTTACAATTACTCTCACTGTCATTACTACTAGAATCAGAATTGGGATGTTGAAGAGAGAGTAACAGAAGTTTACCAGAGACAGTGCCGATGTAAATTAGGGTTTCTGAAGGAGATGTGGAGAAGAGGGCTAAAGATCGAATTGAGGCTGAAGAGGGGTTGAATTGTGCAAAGGGTTCGAGGATCGTGCGAGATTTCAGCAGGGGTTTAGCCATTAGAGGGGCTATGGGTTTAAAGCTTCGAAATTTCCGCCATTAATGTAGAGAAAGATGAAGAAGACGATGGACTGAAGGTGGGTTTTAAGTTGTAGATCGATTCAGATGATGAGAGACAATTGATCATTGACTATAATTCCCAGCTGAATTACCTGTATACTTGATTATTTCATAGTATTTTGAAGATCTTTAATGTACATATTATCAAATCGCCAAAAAACAAAAAGAACAACAAGAATAACAAGGAAAATATTAAAAGGTATGATGGACTCGATTTTTTTTTAATTTTAGTTTTTCTAAAATGAGTTTCATCACTCTAACCTCTAACAATTTGGTATTATAAAAACTCTCAGCCTTTTTAATTTGATTAACTATCAACATTTGATTTAAACCAACTTTTTTTTGTAAATGGATGGTACATTGGTAAACTTGATTATGTCTAATAAGTTCAATTAACGCATATGTCATCAATTAATAGAACCTAATCCAAAGGGTCATGACTTGTAATATCTAATTTAGGTTAACATTAGACTTCAAAAGTATAAAAACGTTAAACACTCATTTCTTGTGAATAATAGTTTAAATTCTTATCAATAAGGTAAGTAAAAACATCTGTATAATAAACTTTTAGCTGAATTATACATTAGCTAATGTTTAATGTTCAGACAATAGTTATATATAAAATATTTGATTTTATAAAAATACTATTTTGGTGAAGTAAGCTCATTGATAAACTAAACCAATAACCGTCAATGAGGGGTTAACCAAAATCTATAAATTTGTGTGATAACCGAAGTTTTGGGTTTTGGTTAGTTATGACTCAAAACCGAGTCAAATTGCTTCGCACACGCAAGTTATTAGTTAGAAAACTAAATTGAAACATTAACAGTAATTTTGAAAATATATAGTAAAGATCATTTGGTTTAGTTTTAAAAGTCTAGCTAGATTAACCAGAGATCGAACAAAAGTATTACATATTATTAAAAAAGTACAATTAACATGTTGTAAGAATTAAAAATGGTAAATGAGTTCCTTTTAGATTTTATGTTAATTAATTTTGTAATTCTGTAAGCATTGTTAAAAAAACTTGGTATAAAAACTAGAGACAATGAAGTGCACATGAACACAAGTATAATAGCTTCAAAGAGCGTCAACAATTTCATTATAGGTTTCATGTAACACCCGGATCTTTCATTTATTTAAATAAAGAGAGAATAAAGTGAAGAAAAAGGGGGAAAAGATATTTTACCCAAGTTGAAGGGTAAAAAGTGCCAAAAGGACAAAAAGGGTTGAAAAGTTGGTGTAAAGTGGGCATGGCCGCCCACTACTTTCCCACAACTCTCAATTCAGCAGAATTCTAGAGAGAGAAAATACAGAATTCGGATTTTGGAAGAAACAGGGCTGAAGAAGTGAATTCAAGGTAAGAAACCCGAAATTTTAAGTGTTGAAGCTGGCCTTATCTCGTTTGTGTGCTTATATGTGTTTGCCTGTGTTCGGGTGTGTGTTTTAGTGAGTTTTTAGGCGGTTGAACTCAAATTCAGACGAGTTGGAAGAAGTCCTGCTCAAGAGCTGTTAAGGTGAGTTCTAAAACCCCTCATTTATATGTTTTCAAACGATTTTGGGGCTGGAAATACAAATCTATATGTTTTACTGATCTGGGTCTCGGATCCGTATGTTTTTCATGCGTGTTTGACGATGTTATGATGTTATGTGTGTTCATGTTCTTGTTATATGTTGAATCCGAGGGCTTAGAAGGTAAGATCTAAGCTTAGAGCATGAAAATAGTGGTTATAGTATGATTCTGCAGTTTCAGTTCCGATTGGGTTAAGTTCAAAATTGGCCTAAGTGTTAGAAACCAATGCGGATGAGTAATAGTCAATGCGGGTGAGCATTTGACCAAGTCCGGACCAATGCGGATGGGAAGAGTCAATACGGATGAGCATTTGACTAAGTCTGGACAAATGCGGCGACCCAATGCGGATGATTGTACCAATGCGGATGAGCATTTGGCTAAGTATAGCCAATGCGGATGAACAAAGTAAGTCAATGCGGACGACTGTAGCCAATGCGGATGAACAACAGCAAATGCGGATGAGCATTTTGCCTAAGTGTTGGCAAATGCGGATGAGTATTAGACAAATGCGGATGAACAGTAACCAATGCGGATGAACAACAGCAAATGCGGATGAGCATTTTGCCTAAGTGTTGGCAAATGCGGATGAGTATTAGACAAATGCGGATGAACAGTAACCAATGCGGATGAACACTTAGAATAATTTCAGGTTTGAAGGAAAGGCGGAGATGTAGGCCTTGACTTGGGTGGTTCCCGAGGGTTAGGAATATGGACTTTTAAGGTCCTAGATGTTATGTTGGGCATGTATGATGTTGATGATGTTGCATGATTATGCATGATGTATTTTATAAATGTATGATGCAATGTATGATGATGCATGAGTGTATGATTATGTTCCTTATTGTGATGTATGCATGTCTTCCCATGGCTTTACGTATGAATGAATGTATGAAAGTATTATATAACGTAAAGTGGAAGATAAAGAAAGAGGAACATAATGAATGAAAGAATAAATGCATGCATTAATGAATGACGAATGAATGAAGGAAAGGCTTGCAAGCATACAATGAGGTGAGCAACATGTGGTTGCAAAAGACTCGGATCACAGGCATCATGGAGATTGCCAATGAGGTGAGCAACGTGTGGTTGCAAAAGACTCGGATCACAGGCATCATGGAGATTGCCAATGAGGTGAGCAACGTGTGGTTGCAAAAGACTCGGATCACAGGCAATCATGGAGATTGCCAATGAGGTGAGCAACGTGTGGTTGCAAAAGACTCGGATCACAGGCAATCATGGAGATTGCCAATGAGGTGAGCAACGTGTGGTTGCAAAAGACTCGGATCATAGGCATCATTAAGATGGCCAGAGAAAGGAGGTGAGCAACTCAGTTGTTGCAAAAGACTCGGACAATGAGCAGTCAATGAGATTGCCAAAGAGGTGAGCGACCTGGTTGTCGTAAAAGACTCGGAGGAACGAACGTACCTAATGAACCTAAGGCAGTATGAAAGAATGCAAAAGAAAGAATGAGTACGTTAATAAAAAGTTTGCATATACTATGAATGATGATTACTATGGGAAGAGGAATGAATGTGTATGCTTATGTTAATGATTATATCTTCTGTGTATGCGTATGATGCATGAGTGCAGGACAGTAATGTATGGTTTTAACGAAAGAATAATGTATGTTTTACGAAAACTAGAACTCACTCAGCAAAGCTGACTTTTATGTGTTTCCAGTTGGCAGGTAAGGTTGCTGAGGATGGCACGAGGCGGCTGCTTAGTTGTTTTTGGAGGGCATCTAGTTAATTAAAGGCTTTTGTGGTGTAATACAAGAATGTATTCTGAATTAATCAACAATGTATTATTTTGCAAAAGTTAATATAAATTTAAATGAATGACAGTTGAATGTTTCCGCTGCTATGCTTTTGGTAATGATGGATAAAAATTTTATGTTACATGCAATGATTGACCAGCTGTGAGTGTCCCGGGAACGGGGCCTTACATTTCATGACTTGTCTTTACTATAAACACTCTTATAAGATCGATAGTAATCATCGAAACTCCTCCCTAAAGGTTTACCACATGGAAAGGATTTACAAGTATTTAGTTTGAATAACATGTGACATTTTCTGTTAGCTTTTAATATTCACTTGCACAATTATCTTGACAAATGTTTCTTCACGTCAAGACTCAAGAATGTAATGTTGTATTCTATTTTAGGTTACAAGGCGAGTCAAAATGTTAAAAGAATGGCTATTGACTCGTTGTAATAGCCAAAAGGAGAGTGTGAAATTTCACTAGGGCTTTTACTATTGATGCTTTAAATAACAAGTAAATCGCTATGAAATAAGCGGGTTTTGAATTAGAAAACAGAAAAGGAATAAAAGCTCATTTTAATACAACGACTGAGATTGGAACTGTTTCTGGCTCGGTGAAGTTGCCGCTGCCGGAGGTATGGCAGCGGGCACGGGTCTATCTTTTGGTCACCATGATAGAGTAGGATTAGAATGAACATGTAGTTTTGGTTGTGCGATGGTTACGGTTTGTGGTGGTGTGATGGTTACGGTTGTGGTGGTGCAATGGTTGAGATAGTTGTCGTGCTACGAATCGCTAAAGCCGCTGCCACCGACGTTGGAGCTATGGCAACGACCCTCACCTTCGTCGCGTTCTTCGTTGAAGAGCGCATTATCCCCTCACGGTGACACCAATATCATCAATGAAAATGCCGAATATATATTGGCCGCCTTAATGTGTGTTGGTGTCGCCGGCGTTTGTTGCAGGCAAGGTGGTGTTGGGTGGTGGCGGTGGTGGAACGCAAGGCAAGGTTTTTGATTTTTTGATAACTAAAAGGTGGAAATGACTTGGGGGAAGTAGAAATTAAGACATAAAGAGTGATTTAAGATCTGAATTCTTTAACTTAAATTTGGAACTTCAAAAAAATATTATAAATGTTAATTAAAACATCTAAGATCCAAATTCAGATTTGTTTTTATTTATTAAGTTGTATTTTTCTATGCCATTTATTTGACTCCAAGATTTAAATAATATATTTATTTAATACAATATTAATATTTTCAAATACATAAAACTAAAAAACATAAAAAAATAATTGTTACTATAAGCCAGAAGTGAAAGAGGTTAGTGAGTGTAGAGGTTTTAAAACGAATAAATGGTGTTTGAGTGTTACGAGAGAGATAAAATTGAAAGGGTGAAAAAAATGATAAAAATAGAAGAAACGTTGGAGGGGGAGTTCGAAGTAGAGTTGGCCAAAAAAAACGGTTCGGGAACCGGTTCGGCCAAAAAAACCGGAACCGGTTTGAGGCCCAAACCGGTTTTCAAACCGGGCCCGAACCGCCGGTTCTTAACCGTTTAACACCTCCTATTTCCAAACCGGTTTCAAACTGAACCGGTTTTCAAACCGGTTTCCAAACCGGTTCAAACCGTTTCAAAACCGGTTACCGTTACCCAACGGCTATATAGCCGTTTTTTTTGCAATTTTTGACCGTTTTTTTGATGTTTTTTTACCATTATACCCCCACTAGGTTACTATATATATGTATTTGATGTTTTGGTTGAATCACAACTTATAACACTCTCTACTCTCAAAAATCTCAAAAACGCTCTCAAAAACGCTCTCCACAAATACTTTCGTTTAAAACGCTCACAAAAACGCTCTCACAAAAATCTCTGAATGGCTTCAACAAGTGCTCAATCATCCGTGGTTGTGAAGCGTCTTCAAGCAACGTGGTGATAGCAATCCTTCCTACGAATAGGAACCCCAAGTATGGTCCAATTACGATTTATGTCAAATGGCTAGCGGTCCAAACAAGGCTCGTTGCAAGTTTTGTCATAAGTTTTTCAAAAAAGATGCAAACACAACGTTGAAAAACCATATTGCAAATAAATATTGTAAAGCGTTAAAAGGTGAACCTTCTCAAGGTCAAGCTTCGATGACAAACGAAGGAAATATTTGGGCTTATAACGTTGATGCGGTTCGGGAGCAAATGGCGCAATTGTAATCAAGAAAGCTTGCCATTCAAACATTTTGACAACGAACGTTTGACTCGACTCATTCAACGAACTCTCCAACCGCGTTACACCAATGTAAGTCGTGCTACTCTTCGATTAAAAATGTGGAAAAAAGCTAAAAATGATTAATATCTTATTTTGAAAATTTACAAACCGGTGTAACTTAACTAGTGATGTTGGTCGACACCTCACGGTTCACCGGACTCGTACATTTGTGTCACCGCCATTGGGTTGAACCCGATTCGTGGCAAATGATGAAACGTACGATTGCGTTTGAATTGTTTGATTATCCTCACACCGGCCAAAACATTTTTTATCTATTGATAAAGTTATTCAAACGTATAAATTAGAAAACAAATATTTTCTATATCTTTGATAATGCTTCAAACAACACTCTTGCGATAGATCATTGAAATTAAAATATAAACCAATATGTGAGGTGTGTTTTTTCATAGTCGATGTGTTGCGTACATCATAAACTTAGCCGTGCAAGACGTTTAAAAACGATTGAAACAATTAAAGATTGTTTTAAAAGAATGTTACGTGATATTTTAGTAACAACCAAAGATATACTAAATATCGCAAGTTTTGTAAAGACGCAATACTAAATGTTTAGGTCCGAATTGGACGTACCAACACGATGGAATTCCACATGTAACATGTTTAAAAGGCTATTGAACAAAAAGAAAGTTTAATAGCCTTCATAATAGTTTGGTAAGGGGGAAGGCAAATTCTTACCATCCATCGGGTGGGCCATCATCGAAGAAGTAACAAAAATGCTTCAAGTTTTAAAAAATGCAATATATGTCTTTCTGGAGTTTATTACCCAACGAGTCCGTTGGTACTACACCAAATTATTTAAGACTTCAAAATTAAATGAATTGTCGTGTAGGGGTAGACCTTATTCCGATATGATACCCCAATGAAAGAAAAACTTAAAAAATTTTAAGGAAGAAATGCCTCCCGTTATTACATGTGCCGCTGCTTTAAACCCTTGTTTAAATTTGTCGGGGGTTGAACTTTACTTGATAAAATTACTTTTAATTTGGATTTAGAAGTTGTAAACCAATGTATAGTAAAACTTTAAAAGCGACTTTCAACAAACAATTACAACAAATGTATGATGTTTATTATTAAAATACGGGGAAACATCACAATCCATGATGCTTTAGGCATGCGGCAAATGCCGAATGTTCGAATGATCCAATGTTGATTTATATAATACTTTAAGGGATGAATGTAATACGTCAACGTGGTAACACTCCGAGTAGTGAACTCGGGAGGTATGGTTTACAAAATTTTATCGACCATGACTCACATGAATTAAAAATTTTCACTTGTTGGCTTGGTGGAAAGGTAAGGAAGATCAATTCCCATCCTATCCACCATGGCCCGAGATTTACTAACCGTCCAAGCTTCTACGGTAGCTTCGGAATCTGCTTTTTCTGTTAGTGGCAGGATTATATCAATAAGACGAACTCGACTCACTCCACAAGCAGTTGAAATGTCAATTTGCTTGAGATTATTGGATGCCGCGGAAAGAGTACAAGACAAACGATCGCTGAAGGAGAACTGGAATACGAAGCAGAATTATACGAGGACGAGGTAGAGAGCGGATTGACACCAGGAATGACTGATGATGAAGCGGCATATGATGACTACCTTCGTAACAGTCCGGTTATGGTGGCGAGGAATAAACGTACAAGTATAATACGAACGAAGAAACGACTATGTTAATGTTTAGTTTTAAATGTTTAAATGATTTAAATGTTACGAATTGTTAAAATGTTTAAATTGTTATAAATGATATAAATTGTTTATAAATGTTATTAATTGTTAAAATGCTTAAATTGTTTATAACTGTTAATAAATAGTATATATATTATATGTTTATAAATGTTATAAATGTTTAATTGTTTAAATCGTTTAAATGTTTAAATTGTTTAAATCGTTTAAATGTTTAATTGTTTAAATCGTTTAAATGTTAAATTGTTAAATGTTTAAATGTTTATAAATGTTATAAATTGTTTAAATTATATAAATTCTTTAAAATTATAAATTATATAAAAATGTTATAAAATTTATGTTTTAATTAAAAGTTTAAAATTTGTTTGAATATAACAAAAAAAAAACCGGTTTGGGCCGAACCGGTTTGGGCCGAACCGGTTCCAAACCGGCCCAAACCGGTTTGATAGGTTTGGTTTTTACGGTTTTGAAACCGGTTTGAACCCGAACCGGTTTGGGGCCAAACCGGTTTTGACCAACTTTGACAAAACCGGTTTCGGTTTGGGACCCGAACCGGTTTGGGCCCCCAAACCGGTTTGTACACCTCTAGTTCGAAGGAGCATATTTGTCTTTTTTTTTAAACGTAAAAATAACTAGGTAAAGTATTCTAAATTTTTTTAATTCAGTAGAATACAAAATATAAAAATCATTAACATTTATCTAAAGATAATATTTTGAAATTCATATTTAAGTGTTTAAATATTATAATTAAACCCTGTATTAGTATTTTTATAATGTTTAACAACCAATTAAAATACTTATTTGATTATATAATAACTTTACAAATTGATTGTTATTGTAACATTACTAATATTTAAATTCGTGTTACAAGAATAACTAAAACTTATACAGCTTATACACATTTATGTTTTTGATTTATAAATCTTATGATTTTTTTTGTAAAAGCATATACTATTATTTTTATAGCGTTACGATAAAATCCCGCGGCAACTCGCTGAAACAAATAATAGTTTGATTTAATATATTTTCTTACAACAACTAAAGATGATTTTTCTATTCCAAATTGAGTTGGTCGCTTCCTAGTGTAGTGAACCTCGTGTGTCTAATTTAGGGGGTGTGCAATTTGAGGGTCGACCCGATTAAGACCCGCGAACCAACTTGTGTATACGTTGGCGGTTCCAGTTTACGGTTCGGCTTTCCTTATGTAAACAGTTATGGGTCGGTTACGGTCCAAACCCGCTGGTATGAGCTCGGTTTTGGTCCGGCCCGATTACAATTAGGCAATAAAGAGAGTTGGTTTTTTATTTTTAAATGTTAAATGGATTGCTTTTGAACACCAAAAATGTAAAAATTATTTTACCAACATATAATAAAAATGTTCAGATCAATAAACTTTTTGTCGGTTATAGATGAATACTATTACACACTATATCTAAATTAGCTAATAAATGGGTCATGATGACAACTAATGTAATCTTTGTATTTTAATACGATACTAATTTGTCTATGTTACAATAATAAGTCTAAGATACAAATTCATTTATTGGTTTTGTTTATATTTTAAGGTTTAAATTTTCTCATAGCAAAAATCACAAGCCTAAAAAACATTTACGGTTCGGACCATCATATTATGTTGAACCGACCCATTTAACTTGGTTCGGTCCGGCCCGAACCGTATGTAAATGGTACGGTTCTCGGTTCTTTATATAAACCACTTATCGGTTTCGGGTCAAGGGCGGGTCGGTCCGGTTAGACTCTAACTTGCTTTTTATTTGAAATTAACATTTATAGAACATTCTTCCTAAAAGAAACTTTGATAAAAACAAATACTCTGTTTTATAAAGTTGAAGTCATAAAAGCCTTCAATAAGATTACAAGTTGGGTTCCTTTCTATAAATTGTTTTATTGGGTAATTATTTTTTAATATCAGGTTCCTTCAACTTATCTTCATGTCGTTGATTATTAACACTTGCATTTGAATCTTGTACAAAGGGTATCATGGTCGATCCATTAATATGAAACTTATTAGGACGATCTATTAATTATACCTTAATGGAATCATTTGTAGGGATCTTTGGTGGTTTGAACTTACATGTTACACAAGCAATGCATGATCCGACCTTAATATCGATCGTATTTTTCCATCAGGTTAATCTGCATGCTCTTTAATAGACCGTTTGTGGAAGATCTATGGTTAATATTGTATTACCTAGATGATATGCTTTAAAGTAAATCTAAATTCTATAAATATTTTTACACTTTAAATAGTTTTTAGGCTAGTTTTTTTTAACAGAAATATTGATCATAATTAGTTTAAATTTGAATTTTTAAGATTCTAAAAGATCATGAGCTAAAATAATATATATTTTTACTCAACTCGATAAGTGATTAATACCATTAATCTAAGTGACAAATTAACGTGAATTAAATACATCTAAGAGTAAAACAAAATTAGTGACATCTTAAAATAGGTACCATTGTAATTAGTATTTGAGTTTTTTTATTTTGGTTCGTATTTTGTAGTATGGAGTATTTGTTACATCATAAAAACTCACAAGTTGATTTTAAAATGCAGGCAATGTTTAACTAAAGAATTTTAAGGTCATCATTTCAGATTTATTAATTCAATTGTGAGTGAATTGGGCTTTAAGCCCAAAACATGCACATGAATTGAAAAATAAAATAGAATAACCTAAAAAGAAAAAAAAGGATGTAGAAAAAAAGGAGAAAAAGGGAGGTGGCGGCAGAAAGAAAATAGTTTTCATTGTTTGAATTTAACTTTGAACCTTTCGAGTACGAGTAGAGAGCAATTTGGAAGCAAAGAACAAGATCAGAGAGTAAGAATTGAAGCATACAAGTATTAAAGATTATTCGGTTTCGTTTCGTGATTGATTATTTTTCTTTGTTTCATTGATTATCTCATTCATGTTTATAAAGTTTGCAACTTATTATTGTTCTTGAATTTTTTGAACGTTATGAGTAACTAACTTTTTAGTACTACTTAAGTTGGGTTGAAAACTATTTATGTTTTGATTAAATTTTTGATTTTGTATATTTGTTTATTAATCTTAAAACTTGATTATTGTTTCAATTAAATATGAATGCGTGTATTGTTTTATACTTAAAAGTTATTGCCATACTCGTGTTGTTTAATCTTGATTGATTGTGTGACATCTAGATTATGTTTGCACGTTAAAATTAATTACTTTGTGTTTTTAATTTTAAACTTTGATTATAGATAATCTTAGGAGTATTGGTTATGATTTAATAGTCTTTTTCAATGTGCTACCTTATTTAAAACCTAAAGGTGATAGATAATGCTTAAAACTGCCTACCCGTTGCTTGTTAGGTTTAGATTTTGCGATAGCGTGTTTTACCTTTCATTCGTGGTGTTAGTGTTTTAGAGTATTTAATTGGATTGAATCAAGTTGTCATTTGTCTCAGGGTTAGAAAATATAATCTTAAAGACATTGTGATAAGAAAACCTAGGGACGATCTCCCATTAGACATTTTAATAAACCTATCTTATGCTTAATTCGTGTCTTTAGTTTTCTTAAGGAGTAGCAACATACCTAGTTAACTTTAGATTCGTATTTTTAGAAATAGTTATACAAGTCATTGCCTTTATGTCATTGCATGTTAGTTGGATTCCTACATAGGTAGTTATTTCACGCATATGATCCTATTCAAGTTCCAAGTTTGAATTCTTAATTTGTTTATTTCTTTCGTCGTGCTTAGATTAATTTATTTTAGTAAATTTCTTATTTTGTTCATTATTAATTACTAAAAATAATTAAATTAATTAGGTTAGAAGTTGACAAAGTTTAGTAACGAAAGCCGCCAAACGCGTCTCTAGGGTTCGATATCTGGACTTGCCTAAACTTTATTATATCACGACCGGTACACTTACCGTTTGTGTGAAGTTTAGTTAGAAATTTCCAAATTTTAAAACTGATTTGTGAAAAACAATTTTAAAATAAAATATATATATTTTTCACACATCAAGTTTTTGAAAGTGGTTGACCTCGCCCCTGTTGGAACTTGATTGAGAGGTTCGAGTCTTGCTAACAACTCGTTAATAAACCAAGCACTTTCGGGAGGCAACCCGAGGGTTTGTTTTTATTTTTTAATTTTTTTTTGCATTTTATTTTACTTTTTATTTTTAATTCTTCGTATCGGATGCTTCTGTGTTTGTCTTTGATTTCAGGTTATTACTCGAAGCTAAATGATCATTTGCTTGAGATTCTTTGTCAAGTTAAAGTACGATGATGACATGTACATTTACAGTAGAACTTTTGTCATTGCACGTTACATTACAATGAAGTTTCAGTTTTTTCATTTCTTGCACTTTTATTATCTTAATTGCTTATATATATTTGCTCGAACATTAGAGACAATATTCGATTCAAGTGTGGGGACGGGGTTTAGTTGGCAAAACTGAAATATTCTGCATTTTGTTTTGATAACATTGTAAAATTTTGATGAATCCCTAAAAAAAGTGTTTATTAGTAGTATGTTTATTAAAAGATCCAACTTTGACCCTTCATTTTAGTTTATCAATAGCGTATTGTGTTACATGTTTTGGCTAGTGAAGTCGGATTCTCTAAACATATTATCCTTGTTTTCATCTTGTTTATTCCTACCTATCACCTTAGCCACGTTACAACCAATGCTCCTAAAATTATCTCTAATCAAAATTTAAAATTAAAAACACAAAATAATAATTTTAACGTGCAAACCTAATCTAAATGCCACACAATCAATCAAGATTAAACAACATGAGCATGACAAAAACTTTTAAGTATAAAACAATACACGCGTTCATATTTAATTAAAACAATAATCAAGTTCTAAGATTAATAAACAATATACGAAATCAAAACCAAATATTTAATCAAAACATGAACAGTTTTCAATCCAACGTAAGTAGTACTAAAAAGTTAGCTACTCGTAACGTTTAAAAAATTCAAGAACAATAATAAGTTGTAAACTTTATAAACATAAATGAGATAATCAATGAAACAAAAAAAAATAATCGATTACGAAACAAAACCAAATAATCTTTAGTACTTATGTGTTTCACTAGACACTAGGTCTTTTTATTTAATTTAAAATATAGTAAAACACTTGGCATAAAAAAATATTTTAGGTGGTTTCAAAGACGTAGTTAGCAACAATAATTAGGTAATTATAAATTCCTTGTTATGTGGAAGTGAGTCACCACAAGCATCTCACATGTCATGTAACCAATGATGATTCATTCGTTGATAATTAGCACCTCATAATTTTATTTTCAAAACTCAATAATCACTTCAAAAAAAAACCCTTACACCTTTTCATTATCATTGAAAGGTCTCAAATTTTTTTAAGCATGACATTTGGTCCTCTTTAAAATAATTAATACATAACAATCATACAATACTTTTATACATAACCTACTTTCCCCTATATTTTACAAATGCATAATATAAGTTTTATCTTTAACTCTTAATAACAGATCTTTATATAATTACTAGTTAGTTAAAAATAGCGATTACATTATATCCTTTCTTTATTAAAAGTAGTATAATTGACAGTTAAATATCATATTGATAACTATGGTTACTTATAGTTACTAGTTTGAGACTTTGAGTGTAACGGTCATTTACATATTATTAATAATTATGTTTGCTCAAGAATGTTACATCCCAACACAAACAAAAAATTAGTTGATTTGTCACATATATACTTAATCTGTCATATTTATATAAATCAAGGACTAATAAATACAAATCAATACTCAATAGCTTGGCTAATTAGCACAACTTTGAAATTACATATAGATCGAGTCTAACTAAAAGTAGTGTTTTTGTTGTTACATAAATGTAAAGGTAATTTTTAGCAAATTTGATTTCGTGATTCTTATTAGTTATTAATCAATATAAACAACCCTTATTAGTTTTAAAAATTCTTTTAACAGATTAAGTTCATATATTCCTTTACCATTATCATCAGCTTGTTGATAGTTGATTTTATGGTTAGTACTCAATATCAAGATCGAGAATTACACTTGGCCTATGCTAGCTTCAAAACACATCCGAGAATAAATTTGGCACCTTAAAAGCAGTGTTTTTGAGATCGGATCGGACCGACTGGTTCGACCAGGAATCAGTCCGGTGTCCAGTCCGGTCTGGTATGAATCGTTTTTTAGTGGTCGAATCGGCCGGTTCGTCCCGAACCGCTGGTTGGACCGGGAAACCAGGCCGGTTCGGACCGATTTTAGTAAAAAAAATTATTCAACTATCTTATGCATTATTGGTTGTACAACATGTTTTTAGGGCTTGTACTCAACTTTTGTTTTATTCTTTAATTTTAACTTTTTCATTTTAAACCAATACCTTTACATCTTTTATAATCTAACCTAAATATTTTTTTTACTTTTTAGTTTGGTCTCTATACTTTTTATATTTAAAAAATTTTTGTTTTACGTTTCGTTGTATATTTTGCGAGTTAACATGTTCCAGAGTGCGTGTGTAATTCAACGTTTTTCCGTTTTTTTCTTCCCGTTTAACAGTATTGACGCAACGCACTGGTCCAAGATCAACTTAATTATTGTTTTATATGTTTTGCGTTGCGGCTAACAACAATGAGTCATTGGTTCTACGTTTCGGTTGGTGGTGGCTAACGGTAGTGTGTCTTTGATGTTACTTAATATTGTTTTACGTCCGGGGTTTAATTATAGTTTAAACTGATTACAACTTCTACATTTTTGTTTTTAGTTTTCATGATATTTCAAGACAAATTTATGGCATTTCCTGGCGATTTCACAATAAGCGCATAAAGAACCAAATCGAGGCATCTCAAATATTTTAATGAGGGAAAAAACATTTGTAATGTAAAAGATAAGAAAAAGCACATCGAATATAAAACTTTAATTTACTATTTTTATTATCTTACTCTAAAAATAATTACAAAATATTATATAAAAAGTGTTTATAATACAACATAGATTTCAAGGCTGTTTAAACAATAGTGCATCAAATGAGAGTAGCGAGCAATACAGAATCAAATTTCCCAATAACGTCTTATTTGTTTAATTAAATTTATTTGTTTACCCGGTTAAAGATGCTTTTTTATGTTTTATCCATATTTATGTTTTAAATTCTTATGACATGCAACTTATACATTAAAACATTCATTTATAAAATAAGAAGCAGAGTAAATACATCAGCATTCGCTAACATGGTGAAGTTGGGTATTTTCATTGCAAAATAGAAAATTAGAAACCCAAAGACATGATGGTTAAAAAAGTACAAAAAAAAAGAACAAAATTTCTCAAAGGGTATTTTAGTCTTTCTCCTTTATCATCACCACCAAACCATCGTGAGATGCAACGCCCCACCACCAACTTCTATACAAAACCCAACTTTTTTCCAAGTTTACCATCCCCTCTCCTCATATATTGTCATCAGAGAGGGTAATTATGTAATTTCCCCATAATATTTTTATAAAATTTTATAAAAATTGGCTAATTAGAAGCAACAAGAGTTCCAGTTTGAACAGTTGTATTTGCAGTTGCAGATTTCTTTGAAGTTTCTTTTGATTTCTTTGTTGACATCTTCCATCTCCTCTCTTTTGCTTCATCATTCTCAATTTGCTCTTGTCTGCATTCTTGGCTACAAAATGGTGTGTTTCCTCTGTAGCAAATTACAAAAATACCCTTCAGAAATCTTGAAACTATATAAACTCACATGCTACAAGTCTTGATGCACAAAGCACAAATCTTGATGCATATAGTAGAAGTCTTGATGCATAAAGTACAAGTCTTGATGCATAATGTACAAGTCTTGATGCATAAAGTACAAGTCTTGATGCATAAGTACAAGTCTTGATGCATAAAGTACAGTCTTGATGCATAAAGTACAAGTCTTGATGCATAAAGTACAAGTCTTGATGCTTAAAGGTGTTGAGTTTTTGAAAAAGGTTAGTTCTTTAAGTCATGGGTAAAAGCAATTTTGTCTCATGTTACTTATACCAAACAGTGATCAAATATCAAATAGTACCAAACTACCAATCTTTATGCATAAGGTACAAGCTTTGTATGCATATGGGATTTTTTTTTATTAATTGGGTTGAATTTCTGATTTACAGAGATACTCTTTCTTCACAACTCTTTATGCATAAAGTACAACCCTTTATGCGGCAAGGCTTATATTAGCAGAAACTGATGATCCCATCTATCTTGCTGGTTTATTAAGTTGGATTACTATTGTGTTTTATTCTTCTATTTTACCAATATACCCATTGAAGATCATTACCAAAATCCACATGATACAAAGTTACATACTATGTATCGTGTACAACCTTTTATGCATAAGGTACAAGTCAACAATGCATATATTGGAAAAAAACAAATCTTTGATATTATACCTGTACATGTATATGTCACTGTTATGACCTAGCGGTTTAGAGCAAAGAGTACAAGCTTCAAGAAAATGGGGCTCTTCACCCCCGGCGTAGAATAGCCCATCATAACTCATTGTGTGTATGATATCAAAACTCAAAAGACGCGTTGGTGGTTGCTAATGTGAGCGGGGTGCGTAGGTTAATGATTGAGAGGGGTGTGGGAAGGAATTATTGCAGGGAGGAAATGATGATTTATAGAATTTTGGAGAGAGGAGTTTGGGATTGGGTGTGGGATGGTGCATGAACCATACGTGGTCTTCAGTTTTAGATTGATGACACGTGTTGGTGAGATGGGACCCACTAGGTTCTAGAATGGTCCATCAAACACGAGAATAATACTTTGTTAAACAACTTTATACGTCGGGATATACAAGGGGCCTGAATCTAGTGGCAAAAGTTTTTTAGATTATTTAAGCGAATATGCTCAAACCTTTTATAAAATATAACGGTATTACGGTGTACGCGGCGTTCTTCGGGTTTATATTTGGCGTTGATGTAAGTTTCATCATCTGTTTCAATATCAATTCAGTCGTTTCATATGTTTACATTGAAATAAAGATAACTAATAAAACTTTTGTATTTAATTAAAACAACTAATAACACTTGCTAGAGTAAAATAGTTATTTTGATCGTAATTCAAAAAACAAAATCGAGTTTATATAAAAATATATACGTTAACGTAGTTTCGTGTTCAAATGATAGTGAAGTAACCTTTTAGTGTAATAAGTAATTTATGTGTTTGAATAAAATGATATGATATAATATAACTTTAAGGTTATTTTGAGTTTAAAAGATCGTGGCTGTTTCACATTTAGTATTCCACCTTTTAGTAAATAAATATGATCATTTTATGTGTAAATAAAACTTGCGGTTATTTAATTGTTTTTATCAATATGATTATCATTTTATATTTTCCAAAAATATTTAAGTATATAACTTTTTTAAGAATATAAGTAATCAAACGTTGCTTAATGATTCCCATATCACAAATTGACGGACCCTTCTCATATTAAATTAGTCACGTGTCTCTCATAAAAATAGAGACACTAAATACATAAATGAATAGAGACACTAAATACATAAATGGTTCATTTAGTCAATTGTTTGAAGTGGGTAGAGAAAGTACGTTTCAAACTGAATTCTAGAATAGACTATTGTACTGATTATAGTTGTACAACACGCATTAAAACTTGTACTACAAGCTCTTTTGCATTTTACTACATGACACCGTTGAGTCTAAACATCGAGTGGGGTAATGAATAATCATTGATCATCTACTTTTTAATAAATAACACGTAATAATATTCGGTGTTAATAAATAATGTGTTTAACAAGAATCATCGGATGATTAGTTAAAAACTAATGAATCAGACACTAACAAATGATCATGTTTAATAAATTAGACAAAATCAATATTAATCAAAGCAAATTGATTAAAAGCAATTAAACATAATCATATTTTCTCTCGACGAGATTTTAAGATCAACTATAACAAGCTAAACCAAATGAATCGTCAAAGCTGTTGATCGTAAGCCGACCCGAGTTCAAAACTTTGTTCAAACCAAAATATAGAAACTAGGTTTTGATGATCAAAATATCGATGGATCAAAATTAATTGAAAGAAAAATAAAAATGAATCACGAAAGAAGAAAATGTCAAATGTCCACCTTGTCTTTTTGTATAATTCTAAGTTCTCCCACATAGGGATTGACGAAGCATGGGCCCCACTGATATTATAATTGCAAAACACCCCCTTTGATATTAAGTATGATTAATTATCACCCCCTTAGCTTCCAAAAATTGTAACACTCTATTTTGTTCCTCATAATCCTTGTTTATTCCTTAGTGATTTCAAAACTAGACTATATTGGTCGATAAAATCAAGTATCGGTTCGGTTCGGTTATGTTCGTTTGTATTGTTTCCACCTGATCCGATTTGTTACCCATCGCACTGGTAAATCAAATGAATCAGATAGGATGAACTAGAGTTGATTAGTCTTTGTTTTTTTATTTAAAAACTTTTGAAATCTCTGTTTTTCTATAACCAAGTGTTCTAAAAAATTTACATTTTATTTGATTAATTCTTCATGTTTTATAATAACTTCATATTCAAACAAACACACATAGCATTCTTCATATTGTGTTATAAATTAGATCTATATAATAAAATTTAATCTCAATTATTTACAATGTCATTCAGTCATTAAGTATGATCCAATCGATCCAAACACTAAACCACCAAGACAGTTTGTTCACATTTCACTCTACGATCCGCATAAAAAATCGCCTTTGAGAGCATGAAGAAATAAACAAACATCAACACTATAATGGTTTGATGATTGTTCAAAATGGTTTGATGATTGTTCAATTTAGTATAAGTGAAGGGTCTTTTACTCTTTTTAGTATAAAATACTTGATTACTTATTTAAAGTACAAACGTGGGGTTTACCAAACACTATTGAGACACTGGTCGAGTGGGCCAGCAGCATTGGGCTGTGTCTTCAATGTCATTGTCTACGTCTGCCCGTAACAGGAAGGGTATTCAATTTTTTTGTTAATTTTTTGGTTTTTTTAAGAAATTGATCAAACTTAAAGTGCAATGTTTTGTTCTTTTAAATATTATCTTATCTATACTATATATAAATCAAATGATAGATGTATTTTAAGATATTATAAAATTAAAAACAAGTATTTAATTAATACATAAGATACAATAAATTTTAAGAGTAAAATAGTACTTATAACACTATTTACATATTAACCTTTACAATTAGTTACAATAACCTTACACTTATTAATATTTACATAGAATTTTGTTATCTACATATAAATAAATAAAAAACTTAATTTGTGTAAGATTTCAGTTATATATTTTAATCTATCATATTTAAAAACTTTTTGAGACTACAATTGTAACCTGTATTTTTTTTAATGTTTTGGTGAAAAATTTTGCCAAACCGGTTTGTATTTTATGAGGTACAATAAGTTAATACGTAAATGTACATTAATCACACATAACTCATTTATTTGGTATTTAAAATTTTAGTTTAGAAAAAACATAACATACTTTTATAAAAATACTATAACAAAAACAAAATATTAAAAACATGTGGCAGATATAAAATGTGACCCGTCGCATTATACGGGTATCCTTCTAGTGTATTTAAAAAAGATACGAAACTATATGTTAAAACCAAAGGTTGATGGAAAACTGTTTTATTATATTGTGTCGTGGTTTATTTTTTCAAATTAAGTAAAAGAATTTCATGATTTGTTGCGTAACCTTGGCTTGACTTAATGGCTTGCATCCAACCTTTAAACCGAAAGGTTGCGTGTGTGGGACTCTCTCGAATGTTATTTTACTCATTTGTTTTTATATCATTTTGTGATATATATGGTTCTTAATTTACTTTATTATATATTATTAGTTTTAGTAAATCAGTGTATTACACGGGTTAAATAAATAATATTAATATAATAAAATTTTGCTTAACTATAAATTGATATTTTAAAATAAGATATGGTTTAAATTACATATAAATAAAATTTATAAATAATAAAATAACGATATCAAATTTTTAAATCTTTTCTAAAACAAACAAACATTTTGTCTAAAAATTATCATTTTTATAAATACCATTATTACTCATTTTAAATAATTTTTGGTTTATAAAAACTCACTTTTTAAAAACACTAAATCTAAAATAACTTATATTTTTAAATAAGTTTGATGTTTTAGAAAAAAATCAATTATAAAAATTTGTTTATTTAGAAATAACATTAGTAAATATATATATCTTTCTTAGTTTATTAGAAAACCATTTTAATCTAAAAAACTTAAATAATATTTTGATAATTAAGGTAATTGTTTAATAGGAGAGAGAAACGAAAAAAAATTATGAGAGTGAATGTGGTGCGGCTACGTGTCCTCTATAGTTACTCTTTTATTAGACTAAAAAGATATGTTGGATACATGCAAGAAATCTTAGCGTGCTTTTTTTTTCTTTCTTTTATCTTTGAGTTAATTTCAATTTTGTTCTCTAACATTTAATCAAAATAATTATTTTTCTTTAAATGATTAATAAAATCAATTAATCATAAAAATTTCATATGTTGTTTTAATTTTACTCTAAAAGTCTCATAATTTTTGATAAATTAAAACAACTAATGAAACTTTTGAACTGAAATTGAAACAAGTTACGAAACTTTCGAAGGTAAATCGATGTTTTTAACATTTTAGAGGAAAATAATTATTTTTAACAAACCTTAGTAGTAAAATCGAAATTAACTCTTTTATATTTTGAAAGGTTTTCTACATTACATGTATTATCTTCTACTATTATTTTATTTCACTTATAAAATTTAAAATATAATATTTTATATAATACGAACTTATAGTTTTGACTTTTGACAACTTAATTTTATCCATATTTTAACATAATATTTTTAACAGAGTGTAAAATGTAATATGTTTTTACTACGTCAGTCTTATAGGTCATTAGACATGATGTTTCAATGTTTTAAGAATTGATATGACAACCAATTATGTCCCGTAATACTACGCGCTCACAAACAATTCGTGCCAAAATGACACGATTAATAGGAAGTAGGAACCTTCTAGGCTCTACACTCGTGAAACGTTGTCCATTGTACGACTCATCACAAGAGACTCTTGCTAGTTTATATTCGACGACTGATGGCACCCTTAGATTCCATATAACATCTTTATATTTATCAAGGCTCTTGATCCAATGTGATTTATAATTTTTATATAGAACCACCCAACTATACGAAATTTGTTTATATGAGTTTTAAGATCTCATTTAAAAAATTTATTCTCAAATTATCATATTAAAATTTTGCTAATTCTCAAAATGATTATGCATTATGGTGTTTCATCTTATTGTTTTAAAAAAAGATTGATTTCTTACTTTTAAGCTAAAGATTTTCACATTTTACAGTGTAATCTTACAAATTTTGATTTTTTTATTTTTAATCTAAACCTTTTTATTTAATTTTTTTGCATTTCAGCTCATAACTTTTTTTTTACTTTCAACTTTGATTCCTTATATTTTCTATCTTTCTTATTTTTTTTGTTTTAAGTTTCGTTATAAGTTTTGTAAGTAACACAATGCAACATGCATGTGTGGTTCAACATCTTTACGTTGTGCTTTAGATTTTGTTTTAAATTTTGTGAGCTACCACGGCGCAACGTGCATCATTTTTACTTCTATTTTTTTTCGGTTGACAGGTTTGTCACAAGTCACCTGTACCAGATGGTCTTATTTATACTTTTCTATATTTCACGTTTTGGTCTAATTTTTTCGCATTAACACATGACAACTTTAATGTTGATGGTAGTTGACATTGGTGTGACATTGATGGTTTGATATGATTTTATGCCCAACTACAACACGAGGGCTGAATTCTAATTTAAGTTTTGTAAGTTCACAAGATAATAAAAAGGTTAAAATCATTGAGAGACAAACAATGACACATGGACCGATTAATAACTATCGTGTGCTTCCATTTGCCTCAACATCCCATAAGAAACAATTTGGCCCCTTTGATAATTTGATCTTCGAGAGTCATCTTGATTTCCTCTTCGGAGTCAAAATATATTATACTGAAAAACCAATAGTTGTAAAAAAACTAAAGAAAACAACAGAAATTATAATATGATTTAAATTTTTTATTAGTTCAAATGTTAAAAGAATTATTTAAGTATTTATTACATATATGTTAAACATAAATACGATAATGAAGAAAGTTACGTATACGTACTACTATGTTGAATAAAAAACTGTTACGTATATGTAACATATGTATGACCTATATGTAAAACTACGTTACGGTTTTCATTTGATCACTACCCATACCTATGTATACACACATGTATATAGAGGGTGGTGATAAAAACTTTATAGATTATATGATCGGTTTAACTGGTTTTCTATAGTTTTTATATAATTATGTGGTTTCTTAAGATTTCTCCTCTCTATATATATGTATGTATATACACTAATCTAATCTGGAGTTACAAATAAAAAATAAAAAGCATGTGAACCAAAAAAATATACTGTAAACACAAAAAAAGAAAAAAAAAGAAAAAAAGAAAATTAGGGTTGTGTGTGGTATATGCATTTTGCTTTTAAATGTGACACTAACACGATTACATAACCATCTACCCCTCTTATCATATTAAATCATTAATACATTATATATAAGTGCTTCATACGATTCAAACGTAATATTGATTTATGTCTAGGAAACAGTATGTATAGTATTCGAAATTAAATCATCATTGACAATCTAACTAATGTATTAAATAAGTTGAAACTAACATATGTAATAAAGGAAATAATCTATGTACTGACTAAATAAAAAAAATGTTACCTCGTTCTTTAGACGTAGTTAGCAATAATAATTTGGTAATAATATATCCCGCATTATGTGGAAGTGAGTCACCCCAAACATATTCACATGTCAAGGGACCAATGATGATTCATTCACTTATGTTGATTGGTACCAAACATTTTTATTCAGCTCAATAATCACTTTTTTAAAAGGCTTTCTCTTTTTCTCTTTTTCTCTTTATTTATTGAAAGACTGTTACATTCATTTTATTTTAAACATTATAAATGTTCTCCCAACTTTAAATTGACAACCACCCTCTTTAATATATTTTCCTAATACTTTTATGCATTTTATATTAACTGAAATTTGTATTAGATTCATGAACATGATAACGAATGTCAAAAGAGTCTTTACTTTCTTTCTCATGTGATTAAAATATTGTACAATGTGTGTATAATCTATCATCATTCGTAACAAATCTTTCTATGATTATCGGTTATTTTATACTACAAGTTGCACTTATGTCACTCTTGTTATTAAAAGGGATATGTTTTGGACTAGAAGTGTAAGAATCTGGATTTTGGCCTAAAATGGTTCGAGTTGGGACAACAAGTGTTACAAATAAGTTTTTGAAAAAAATTCAAGTTGAAACCAATTCTTTTGCGGAAGAGATTGGGTTTAGATACTTGGGTTGGTTCGGGTTTGAAATCGGGTTAAGGTCAGGTCTATACACGTTACCCGAGTTTACACCGGTTTCAACATATAGGGTTAGGAACCGGACCCAACCCCCGTTGGAGTGAGACTGGTTTGGTAATTAGATCATGTTAGAAGCTGGTTGACAATCGAGATTGATAACTATAAGTTATTAGGATTCTTAGCTTGAGTGTGACAACCATTTAGTTACGTTATTAATATAAAAGGTATTATATTTGTAAAGACTATAATATCTTGACATAAAATTAGCTAAAGTTTCATATTTTTAAATCATAGAATATAAATGTTAAACTTCATAATTCAACCTAATTGCATAAAGAATCTAACTTAAGTAGCGTTATTTTACTTCATAAAATGCAAAGCAAACACAAATTAACCAGACTCTTAAAAGCAATGGTTATTCACCTGAGTTGTAACTTAAAAACCACAACAATCACCTTATCTATTTTGACGATATATGATGGTTAACCTTGATATGATCTATAATACGTTTAATAACTAGGGTGTGGTAAATGTTAACTACTTATACTTTATTTTCAACGAAGTATTTTACGTGATTATATATTATTGTTCATAGATAATAACATTTTAAAAATACATCTACATTCAAGTTATCTAGAATATGATGAGCTTGCTTAGTTATGTTACTAGAAGACGAGACAAATCACATGGACATGTTTTGTGTAAGAACATTTAAGAAGAGATGATAAGAATAGTTGTTTTTTTAAATTTATAAACTCTTAATATACTTCTATTAACCATCTACACCTGTATTTAATAGGATTTAAAAAATTAATCTTAGCTAATCATGTTATTAGAACATTGATGTTTGATTTATAGT
Source organism: Flaveria trinervia (assembly GCA_025506515.1). NCBI lineage: Eukaryota > Viridiplantae > Streptophyta > Magnoliopsida > Asterales > Asteraceae > Flaveria > Flaveria trinervia. The sequence goes on along the minus strand of CM046451.1, from coordinate 7,091,741 downwards.
TAATTATGCTATTTATGCTCTTCTTGACCATAAGAGACACACTTCATTTTTCTATTGGTTCTTCGTTTGGTCGGTCAAGACTCCACACATCCCCACAATGTACACGAACTAAGGTTTGACACTTGCATAGTTTACTCCATCAACTTCTTTACCTTTAATAATTTATACATATTCTATATGTTTGTTCATTTAGTCATCTTTTTACTATTTTTATTTTGTTTACTTAGAAATTTCATTCATTCACCCAAAACACTACAATAACTAAAATGTAAAATTTGCAAGAATTCGCTCTCATATTTGATCACTTCACGACAAAGATTGTAATACGATTTTGGAGTGTTACATTACCACAATTTATGCCACGTGTAATCTATAAACAACTAAACCTTTACGGTTAATGACGAGTAAATGTAAATTAGATGCCAACAATTTTATCCTTTAGTCATCTTTTGATTTGTATTTACCAAAGATTTTTATATTTAAAAATACATAATTTGATCCCAAGAGTTATCAAGGTTGACCAGGAGTTGCACGATGATAAGTGTTGATTAAAGCCTCGTTTATCTCAAATTATTCATCTCTTGGTTAATTAGGATAGCTATAATTTTTTGACTTCTATTTTTAATATGCCTTAATTAAAAAAAGAACCTCAATACTAATGCTCTTCATGATGGTGGTGTGAAGACTGTGTATTTTCGATTCACATAAGGTTGATTTTGATAAGATATGTTTAACAATATTTTTTAGTTGAGGAGGAAAGATGAGCACTTGGATAATGAGTTAACAAAGATAAGGTCATGACACACTTTTAATCATTTCCTAAGAAATTAGTTAATGGGATTACAGTTTCATCAAAATATTTGAATAATAATGATAAATGAGGTTGTACGCGTTAAATTAGATTTAGGGTGATTTTAACTGCTTCAGATCATTGACGTGTTCATGTTTTAGCTTTTGATTTGGATCACCTGTTTGAGATATATACCCAAATTTGTTCATTCATGTCTCGTTAAGTAAACAAGGTTAAAAATTATCAGGTAATATTCATGTGATATTTGCATCATTAAGGAGTTTATAAGGTTTTACATAAATGAATTCACTTCAAATACTTTTAACCCGTCGATCAGTCTAACCATTATAACTCGTTTTTTAGTGTTTTAATATACATGGCTTCTAATATATGATTTTATATATAATTTTTAGATCTACACTATTATAAATTACAGTTTAATACATTAGGCGCTTAAAGTACAATCCTTTTCATATCCACTCCTTTTCATATCCACTGTAAAAGAAGTAATGAAATAATTTTTTATGTACGTTACATACCATCCTATTTATGCTGCAAGTTTGATTAATAACATACCTTATACTCTTTAGTAATACATTTTGTATTGGTAAAACGTCATAAAGATTAACATCTCTATTGGCCATGTGGAAGTGAGATAATTGCTTTTTGCAACATTATCAACTCAATGTCCTTTTTCATCATCATGTCTACAAAGATTAGAACAAGCATTCCACTTAAATTTCTTCACACATTTATTAATTTATTATTATGTGGACTCAAGATTTACAAACGTACCTATCACAACATCATTCAGTCCTTTCCAACTTATTTCATCGACATAAAAATCTATCAAAAACTATATGTGTAAACATTAATTTTGTCTGTACTTATAAGTATTATTGTTGTAGTTGAGGGTTAATTTAAAAACTATTTTTTTAACTCTATAAAAATCAATATAAGATATACATTTAACATTATATGCGAGTCACATGATATTTTTATTTCTTTTAAAACGTTCATTATTTTTTAATGATATTATTTTCTTAAAAAGTTTTCACCATTTCTTTTAGTATTTTTTATGTTTCCAATGTGTACCATATTAATATACTTTTTTTAAAAATTGCATCCACCCGTTATTTACACATATGTAAATTTATCATTACATATGTGTAAATCTGGTTATAAACATGTGTAAATCCAATTTTACACATGTGTAAATCCAGTATTTCACAATACACATATGTAAAACAAAGTTCGTAAAAACAAGCATTTTTTTAATTTTATATATTTTTCTATATGTTTTTGTTAATTACCATTTTACCATTGGAAACTTGTGGTTTAAATTAGTTCAAATCATGTTCTAAAATACTTCTCATTTGAACCATCTTCTAGTGTTGTATAGAATTAAATATCTATAACCTATAATTAAAGAATATTTCTTAAGACACGTTCTATCATTCTAACATATCAAATGATATGTGTCCTCATTCTAACATATCAAAAAAAATTATTTTCTCGTCTCTCTCTCATAATAATACAAATATTACAAAAACAATTAATTTGACTTTCTTTTTTAACTAAAACATATTTAAAAAATATATTTATATTTGTGTTTCTTGTCTCTCTCATACTAAATGATAATTATTGTAAATGAGTAAACTAAACTATTAAACATTTAAAATATAATGTAGTTATTTTAATAATTATTAACACATATTAAATATAGAGTAATAATTTTAATTCATTATGTGGTATAAATTTTAAATATTTATTAATATTTTTATTTCAACAATGGATAATAACATTTAAAAAATAACATATTTATAAAACTAATGATTTTAATATGTTTTATTTATTCCACCCATGTAATACATGGGCTTTAATTTAGTGTGTGTGTGTATATATATATATATATATATATATATATATATATATATATATATATATATATATATTACTACCATTGAATTGGAAAGAAAATGAACTTAATCTTTGTCCTTATTTACCTATCAATGAATATTAAACCATTTGAAATAACATGTAGCTTGTTGATATAACTCCTTACAGGTAAATAACAGATCTTACTTTAACTTACAATCTTTTAACTAATTTTTTTAATATATCTACTAAAAATCATTTGTTACCTTTTGAATAAGGAACAAATGTGTTACCCCCCTGTACGTGAGATTGTAAATGTAAAATTTGTTTTTTGAATGATAACATAAGTTAAATAGATGTTCGTTTTCCATAAGTTAAATAGATATTTGTTAAGAAAGATGATAGAAGTTAGAGCTAGCAGAGATACCTTATCAAACATGCATAGTTTCGAGTTAGACAAAAATAAATAAAATTAGCAATCGTATGATTTATTTATATAATTTATTCTTAACTTAAAATATAAATTCGTTTTTCGCTCCCTTAGTCTAGTGAAATCTTGATTTTAGTCCAGAATCTTCTTTTTTATTGGGTTTTGGTGTTTGTGTTTCTTATTTATCGTCATTTATGTTCATAACATTAACACTATTTGTTTTGGTGGTTGATTGAAAGTGGTTTGTTTTTGTGGTTGATTGAAAGTGTGTTGCAGTGTTTTATACCTATGACCTAACAGTTTAGATGTACAATTTACCAAAATAATTTAGTAGTAGGAAGACTATTCATGGAGTTTTTCCTCAAAATAATATAGATCGAGAAATTTATTTACTAAAATGGTATAGTTAAAAATATATTCATCAAAATAGTGTATTTTTGAAAGTTTATTGATTCTCTTTTTTATAGTTATTGGTTATTGGTTATTTTATCAAAGATTTCCTTTAATGTTTTTTTTATTCTTCTAAGGATGATATCTTTAATTTCTAGAAATGTATATTAAATAGAACTTTTTCTAGTTTTCGTGAAATAACTTTTAAAATGTAAAAAAAAGTTAAAATGTAAAAAAAAGTTAATATTTAATCGTTATATATAATGCAACTTGTGTAAACTTTTGTATACATTATAAAACTATATAAAAACTATTACACAAACCCGTGTATTTTACGGGTTTATAACCTAGTATATAAATATAAATCACTTTCAAAAATCATATTTTAAAGATTTTACAATATACTGAAAAAAATATAGATGATAAACATTCAATCTGAAAATTAAATATATCATCCTAAGAGAATTAAAAACTTAAAAAAACTTTTAATAGCCAATGAAAACAAGTGAGAGAATTAATAAAATTTCAAAACTACACTATTTTAGTAAATAATTTTTTAACTAAACTATTTTGGTAAATAATTCTGCATCATTTTGAGAAAAAACTCCTATTCGTGTTCATATATAAACACGACCAATTTTATGATTCATGTCAACCCATGCAAACATAAAAACCTCATATTTATAATTCAACAATAATCCTATGATGCTTTCTATTTACAAGTAATAATACACACACATATATATGTTTGTATGTGTACGTATGTATATATATGTATGTATAATATGAGAAAAATATTCTACACCATTAATGACTCAGATAACAGGGTGACCATTTGTACTTAAGTGGACCAAATACATAACTTTGCCAATATTTTAAAAAGTATACCATTAAAATGAGTCCTTTTGTTTATCTTAAATAAAATTATGCCACAAATGTTCGCTCCCAATATTTTAATCTCATATACCCTCTTTTATTGTGACATCTATATGCTCTGACGGCTTCTGATAATTTTTAGACATTTAAGAATCCAATCTATGTGTGCGTATAGCGTCTATGTGTGTGTAGTAGAAAAACATTTAAAGTGAATTAGGGGTTAAGCAAAGAAAAAAAGATCGATAAAAAGGCAGCCACCCCACTAAAATCAGCATCCTATAGAAACATTGTTTTATGATGTAATACCACCATATTTCATCTTATCTTACAAAATGTGGTACCACCAATGAAAATCCCACAATTAACAATTCAAACTCTAATATCATACTTGTAGAAATGGAGGTCATCATCAAGATCATACTCCACAAAGTTTCTTTGCAATTCATTGATACTAAAAACATGACGTAGTGGGGATATGTAATTTTTATTATAATTATGATAAATATTATAATTGAAATAAATTTTCTCAAATTTCTTCATATGAAAAAAATCAAATATTCATTTTAAATAGTATAAATTCCTTCATATGAAAAAAAACAAATATTCATTTTGAATAGTATAAATTCAACAACCGCTGTCACTCATAAATTTACACACAAAACCTTATTATATTAACCAACTGAATTCAAGTCAAACTTTTCCTTTTCATTCTTATCTTACCAGGTAAAAACAACCTAAAAATATCAAACATTTATAACAGCTATTGCTCATTTTATCAAACATCTCAAGCAATCTGCCTATGTAAACAACAAGAAAAACATTATTTTCTTGAATCCAGTTCAAGTTTCAAGATAACAAAACTAAACTTGATATGAAATGTGATACATTATAATCCCAAATTCTGCATGGACACACAATAATGGAAAAAACATTCCACCAAGGTTTTCCCCTTTTGCATAGAGAAAGTTGAGAACAAACTCTTATTGTTGAGTTAAAAAGAAAAAGATCACAAAAGTGGTCAGCTGACAACACTCTTAACCATTAAGAGCAGAGTTAAGAGCACTGTGAACATCAACTCCAATCTGGGCTTCGGCTTTTTCCAAATCAGTTGATGCTGAGCTCAGCTTCTGAGTGAAATCGCTTAAACCCTTTTGTACTTGGGCTGGGTCGATCCGGTCAAGTGGAACAGCCTCAACGGCCAATATGTCAGCATAAGAGTTTGAGTGCACAAAAGCAAACCCGCTGCTGATGAAATATTTCTTCACATCGTTACCTTCATGGACCGAAAGGAGGCCTGGTTTGAGCTCTGCAATTGTTGGGACGTGTCCAGGTAAAATACCCATTTGGCCAGTTGTGGCTGGAACTATCACCATATCAACCTGTAATGTCACGAAAAGAAAAGAAAAAAAGTGTCATGAAATTCATAGAATACAGGGCTTCCTTTGAAATTTCCATCGCCCAAAAAACGGACAGGTTGGGGATATCATGTTAGATCAAGTTCTGAACACTAGTAGTCCAAAAATTCTAAATTTTTATGAGCTAGTGTGACATATATAATTATAAAGCTTACATGCTACAAATCAAATAACCAATTTTGGTAGATAAAATGATTTAGGAGGTTCTATTTTGTAATGGATTGAATCATGTTGGTCTGGAGCGCTTGTAATGGTTTTACCTCTATTGAAATAAAGGATCCCAACCAAATATATTGATGACTAACGTTGTCAATGTTAACTTATAATCATTGGCAGACTGTATTATTATATCAATAGTTGTATTCAGTATTCATTTACTTTTATACTTCAAAACATATCATGATATTAATAACCACATTGTATGTTGAGAAAATAAACAAGGTTATTGAAGAGAAAGAAAGATGAAAGGCCAACTAAAAAAATAAAGAAGGAATAAATGAAAATGAATAAACATCTGAATAAATAAAAATAAACCATGAACCGCTAATTCCCACAGGCAGATGTCCAACTTTAATAGATTGTTACCATTCTTTTTCTAGCACAATAGAAACTAAATATAGTAAAGAGGACTAAAGAGACAGATTAAATATTATTACAAAAATGGATCAGAACAAGAAAAGTACAATGCAGCTGCAATCAGTCATCAATATTGAATAGCAATGTCGGATTGTATACTTGGATAAAGTAAATCAACAAATTCCAGAAAACATAGCAGTCAACACAAAGAGTTTTGAGCATAGATATGAACCTACAATAAAAAGTTTTTCATATTTAAAACTCTTATCAAAACTTGAATGAGTATATAAAGCCTGTGACCTAATTTAAATTAGCTACTTTTGTCACACACATAACAACTACACAACCTTTCATATTTATTGCAGAAATTCACAAAGGATTCTAAATTGTAAAAACAAAACAAACTCACAACACTATTAAACAGCTTGCACCCAACACATTAGTGAAAAACAAAACAAACCATCATTTCTAGCGCATTTTGTAGAGAAATTGTAAATGAACTACTTAGTATAGAGATCAAAATACATATCAAGTTTTAAGAATAGACAATCAAGCTTTGCATTATGCATAAAATATAAGTATAATTTACCAGCCACCACTAACCACCAAGACATTAGTGCCATACATATCTCAATAGGTACGCACCAATATGTTTGCAACCTATTAAACTTTAAATCTATTATTTGACATGGCTTTAATTTCATGTTAATTAGTTTTTAAGCTATTCATTATTTCATTTTAAAGTTAACTACTAACAAACGCAAAAACTCCAACTAAACCTTAAATGCAAAAAAAATGGTGGAGTAACCATTTTGAATATGTCACTAATCAAGTGCTTGTTTGCTACATAGACGCTCGGCATATATATCTTACTGTAGTAAAACAAGTTTTCTTTCCTTTAAATGTAGGAAAGTTGATGAAGATAACTAAAAAAGTTCAGAGTTCACACCTTCAGACGATTACCAATTAATGACAAATTGGAAGTTTCCACTGCTAAAATAATGATCAAGAGGAATGCTGGGTGCTGACTGTTTTACATAATGCTTACCATCTAGACAACGACATGCTTTTGAATCAAAAGAGACAAGAAAACGGTGATCCGGAACTTTCTCTTAAAAATTTGATTTCCTCAGTTCCAAGATAATCAAGCCACCCTGATTTTGAAAGACAACTGCCAAATGAAAGATCTCTTGCCATGAGAAAATTGGAAAGCTATTTGAAAAAGTTCTCTGAAGTGCTCATGAGATTTTCTAAACAAGGACTCCATTTGGACCCTAGAAAAGATATGAAGGTCCAGATGGCGTATAGGAACACAGTCAGCATGATTGAGGCTCTTGAGAACCTGTTTGAGAAGTAAGAAGTTGAAAAACTCAAGTTATTGAGCAAAATTTGTAACTGTTGCCCAAATGCTGCTAAAATCAAGAAGTTATCTATTCTTTCTCTGCTCTCCTGCCTTTAAAGATGAACTCAATGTGAGGTTCTCTGAAGACTGGGATATGTCACTAGGGATGACGTTGAGAAGAAAACTTGTTTGTGAAATTAGCAGAGTGAAGAAACTGGAGTTAACAGACTAACAAAGTTCATGTTTTCAAGTGCTTTAAGAGACATGATGAAATAAGAAGTAGTTTCTCTTTTGACTTGTTGTATGTCGTATGAGAAGCTTGGATGCTCAAAAGCCAGGGAAGAATTTCATAAGCTGCAGAAAGAAATTTCAAGATTTTGACATACCAATTCTAGAAGTCATGAAATGTTAGATGAAGAGGGAACTGACATGGGTCATTTTAAAGCATTAATAGAACATTTTTACGCTTCTTCTATTTGTTCTCACTTGCCAAAGTATCCTTTTTCTATCAATGTAATATTTTATGCATTGATAACGGGAACTTTTGCCTCTTTGTTAAGGTATAAATGCTATCATGATGTCCGAACCATATCTTTTAATCTACATAATGAGAATTACAAGTCAAAGTGTTGCTCTATAATTGATTTGATTGTTCTTTGTATGAATTAATCTTCTGATAAAAGAAATATGGCGATTGAATGTCTGAATTATAAAAAGCACTAAGAATACAATCAACATAAGAATAAAACACTTAATGGTCAAGATCATGAAGAACTGACCAACTGTGTTGATTAGACACAACAAACTAGCAAAATATTAGCTTTTATGAAAAGAACTCAAAACAAATGATTCTAATATACAGAGACTAAGGCCATGAATACCCACACTATTATGCAGCAAAAACCTGAAGAATCCAGCTAAACAATTCAAAAGAGCCAGATAACATTCAACATTATTCCACCTAAGAAAAACACTCCATACACTCGAACATACACAACGCAACCCCTTCGATATAGATCTCAAAACCACACTCAGCAAAACGCACATACGAAATCAAATTACCTAAGTACACAACACATTAAAACGTTTACAAATTCCTACGAAACACACCAAACATTCCGAATTTCCAATTATCAATTAACCTAAAATCCTCATCATAAATTAAAAACACACACAAAACAACCACATTATCACCAATCCCAAACCCTAGAACCTCCACAACAACAACAAAAACAACAACAACAACAACAACAACAACAATAACAACAAAAACTAACCTCTGCTTTCGAGAGCTCCGCAGCGTACGGAAGCACAAAATTCACCGTAAGCTTCGACGGTAAAGTGGAGGGAGTGGGCGGTCGGGGTTCCATAAACTGAATCGGAGTCTTCGGTGGATCGATGTTCGGAGCCACCTTCTTCCACGCCTCAACGAACGCAGAGTCGCCGGAGGAGGCGTCGGCGGAGACCTCCGTCGAGAAGGGGCGGCGGACGGCGGCGGCGGCGGAGTATGTGGTGGTGGATCTGGTGAGGAAGCGATTGGCTACTTGACGGAACATGGTTGAAATGGTGTGGTGAAGATGAGTGGGATCGAGAGGTTGAAGATGAAGTGATGAAGGGTTTGATCGGATTTTGGGAGCTTTGAATTAGGGAAACCACTTAAAGGTAAACGCAAAACTTTGGGAATCGATAGTATTTTTTAATGGATTATCTTTTATTCAATCGTACCTCTTAACGAATCAAATTAAACTAAGAACTCGAGCTTGATACGAGCCAACTTGGTTTTTTAAAGGAATTTGACTCAGCTTATTTGTAAATTAATGTAATTTGGTTTGTTTACAAACCATGTCGATTCGAGTGAGCTTCTTCAACCGAGTCATGAGCTATTTAGATGTTCAGGAGCTATTTAAATGTCCCTATCCTTTTTTTGTTACTATAAAAGAATTATTACTCGTATGAACATCAACTCTTTTTATTAGAAAAATAAGTATCGTACAAACATATTACCTAATTTAAACCCACAATCAATCACCACCAAATTATCCCCTTAAAACAAATGAATGGTTAATTTGTTTAAAATTAATATAAAAGTTATATTCTACTTCTAAGATTGTAAATGTGACACTGGACACAAACTTAACAAAGCATCTTCTTGAACACACAAATAATATCATTTCACACATAAACAACTTTTAGGTGTTTTCAGCTTTGCTCCACATACACATATCACAACTCCCTTAAGTATAAATGTTCCTAAATGTATTTTTCACTCATTTATGATCTTCACAATCTTGTGCCATCACTTCGACATTTCTTACATTATTGTTTGGTGTCTCACCGTGAGGACAATCTTGTTATCTAGTCTTGTAAAACTCCATATCATATGTTGCATTGTATAATTGTAATGAGAAACTAAATAAATAAAAAATTTAAAAGTATACTCGCTCATATAATTTCAATTCTAAAACGTATTTATTGCTCCTCTGTCATGATCGCCATTCAATTCCAAGCGAGTTTCTAGATAGCTGCCAACCACAAGTTTTTTTAATGCTTCAACAAGTTGTTTCACAAAATAATGTGACACTCCTATTACCCAGGAACGTACCTCACTCCTTCCTTCTTGTGTGATAAAGGCGTGATAGGGTCTCGTGTGAGTAGCTTCACGAGCTAGTTATAAACTTTTTCATTTTATTTCCTCCACCTACCACAATAACAGAACTCATAAACTATTATTACAAACTCTTTACTATCACAAGTTTAATACATTTATTTTTCACTATCGTATACTGTTTACATGACAATACTTTTTTACTATCACACCACTCCTAATGGCCTATTACAAATTAGCTAATTGTTCTTGCTTTACTATATTTAGAATAAAATTAACATACTAGAACTCCTCAAATAGAGAAGTTTCAACAATTATTCTAAAAGAAACAAGTTTTTTTTTTCAACTAAAATTTTAACTTAAATGACGAAATATGGTCTCTATAACCTATTGCAAAGAAATTTGGTTGCCGCTATTCCCGTCGCCAATTCTCTGTCTTATTAGGTTAATTGTTTTGTCGCTATAGATGACCCTTCATCGATGAATTGTTGTTGTAAAAGTGTTGTCATTAAAAATATTTGTTAAATAAGTTTACGTAATCTTAATTAATGAAGATAATACCTATAGCAAAGACATTTATTCTGTAAATTAAGTGGGTAAAATTGAAGTTACACATTAACTCCGCATGTCAACATGTTTCATAGTTTTATTTCTATGTTACGTGAACCAATTAGTGCCTACTAGAAGATGACGTATAGGAAGAAAAAAAACACATGATTAATACATTCATACGCGGAGTAATGGTAGAAATTAGTATGTACACTAAGTAATCTCATTTATATATAAACAGTAGCAGACACCAACACTCAAACATCATAAGAAAAAACAAACTTAATCAACTATATCGATCTCGTAACTCATGGCGCAGCATAGACGAGGAGAAGTGAGCGATGAGAAAGACCAAAAGGTTGGTATTCGCGTGACTTATGCTCGTTTAGGTGGTTACTTTTGCGTCTATTGTTATAAAGACAAGTTAAATTCTTTTGGAACCGAAGGCTTAGAGCTTTGGCGGGATACAAATAGACATGGTTACTTCGCGGTCACACCTTGGGATGTTTGTACACACGGAGATCCCTCTCCTAGTAACAATGGTGGTGATGGCGGTAGCGGTGGTGGACAAGGTGATAATATTATTAGGCCGTCAGGATGGTTGAAGAAATTTCTAAAGTTTACTTGTAAGTATGATTTGATCATGTAAAACTTGTTTGTTAAGTTTGATTCTCTCTACCATTTGTATCTATTCCTTGATTTGTACTTTTGTAAAATTTTCAAAAGTGTTGTATAGATGGATGTACATAATAATTTGATAATCTTTTGTAATCAAAATTTTCTGTCTAGATGGATGTACATATGAATAATTTTGTATAATTAATTTGTTTTCTTAATTTGTTAATATTTATCGATAATCCCTTTTATCTGATGGTTGTCCACGATCCAAGCTGTGTTGAGCTAGGGTCTGGCTCGGCTCGGTTTGTAATAATAGTTGCTTTCGAGCAGAGTTTTGTTTTCGACCGAGATGTTCTAGAAACCCTAGACATACGTATTTTTGCATTGAGTTCTTTGTTTTCTCATTTGAATTCCTTTTCATCAAGCTTAAGAGAAAAAGTGATTGAGAGTTGTGAGAATCTAGTGATCTTGTACTTTTGCTTATAGTCTTCCAACAGTGAAGATTATTCATTTAATTTACAGGTTGTTTTAGATCGTATGTTTTAGTTCTAGGTTTAGATTTGTTGTTTATAAATCTTCATTATCATTATCCCTGTATAACAATTGATAATAATAATATCTCTATAATAACAATTGACAATAATATCTTGAAATGCCTTATTACTTGACTTTTATGATATCCTATAATAACAATTGACAATAATATCTAGAAATGCCTTATTGGTTGACTTTATTTCTTTCTTATACGCGTAAAATAATGTGTCTAGAAAGTGTAGAAAAGGTCAAAGATAAACTGTATTATCATACTCTTAAAAATATATTAATTTTCCATTCATAGCAAAAAGGTTGTATATGTTTTTGAACAACCAATAATATTAAACTAGCGAGTAAAGCATGAAATAGATCAAGTGTAGGAACCGTTCATATAAAATAAAAAGTCAAACAATTTTATTAATGTACTCAATACAAATGAACATAAAGAAATGATTATGTATCACTTTTACAATGGTAATTTTACAGAAATAGAAGAAACAGAAATGTAAAAGTGCAAAGTGCGCCACATTGCGCCCACATGCCCACGCCGCGCGTGTGCGAGTTGCGAGTTGCGAGTTAAGGGTCGCACCCTTCGCGAATCCACTTAGTGTGAAATCTTAGGAAACAATATAGACAAGAGGTTATAGAATATAAACCATTTTATATTCTCTCTTTCCTCCAATGTGAGACACAATTTCCCACACTATTAATTCCTAATGTCACATTAATTTTCATTCAACATTATAATTTATTGACTAAATATTAATAACCATATTAATATTATCAATAAATTTCCAACATATTGTTCCCCACAATGTTTGAAATGATTACTTGTGAGTTATAGAAAACCTTCTTGTTTCTTTCTTTCCATATACATCATATTCGGGTTAATATTCTGGTTAAGACTATGACATAGATTAGAAATTTATGCCCCTTTGAGACCGTTTACGAATCTGTTATATGAAGAAGACCGCGGGTCATGAATATTTGTTATGTTTGATATTGGGATATTACACCATTGAAAGATGTTGTCCCAAACTTTGGTGATGATGTGATCCCGTGTTTCATCATGGGAAACACATGCTTGACAAGATGCATAGGTGAGACATTTTAGTGTTGGACTAATTTTCCAACGTACTTTAAACCTTCAAATGGGAAGACAAGAGAAAAAAACACAGTTACGATTTCATTAGTCATTACTACATGTTTACTTTTCAATTTAGGTACTGTCGTTAAGAAAAAAAATACAATAACGGTATTCGTGTAGGGGTCTTATGACTTTTTATAGATATTTTATTTTTTATTTTTTTAATACTAAGAGTAAATCGATAAATGATTAAAGTCCCTGAAGTAAACACATCAAATTCTAAAATCAAAAGTTTATCGGTTAAATCCATAATGTGATTGAAAACACAAGGCCCATTTGTGTACTTTACGCTTAATTTTTTTTTGCACGTCAATTCTTATTACCAGAAAAATAATCACAGAAAATACACACTATAGGATTTGTATTCACATGTTCATTTTGTATTCACATGTTCATTTTGTATTCACATGTGCCTCCAACCTTTTCTTCAAACAATCCTACATTGTTTTTGCTGTTCTATCGGTTGAGAATATGCTCAAACATGACTTTATTGATGGCTTGATACACGTAATGTTTTACTTCTTGATCTTTAGCCCGCTCTTCTTGTCACACCCTCAAAATCCACTTGCGGAGTTTTACCGCGAGGCGTGTGAACAAACCAGGATCACAGTCAATAGTTACTCAGAACGATTCTAAATGCCATAATTTAAACAAAATCAACCAAGATACAAACTTTAAACAATGCGGAAGCGTTTTGAAAACAACCCAAGTCAATAAAGTATAACTATGACAAAACAAGTGCCAACCCAAAAGAGTAAACCATAATTATTAAAATGTTAAATTGTCTTGAAGAATCGTGTCTTAGAATACAGTGAATCATGCAGTGCTCCTATGGCAAGCAAGCTAAGGACCTGAGAAAAGCATACTAAAATGTCAACACATAGGTTGGTGAGTTTAAGAGTTGAGTTCAATAAACATAAAACAGTTGTGATATATATAAGCAGTGTATGGTAATAGATAGCTAGTCTATTATCAGTAAATATTAATACATAGTGATTTCGCAATTGTAGCTGACTGTGATAGTTGTTGCCTCTTTTCACGACTTACCATGTCGTGACAATGTTCAATAGGACAAATTGCACCCAGTTGACCTCGAGTCACACAGGTGGGGCTCGTCAAACCCAGTAGTACTACCCAAGTTTCCCCGCTATCATATATTAACAATTCAAAAGTGTGAGGACTTTTCCCATGGTAAACAACATTATATTAATATTATACACAACTTAAATATTTAAAAGCGTTCGTATAAATACCAGTATGCTATCTCCCCCAAAAGAGATTAAATAAATAGTGGGGCATGAACTCACCTGATGTATGCAAAGAGTACTTAGGGTTTATTGAGAAACGAGAGGATAGCCAACCTTCAAAGGTTACCTAGATCATGTGAGTACATAAGTACGTGTAAATGAAAGACATGTGGAACCCTAATCATACCAAAACCAAAGACTCAAGCTTCCAGAAAAATAGACACGTTTGACCTAGTTGACCCGTTTGACCCGTTGGTGACATTATGAGTTATAATTCAAATAAAGCCAATGAGCACATACAACATACATGATTAACATTCAAATAGTATCATACGTATGCTATATCAACCAGGTGTATCACTTAGATCATCATACAATCAAGTACTATACAAGTCATGCGAATCTAGAACATTAACATATCCACTAGTTATACTACAACTAACATGTCCCACAAGGTTCAACCATTCATCACATGCCATGTGAAGCCACTCACGACTTCACATCCTAAACCCTGCCAATCCTACTAAGTAGGGGCCTCAGATCCGCACGCGTGTATAATGATCATAACCATATTCTTTAAGCATATGCATTGCATTCACAACATCACAACAATCAATTACCAGTCCCAAGCATGATGTCCTACTACTACACAACATCCAAACCATACATGATCACAAATGTCCAAATATCATTCATGATTATCTCAACATCACAAACAACCAAGTTATCACATCTTACCACATTAGAATTCATCCATGATCATACTAACATGCTCCTAACATCCCAGATAGGTTCCAACTACCATCTATCACATTTTACATGAATAAAGTTTCCCTTTTGGGAAAGCATATCCCAAAATCTATCAATTACCCAATATGCTCATGGATTCATCAATAACATACCAATTCAAACTCATATCATCATCTAAACATGATCAACCACATTCAAACATCATAACCCATCAATTCATATCTTAAAAGTTACTATCTTTAGTAATGTATGAACTATAACATGTTTTTTGAATTTCCAATGATCACAACAACAATCTAACATCTAATTATCACCATGAACACATCCATAACATCATAACATCCATAGTTCAACATTTCATGCAAATAAAGTTACTATTATTAGTAACCTATGAACATCAACCCTAAATCATCAATTTCTTGCAAGATTCATGATTCCTAACATTCATACAACTTATTAATCACCACACATTCATCAAACAATCCTCATTCATCCATAACCATGCCCAAAATCGAATTAGGGTTTGACTAGAATCAAAACCCATGATTAAACCACTAACAACATGTAATTCATCCATGATCGACGTTAACTAACATGTATTCAACATAACTAACATATAAACATCACCAAAAAACATCCAATTCGATCCCATGAGGGTCAATTTCACCTCCAAGGTTTGGCCATAAACAAACACTCACAAAAACTTGAAAAATCTAACCTTTAAACGAGTTATAACTTGCAATTGATGATTCCAACA
Organism: Flaveria trinervia; assembly: GCA_025506515.1. Classification (NCBI taxonomy): domain Eukaryota; kingdom Viridiplantae; phylum Streptophyta; class Magnoliopsida; order Asterales; family Asteraceae; genus Flaveria; species Flaveria trinervia. The sequence goes on along the minus strand of CM046451.1, from coordinate 7,075,837 downwards.
AGTTGTGCACCTTGTAATCGAACGAAATCGAGGTTTAGAGGCTTGATCTTGGTTGAAATCGAAGTGGGGAGGGTGAGTGTGTGTGGTTCGCGGCCGATGGGGGGTGGATTAGGGTTTGGGTTGTTTTATTTAATTTTAATTTACATATTTACCCTTTTAACCTTGTAATTGTATTTTATAAAAACTAAGCTTTAAGCTCTTTGTAAAGTGTTTTTAACTTCATAATATAAAGATATAAACTTATAAAATTCATTATATATCTTATCTTTATAGAAACACAAGACATACGAATAAATATGCACGTTTTCGCGTTACGCGATTAATTTTCTAATTAACCTTTTATAAATGTGTAAACACATAAACATAACCCAATACTCACATAATCACTTAGATTCACATCAAATTAACATTATTCATAATTATTAGGTCACCAACGTTAAACGACAACTAGTGTGTGCTCACGACACGTGTATACAAGACTTAACGGAACTAACGGTGTTTGGTAACGGAAATTTACCGGATGTCACATTATCCCCATGTTGAAAGAATTTTCGTCCCGAAAATTGCGTTACATGGTGAGAGTGTTCCATCACTGGTTTCCATCACTGGTCTACTGCATTGGCACACAGAAACCGAAATTGAGTGAGTTTTGGAGGAGTTGTCACACTTCTTATGTATGTTTTCTTTGGATTTTGTTTCAAGCTATACCTATTAGTGATTCCGTAAAAAAAAAGAAAATTCAAATTGATTCAGTTATAAAAAAATATCAGTTACACCCAGAAAAGACGAAGACCAAGACTAGAAACAATATAATGAATACAAAAGACATAAATGGCTCTCAAATCATCAACAAGACGATTTAATACAAAGAACCATGACCTAAACTCAAGAACAAATAAAATTTGTTGTTGTGACGAACCCCTAATATAAAGACAAACTAGAAGTGAAAAAGATATCAAGATGAAGACTAGTGAGATGATATGTGCGACATAATGACGATCAACGTATGTTCTCCCTTTGTTAATGTACCAGAACAAGATCCAAGCGCGAGATGATGATGAACAAAAGATATGCTTGTTATGACATAAAAAAAGATCATGAAAATGATGTGTTCACCTTTTGCTCTGCAACCCTAATGAAAATATTTAGAAGACCATTTTGATAAAAGGTCTTGTTATCATCTTTTGTTAGGAAAATCAAGATGTAAGACCTAACTCTAGTCCAAGCCCAAATAGCCTTGAAGACAATATCCATAAGCAGCTCATCATTCCATAAGTCCACGAACTGTTAGCCCATCCAACCTAGAGATGCACAAAATAACCGGGTACGGACCCGACCCAGTGAACCCGACCCCGACCCGGGTTCGGGTACAACTCGATGGGAGGCATACCCGGTTCGAACTCGTAGGGTTGGAACCGGGTTTAGTTTTTGAGTCTTTTAGCGAACCCGACCCGGTCAAAACCCAGATTGAACCCGCTTCCGAGCCCGACCCGACCCTACACGGGTATGGCGGGTAGGGTTTTCCGCAAGTGAATCAGACCCGGATTCGAACCCAGGTTCACCAATACCCTTGTGTTTAAATATGCAAAATAAAATAGTAATAAAAGTAGCAAAATTAGTCTTTTTAAGATGAATAGACATTAGACCAAAATACTCTCATGTACTAGATGATCAGATTTAATTGATAGTGATAAAATAAGTCGGGGGAAATGACATAAATCGTGTAAATTTGTAAATAAAAATAACGTTTAATGCAACTTATTGAAATGAAAGGGCATAACATGTAAGTTCATATGTTTATAAATGACATTTGTTATAAGTATTAAAAGTTTGAACTTTTTTAAAAATAAAAAGAGTGTTTTTCAGGAAAAAAAAAGGGTTGAAGGACCGTTTTGTTAAAAAGCTAAATTTCTACAAAAAAAATGTTGATTGAGGAAGGAAAAAAAGAAGAAAGAAGTATAATGGGTTGATGAGGAGCAAAAAATAAAATGAGTTGCTTAAAGAAGAGTAAAATATGTTATGATGTGTCGATTAAAAGAATAGAAAAGTAAAAAAGTTTATCAAATCTTATAGATGTTTTAAAAACTAGATAACTTCTATAGTAACACCATTTAAAAATGAATTTGAATATAGGAAAAAACTAGATTCTATTGTTAGTTAATCTACAAGCTAGAGGTTAATATCTCTTCTACGGTGTGTCTTTTATGTAGTAATCGCTTCATCACATTTTTCTATCATGCTAGTTTACGAAGCAAAGTTTGAGAAAGTATAAACTCTTGGTATTATGGAATTTTTTTTAACTCATTTAAAATTTCTCAAATGCTACATATTTTAAGTACAATGTTTAACTGTTAAACAAGGCTAAATTTCTCATACTCCATCCTATATTCAACTTTATGATTTGTCTACATGACTCATAACAATGTTATTATTAACTCCATTAATCTGGATCTGTCTCGTATTATTGATGATATCAAATTCAAGTCTTTTACTTGGGCATCTCGAAGAACAAGGGAGATTAAAAACTATTGGGAGTCTTGGTATTTGTATCGATGTTCTTGTACCCTAGGACAAGGAAGGGGTAACTATTATAAGTTTTGATGAGTTAGTGATATGCGTGGGGTTTTCTTTTTGTTGTAAGTTAAATTTTCAGTTGGTTTGTTGGTTCGCTGATTATATGTATTTTTTCCAGCATCCAATCTGTTTTATAAATGATCGTTAAAAATAAAGGGTAACAACTTTGCTTGTAAATGAACAAAACATTCATAAAATGTGCATTAAATGTTCGGTGGAACTAAGTAAAACAATTAGGTAGTTCTCTAATTTCCATGTAAATGAACTAAGCTTTAATTTAAAAAAAGTTTGTTGTGGAAAGCAAGAAGTTTGATTTCTAGGAACATAGTAAAACAATTAGGTAGTTCTCTAATTTCCATGTACTTTCTCAACCTCAATAATGGTTATAAATATATTTATATTCGTCATTTTCTTATTGAATATTTGACTTAGTAAATATCACTTTTCTAGTGGCAATGTCTAACATCAATGTTTAAAATCTATTTATATTCGTCATTTTCCTATTGAAAATTCGACTTGTTAAATATCACTTATCTAGTAGTAATGTTTAAATTTTTTGAACGAATTTTGCTTTTATCTGATTTAAATTTACAACCACTTGTATTAATATCATTTTTCGTATTTCAATGAGATTTTTTAGTAAAATTTACTGTGCTAAGGAAAAAGTCCTTTAAGAGTAGAATATTTTTATTGTTAAAGAAAATCTAAGCTTTTGAACTTGGACAATTTTTTTATAATAATGCACCTTCTCAACGTACGTAATATCTACCAACTACTTTTCCTGCTCTAACATTTATTAAAGTCAATACAGTAAATTCGTCGTTAAGGAAGATGTTAGGTACACCGAGTAAGTATACTAGTACCAGTTAATGAGTTCTAAATCAATTGGTTTAGAATTAAGCATCCTATGATTTTTAAAGTGGAGATTATAAATTAACGACTCACTAGCTGCAATTTGTTTTAAGTGGGCCAATAGTTTTACCACAGTGGGCCTTTGAATGGTGGACGCGGCGGATCACCAGAGCTGTCCGTGTTCACAGGCGTAGGCGACATAAGATATTCCTACGAGGAATCAAATTAGGTGATTTGAGAGTCCTTTAACATTTTCAGATTAAAATAATTTGAGGGTGCAATTCAAACTTTCAATTAAATAAAACTCATATCTGAATTCTAGAACAAGCGCGCTATGGAGAGTTTCTCCGCTAAATCTTCTTTCAAACGCAGGAGATCACCAACGTACATACAACGTCTCACTTTACAAAGGAAAAGATCACATTGGTCACATTATTTTCTCAAAATGAAGTGATCATCTCACACTAAATCATATTTGAATTCTAGAAGACCTGTGAATTCATTAGTAAATACTAATTTATAACACATATAAAATGACATAAAGTATAATAAACTCATGAAAGCGAACAAATTTCAACAATGACTCCTAACTGCATTCTTAATAGCAAAGGAATTACATATGTCATCACATTATTAATGAAATGGAACCTTGTCGATCATAAGGTGACAATATTGTAGTTAAAAATGTTCAGGCCGGTGCTGGGAGTTCAGTCTTTACAACTATCGTCATCCACACAGATTCATTGGTAGGTCGTGTATTAAGTATAGCCTGCTTCAAGTTATAAATAGCAGCGAAAACAAATCAACAAAGACATATACGAAATCAATTACGATATAATCAAACTAATAACATATATATCTTCGAGTGGCGGAGCAAAGAAGCGATGATCAAGTAAGAGATGAGAAAGACGAAAAGGTTGTTGGTGAGGGTGGGATTATAATTGCTAGTGATACCAATGAAGATGCACCAGATGAGAAAGACCAAAATGTTGGTGATGGTGATGAACCAGATGAGAGATTAGTGTGTACTCTACATTCGTATACGGTATCCATCGTCAAGAGCAGTAGTGAATGCGGTACTTTTTCTTCAGGTGACACTGTTCCTTACAATGAGGATGAGGAAGACCTAGAGTTCGGGCGGTACACAAACAGAAACGATTACTTTTGTGTCACTCCTTGGAATGTTAACAGCGACAAAGATAACAGCGGTGGTGGCAGGACTCGACAAGAGCCCCTCGGGGCTTCTTCTAGTGACGATGGCAGTGTTTTCGCGAAGAGATTGAAATTGAAAGCTGGTAGTAGTGCAAAATCTTACTCACTGTATGCTTTTAGGAAGGTATGTTTCTTATGTAAGGTTATTAATTTTCATAGTTAAGAGCATTCACAGTTTGTTTCCTAAAATTATATGAGTGTATTTTTTATATTATATGGTACGGTTATAAGTGGTTATGAGTAAAAAATATGAGAAATTTACTGTTCAATCCGTATTTTTGGAAAACATTATTCAAAACCCTATAATGTTTTTAATATATTTTAAATGGTTGAGAGTGTAGCAGAGAGAAAAAATAATTACAAAAATATAAAAAGTATTATTTAACTGGAAAAAAAATATAATAATTTTTTGAGTAATTATATGGATAATGATGATGATGAATTGTCAATGCTCTAAAAAGATATATGGGTGGTCTATATACTATTTGATGCTTGTATTGTAGGTTATTGCTTTAAGGAAAAAACTGAGCATGATGCAGAAGAAGCAACATGCACGGGAGGAGGAGCTACAGGCGCAACTTGAGGTTGAACGAAAGCGTTTCGCAGACCTCCAGGTGCAACAGACCGAGCTATCTGTGAAGATGGCCGAGCAAGCTCAGTTGTCTGAGCAGTTTAGTGTTTTTTTATGCCAGTACCAGTCACGACAACCACCTGAGTCCCCTCCCCCTTCTAGCTAAATATTTTGTTATCATACAAATTATAATCATAATCATACCTAGTATCTTTGTATACCATTATATCATATAAATATATTTAAATATATTTGTATATCATTGCAGTTTGTGACAAATAAAATTATTACAACTTTTATTCATATTATGTATTTACATCAATTACTAATTAAGTACTTTTTATGTAACTGGTATGTGTCATTTTAATGTGCGTAAAATCGTAATATTATTTATTATTTTATTAATAGCAGTTATAACAGATGACCTCTTCGATGACAAACCATAGGAAACCATTCAATGATGCATAAGTATGTTCTCCAGTTCCAAAGACCTCATTTGAATACTTTAAAATGAACTGAAAATTCCAACAAAAAAGATGAAATGAAAACACATTTAAATATCGTGAGAATAAAAAAATCAAATAAGAACTATAGTGAGCTCACTAAGCATCTTTCTTTCATGGCTTTTATGTCTATGTAATTTATTCAATAAGTTTAAGTTGTTAAACTATAATTAAACATGTTGTGGTGTATCATTAGTCAACTTTAATAATTAAGCTTATAAATTTTTCTAAAAAAATAGAAACTGTTTATCTAGTTATCAAAGATGTTTCGTCAAATTAATCATATTAGTTGAACATCTAAATCAGCCATTTAGTTACACACAATTAACTAAGTTATTCAAAGATTGGTGACACTCTTATATACTTTGACGATAAAGACCAAACTTTTGGTACCTCGAATCAACAACGGTCTTGCTAGATGACCAAATTCATGATAAAGCCTCAACCTTTGCAACAATTGCAACCTCAAACACAATCTAGTGACAACAATGGCAGTTCACAACGACGACTACGATGACGGTGGATGGCGGCCGAGTAAAATCGAAGGGGACGAGGGTGATTTGTGGTCGATGGCTACGCTGGATTGGGGGTTAGGATTTCCCTAATCCCTATTATATTTTAAAATACAGTTTACATTTTGGACCTTCATAGTTTTGTTTTGGGTCCTCGGTTTTTTAACACTTAAGACACTATGTAATTAACTTTTAATTACATAAACTCTTATGGTTTATTATTTATTTTTAATTAAGTAAACCTTTAAACCCCCTTTATAGACTAAGTGATTTTAAGCTATAAGTAAAAAATGTGTAAAATCATGAAATAAACGTTTTAATAAACCAATTTGATTTTAAATCATAACTTTAGATATCTTGAAGAGAATATAGATGGTGTGTTATAAATAACTCAATTTTTTTGATTATGAATAACTATTTTCTAAATCATCTAATGGTTCCACAAAATTGGATCCACAAAAACCAAAATTTTGGACTCCTCCATGTTATTTTACTAGCATATTTTATGTAACAGCTTATATTTTTGTTATAAATTATACTAATTAATCGGAACATTTTTAACAAGTAAAAATAATAAATTAAAAATCAATAATTGAAAAAAATTAAAATTAATCAATTAAAAATATTTAAGATAAACTTGTAATATAAAATGCAATTTATTGGAAACTTAATAGAATTATTTAATTTTAGTTAGTGAAAAGGAAATATAGTGTGACAAATTTATAAATCTATATTAAAGAATATTTTTTATTACATGTCCTTCTGACCAATCTTTTTGTTATATGTCCTTCTTATACACATTCTTATATAATTTTTCCTATAAAAGGATATTATTGTAATTTAAATACTCAAACTAATTTCTCTCTCTTATTAAAAATTAATTTTATTAATTACTATATTTCTCTCTCTTATTTTTTTATTTTTAAATCAAGCTATCTTTTTAAAAATACATATCATTAAGGAAATTAAAAATTACATCTTTTTACTAATATAGAAATAATAAAAAATAAAACACTAAATCTTTTGAAATAAAATAATTTAAAATGGTTATTTTTAGAAAATTTATAAAAGGTGAATTTTTTAAAAACAGTATTATTAAAAGAACCTCAATAATTACAAACCAAAGTTTTTTAATAAAAAAAATTTATACATAAGATTACTCATTTCTCTGTATTATTAATTTTAATATTAAACACTAATAAGATTACTTATACCATTTTAAATTTGAAAAAATATATAATTTAATACATTAAAAACTTATTTTTTATGTAAAAGAAATTTATACATAAGATTACTCATTTCTCTGTATTATTAATAATATTATTAAACACTAATAAGATTACTTATACCATTAAAGTTTCATAAAATATAGAATACAATGAAATTTTTTTATAAAAAAACATTTTTCTTAAAACAAAACATTTAAAAACCATAGTTTTTTAGAAAACAAACGTTTAATAAGAATAAAATATTGTTTATATACTTAAAATAGCTACTTATACTTAATTATAATTATAATTTATCTTAAAGCATGGTTTTAAAATTCATAAATTAATTTTTTTATATAATAGGGTCATGGCTGTGGCGTTGGGCAGAAAACCGATAATTTTGATGAGCCTTTATTTTTACTAGTAATTATTTAGTGTTTTATTTATTCAACTCGTGTAATACACGTGATACTAACCTAGTTTTCAAATAAAAGACAATTAGTATGCCTATTAAAGTTTAGTGATAAAAATCATAACATTAATAATAGTTAAGACAAATTGGATTCTAATAATTCAAAATATTACTTATCGGCCGATAATAATTCATATTATTAGTTTGGCTGATAATAATCTCAATTTTCACTTTTGTTACCAATGATAATCACAATAGTATATTTATTAAATACTTACACTCAATTTGAACTTAGTTTAAGTTCGATTTAACATGTATATTTTTCACTTCATTCTTAATCATTATTGTGAACGAAAATGTAAACATGTAATAATTATGTTAATGAGACTGGTTGTTAGTAATAAAAGTGAAAGTTAAGATTATTACTAATTAATTAATAGTATGGATTATTATGGTCAATGATTAATAATTATGGAGAATTAAAATTCAATTTTTCAATACTTAAAAGGATAATATTTGTACTTTACTCTTTTTTTGTATGATCTTTATAAAGTTTTTGATATAATACTACAATGGGTTTATCTTTATATACGTTTTAATGTAAATTTCATTCAAGATGGAGTTGTACGTTAAATGTATAAGAAAACGAAGTAAGATATGCAACCCGTCAAACATGCTTAAAGGTTTCAATTTTCTTATAGTTTTTTTTCATATTATTACAACTTTCAAACCTTTATAAAATCCAAAATTTTATATGTAAATTGCACATTTTAAATATACTACTCTCTGTAAATTTTTCGAAAACGAGCTATCGATAGAAATCTTAAATTAAATTGCGGAATGACTATTAATGTTTAAGTTATTTAAACCGAGCCTTCAAAATTTCAGTAATTTCTTTCTAACGCACGAATTAAGTATAAGTGTATAACACAATCATTACATTCATTATAGTTATTAATATAGAAAATAGATAATTAATTCAAGAAACTTCACTTCCGTTTGTTTGGTTGAGTTTTTCAGCATATTAAATTTGTGAAGCATGCAACTCATGTTTTGTTTAAAACAACAAAACACAACAAATTAAGCCATCTTAATTTGACAATTTGGCGATGACTTTTTTTATTATGTTTACGACGTACTCCTTAACAAATTATAAGAAAACTAGGTTAGGACTTGTATCTTACCCGATTAAACAACATTTTTTTGGAAATTTTATTTTATTTTAAATAGCATATGAATATCATATAAGACATTTAAAATAACAAAACTTATGGTAAAGTCATATTATTTACCAAGAAAATCGTTATATGATCAGGAGAGAAAGATAGAAAATTAAAAAATACAGTTAACCAAGAAAAAATGGTTTTTGAAGGCCCTAACTACGTGTACTAATTAAATTATGTTTTAATAGAACTCAAGACATCCACCTATAGTCCAGTGACTATTATATGGGCTATCCTTCAAGCACCTCTTAATTAGAGGATTTTTTATATATTTGTGAATGCATATATATAAATTATGTTTTAATAGAACTCGTACGTTAGTATTCAGTAATAAATAATCCCCACTTCTTAATGCATCCTAGTCCATTCATAACCTATCCATTATAGTTCAAACATGAATTCCAACACCCGCAATTTATATATATATATATATATATATATATATATATATATATATATATATATATATATATATATATATATATATATATATAATATATATATATATATATATATAGACACACACGCACACATGCAGATCACATACTTTCATTGAAACAACCACACCCACATGACTATGCATACACATTCACACAACACATATCATCTTTAAATAATCATACACTATTGCACTTTCAATGAGCATACACACACACACACTTAGCACCCGATTGTATACCAGGAGTATCCCCATATCGCACAAGCATGCACCCACACATCATGAATATATTCGCAGCACACACATACATATATATATAATATATATATATATATATATATATATATATATATATATATAATATATATATATATATATACACGCAGAACTTACACAAAAGATTGCACACACACAACACGAACGTATATATACATACATATTTACCACCGAAGCACAGGCACGAAAGAACTCAGGACCAATTGACCACCCACATTCAATATGCATACACGGCAGAAAACATATATATATATATGTATATATACATATACATGTTGAATCATGCACTCAATGGAACTCTCGGCCATCAATGTGCTACGAGGGCTATCGATGGTGAGGGGCTGCCGTGCGAGATGAGATGGAGATTAGGATTATGGAGATGAAACCGAGAGGGAGGGATGCAGTTACGGTTTTATTGAGTTGATTTATAAGATGTTACACATAGACCCTCCTAGTTTAAATTATCAACATTGGTGTTAAGTAAGTTTTAGTTAACTTAAAGTTTATTGTTATTAGTAAATGAAGTAGTAAGTTAACTATAAATAAAATTATAATAATGATTAATGTCATATAATAAAAATAAAATTAAAAAAATGATTTATTTTCAATTACCGGAGAGAGGTTAGGGTATGGTGACAATTTAAACCTGAAAAATACGGGTTGTCACAATATATGCAATTGATCCATAAAACAAAATGATTATACCAATATGATCATTTTTTAGTTTGTTCACATCATATCCACCTAGCCTCCACTTATGTATACACCATAATAAACTTATATTTGGTAAACAACTAGTATTAAGCATCCGCGTTGCACCAAAGGATATAAAACCGTGCCAAGTAACACAAATGTCACACAATCGTCGGCAACTACAAACACTAGAAAAGCTCGTATCAGAAAAGAAATAAAAAATGAAAAATATAATTTTAACAAAAGTTTGATGTAAAATCATTGAATCACACACGTGAAACATGAAATATTAAAAACTAAGTTGATTTAGGATCACACATTGTGACCGGGCCGCTAAAGAGGAACTAATACACGTAAACGTTGAACGACACGTGCACGTTGCGATGTGTTGAATTGTAAAATTTAGACTGAAGAATAAAACACAATTTTATAAAAGATGAAAAATATAAGGCACAAAGTTGAATTTGAAAATTTGTAAAGGTTAAATCACAAAATATATAAAAGTATTGGGCTAAAAATAAAAAAGGTTAAGGATAAAACACCCATAAAAGTGAGTACAACACATTAAACATAAGATACAAACATTGAAGCATAACAATGTTGATAATTATATATATATATATTATATATATATATAATATATATATATATATATATAATATATATATATATATATATATATGTATGTATGTATGTATATATATTTGTTTTTTTCAAATGAATTTTCTTCATAAATGTCATTTACTATTATATTAATCAACTACCTTCTTTGTGTAAATAAATAAACCATTTAATTAAAATACTATAATAAGTTTAATTTTAAAAAAATAAAGTTTCAATTTTAGAAAATCATTGTAAAAACTATAAAACTAAACAGTTTAAACATGTATATAAAAATGTAATAAAATATTTATCTTTCTTTTGTATTATTTTTTATAACTTAAAAATATATTTATTATATATAATAATTTTGTTGATATATATATATATATGTTATCTATAACAAATATTTAATTACAAGTATCTCATATCTATAGTTTATTATGCAATCTTTTTTATTATTATTCGTGTAATATACAAGTATCTAATCTAATAAAAATAAAGAGATGTGAATGCTTAGTTGTTCCCATTAGCATGTAACAATGTATAAAAATATACTAGGTTCGAAGCTATATATCTGTCCCGGAGTGAGTTGTTACATACGCGGATTGCAGCAATGCAGCTGCCTGAAGCTATAAATATCAAACAGTAGCGATAAGCAGATCATATAACAAATATATCCCCAAAGATAGAAAATCAAAAGCTAAACTAATAAGATCGATCAACAACTATATATACCGTAATACCGATCGATAGTCCATCGTCCCAATGGCAGAGCAACTAAACTAATAAGCTTTATATTGTTATCGATGAATAGCCATTTGATTAATATGTTGTACTTTTCAATCGTTTTCTTGGTGGTTGATAATATGTGCTTTTTAATTTTGTTCTGCCTTTTCAAGTTAAATTAATTCAGTTCCATTTTCCAAATTCAACTGGAACAAAAAATACAACCTTCATATTACGTTGAATTATGACTTTAATTTTTCGAATTAAATAATTGCCGATTGAATTCAGATTTTGATTTTAGTTATGAATATACATTCTTTCTCCTAGGTATGTATGTATATATGTTCGGATCAACCTGGTATTTTGTATTTGAATCTAAGTTTTTCAATTCTAAATGAATTCGGATTTAAAATTCTCAATTAAAAAACACCGATTTAAATAACCTAACAGTTACCCTGATTAGCTATCACACATGTCAAAGTCGAGGTGGCTGGGGCCATATTTTTGAAGATACATATGCAAGGAGGGATACATTCATAGTTGCATTTTGAGTTTTGGTTATACCTCTAAAGAACCTAGCTCCAACTACATGAATTATGTTTAGTAATTAATAAACATTCATTGTTGTACGTCTTATTTACATAAATGATAACTACTTACATCCTAGCTAACTTTTCTTTTAACTAACTCGATGGTTGATTCAATCGGCTCTATGTAGTTATTAATCATTCAGCATTATAGTTAACTTTTAACCACTAAAAGCTTATAAACCATCAATAATGATAATTAAAATACTATCATAGTAGTTATAATGTTATATAGAAAGTTGACTTTTTATAGATACTAAAGTATGGTTAGAAAATTAATATCAATGCAATTCATGTTTTGCTTAAAAAGAGGCAACACAATGTTGTGAGCTAACTATTCTCTTTCCATATAATTTCACAAGATGGTGTTGACTTTGTTAGAATATCTCTTGCAATTATAGGTCATGACCAATTGTTTCTCAATAAAAATAATCATTATAATATGATGTAATAGTGTGAAACAAATGTTTTCTTGTTAGAATACTAATAATTATGTAATGGTAACAATTAAACTATGTAGAACCATGCACATGGGTAAAGAGAATCTAAAAGATTTAATTGATTTAAATACTTTCAACTATTGAGAATTAGTCGTGTCACTTTAAGTATCATTTTACCGAATATTACTTTCAAGTAAATACTTAAGTGTCTGTATAACTCGTGTTTGGTAGAACCTTAATGACATTAACTATATGATTAACCACGTCAGCTGCCACACAAGCGAGACATGTACAAGAATGCGTGCCACACCATCAAATAGTTAATGTCGTTAGGGTTCTAACAAACGGCGGGTGATATAGACACCGAAGAGTTTACTTGAGAGTTATATTCGCCAAAATGATAGTTGGGGGTGGCGGTGGTCAATTCCCAATAGTTGGAAGTATTTAAATCCATTAAGCCAATTCAAAATTCTTTTCCGGAAGGTTCGTTTTCGATCTTGACCGAGTGTACGTCAACTTGATGTCAAAATTTTTGATTCAGGTCGGATCAACTAAATATAAATTGATTGGTTTACCTGTGAAAGGAACCTCTAAATATGTTCTAAATTTTTTTTTCAAGAATACCATTTTACCATAATGGTTCGGGTAACTATATTTTATAAAATCACTCCGTCAACCCTAAAATCAACAAATATATTTCAATATATTAATTTATTTTAGTTATTCATTTTGAAATTGAAAATTAAAATAAAAAAACTAAATAGTTAAATCAAAACACTTGTGCCATAAATATGTGCGCATATAAAAAATGTTTGGATCATATATATATATATATATATATATATGTATATATATATATGTATATATATATATATATATATATATATATAATATATATATATGTATATATATATATAATAAATCCAACTAAAACCTTATTTAATTATAATCTATCTATTATAATAAAAGAAAGTTTTATGATGCCACTTAGCACACTTCTAAACTATCTAATTTTAATTTTCCCACTTCCATCTCTTATTAAACAATTACCTTAAATACTTATAATATTATTTAATTTCTTTTGAGATTAAAATTTGTTTTTTAATAAATTAAGAAAGAGATGCTTTTATAGATGTAACTTCTAAATAAACAAAATTTTAAAAATAAGAAATTTTTGTAAAACAACAAAAATGTTTAAAAATATGAAGTATTTTAAAACGGTTTTTTTAAATGATTATTTTTATAAAACAAAATAACTAAAATTAGGAGTTATAATAAGAAAAGTTTTGATTTTGATATTTTTTTTAAATAGTTTGTTTTTGCAATAAAATGTTTATTAAAATGCAATTACAGTTTAATAACAAAAGTTTAAATAATGATATCATTGTTTTATTAGTTATATTATTACTCATATGCAATTTTCAGTCATATAGTTTTACAATTATTACATTTTCATTACTAATTATTTAATATTTTATTTATTAAATCCATGTAATACACGGGGTTATAACCTAATAGATAAATATGTAAAAGTGTTTAAGTATGGGTAACTTTAAGTTATTTTTCCTCCAATTATCCCTTACTAACTAATAGTTAATCATCGTTAGTTTTTTATGAAATAAGGCTAACTTTAAGTTATTTTTCAACTTCAGCACCGCCTAGACTCATTTTGGTTCATTTTTCATTGTCTAGCCTCCATCATCACCTGAAATCTACCTCCAACAAGTTCGGTGGTTCAAATAAGAAGTGAGAGATTGACGGGTTTTTGGGTGCGGAGGTTTTAAATTGACGGACCTAATGATAGATTTTAACTTTCTGTTTATTGTTTTGGCCCCAAAAACAGTCTACATCATCAAAAAACTAACGAGGTTAACTCTCAATTAGTAAAAGATCATTAGAGAAAAATAAACTCAAAGTTGGAAGTATATATAAACTTTTACTGAGTTGAGATTAATTCCGATCAATAAATAAAGCTTGTAATTATTAAAATCCAATAACCCTTTAAGTATTATCAGACTTAATTTACATTTATGTAAATTAATATTTCTGTAATTTTAATTCAACAAACTTCACTTCCGTTTGCTTGGTTGAGTTTTTCGCATATTATATTTGTGAAGCATGCAACTCATGTTTTGTTTTAAAAAAACAAAAAAAAATAATAACTAATATATGCTATCTTAATTTGACAAATTGGCGTGGCTTTTTCTATTATGTTAACGACTTTCTTACAAATTGTAATTAAACTAGGTAATTACTCGGTTAGGACTTGTATCTTACTTAAGTTAATGATCATAGCATATCATATAAGTTTTATTTTATATAATAAACTTAAGGTACAATCATATTATTTAACTTGAAAAGTATTATATAATAATCAAGAGAGAAAAGCATTATATAATAATCAAGAGAGGAAGACTGAAAGTTAAAATCTATTGTTAACCAAGAAAAATAATTGTTTTTTGAAGGCCCTAGCTACTTGTACTAATTACACTATGTTACAGAACTCGAGATCTCCACCTAAGAGTTTCGTGAATTTATTATATCGGTTATCCTTCAAGCTTGTGGTAATTAAACATTCATAGTAAATTCTTTATATGTTATGAGTGTATTTTTTATATTATGCGAAATGCTTGTAAGTAAACTAAAGATAAAGAATGTTACTGATCATTTTTATATTTAATGATATACTGTTAATCCCTATTAATTGTTTCAATATTTTTTTGAAATTGGTTGAGTGATAAGAGAGTAAATGTAATTGATATATATATGCATAAAAAATACTATTTAATTAAAAAAAAGAAAATATAATAATTTTTAGAGTAAATTACAAATATTGTCCTTTAAGTATTGTAAAAATATAGATCTTGTACTTAAACTTTGATAATTATATTGAGTGTTCTTTGTTTGAAAATTTATTACGTTTTACGTTATTTCAACTAACTGAAATTAACTTTTTCTGTTAAGTTTCTAGTAATTGATATTTTTTCCTTACCTTTAAAAGGACAAAATATGTAAATTATATTGGTTTTATTTATTTCTAATTTTCTCACCACTTTTATCCAAACTTATTTTAAATCTCATTCATTAATTAATTAATTTTTTATTAAATATAATTTTCTTATAAAGTTTTAGTTTATTATAATTTTGTTGTTCATTTAAGTTATTTACTTTTAATAAAAGCTATAAAATTTAATGAACTAATAATTTTTTTAAAATTAAAAAGTAAAATTTACATAAATTATTAAATATTATGAATTGAAACATAAATTAAAGTATAAACATAAAATACCTAATCATTAAACATTGAATAAACACAATTGATTTTGGTGTTATTTATTACGTCTATAAAATGCAACATCTGCTCAAAACACTAGATTAACTACGTTGATTTGTTTCTTCACTTTCGACAAGTTCATTTAAATACGTTAAGAATAGAATTAATTGTAATCTTTAAACAAAACCAGCAAGTTTCCAACAAAAAAAAGAATTAAAATATTTTTTAAAAATTTTGGAAACGGAATTTATGAAGAATTATTTCCTAGTCTATACATCTAAACAATTTCAGATGAAGAATTTCTAAAACTTAGTTGGTTTAACTTTGAACTAGATCTCCAAACATCAAAAA
Organism: Flaveria trinervia; assembly: GCA_025506515.1. NCBI lineage: Eukaryota > Viridiplantae > Streptophyta > Magnoliopsida > Asterales > Asteraceae > Flaveria > Flaveria trinervia. The sequence continues at coordinate 7,059,381 of CM046451.1, read as the reverse complement.
AGAAACAAAACAAAATCAAAATTCAAACTGTTTAATAATAAATAATTCCGTTTTTTAGAAAAAAATGTTGAGTAATTTATTTAATTAAACTTTTATAATTGAAATTTTTCAATAGATTATATAAACAAAAAATAACCGTGAAAGAAAGGTAGCTATGAGATCACCACAATTCTTATATAAATTCCGATTCCAAAACTTGTTAAACGTGGTTTTAGTTCTTTTTTTTGTTGGAAACTTTCCGGCTTTGTTTATAATTACAATATATTAAACTCTTCATATTAAACGTACTTATGTGCATAAGGATTTGATATTTAAAAGAAAATTACTTATGTGCGTAAACGACTTGTTATTTTAAAGAAACTGTAACTCTATTCTTAACGTATTTAAATGGAATTGTCTGAATTGAAGAAACGGATCAATGTAGTTAATCTAGTGTTTTGAGTGGATGTTGCATTTTATAGACGTAAAGAAACAACACCAAAATCAATTATGTTTATTCAATGTTTAGTGATTAGTTATGTTTATGTTTACACTTTAATTTATGTTTTAATTAATATATTTTAGTAATCTATGTAAATTTTATTTTTAAATTTAAAAAATTATTAGTTCACTAAATTTTATAGTTGTTATTAAAAGTAAATAACTTAAATGAACAAATAAAAAATATAATAAACTGAAATTTTAGAAGAAAATTATAATTAATAAAAAAATTAATTAATTAATTAATGATATTTTAAAGTAGTTTCCATAAAAGTGGTGAGAAAATTAGAAAGAAGAATTAAGTAAATAAAACTAATATAATTTACATATTTGGGCCTTTTAAAGGTAAGACAAAAGTGTCATTTACTAGAAACTTAACAGAAAAGTTAACTTCAGTTAGTTGAAATGACATAAAACGTAATAAATTTTTCAAACAAAGGACATTCAATGTAATTATCAAAGTTTAAAAATAAAATCCGTAATTTTTACAATACTTAAAGAATAATATGTGTAATTTACTCTAATTTTTAAAGCATTCACAGTAAAGACTTCATCTTCATCTCTATGTTTAGAGATTTATTGCATTTTACATCTCCGTCTCTTTCTCTATCTCTAAACGTTTGATTCACAGAATTATCATAAATTAAAATTGGAATTGAGAAATTTTCTATTAAAATCATGTTTGGTTGTCCAACTGAAATTGAAAATTTTTTCCATATTCATTGGAATTCATATTTTTTTTTCTTAACAAGATTTAGATTTCAATTTCATTTTCAATTTTTTTTACAAAACATGTTGTAAACCAAACGACCCTTTAGAGTTCTGTAGATAATAATTTCTTAAACATAAAGAATCACTATTCATCAATCTCTATATTTTTGTTAGTGTCTAAGAAAAAAAAACAATAATAATATAAGTTTTTGTGAATGAGACAGAGATAAAGATAAAAAAATAAAATATGGGAAATCAAAAAAAATTAGAGATAACTATAGATAAATACGATATTTAGTTAAATTATAGATATGAAAAAGAAGATGTTAATGTGAATTTTATAACTATAAAAGTAAAACTAACGAATGAAATGTGAATGTCTTGTCGTTCCCACCAGGAGACATTGTATTATAAGATATCAGGTTCGAAGCCATACATCATTAGCAGGTACACGAGTGAGTCGTTAGGTACACGAAGTGAGCTGCCTCAAGATATAAATTGTAGCAATAACAAGTATATCCACAAAGATAGAAAATTATAAAAACACACTAATCACATCAGCAGCTATATATACCGCTCGATCGTTCGTCATCCCAACGGCGGAGCAACTAAAAGGAGAAACGAACAAGAAAGACCAGCTAATGTCCGGTGATGATGTTGAAGAGCTAGACCGAAGAGTTTGTGATCAAGTGAGAGATGAGAAAGATGAAAAGGTAATTGGTGACGGTGGTGTAACACTTAGTAGATGAGAAAAAGATGTAAGCTAACAAAAATAAAGTGTGTGTTTGTTTTACAAGAGTAGTTATTGAGTTACTGGTTGTATGTACATTATTTTTGAATGACAAATATACAACTCTGTTTCGGATAATAGATATTATCTTAATCGGGCCAATCTATTTCCTAGCTGGGACCACACCTCCAACTTCCACAGGAAGAAATTCATTGTTGAGAAAACCACCTGACTCAACTTTGAGCATATGTTTAGAGTGATACTTGAAACCATGACCTTCTTTTTATTTACATGTCATGGATACCTCATCTTAACCGGTTTGATTAAGGATCATTAGTATATCTACATTTCTATGTAATACTTCTTCTGTGTTCACTTCGTCACATGCATCTTTAATTGTATATTTTCGTAATTATAACTTACTAAAGTAATTAACTACAAGACAAATACTATGAACTTCAATAATTTCATTTGAACCATAAGATGTTTAATCGCTCTATGGTAAGAATATTATTAATTTATTATTAAGTTAAATGCGTTTTACTGAGGTTTCATAAAAATGTTATTCAAACCAAAAGTTTAAGATGTTGTCATTTGCATTCAAAGGTTTCACTAAAATTGTTATTTGAATCTATTTGGCTACACCTAACTAACACGGTAACTTTTTCAGTTAAGTTTCTAACATGAGAGTTATTTAATTAAAAACATTATAAAATAAAAAAACTCATGTGAGGATTTTTATATGTTTAGCCTTTTTTGATAATTATGACTCTATAATCGTATTTTATTATTTTATCTTGTTAATGTATTTTGATTTAGTAATCGTGTTACTTTGCCTGTTTTATTAATTAAACATAGATTTCTTTGGTTGAAAGCTTAGTTTTGAATACGATTATTGATGTTTTATGCTTATTATTCATGAGCAGTTAATGTTATTATACAAATTATTTTCATACTTTTATGATAACTTGTTTTTTATGGTTATAATTCAAATAATTTATATTATATGACTTGTTTGTTTATATATATATTTGTTTTGTTTTGTTTGTTATAGTTAGTTATATATACAAAACAATATATATATATATATAAATAAACAAACAAATCATATAATATAAATTATTTGAATTATAATCATAAAAGACAAATTATTATAAAAGTATGAAAACAATTTCTAAAATAACATTAACTGTCCTCATAAAATATCAATAATTGTATTCATAATTAAGCTTTATACCAAAGAAATCTATATTTAATTAATAAAACGGACAAATTAACACGATTACTAAACCAAAATACTTTAACAAAACAAAATAATAAAATACGATTATAGTGTCACAATTATCAAAAGAGGCTAAACATATAAAATCCTTACGTGAGTTATTTTTTTATTATGTAATTTTTTTAATTAAATAACTCTCATGTCGGAAACTTAACGAAAAAAATTAACCGTGTTAGTTAAGATGTAGTCAAATGGATTTCAAATGACAAGTTTAGTGATACGTTTGGATGCAAATGACAACATTTTAAACTTTGAGATTTAAATGACAATTTCTATGAAAACTCAAAGGACGTAATACACATATAACTTTTTTATTTTATTTAAATGGACTGATATAAAAGTCATCTAAAACATGATTTAGTACGTGAGAACAGATTGGTTTTGGGCACACATAAAAGACTATTTTAATATTTCGGTAGAAGTTAATATAATCAAATTGAAATTTTAATACAAGTTAAATTGGACTTCCTAACTACTGTTTTTTTTTTATTTCAATTGTGTGAACCTTAATTATATATGTCTTCTTTCAACGTCTCAACCTAGTATTGAAGTGGAGGATTCAAACCAAACTACATGAAAAATGTGTTTAATTTGTTGCGCAATTATGCAAGCAATTGTTTGACTTTCAGGATAGCTGGGGACTAGGAAACTAAGGGGGTGTTTGTTTGTCTGATCCGGCTGATCCGGCTGACTCGGTCAGCCGGTCAGCCCGTTTGATACGTTTGAAATCAGAGCTGACCGGGACTTTTAGTCTGACCCGGACCTGAATTTTAAACATGCTGACCGGGTCCTTTTCTTCTGACCAAGACCAAGGTGATGCTGGAGGTGGTGACGGTGATGCTGGAGGTGGTGACGGTGATGCTGGAGGTGGTGGCGGTGATGCTGGAGGTGGTGGCGGTGATGCTGGAGGTGGTGGCGGTGATGCTGGAGGTGGTGGCGGTGATGCTGGAGGTGGTGGCGGTGATGCTGGAGGTGGTGGCGGTGATGCTGGAGGTGGTGGCGGTGATGCTGGAGGTGGAAGAGGCGGTGAAGAAGATAGATGAAGATGAGATGTTTAGTGGTGATTTGGTTAAAGGTGATTTGCAGAGACGGTTTTTGAGTCAGTCAGAACCGAATCAAACAACCAAGTTTTAGTCAGACGCATACCCAGTCAGAACATATTACTGGGTCAGCTTCTGACTTAGTCAGATCTTAATGAGTTAATGTAATCAAACAACCCTAAAAGAATTAGAAAGGGGTCAAACAAAGAACTAGCAATTCCTCAACATCAATAGTGATTAAAATCTTTTAGCTTATGACTAATAATTTGGTTAAAAATCTTATTTATGTTCTCAATATATCATTTATCTTTTGCTAGCTAGTAGCTCTTCAATATACTACCATTGGCAATTTAAAGTGTTAAAAACAGTGTTGTTAAGACCGGATCAGACCGGCCGGGATTCGGCGTCTGGTCCGGTCCGGTCAGGGGTTATTCGGTTTTGTTAGGTTGAACCGGCCGGTTCGTCCCGAATTTTTTTTTGAGCAAAAAAGCAAAAAACCGGTTTCACGCGGACCCGGTTTATTTCAAACGGCATTCGTGTCCGCATGTCGTGCGTGGGCGACTCAAATTTTCCAGCCAGAAACTTGTTTTTGCACCCTTCTGCTCGCGGGTAGGTCATGGTGTAAAAGATATCATAAAAACATTCAATACCTTTCATCTTGTTATCACATATAAACACATAATGTTTCGTTTGTCACACCAATGTGAGACAAGTGTGTTAGAGTTTTAGAGAGACTCCTTTTACACCCTTATTTCCAACATATATATAATTACATATATAAATATAATTAAAATATAGTTAAATCCGGTCCGACCGGTCCGGCCACCAAACCAGTAAGGCGTCCGGTTCGACGTCCGATCCGGTTCTGAAAACATTGGTTAAAAACAATTTATTTTTCATATCTCTTAGCGGGTGTGTTCCCTTTGCAGACTAAGATTTAATGGTGCTTATTTTTTCTATATAGTTAGCAATTGAACATTTGATTTTTATATTAACAAATATAGTCTCCTCTCTTTACTAGAAATTAATAGATTTTCTTTGGTTGGTTAATGAAAACTTTGCACATGGCCACCTCTTCTAGGATTGCACCTAGTACGCAAACATAATTAAATGAGGAGTTTCTACTTTTATTCACAAACATCTAAAATGTAAATTAAAATATTTTTTTCAACGGTTTATTTGAATTTACCTTTAGTTACATATTACAAATGTTATTTATAAGTTTGGATCAAACTCCTTTGATAAATATATTTTCATTAGGGTTTTAAAAAATTCATGTCTTACAACGCTATATCCATCCTCATCATTAACTATATCTACTTATTTAATATAATACATTTATTATTTATTAAACTCGTTTAATGTTTTTTTTTTGTAGTTGTGGATTCATTACCAACTATTGCTCTTATGATAGGTACGTGGAGTAGACCTAGAGTTTGGGTGAGATACAGATAGAAATGAGTACTTTGCTGTCACTCAATTTACTGTTTATACAGACAAAGATCTTTCTGGAAATATTACTGATAACTACGGCGGTGGCGGCGGCGGTGGTGGGACTGCAGGACAAGCGTCTCTCGGGGTTTCTTCTAATAATGCAGGTGGTGAAGCGGTCATTCAGGCAGTGAAATCAGAAACTGGTGGTGGTGCTGATGCTGGTGCTGCCGCCGAAACAAGTATTAGCCCACGAAGAGGGTGGAAGAAATGTTGTTGAAGTTCACTCGTAGATCGACTTGATAGAGGCTCCGCCTCTTAGATTAGAGATCCTGACCAAACATGATGTTTGTTGGTGTAACTTGTAAGTAAAGTATATTTATTTTCCGTTTAGAAAAATTATGACGTGATCGTGTAAAAATTGTTGGTTTGATTCTATTTCCCCGTCAACAAATCGGTGTGTATGTGAAATAATGATTTTGTTTCAAATTAGTGAAGATAAGTATCTAATAGCATGGATTTGTTACGTTACAACATATTTATTTTTATCTACGTTTTAATATGAATTTTATTTAACTTTGGAACCGTAAGAAAAAAATATACCACTAATCAAGGTATAAACGGCCAACCCATCAAATCTACTTCAAGTTTTCGATTTTCTTAGAGTTTATTTTTTTCTTTTACACATTATGATGTGTATGGTGTTTTATAAATTGTAAACAGCTTATCATGATTTGCCCATTTATATGAACGACTCGGTGTAACTTTTTCCAAAATTGAGTTGCCAATAGAATTTTTAATCAAATCAACATGAATATTAATATACAATTTGTTGAAACCGAGCCTTACAAATTTCGACATCCTCCATGACGCACAAATTAAGGATGTCATATTCATTCTCATAAAAATTGATTTTCTCTTCTATTAAATAGTTATATTAGTTACTAATAATATTATTTATTTTTTTAGAATATAAATGTTTTTAATAAAATAATATATCTTTTTTAAGCTATTTCTAAAAATATATTTTTATGAAATAAGAATTTTTTCTAAACCATCAAACTCTTAATAAAATATGAACTATTTTAAAAATAGTTTTTTTAAAAGGTAAACTTTTTATAAACAAGAATAATTAAAATTAAGAATTATAATACAAAATTTTAAAAATAAAACCATTTGTTTTTAAACAAAATGCTCATAGTTAAAAAGTTAATAATATTGTTTTATTACTTATAGTCTTCCTTAATTGTTTTTTAAATACATCTTATTTTAAAATATCAGTATATAATTATTAATTTTAATTTTATTTATTTAATTCGTATAATACACGGTTACTAAAACTACTCAGTTACTTTTGCTTACTTGAGTTTTTTATCTTATTAAATTTGCGAAGCATTTAAAAGTAACAATAAAATAAAGTAGGCGGTGACTTTTTCTTTTGTGTCAACGACTCTTAAGGTCAGAGCATGCACATTAGTCCATCCAAAATTTAGGAGTAATCATAATAATATAAAATTTGGAGTCGGTATAAGAAGAATTACATATATACTTTTACAAACTTAAAAAATATCATATATAACAAACTAAAACTAATAATATCATACATGCACTTGAAAACTTGTTAGACCATGAGTAATGATTAATACTAATTAATGATATTTTTTGTTACATCAAGTCAAGTCATTTTTTTGTTAAAAAACATAATTAGTGATTGATGTCCTTTCATTTTTATAAATTTAATGATTTGTGATGTTATAATAATAAATTAATAACGTTTGAGAGGCTTTTTTTAAACATAACGCCCCACCTTAATGGTGATGAGGGGCATTATGCGGCGTATGTATGGGCTTAACGCCCATAACACATGTTCTTAAAGTATCAAGTTTACCGGTGTCATTATAAACAACTTAATAAATGATCACTTTACCTTTTTTCTCAAAATTTTAGAATTTTATATTTACCTGTTTATCACCATATACTAAACTTTCATCCAATTTATCATTGTAAATCCATCGTTCAAGTAATCCTATAAGTCCTTCAATTTATTAGATCTCCAAACTTTTGAAATTGGTTATTGAAAAGTTATATACGCAAACTAAAGAAATCCCCACATTATTAACGCGAATCATGTTAGTAATATATTGATTACTAGCTTTAGTAAACCCGTGTATTACACGAGTGAATAAATAAAATATTAATATAATAAATTTATTAATTATACAATGATATTCTAAGATATGATATGACTGAAATAATTAAACAACGATCTCAACTTTTCAAAATTTTGTTTTTAATTATTTTTAAAAAATAAGTAATTTTGTTCCAAAACAAACTGTATAAAAACTCATTTTTAAAAATTTACTTATTACAACTCCCAGTTTTGATTATTTTTGTTTTTAAAAGTTTAACTTTTAAAAGTTTAACTTTTTAAAAATATCAATATTTAGAAATAACATTTATAAATAGATTTTTTTCTTAATTTATTATATAATAAAAAGTAAATAAATAATATTATTAGTAGTAAAAGTAATTATTTAATAGGAGAGAGAAAAAAATTTTTTTTAATGATAATGATTATGATGCTGATACGTGACACCCCATTTATTTTTTTATTAAAATATAAAGATTTTAGACATAACCCTCTCACACTACGACAAGATTTTATTTAAGATGAAAGAAAAGAATTACACGACACCAACACTGTGACTATGCTTAAGTAAGTTGGACCAGGAAATGTACAATACAAAGGTGAAGAATATTATACTTATGATTATAGTTGGTAAATAATAATTTACTTATGATGATGGTTTGTAAAAACTTCATTGCATGCTTTGTAAGATGTCTCCTTTAACTTTGGTCTATTGCAGCCAAGCTGTTAAGGTAATTAGTTAACTTAAAAAGATATCCAAAATACTTGGAAGCTCAAAGGTAAGTAAATCCTAACAGACCTAAGTTTTCTTATGTTTATATATACAACCGATTATTTTATAACATATGATATAATTAGCGTTAAATTTGATTTATTCGTTAAGATTTGTAAAAATAACTATTTTTTTTCTAAAGAATAAAAACATAAATTTATCTTTAAAAGTTTCATAAGTTGTTTTATTTTCAATCCAAAAAGTTTCTGTAATTGTTTCAATTTATTCAAAATAATAAAACTTTTGAAAGTAAATTCATATTTCTAATCTTTTGAAAAAATAATTACTTTCATCAAATTTTAAAAAGCAAAATTAAAATTAACTCTAATTACAATTTGTTTACCAAGTGTAATGGAAGTTGTTTCGACTTCAATTTGACATTAAAATTCAGTGATGTGATGTATTGATGCTACTCTTTATAGGTTGAAAAAAGAATCATAATTATGAAACTGGGTTCTCGACTGTGTTGGTAATTATGAGTTGTTACATCTTGATTGTTTGTAACATAATTTTATATAAAGCAATGAATGTGTACAATAGATTCTATTGTTTTTTATGGGTCAAGATATGTGCGGGAATTATTTGATAGTTTGTGACGGATTTTTTGATACCTTTATTTCATAATTCCTCCGAAAGGAGTGTGGTGTTAGTAGGCTTGTAGGCTTCTATTTTTTGATGGGTCAGGTATCAAGAACGAAAAAAAAAAGAATTAATAAGAAACTTATGGTATGATGTTATCTTCATGTATATATTAACCTATATTATTTAATTAACAAACATTTTGTTCACTTTACACTGTACAGGTGACAATAAAATTTGACTGAATTATAATTTTTATAGTTGGTAGCCGCTGCATCGCAAGATAGATAATTAAACTATATTGATGATACAAATATGAAAACTAATAGACACACAATACAATATATAACGAAAATTTGATAAAATATTAAATAACGAGTACCAAAGTGCATATTGGCATGTGTTTCAAACTGCATCGCGCGAACAACTTAGTAGTTAATTAATAAAGCTATTGGTTATTTACATGATGGGAAAGAATGCAAGTTAACTTAACTCTCCTTATAATGCCCTTTTGATGTTGGATAATCCAGCTAACTTTTGTTTCTTCTTTTTTAATGTTTTTCCCTTTGTTTTGTTTTTTTGTTAGGTTTTAGTTTCTAGCTAACCTCTTGTTTTAATACTAGTGGCCCTTCAAAAAGAGAACTACGAGCATTCATATCAACAATCTTATCTTCACCTCTATCTTTAAAATATAATAAAAACATGAAAAAATTGTAATTTTATTTATACATGATCAGGTTCCTCATCACCTATAATTTTAGAAGAAACCTGAATAATCCCTCACATTTAGGGTTTACCACATATTTCCCAAATCTATTATTGTATACTTTTATAACGAAGAATTACATATATCCCTTTATAAACTTCATCAATTATATATATATATTATATATATATATATATATATATATATATTTAATTTAAAGTTTTAATTACATATATCCCCTTGTAAAAAGTAATTAATTAAATATATACCCAAATTAAAAGTCTAATTTCATATATCCCCTTCTAAAACTTAGTTATTACATATATACTCAAACTAAAAGTTTAATTACATATATCAAAATAATTAAGCATATATATTACATATTTACTAGTTTTATTACTTTTAGTAAAAATAATTTATATAATTGTATTTTACTCTTGTTTCTATTATACTATAAAATTATATTTTTTCTTCTTTACTTGCTTTTTTGAGTTTTGAGTATTTATTAATATTTCTATTCTAAAGTTTTATGTTCTTTTTATTTTTTTACCTTTTTATGCTAAATTTTTTCCTAAAGTGTTTCGTACAGGTAACTAAAAAATTAACATAAAAAAGGTAAAAGAAAAACAAAAAGAACATAAAAACTTTAGGATAGAAATAATAATAAATAATCAAAACTCAAAAAGCTAGTAAAAAGGAAAAAAAAAATAATTTTATAGTTTATTAAAAATAAAAATAAAATACTAATTATATAACTTATTCTTAATAAAAAGTAATCAAATGGATAAATATTTAATATTCATGTTAATAAAGCAGATATATGTAGTTAAACTTTTAGATTAGGTATACATGTAATTAACTAAGTTTTAGAAGAGGATATATGTAATTAAACTTTTAATTTGGGTATATATGTAATTAACTAAATTTTACAATGGGATATATGTAATTAAAATTTTAAACTGGACATATATGTAGCTGATGAAGTTTATAGGGAGAAATATGCAATTCTCCCTTGTTATAAATGGTTATGAGTAAAAAAAATAAAAAATAATACATAATAAAAAACTAAGTGTTATTTAATTGAAATAAAGATATATATGAAGAAGTTGATGTGAAAAACTTTTAGAATATAAACAAAATTTCTAAGCAATAGTTTTTTTTTTGTTACTTTTGAGGATGCAATATATGGGAATAAGAAAGTTAGTAGGAATACTCTAATGGAGACATATGCCGTTAGGAAAAAAAATAATAAATCCATGTCACATTCAAAAAAAAAAAACAAAAAAAAAAAAAACTAATAAAGCCATATGTTCCCACTAGCAGCGGACATTGTAGATTTGTAGTAAAAGATATTAGGTACGCGAAGTGCAGCTGCTTCAAGCTATAAATAGTAGCGATAACAAATATATCCGCAAAGATTTGAAAACTGTAGAAACAAACTAATCAGATCGGAGATCGATCGATCATCGATCGTCCATCGTCCCGATGATGGAGCAAAGAACAGGAGAAGTGAGAGATGATCAGGACGAGCTACAATTCGTAGGCGATGGGGTTACGTTTAACTCGACCGAGGATGTTGAAGTGAGAGATGAGAAAGATCACCAAAAGGCGGTTGGCGACGAGGGTGGTTTAACACTTTATAGATCACGATCTCTCAATGATGCGAAAAAGCAAGAAGCCATTATAAATCACCTGAAGTTTGTGCGGGATACAAGTGGACTTGATAATTACAATGCTGTCACACCTTTAGGTGGTGTAACACTTGATAGATCACGATCTCTCGATGATGCTAAAAAGGAAGAAGCCATTGCTAACTTTACGAAATTGGATTTTCTTGTGGTAAAGGGTCATTTAAAGAGTTCTAGTATTCAGCATGATGGGACTGTGGAATACAACCTAGAGTTCGGGCCGGATACAAGTAGACTAGATTACTTTGCTGTCACGCCTTTTAGTCCTAACTACAAAGGCGAAGATCACTCTGGCATTGGTGGCGGTGGCGCGACTCGACAATCAGTTTTAGGCAAGACATGTAACCAGGCCTCTGGTGCTGGTTCTGATGCTGGTGCTGGTAAAAGGTCTTTATTTAGTGATTGGTTGCAGTGGTGGAAGAAAAAAGTTTCGAGTGAAGTTGATCGGCCTGTGGAATGACTTAATCATGTGAACTTGTTTGTTTGATTCTTTCTTTACCAATAAGCTTTTACCTTTTTATCAATAAACAGCCATTTGATTGATTCTACTATTTCATTTGTTTTCTTGGTTGTTGATAATATTTATTTTCTTTTTTTAATATTATATATCTACTTCTGCACTTATAAAATTACATATTAAAATTACATATCGTTTTAAATCATACTTTAAGACCGTTTTACGTTATGCGTTAAAAACTTATGTTTTATAAAAATTACGTAATTTTTCAAGTTTATAATGGAATATATGTAGTTCTTTTTCATTTTTTTTTATTTTCAAGTTAAATAAAACCAGTTCCATTTTCCTCGATTGGAAACAAAAAAAGAAAATACAAACTTCAAATTAAGATGAAATATGAATTTGATTTTTCGAGTCAAATTATAGCCCAATTTGACTTAAGATATTGATTTTAATTTCGAGTTACGAATTTACACACTCTGATATATGTTTGAATGAACCCAGTGTATATCTTCGAATTTGAATCAATTTTTCAATTCTTAAATGAATCTAGATTGAAAAATCTCAATTTTAACAAACAGATTCAAATAACCTAACAAGTATCTGATTCAATAAACACCTTAGATACCACACATGTTGAAATCAATGAGGGCCATAATTTCAAGACATATTTACAACAAAGTATACATTCATAGTTTTTTTTTCCTTTTTTTAAACAGCTAATTAGATAATTGATAAAATGACAAACTATTCATACAACCGATCATCTCCATTACATTCATAGTTATATTTTAAGTTTAGGTTAAACTTTGGGGAACCTAACTCCAACTACATAAGTTTTTTTAGTATTTAGGCCACAAAGTGGTAATCGGGGAACGATTTTCCCCGGGTTTCTCCATTGCTTCACCACTATTATCCCTGTCACTACGAATCCCAACCCTCCACATGTCTTTCCTAATTTTTCCCCACTCCTCTAGCCGGAACGACTCCCATCAGCCTTATTAACATTCATAATATAGTACATCACATTTATACACATGATGTCTACTTACATCCAAACTTTTCATTTTAACTTAACCGATGGTTGATTCGATCAACTCTACTCAATCATTTTAGTAGTTGTAATGTTATATAGAGGGTTGACCTTTTATAGATAATATTTTCCTCAAATATGATAAGAAATTCCTATCAATGCAATTCATGTTTTGCTTAAAAAGAGGCAACACAATGTTGTATTATTGTGAGCTAACTAGTCTTTCTTTCCAATTAATTTGACAAGTTGGTGTTGACTTTGTTAGAGAATCTCTTGCAATTACAGGTCATGACCAAATGTTTCTCGATAAAACAATAATTATAATACGATGTAATAGTGTGAAACTAAACGTTTATTGTTAGAATATTAATAATTATGTAATGATTCCAACTAAACTAAACACAACAATGCATATGGGCAGACTTGAAGGCGATATTGTAGTAAAAAATATTGTGGTTAGTTGCAGATATCGCAAGGTATGTAAAGTAGTTATGCTTAATTTTTGCATAGTGACATATGATGTTTATATCTGATGAAATCATATGGGTTTACTTCCTATAAAATAAATAACATATGGAATTTATTGATCCTGCCTCCGATAATATAACCCATTCTATGAAAGAATTGTTCTAATTTGGTTGCTTGAGCGCACACTTTATTGCTTGAAATCACTTAACCACGTTCATTCGAAAAACCAAAAATAGTAATTAAAAAACCATCTAAAGACATAAACATATGCTCCTACAATACAAAATAATGACCCATGATAAACACAAACTAAACATCTAACCTACTATAAATACACAAGAAAATAAACTTCCTGATTGACATGACTTTAACACTTTCCCATCAAGATTAACCAATTCACCCTCTCAATTTTGATGTTGATCTTGTTGCTTTTGCAATCTTCCCTTGTTATAAAACATCAGGTTTTGTTGTTCTTGCTTTTTGCTCGTTCTTGATTTTTTTTCTTGTTTGTTTTCTTTCTTGCGTCTTGCGTTTTGCTCTTGTGTTTTCTTTCTATCTGAATCACAAAGATTTGAGATCTCTAGTTGTTCTTGCAGCTCGTTACAAGCCATATAGGACTTGGATCTTTCCTTTGCTATACGATCACTCATATTAGGTCATTGCTACTTGCTTCAATTCGTTCTTGCTTGCTAGCGTTTTTGCTTTTCTTGCTATAACAATAATCACTTTTCTCGCTGATCTTACTATTAATCTCGATTTTTCTTGATGCCTCTTATTTTAGGGAGAATTAAATATATCACCCTATAAACTACATTAATTACATATACACCCAACTTAAAATTTTAATAACATATATCCCATTGTAAAACTTAGTTAATTACATATATACCTAAATTAAAAGTTTAATTACATATATTCCCTTCTAAAACATAGCTTATATACATATATACTCAAACTAAAAGTTTAATTACACATATCCGCTTTATTAAATATAAATATTACATATTTACTCATTTTATTACTTTTATTAAAAATAACATATATAATTAGTATTTTACTTTTTCTTATTAAACTATAAAATTTTGTTTTCCTTTTCTTACTTGTTTTTAGAGTTTTGATTTTATTAATATTTCTATACTAATATTTTTTGTGTTCTTTTTGTTTTTTATCTTTTTATGCTATTTTTTTTCTCGGTATGTGTACAACACACTTGCAGTCTCATTATGCAACATAAAAATATGTGTTCAGATCATGTTGTATAACAATACTTGAAGTGTCTCGTACAAGAACGAGAATTTTTTTTAGCATCGACAGGTGAAGACAAAAAGTACATAAAAAAGGTTAGTATAGTTTTTATTAGTAAACAGTCAAAAGTCGAAAAGCTAGTAAAAGAAAATACATAATTTTATAGTTTAATAAAAATAAGAGTAAAATATTAATTACATAAGTTATTTTTAATAAAAGTAAAAATGGGTATATATGTAATATTTATGTTTAATAAAGCGGATATATGTAATTAAACTTTTAGTTTGAGTATATGTGTTGTTAGTTATGTTTTAGAAGGAAATATATGTAATTAAACTTTTAATTTGGGTATATATGTAAGTAACTAAGTTTTATAAGAAGATATATGTAATTAAAATTTTAAGTTGGGTATATATGTAATTGATGAAATTTATAGAGGGATATATGTAATTAAAATTTTAAATTGGGTATATATGTAGTTAATGAATTTTACAAGGAAAAATATGTAATTGTTCCCTTGTTTTATGTCATTTTGATTTCTTGTTGTTGATCGATTGTAACTTATTGTAACTTATTGATCAACACCCTTGATGCTTTCTTCATTTCTCGGTCTGATTACAAAACATTACGATCAACACCCTTGTTTTATGTCATTTTCTGTTATTTTTTATCTCAAAAAAAATTACAGTTGAACAGTCTATGAACTTTTGTTTTTCTTTTAATGGCCTACTCGTTTGAGTTCTAAACTCTAATAGTCTAATGTAAAGGAGAAATATGGGCTCGCAAACATTGTTGTCATGTGACTTGATTACTGATTTGAGCCCACTAATAGTGAGCCCACTAATGTTTGGTCTAAAAGTCAGAAATAAATTAATACATACGAGCTGAATCACAAAGAAAGATGTTTCAAAATTTGTTTATCTAAACTCTTGCTATGTAATATCGATACATCCGTAGACCTAAATGTGTAACATCAAGAACAAATAAAAAAACACAATGAGTTGTTTGGACATATAATAATTGGATGATAAACGGCGGTTGCAAGCGATGCCGCTTTACTCTTCACATATTTATGAATGTCTTACGATTAGAACATTGTTGTGTATATTCAACTCTCATAAAAAAAAATATTTTAGTTATTTAACCCCTATCTTCACTTCACCAAATTCTTTTACTATTTTGTAGTTTGAATCAATTGCGCCCGGTTCGAGTATCAGAGTTTGTACTTTTTGGTTTTATGTTTTCTTTTCTTTTTTCTTTTACTCTTTCATAATTTTCTTTACTAGTTACCTTTTTTTGAGAGTTTTGTTGTTTTAATGTCAGATTCTATTTACATTGAAATCTGCTACATAATATTTTTATTTATTTATACTGAAGAGTAACTTCACATGTTATATATACGTACTTAATCGCGTTAATATCATTGTCACAAATGCGTGTAACAATTTTAATAAGCACACCCGCGGGCTTAATTTCTTAGAAGTTCCTTACACATAAATATACATGATCTCCCTTACTATAATATATCGACAGATTAATCCCAGATTGGTAGATTATGGCATTGGGAGTATATATGTGTCATTCATATTCATATTCATACTATATTATAAAAATTAATTCTTGTGTTTAAAATCATGTGATGCTGGATGGCAAAAAGTTATTAAATTATATAGGAAACCATTCAAAATGCATTATTCCTAACTATTAAATTGATGAAAATATATAGACAGAATGCACAAGCTGCACCAATGGGAATTGATCCGACCTTTAAGGCATGTTTCCATGTATCATGAATGTATTATGATCTCCCATGTACGGGTGACAACAAATTTGTCATATTTTACCATCACGCCACCACTGTCAATTACTAGAAAATAGACATTTGGCCCGTAATGCGTGTCATAAAATAATACATTCTCCGTCTAAAACTAGATATCAGATCACCATCGCTGTCCGCCGCCACTATTCTCCTTCCAAGTTCCAACCCCCCACCCACCGCCACCGCCACCGCATTCACTTGCAGCTCGGTTATTAAATTTTTATTTAGTATGTCATATTAAACCAGATTGTTTTTTCAAGCCTGGTGATGTACAACAAAGTCCTTGCTCATGTTTAACTTATTACAGTTCTTGTACTTGTATACTAATATGATATAAATTTAATTAATTATCTTCTTTAGATTACCGGTTTGAGTACCAGAATGTCATTAGGGCTAATTCCCTAAGCCCTCTAATGTTGATCTCGTTTGGTGTTGCGGCTTGGATTCAAGCTCGGAGATGGATCTGGACGCTAGATTGACATAAACCCGATGATGATACCTGACCTCGATATATTTGTAGTGACATATAATATTATCTGCGGACCCATGAACAAGACATGCTTGGTGTTCTCTTTGAAATGATTAGATCTTTTCTATTCGTGCTCTCTTCATGATTCTCATATCTATATTCACGACTTTCGTTTTCAAATCTAAAGATCTTTAGAAACATCTATTTGCTTTTCACAAAGCAGACTTTCTATTATACAAGAAAAAATAATAATAATAATTAATGCTACATTTTTTATAAGAGTATTCACAGTGGGTTTTTTTACCTTTATTTATATAATTACATTAAAAATCACTATATTTTCTCTCCCATTTTAAATTTAATAATATATTTTATACCATTATCATTATTTTTTTTTCTTTCATTCACTCACAATCACTTTAAAAAATATTAAAAAAAATTATAAGGATTAAAAAGTGATTCTTCAAATATATCAATCTACAATAACATTTTTCCTCTCATTCACTAAAAACCATTCCATATAATATACCAAACACACTCATATATTTTTAAGTACTCCACTATTAATGATTGACAACATGTTGTAGGCAAAACATTTTAAGATGACACTATATTTTCCCTCAACTCCGACAATCTTTATAGCGATGACAAGTTGTCGCCTTAGGACATGAGTAGCAAAAATTTAATGAAGACTATAATGACACATCTATATTCTCTATAGCCCCAGTTATTCCAATAACAGTTGCCTTCGTTATGGTCTTAATCATGTTCTTGTAGTGTGTGTCTTGACTTTAACTCAATGGTTGATTTTATCAACTTTAATTCAACGGTTGCTTAAATACACTTTAATTCAACGGTTGCTTCGATCATCGCATTGGTTTGTTTGAATTTTGTAGATTATCTTTTTCTCAATCTAGCCAGAATTCCTTTCACATTGCGGGGCATAAATTGACAAATTGGCGTTGACTTTGCCAATCACGTCAACTAAAATCTTGCAAGTAAATAAAATACACCAAAACGCTTCATAGTGAGAGATTTTAAAATTTGTTTTCATGGTTGTTTTTCATGATTTTAAAGGGAGAGTAGATGATGTGAATAAAATAAGATGTGATTTGAAGAAGAGAATGTGTGTTAAAGTTTTTGGCTAAAAACTTATTTTTTGAGTATCTGAGACGACTAAAACGGTGTTTGTTTTTTACAAAAACCTCTTCTTCACCTTTTCATCTGTGCACGCAAACACGGAAAGAGGTTTTGAGTGCGTAAAGTGTTTGTTTTTTGAAATACGTTTCATTAAAAAAACGTCTTCCTGAGATCCGTATGAAGAAGATGTGGACCTATGTCTTCTAAGATCTTCTAACCTATTCTCACTTCTTATTATCATTCTCTCCTCTCACTTCTTAAACAACTTTCTATCCTCATCTTCTCTCACCGGTCACCACCGCCTCCACCTCCCCCCAACCGTCGCCGCGTGCCCTCCCCTCCGCCGCGCCCTCCCCTTCGCCTGCTATTGCACAATTTGATCCTAAATAATTTCTTTTATTTGGGATAATTGGCCACATCAACCCAAACCTACGAGAATAATCATTGATTTGATCTGAATTTTGAGTTGGTTTTGACATTATTTTGAGTTGGTTGTGAAATTGTTTTGTAGTCTGAATTTTGAGTTGGTTGTGAAATTGTTTTAAAAGTCTACAGATGTTAAAAACAAACAATTTTTTTCTTGTAAATTGCAGACATTTGGTTCACCTTTTCTACTGCAGATGTGATTCACAGACTGCAGATATTTTCCTGCAGAAAAACAAACAGCATCTAAAAAAAGAGAAGAGAGATGGATGATTTTTTGAGATTTAAAAAAATGATGTGCAAAAGAGATAATAGATTAAAAATATGTTTTTTTCAAATTCATTATTGGTGATGCTCAAACCTCATGTTAATCATTTATTAAGTAAAACATTAGTTAAACTTCTAATTGAGTCCTCATGTCATCACAATTTGTCAAATTCTACTAATAAATTTTATTTATAAGGCAAATTTAATTTATAAGATATTGGCTGATAATAATTCAAACTATTAGTTTGTCTAATTATTTTACCTTTCATTTTTGTTACTGAAACCAATCCTACTAACATAACCATTCATTAATATACTTTGATTTTTATTTGTTTTGTTCACAATGATGATCGTGAATAAAATAGAAACATGCAATAGAATGGAGTAAAAAATTAATAGAAATTAAATGTAAATTAAACGATAATTTTGTTATCAAAATTACTCTTATTGTCTCTTAACAACAAAAATAAAAGTTAGAATTATTATTAGTCAAACTAATAGTATGAATTATTATTGATCAATAAGTTATAGTTTGAATAAGTAAAATATAATTTTTCATTTTTATAAAGGAAACGTAAGTTAAAGTTCTAATTGGGTTCTACCATCGACAAGAGAACTTTACGATGACTCAATTAATAATTTGTGTGGTCCTTGGGATTTGTAAATCAAGTGAAAGTAATATAACTTTTGAACGTATTACGTCAACATGTTTCATCGTTTTCTTGATGCGATCTAGGAAATTAAAGTAAATACATAATGGTATATATTAGGTCATTAACTACCAAGTACAGAGGAATTCTATAAGGCAACTTGTAGTTATAAATTATTCAGGTGAGTTGAGTCTTGACTACTGTCGTCACATACGCGAATTCATTGTAGAAGTAGTCTCAACGAATAAATATATATAGTAGCAGGAACTAATCGTTAGAAACACAAAAGAAATAAAACCATTCCAAACTCATGGCGGATAGAGAAAAGTAGATAGGGGAGACGAGAAAGAACCTACGTGAAAGCAAAAGGTTGGTGAAAGCAACGACTATCAGTTTAACCATTTTGAAGGCCTAAAGCAAAAGTACATGCTATTATTCTTGCATATAGAAGAGTCAACCTTACAAAGTGCTAATATGAAATTTAAAATAAAAAAGCAATCAACCCATCGACCGAGCTCATTTTTCTGCCCATGTACCGCTAAGAAGTCGTTCACATCTGCGTCCCTATAGCTCTCGGGACGTGAATGTTGACCAAGAGTTTGGGCGGTATACAAATAGACATGATTACTTCGCTCTAACTGATTTGGATGTTTATAGAGAGGAAAATCTCTCTCCTAGTAATAGTATTGGTGGCAGTGGCGGTGGTGGGACTCGACAGGTTTTTGCTGCTACTAATGGTGGTGAAGTCTCCGTCAAAAGATCAGAGCGTCGGAGCTAGTAGTGTCGCTGATAGTCATTCTATAAAATCTATTGGTGGTGAAAGACTTGGTGTAAGCATGTCAAAATGGTGGAAGAAATGCTGGCTCAAGTTAACTTGTAGAATGACTTGATCATGTAAAACTTGTTGTTTGATTATTATATCTATATGAGTCTACCGCTCCAAATTTGTGTCTTGCTTTTTGGAATTTATTGAAATCTCAATACATTTTAATAAAAGTATTAAAATATATTTTTCTTTTTTAAACGACGCCTTTCTAATTAATTTAAATCTATTTTTAATTTTACAGAAACCTATCAATTTAAATCATAAAGACTGATGAATCATTACCACAGGACGTGTAAGGGGGAGGGCATAAACATTAATATCGTAAAATAGATTTTCAATGGTATGAAAAAGATGTGTTCAAATTGTAGCGTATCATGAAATGGTCATCGCAAAAAACACTTCATTGCTTTTTCTTATAGCGCATTACCGTGTTTACTGTTTTGTAAATACGATTGCTAAAATGACGATAAAAGTTTATCTAGTTTCAACTATCGAATAAATTGGTTAAATCGAAGAAGCTCAAATCAACGTTTCAACCCGGTCATATTAATCCTAATTGGATTTACATTAACAATTATACTTATACATATTTATGCGCTTTAAACATACATAACACATTTAACACAAATTGCATTCACCATTTAACATAATATTTCACTTGTAATTATTAACATTGTATTAGACTATGTGTAATGATTTATAAATTCAAATATCACATACATCTCATATAAACATAAACCATTTTACTAAAACCCTTTAAATCAAGATTAGTGATTAACTATTGTTTGGACCTCATATTGATACAATGATATAGATAAAGTTGTGTTTGATGTCCGTTAAAGTGTTTAAAATCTTATTTTTTTAAAACGATAAATCTATCGTACTCATACACTACTCACCAACAACCAGGGTGTGTTTATTGAAATTAGAAGGTGCAGATCTGCTCCAAATCCCATGCTTCAAGCAACTAAAAAGTATACAATAATGCTTCATATTCACTCGTAAATCCCACTTTCACAATATTATTATTGTTATTATTCTTTCATTCACAATCTCGAGCTCAAATCTTACATGTTTCACCAACCTTAAAGCAACCATTCACCACCATCCCATAACCCATCACCACCCCCCGAAAATGGATCCACCACCACCCACCGCCACCGCCACCGCCACCGCAACCACCACCTTCCACCACCACCACCACCACGACGCCACCGAACCCCCGTCCTCCTCCCCCACCTGCCGCCAATGGGACGACACTCTCCCACCACCCAAACTCCGCATGATGTGCAGCTACGGTGGCCATATAATTCCTCGTCCACACGACAAGTCCCTCTGCTACATGGGCGGGGAAACTCGCATCGTTGTCGCTGATCGCCACACGTCGCTGACCGACCTCTGCTCCCGCCTCTCCGCCACCCTCCTCAACGGGCGTCAGTTCACCCTCAAGTATCAGCTCCCCACCGAAGACCTTGATTCTCTCGTGTCAGTCTCCACAGATGAAGATCTAGACAACATGATAGAAGAATATGATCGTCTCAACTCGTGTAATCCGTCGTCGAAACCATCTCGACTACGGTTGTTCTTGTTCGTAACAAAGCCCGAAACCGCGGCGTCCATGGGATCGTTACTCGACGACGCTAAATCCGAAACGTGGTTCGTAGACGCGCTAAACGGGGCCGGGTTGCTCCCGAGAGGGTTATCGGATTCCGCCCCCATCGACAACTTGCTCGAACCGAAAGATGGCGAATCGGAGATACAGCGTCAGGTGCCCGTAAATCTACCCGATTCGCCCGTGGTGGAAACGACAACGACGTCGTCGTTCGGGTCGAGTTCTTCGTCTCCTACAATGTGTAGCTTGCCACCCATTAAGGTGAAAGTTGAACCAATGATTAACCAAATGGTGGGGATTGATGAGCAGTTGTCACAGTTGAATGTGAGTGTTCATGCTCCTGTAGTTAATATAGTTGATGATGAGAGATCTGATCAAGGTAGGATGAGAAAGCCCCCGTTGCCGTTGCCGTTGCCGTTGCTACCGGTGCAGAGGAAGTTTGGACACGAGGCGTACGGTTTGCCCTCGCCCGACTCGAAACATGGTGGCGCGTATAGTTTACATTCACCTGATTCTACAACAAGGTACATAGTAAATAGTAAATATGACTGTTTTCGTATAATTTAAAGTTTAAAGATAAGATCCATAATTTACTTTAAAATGTGTTTGCAGTGACAGCAGTATCGCGTCCGCAAATTATCAAACAAAGAATACATTCAATCAAGATCCGACCGGTCAGTCTAATAGAGACACCCCGACTCCACCCGCAACCACCAATTACCAAATCCCCGACGACACACAACCGCCATCAATTCCGAAAGATCAACAACAATTCTATCAAACTAGACCACATTTCATCCAACACCAAACACTAAATAACCAACCACCACAACATGTATCATCTTACTATCAACAATACCCATTATACTTTCTTCCAGTGACACAAAACCACCCATATGCTATGCCATTACAGGCCAACGCCACCGATGCCGCCACGATAACATCATCATCCACCGCCACACTGCCACTTTACCCCACGAAAACCGTCATCCCAATGGGCAAATCCGATATTGTTACAAGTTCTGTTTATGGTACAGCTACTCCAGGCATGATTCAAGTTCCAAACAATCAGTTTCAACAACAATACATGAATGTTACTCAAATCCAACAACATCCTGCTACACCATTGCCTGTGGCTAACAATGGGAACTATGGGTATGAGTATGCCCACCCGACCCAAGACGCGGTTTATTATTCGCAGCACCACTCGATGGCTGCACCATTGGCTTCACAGTATCAGACCATGAATCCAGCATCAAGCATGTTGTTAGCACAAGTCGCGCCGCAGGCTAACCAACCGGCCCCCGAAAGTGCTAAACAATAGCAGAAGTGTTATACCAAAGGGTCATATATGAGTGTTACTGAATCAAAGAGTTGAATGTGTCGCTTTTTTTTTCCTTTTCATGTATTGTTTTGGGGGAAATAATTATGGTGATTTCTTTTTTTTAACAATGTATAACGCATAACTTCTGGTGGTAAAAAGATGTACTCTTAAATCAATTCGAGTAGTTGGGGTTTTAAATTCTGTAAGATGCAGATGTAGTGTTAAAATATACCACTGGTGATATTAACAACAAACTATTGATTCACAACTTGAATTCAGAAATCTACACAAAAGATACTACGAACCCTAACAATATTTGATTCACTAGTTCAGAAATTTAACATAAATATACACCAAGATGTTGTGTAATTCGATAACCCCAAGGCCCAAGGCCCAAGTCCCTAACAACTAAATTTCATTGCTAACTTCTTCCTCGAGCCCATTTCAGTAAAGTCCATTCTTGTTTCCAAGAGCCCATCTCAGTTAAAGCCCAATCGTTCTTGTCCCCTCCACACCCCAACCTGAACCCGACCTGATTAAAATCCGGTTATTGGACCATTTGACCCCTCTTGAAACTGGGGTGTAACCAAACCGGAACCTGGTCAAACCCGGTTTGGATTTCTTTAACCATAATGACCCGTTTTCAAAATTAAACCCGGTTTGTGCACCTCCAACAACAAGCACAAAACCATATCTCCAGTTCGTGAAACAAAAAGAAATTATAAATATATAAAATATAGGTAATGTGACACCTAAACGTATAATTGAATTAAGAAACAACAAAATATCATATTTTTAACACTCCTTTCAATTTTGTTATTTAAACATATTAAACAAACACAACTTAAAAGTTTCAAAAATAATTTAGTTTTAAATTTCTAAAGTCGTTATACAACATCAACACACTACAACAAACAATGAGCAAGTATATATATCATATTCGTAGTAGTGATGATAGGTTTAGATAACGTTCAGGGACTCAAATGGATACCGCTACAAACATACTTCACATAATTATTTTTAAATATCTGACATAAAAGTTAAAATAGTCCAAATTTAACCCAACTGAAATTGAAATAGTAAAATTAGAAATTTTGACAAACACATACAGTAAACTATGGTTTCATATTTTAAAGTTTAGAATTAATAAAATATAACGTGTAAAACCTTTAAATGAACGAACATAAACACATATATTATTAAACTTTCACGAACATAAATAAAAGAATATAATTATCGAAACGAATATAATTATCTTGTTTGTGTTGTTTACTTATTAAATTAATAAACATACACGAATTGTCTACCGAACAATTCATAAAGTATTCGCCAAGTTTGATGCCCCAAGAGCATTCACATCAACATCCACATCCATATCCACATCTCTAAATTATAGGAAAATGAGAAAAATATGTTACTTAACTCATAAATCAGGTTCTCCATCCCCTATCTTTTTAGGGAAAACCATAATAAACTCGCATGTTTTGGGGTCAATATTTATCCCTCAAATCTATCATTTTATAGGTTTTTATAAGTAGTTGTGAGTGGAGAGAAAAAAAAAATCTAAAAATTGAATAATTTAAGTTTTATTAAATAAAAATGTGGATAAATATGAGAAAGCTAATGTTGAAAACTTTTAGAAAAATGAAAAAAGTTTATAAAGAATGATAAGTTTTTGTTAATTATGTGAATGAGAATAAAAAAGCTAAAGTGAGTACTTTAAAAGTGAGTTAGAGCTAATTTAGGTGTGGTTCAAAATGCGGTTTATAATTCTGGAGTAAAATGAATATTTTAGAAAGAAAAGCAAACAAATGAATAAGATGACATAGATGAGTTCGGTTTTTCTTATTGAAGGTATTGCTATTGAAAAATAAAATAAATGATAACTTTATAAAATAGTAATTAAATTTTGAAATTGTTATAATTAGGTTATTCGTAAAGTTTTTTGTTTTCAATCAGGTCATTTGTAAAAATTTTATTCCAATCAGATCACTAAAGTTTGAAGATTGTTCTAATTAGGTCATTCATAAGTTGCAAAAAATAAAAAAATAAAGTTTTCCAAAAAATATCGACAATCTTTATAAAAACTAAATTATATTAAAAAATTTGTGAATTATTTAAAACAATAAAAAATATGAGTGACTTAATTATAACATTTCTAAAACTTTAATGACTTGATTGAAACAAATAAAAGTATTAGTGATCCAACTGAAACACTTTTAAAACTTTAGTGACCTAATTATAATAAATAAAAATACGAGTGACCTAATTAAAATAATGTTAAATTTTGATTGTTATTATTTGAAGTTTTCTCATAAAATAAAAACAGTAATCAAAATTTGTCTTTTTGACTTCTATTTCTCATATTGTGATTATAGTTTGTTAATGCGGTTTAACGCACCATAACTCACGGATCAAAATAACAGTAATCAATTTAAGAGACGTCTTTGTCTTTGCGTTGTGATGAGTATGCTTTCGTCTTAGTATATTATGTGTCTGATTACGCATATTCGTATAATTGTTACTCTAAGTAAAACAACAATAATATATAAAAGGTGGTTTTTGTTGAGTTAATAGTATCTTTGGGAGCAATCTTTCTTTTGAAGATAGAGGTAAATTTTATCTTCAACTTATCTTTTTTAGATCTACTATTTGAGTTGTATTTACCGGATATATTTGTTTGTTAAAAAGACATGTAAAAACTTTGATAAAGAAATAACAAAAAAAGTAAATTTAAAAATATATTAAACTACATTATAAATCATATATTTCATTCCTAATCCAGTAATCGTAATCAATTATGATAGTTTAGATAATAAAAACAATAAACCATTACATTACGTTGGGCGTTTCGTTAATTAAGAAAAAGCATGTTTTATATTTAGATATCATACTAGTATTAAGCCCTCGCATTGCGGCGGAGGCGTAACATCATGACAAGTAACATTAATGACACAGTACTGTTAGTGACCACTAACACCAGAATAATTCGTATTAAGAATAAATAAAAACAAAAAATAAAACTTATTGAAAAGTAAGCGTAAAAGCGTTGTACCACGCATTCGAAACTTAAAATATATAAAAATAAGTTGATGCAGGACCAACGTATTGCGACGGAGCCATTAAACATGGAAAAAATAAGCGTAAAATATTAAACTACACACACGCGTTGTGGCGTGTTAACTCGCAAAATTCAAACTAAACGTAAGACGGGAAATTTGTAAAATATGAAAAATATAGGGAAGCGGAGTTGAAACTAAAAGTATATTGTGGGTAAATTGTAAAATATGTAGAAGTTTTGGATTAAAATAAAAGAGTTAAAGATAAAAAAAATAAAAAAGAAAAAGAAGAAGGAAGATGGGTACAACCCACGAAAACACATGATACAATCCTAATAACATACAAAAATTAATAATTAGTATTATATATAATTTTCAGCTTGTAAAAATCTAAATAAGATATGTCATGTTGAGATGTTCCTTTCAAAGCTTTTAGTTAAAAAGATGAGATACAATTATTATTTATGCATAAAATTCTGAATATGTGGATTAAAGGGTATAAAAAAAATAAAAAGGCAACACATTTTGTTTATATTCTTTCAACAGAAAGCAATACATTACTTACCACGGAGCTAAGATGATGGTTATATTTACTAGCATGCCAAACGTGTGCATTATAAACAATATCATTAATAATATAATCGCTTTTGTTATAATAAAAGTTTAATAATACTTACATAAATCGTAGTTAAAAATAGTTAATATTTGTAAATGTAAGTTGTTTACTTGTAAAGGTTTTGATACAGTAGCATGTTTTCGCTTGTAGAAAAATATACAACTATAGTCATGTTTTTATTTTTCTCATATGTGCGTACATTAATAAATGGTGTGTTGATTAGAAAATGATAATAACAAATTTTTATGAATGTTAAGCAACTCACGAATTATATAAAAATACATACCACGACGTGAGATGTTAAAAAAAGTCGGACTGATGAGTGTTATTCCTAAAAGACACAACCTCTTGGTTATGAGACTTCCACTTACCACTAGGGTCTCAACCTTTATCATTTTAGATCTAGTAATACTTTAAGTTTTAATCACTTTATTATTATAAAACTTATAAAATTAAAAGCATAAATTATTCAATCGGTTAAAAACTTTAACTGTTTGAATAAATTTATTGTCATATTATATAGATTTTAGATAGATTCGCATAATTATAGATTATACATTATCTAATTATAAAAACCTTGAAAAAGGGATAAATTTTACCAAACTCAATTTTAAATGTAACAAAAATATGTGTGTTTTCCCCTTAAATAGACCGTTTTAACACCTACACGACCTACCTTACATTTTCGTCATGTATGTTAGCTTTTTTTTTCTTTTAACAAGCTTTTTTATTTATAGTGACTCATCTTTAGCTAACTGAACTTATAGCGTCTAAATATACCGCACACAAACATAAAACTAGATATGTTCAAAAAACCGGTTCGGGAACCGGTTTGGGCAAAAAAACCGGAACCGGTTTGAGGCCCAAACCGGTTTCAACCCGGCCCGAACCACCGTTCCCTACCGTTTCAGGTTTCTACGATCCAAACCGGTTTCAAACCGAACCGGCCCCCTAACCGGTTTCAAAACCGATTTACAAACCGGTTTCAAAACCGGTTTTTCAACCCGGTTACCGTTACCCAACGGCTGTATAGCAGTTTGTACCCTATTTTTGACCGTTGTTTTTATTTTTTTTACCATTATACCCCCACTAGGTTAGTATATATATGTATTTGATGTTTTGGTTGAATCACAACAACTTATAACACTCTCTACTCTCAAAAATCTCAAAAACGCTCTCACAAATACTCTCTACTCTCAAAAATCTCAAAAACACTCTCATAATTCACAAATGGCTTCATCAAGTGCTCAATTATCTGTTGGTTGTGAATCGTCTTCAAGCAACTTGGTGGTAGCAATCCTTCCTACGAATAGGAACCCCAAAGTATGGTGCAGTTACGATTTATGTCAAATGGCTAGCAGTCCAAACAAGGCTCGTTGCAAGTTTTGTCATAAGTTTTTCAAAAAAGATGCAAACACAACGTTGGAAAACCATATTTCAAATAAATATTGTAAAGCGTTAAAATATGAACCTTCTCAAGGTCAAGCTTCGATGACAAACGAAGAAAATATTTGGGCTTATAACGTTGATGTAGTTCGGGAGCAAATGGCGCAATTTGTAATTCAAGAAAGTTTGCCATTCAAACATTTCGACAACGAACGTTTGACTCGACTCATTCAACGAACTCTCCAACCACGTTACACCAATGTAAGTCGTGCTACTCTTCAAAGAGATTGTTTAAAAATATGGAAAAAAGCTAAAAATGAATTAATATCTTATTTTGAAAATTTAAAAACCGTTGTTAACTTAACTAGTGATGTTTGGTCGACACCTCACGGTTCACCGGACTCATACATTTGTGTCACCGCCCATTGGGTTGAACCCGATTCGTGGCAAATGATGAAACGTACGATTGCGTTTGAATTGTTTGATTATCCTCACACCGGCCAAAACATTTTTTATCTTATTGATAAAGTTATTCAAACTTATAAATTAGAAAACAAAATATTTTCTATATCTTTTGATAATGCGTCAAATAACACTCTTGCGATAGATCATTTGAAATTAAAATATAAACCAATTTGTGAGGGTATGTTTTTTCATAGTCGATGTGTTGCGCACATCATAAACTTAGTCGTTCAAGACGGTTTAAAAACGATTGAAACAGTTAAAGATTCTTTTAAAAGAATGTTACGTGATATTTTTAGTAACAACCAAAGATATACTAAATATCGCAAGTTTTGTAAAGACGCAAATACCAAATGTTTAGGCGCGAATTGGGACGTACCAACACGATGGAATTCCACTTGTAACGTGTTTGAAAAGGCTATTGAACAAAAAGAAAGTTTAATAGCCTTTCATAATAGTTTGGTAAGTCGGGAAAGACAAATTCTTACCATCCATCGGGTTGGGTCATTATCGAAGAAGTAACAAAAATGCTTCAAATTTTTTAAAAACGCAACTACGTGTCTTTCTGGAGTTTATTACCCAACGAGTCCGTTAGTACTTCACCAAATTTATTTAATGACTTCAAAATTGAATGAATTGTCAATTTGCTTGAAAGATTATTTGAATGACATGAAAAGAGTACAATACAAACGTTCACTTGAAGGAGAACTGGAATATGAAGCAGAATTATTTGAGGACGAGGTAGAGAGCGTATTGACACTAGGAATGATTGATTATGAAGCGACATATGATGATTACATTCGTAACAGTTCTGGTTCTTGTGGCGATGAATAAACGTACAAGTATAATACGAGTGAAGAAACGACTATGTTAAATGTTTAGTTTTAAAGATTTTTATTTACCCTTGTATGTTATTTAAATTTTATAATGTTTATAAAACTATTGTTTAAATGTTTAAATTGTTTAAATGTTTATAAATGTTATAAATTGTTAAAAAATTTAAATTGTTTATAAATGTTATAAATTGTTTAAATGTTTATAAATGTTATAAATTGTAATTGTTTAAATTGTTTATGAATGTTATAAATTGTTTAAATGTTTAAATTGTTTATAAATGTTATAAATTGTTTAAATGCTTAAATTGTTTATAAATGTTTGTAAATAGTATATATATATATGTTTATAAGTGTATTAAATGTTTATAAATGTTATAAATTGTTTAAATTATATAAATTTTTTTATGTTTTAATTAAATGTTTAAAATTTTATTTGAATATAACAAAAATCCAAATTAAAAAAAACCGGTTTGGGCCGAACTGGTTTGGGCCCGAACCGGTTCCAAACCGACCCAAACCGATTTGATAAGGTTGGGTTTTTTGCGTTTGAAACCGGTTCGAATCCGAACCGGTTTGGAGCCAAACTGGTTTTGATCGAGTTTGACCAAACCGATTTCGGTTTGGAACCCGAACTGGTTTGGGCCCCCAAACTGATTTGTACATATCTACATAAAACCCTTCAAATAGATGCTAGTGTGGTCACAGAAAGGTTGTTCTTGTTTCGTTTTCACATGACATATTCGTTTTGAACCTTAATATCAAATTCTTCAAACTTTTTTATCTAGTTGACAACCTATGGTAGATAAATACAACATTGTGGTTTTCGTTGTCTTTTTGTAATTATGTTAATGTGGTAGATTTTATATATATAAACGAACTACTTGTAGTTTTAAAAAGTCATTTATAATTAAAAAACAAATAACCCGTGAAAATATTTAGTATTTAGAATGTTTAAGATCGCCATCACTATCTTAATATTTTACGATATGTGATTTTGATGGATTACCTAATGGACCGGTAGACTTGCATACAAAATTATCTAGTAACCTAATTTAGTAGTAACGATACCATGTTGTATAGCATTACTGTACATGCTAATCCACAAATAACCTGTTGTTGGACGTGTTATCAGAAGTGGCGGAGCTTGAACACTCCCGTATAAAGACCGGGGCGAAGTTAATTTTTTAAGGGGGGAGGGACTTGATATTTATATAAAAATTTATACTAACGGGCCAAAAATTTACACTGTCAAACTAAAATTTAATATTACCGATGAAAAAAAAAGGGGCGGCGGCCCTCCCGGCCCCAACTATCCTCTGCCCTTGGTTGCCAGTCACTAGACCACACCTTCAAAGCCTTTGGTGTTGTTTATCACTCATCTACAAGCTCATACATGTAGAATCCTTGTGTAGTCATCTACCATTGAGGAGATTGCTCCCTTTTGAGATTCGTCATGATCGTCAAGGTCGTATCTTCGTGTCAAACCCGATCCAATAGTGATGGTCGCGCTGCCCCTCATACCTCCTTAAACGCATGTGGATCCTCATTGACAAGATATATATCATGTTTACTACTAATTCGAAAAATGACATATCATGAACAAACATACTTTGTTTAACAAACTTATACCAATGTAACGTTAAAATAAAGGTAGCAAGACAAACACATGAAAATATTGGTAACAAACTAAGGAATGATTAATTGTTTCCCGTAATACTTGTACAAGTTTTGCTACGTATTAATATGTTATACATACACAAAAAAACAAAAATGTACACATATATTGTAACCATAGTGGTACCTAGTAAATCTCAAGTTCTCAACCACAATCAAGCTATTAGTGAGCTCTAGGAGATGGGATGTAAGCAAAATTTACCTTTATTACAGGCAGGATCGACTTAATGTTTTCTGGGACCCTAATCGAACTAAAAGAAGTGAGACCCTTTTATAAAATGCAATCTAAACAAAAGCAACATAATCAACTTTCTTTGAATAAAAACAATAAATCAAAGAAAATTTGATATACTAACCGTGAGTCGTTGATAGTTAATTTCTTTGAACAAACAAGAGGCAAAAAAGGGCTAGCCGATGACGATATTGATTGAAGAGAAATGAACTTAAAATGGGTCGTTTGCTTTGTAAATTGTGTGGTTGTGTATCTTCAATAACATATTAAATCATTAAAATTTTTATCGAGACTCAACTATCAAGTATTATTCTTGTTTTAAAATTCCATTGACCCATAAAATATCAAAACCCGCTATAATTTTTTTTTGAACTAAAGGCCCTTATTTATAAGGGGCCCTAAGCATGTGGCGTCATAAATTAAATTGTAGAGTTGACCTTGATCAAAGATGATAGATAAATTGATTTCAAATAACTCTCGCATTTCAGTGTAATAAACTAAAAGTGGGTCTTAGTAATTATTTTTTAAAACTGCAAATCACAACTTTTCTAAATAACTTCTAATTATACTTCTCATTTATCATAAGACTTAAATCTAACTTTAAGCTAACACATAAATTTCTTTTATGAATGCCTTGATGAGATATAATAATATCTTATAAATTTGACTTTATAATACTTTTATAAATCACTTATTAGTGTATCATACAAAAACTAAACCATCAGTCTTAACACAGATTTTAGTCTTTTACTATCATGACATATTCTTGATGACTAGTGCGGTTTAGTAATTAACATTTAACACGAAGCTTATAAATGTCACCAGAAGTCCAAAACCACAAACCCGACCCGACATCAGTTGTCACGTGCACATCACGTGCAAGCCAAAAGTTAAACAACATCACCAAATCCACAACATGCATTAATTATCCCATCGTCTTCACCGGCACTGAACACACATTCCATTAACTCCTCCACTACACTCACAACCACCACCACCACCACCACCACAATGAACATCCTACCACCACCACCACCACCACTATCCACCTTCCACCACCCACCACCACCACCACACTCACCACCAACGGTGGCGTTAATGCATCACCATTAAACCACCACCACCACTCATCTTCACCTCATCACCCCCAACATCTTCAGCAATCATCATAATGATCGTCATCTCCTCCGTCATCATCCTCTCCGCCACCGTCTACCTCCTCCTCCGCTACCTCTCCCGCCGCTGCAACCACTTCCGTACAACCTCCTCCCCCACCGACGACGTCGTATCCACCAACCAAACCATAACCAATCACGTGCCCCATCACGTGCTCCCCGTAACCACCAACACCACACCTAATTCACTACCACTATTCACCTTCGCTTCACTCACCGGAAAAATCACCGGCGGCGATTGCGCCGTCTGCCTATCGAAATTCGCCGGAGCAGATCTCCTCCGCCTTCTTCCGCTATGCTGTCACGCGTTTCACGTCGATTGCATCGACGTGTGGCTCAGATCTAACCACACATGTCCTCTCTGCCGATCGACTGTAAACCCTACGGATGAAGACATTCTCAACACATTATCCTCCGATGGAAACAGGAGCAATAGTTTTCGAATCGAGATCGGAAGTTTTAGAAGAAATCCGTCGTCGATGTCCGATCGGAGGTCGTATTCAGTAGGCTCGTATGACTACGTGCTCGACGACGGATACGAGATTCCGGTGGAGTCGACTCACCGGAGTGGTGTTGTCTCCGATTGTGGTTCTGTTGATAAGGATTCTGCAGCTCCGGTGGAGAGTGCGGTGGCGGAGGTGGCCGGCGGTGGTGGCAGCGGGCGGCGGAATTGGTTGCGAGATTACGTCGATCGTTTTTCGACTTCTCTGTCTTCACATTCTCGGTCGTTACGGGGTTCTGGAAGGTTCTTCGCCGGAAATAGTCGCCGGAGTGAAGGTGCGAATGAGTTTGAAGGGAGTCATGGTGGTAGGATCGGAGAAGAGATCAGTGAACTTTTCCGGTGGTTTTCGGGGGTGTAAATGTAAGTTATGGAAAGTTGTAACTTGTAAGTTTATCTTTTGGTGTTAGTGATTTACCACTCTGAAATTGGCTATTGGTGTGGTGGGATTTTGATTTTTAATATGAAAAATCATATTTATTTTTCATGTCGATTTAAAACTGGCCGGATGATTGAGTTTAAATTATAAATGGATCCTATTGAATCATACATGTCAGTATATGTGTATCGTATAACCATAAGGTGTATAATCTCGTTGATAGCCATTTTAATTTTTCTCGTAGGTACTGTCGAAATTTGTTATACATGTTGTATATCAGTGTCATAATGGTATAGAGCTATACGACGCATATAAGAGGTCTTATAGGGATATATGGTGCATATAGCCATCTGACACCCTTCTGAATTTTCTTTGTTTTCGACCCAACATGTCATGTATGATGCTATACGAGGCGTATATTAGGTGTATGTATATTAGGACTCAAAACTTATTTGAAATTAGGGTCATTATGCTATCCTTGAGGTTAAGGCTTTGAGCCTGCAGGTGACTGGTTTATTTGCATGTTTTCTGATGTATAATTAGATGTATGTTTGAGTTATCGTTTCTAACAAAACTAGATATTCAAAACTTTTTATAATTAGCAGATTAAATATGTTTATGTGAGGGCTAATCCACTTGGTAGGCTTTGCCTCTCTGCTTGTGAATATGCAATGTTAAGGATGCTCGAACTATAGTTGAATAAACCGTTCACTCACAAGTAGTTGCGAACAAGAAAAAAGAAATGTATTGAGTTCAAACCAAACGTGATGTAAATTTATTTGATGTGATTTAAAAGTACAAATAAGATAGATTTTTCGTTAAAAACAACAAGTGATATTTTGATTCAATCATTTAATGAAATCCGTATAATAAAAAACTTTCATTGCAATTTGATTATCAATCTAATAGTGAAATACTGGTTTTTATCTATGTTTTTTATTAACGAAAAATGAATATGAAAATAAACTTCCGTTTAATTTGGTTTGATAAATATAAATATTACAAATCAAATCATAAATTTATATGTATTTAAGTATGCATGAATTTCGAATTCTACATTTTTTTACATTTCCAAAAAAATAATATTGATGATATAACATATTCATGTTTGATCTTGTGGGTCGTCAAAAAATAAAAAATAACACGTACGACCGTATAAGATAATTAAATTATATATTATAAAAATATATTATAGATTCCATGATACCACAACCAAACATTCCAAATGTTAATTCTCCTATGATGATGGTGGGATCTTTCATTCTTTTGTCATGTTGGGTGTGCAGTGTGCTCAAGTCGTGGCATATATTCAATTATCCATCCTCCTTTTCATTTATTTCTTTATTATTTCTCCAATAATACATATCTAATAGTGGTTATAGATAGTTGTTTTGATATGTAATCCCTTTTATCACGAGGGATGATTAGTTTAAATGATTTGTTATTGATATAAAATTAATAACCATAAGATTAAGGCGTGGGTTATTATAACAAGAAGGTTGATGAAAGGTTTTGTAAGTTGTTTGAAATTATGGATCTACTACATCTTATGCAATATCAGAAGGTATTCTTTGATAAATTTTTTATTTACGTAGAGAAGTGAGAAAATTTTGATACGTATGAATGTAGTGATGACATGTGTTACATTAGTTACTATTTTATTAAAGTACTAACTATAGTGAATCTGTATGTTATACGTGATGAATAAAAAATATTAAATAAAATTATAATTTATATTTTAAAATAAATTATGGTGAAATCTTCCTTATTGTAAATAGAATAATTTTTTATTTATTATAAAGGTTTTAAAATAATTAAAATTGAGATTTATAATAAGTTTATATTTTGAATGTTTTCTTATTTTAAATCCCAATTCTATTTTTTTATTTATAAACGTTTTATTTTATTAAACATCAATTTTAATATATTTGTATTTAAAAAAGTTTGATAGTTTATAAATTTCCTTTAAAATTTTATTTTCTTAAAAATAACATTAATAAAAATATCTTCTTAATTTATGAAAAAACAGTTTTAATATAAAAAGAAATTAAATAATATTATTAATAATTAATGCGATTATTAGTTATGAAAAATAAGCTGGAAAATGTTTATGAAAAAAATATAGTGTTGTCATGTGTCCATTTGAGATACTCTTTTTATTAGAGTAGTGAAATAAAGATAGTAGTTTGAATTTGTACCGGAGCAAGAGAACGTTAGAGGTGCTAAAATCAGTTTATTTTTTTCGTTAAAATTGGTACAAGCTTGGTCAGCAAAAGCAAAATCGATTTTTTAGTAAATCTGTTTTGGCATAGTACAGGTTGAGTGTTTGACTGGATTGGAAACCGGGTTAACAACCGGTTTGGTGTGGGTTTGACAAGGTTCAAATCGGTTTCAAAACTATAGGATTACAAACATTTTTCAACCCTTCAATTCTGGTCAGTTTCTTACCGATTTTTACAAAAGTTGTTTCAAAATCGGTTTCGGTTTAGATTTTTGAACTGTTTTTTTCTCTAGAACACATTTTCACGAAAGAAACACATGAATTTAAACACCAAAAACCGTACTGATTCCTATGTATGCCAAATATGAATAGTGTTGGGTTCTCTTTTAGTCTATTTTCTCATTTTACTTTTTTTTTACTTTTAATTAAAATATATTCAATTTGATTCTAATTATATCAAACTCTAGATGCTCAAGAAGCCTTTTTTTTATTACATTCCGAATATACTCTTGCGACAAATTTAATATTTTTATAAGGTTACATGTTCCTGAATGTTGGTTTCCTCCTTAGACACACTTA
The DNA here is from genome assembly GCA_025506515.1 of Flaveria trinervia. NCBI lineage: Eukaryota > Viridiplantae > Streptophyta > Magnoliopsida > Asterales > Asteraceae > Flaveria > Flaveria trinervia. The sequence goes on along the minus strand of CM046451.1, from coordinate 7,022,962 downwards.
TTATCATCTATGGGTTTTCATGTCCTTTAATTTTTTGGTTCACAACAACATAATATTTAAATTTTGAACACACATTTGTGACGTACCTATTTTAAGTAAAATAAGTCTGTCACGTTTTGAAAATTCCACCATCATATCTTATCATAAAACCATGTTTCATAACCCATACACCCGTCAGATACCTATTACTAAATACTCATTAGGTTTATATTTATACCTTGTGATATCGGTCAACTAGGTTAGTACCCGTGTATTACGCGGGTTGAATAAATTAAATAGTAAATAATTAGTAATAAAATATTATGAATATAAAACCATATTTGAAGATAAAATACGATTATAACTAAGGTTTTCCCCGCGCGCGTTGCGCGGGGAATTCTACCACGATCCAAACTTCAAAACATTTCATAGTGAATGTAATTCCAATGAAGAACCATAATGGCACAAAAAACACGTCACAATAGCTGATGATACTATTTGTATAATATATAACATTCAAACTACTAATGATGGCAAGGCTGTAATGGCAACATGAAATGAAAAATTCAGAAAAGGATCAGCTTATGAAACATATTAAGCTCTAATAAAAACTAATCTGCAAAATAAAGTTAGACTTCATAAAAAGGATCAACTTATGAAACACTTCAACTTGTACCATATGCTTAGTCAGCTAGTCTCAAAGTGATAAAATTGTTAAAAACCTCAAATTTAATGTTGACGCTCAAATTGATATATTTAGTTTAGGGAATCTAAATTCAATTAACCTGTGTAACTATATCTTGAATTTCTCTTTTACAAAGAGGAACATTGCTGCCTGTTGTCCCCTGGAATCAATTGACAGCTCGATGTAATCTTTAATAGCATTATTTACATAATCACCTTGCTTGCTTTCCTTCCATTAAAGTTAAAGATTATGTAGGAGAATAATATTTCTAGTCAATATGCAGTTTAGTTAAACTAATTATTAATAACTATTACATAAAAAAAAGTTAAACTAAAAAAATATTACCATAATCCTTGAGACCTTGAATGCTAATGGTAATGGGTAAATCACAGTTAATCAAAAAGGAAAACCTCCCAAAGAATATTTTTGTCACAGTTGAATTCGAGAACGAAGTCTCTAAAGCCGCTATGGTCTAGGCTTTTACTCACTTCGTCCACCCCAAGGACTCCATTACGTTGCTCACCCTATTAGCCGACAGAAAGCATGAGAACTCGTACATGTTAACAAAAAATACAAAATTGAACAAATGGCAATGGCATCGTAAAAGTATAGGAAGAATTCTACTACATTTAAGGAGGTGCTTGACGTGTGTTTTAGATGATTAAAGCTTTAAAAATCAGATGTTCACCTTTGTGCACCTTACTAACCCATCATAACCTTTATACAAATATATGTAAAACTCAGATGTAACCCAAACACTATAAAATCCAATAAACTAACCCTTAAATATTGTATGAAAAATTGATGACCATAAAGCGATAGTTGTCCTAAAAAAGAGTAAAGCAAATCATGACAATTAGTTGCAAACAATGCAAAATGAGAAAGAAGCAACGATTAAGTTAGTTAATGAACGATAAAACCATCAATACAACTCTAAATACCAATAAAACATTATGGCAGGACACTCACGATCAGTGTGAGAGGTAATCAAATGAAAAAGTATTGCAAGTTGTGACATGATAGTAATTAAACATAAAAGCTGTAATGTTTAAGTTCCATAGATTTTCTATAGATATTATGAATTTCTTAGTGACTTGATCATTAAACAAAAGGAATCTCCCTGTGTGAAACATTTTTTACCAAATAGATCAACCAGTGATTCTGCATTAAAGATCAAACAAATAAATGTTGTAAACCCTTTGATCCTAATGGGCTATTAATAAAATAAAATCAAAGGTTTGGTTTGAATCATCTCATTCCATATTGATCAAAACTTTATATCGAACAAATCATTGTATCCTATCACTAGCATGGTATCATGATACAAATAACTCACAAGAACAATTAGTGTTCTCACATTAACATGTTCCAACAAAAGTCACTTTGGGAAAAGGGATGTTGGTGTTAGGATTCAACGACTGGTACAAAATAAAGTTTTGATGAATATAGAATGAGATTATTCAAACCCAAATGTTTATATGATGAAGATTCGCATAAACAATAACACCTCTAAAGAAAATAGGACCCTAAGAAACAATCATACATTAACATGTACCATGAAAACCGCCCTGGACGCCGGTTGCAACCACAACATCTTTCTCAACGTTGTCACTAAGCAGCTCAAGAAAGACGAAAGCTCTGGTTGAGTCGTCAGGTTAGATCGGGAAAACACCACCATACGTCGACCAGACTTCTCGAGACCTAACCCACACATTGCTTTTTCACGACCACCTCCAAGCGCCACCACGGCCAACTTGCCGGTGACACCACCACCTTCTCCTTCTTCCGATCTTAATCATGATGGTGAGGGACGAAGAGGTCCTGAAATTGCTCCGTCAACTGCACAGAAGAATTGAAGGTAGGTGGTTGATAGAGTAAAGTTATAAGAAATATACACCAACAAAGCACAATGTACAACTCCTTATGCTAAAAGAAGTTGGTAATTAGATATATATAAATTACGTATAAATAACAACTTTAAGTAAATAAATAATAATTATTTTCTTAAAACTTTTTTTATAAAAAATTATGGTTTTTATATATTTTGTTTTAAGAAAATGATATTTTTTTAAAAGTTCATTGTGTTGTGTATTTTATAAAACAGTAGTTTGAAAAAGTGTGTTTTAATAAAAAATAGGTTTTAATTTATTGAATTATATTTTTTAACCTTTTTAACTTGAAATGGTATGAGTGATATTATTAGTATTCAATATTATTATTAATAATAGAGAGAAATAAAAAAATATACATACATAATAGTTCAAGAAAATAAAACAGTTATATAATTATTTTTAACTTTCTTATCTAAATTGTTTTATTTTTAAATAATTATTTCAAGATCTTTTTATTAAAAAAATTATTCTTTATAAAAATCTTGTTATTAGAAACTTTTATTTGTAAAAATTTTAGTTGTTTTAATAAGATTGTTTTTAGAAAATTTAATCTTTTTGTATATCTTTTTAAAAAGACCGATTTAAAATATTTTGTTTTGAAAATATGTAGTGTGTTAGAAAATTTCCTATTATATAATTTTTATTATTATTTATATTATAACAAAACTATGCAATTTTTAATTTTTTAATAAAATCTATTTTAAAAGATATAGTTTGATTTTAAATAATTTAAAAGGGAGAAAGAAATATAGCAAAAAATTGATTTTTAAAAAGAGAGAAAAATTAATTTGAGTGTTTAGGAAGGAAAAGTGATATGATCGTATTAAAATAAAAAATAATGACATATGACAATAATATAGATTAAGATATAACAATAATAAAAGAAATCTTGTTTTATTAGATAGTATAAATTTGGTGGTTTTTTCATCGGATTTGTTCTCTCTTTCTTAAATCTCTATCAAGATGGGCTCACATACGAATGAACACTTACGAGCTCCACAAAATCTAGCCCATTTGTAGTAATAAACCTAGGTCAAAATCAAATCTACTTCTGAGCTGAATAATAATTTTCTCAAAGCACCCTGAAAAATGAATCGTTTTCATTCTTCATCACTCGGCAAATCATCTTCATCGACCAAATTGCCACTGTAATTCGAAGCCCTTACAACAACCACCGTCACCGGAGCAATTATCTTCAGGTCAGATGAACCGCCGTCTCACCTTCTTCTGTCATTCAATACTACTAAACACTTCAAACCCTTTACAACTATCAAAACCCACAAACCCTAGAGCAAATGGGTTCACGTTGTTTAGGGCTTTCATGTACACTTCACCACGGTACACTAACAACACCAATTTCAGAAGAGTTAACGCTACTATAGACCCAAATGACCCATCAACCCTAATTAAAGAAGATGGTGTATCAGTCTGTTCGGAGTTGTGGATTGAGAGTTTTAGGAACCCTAATCAAACTGTTACTAATTTGGCTAATTACTTGAGGAGATTTGAGTTGTGGGTTTTAGCTTATCAGAAGGTTTGTGCTGATGAAATGGGGGCTTATATGCCTAAAAGCTCTATTCAAAGATCAGCACTTGAGGATTTACTTGCACTTAGGAATGCTGTTCTTGATAATCGGTTTCGGTGGGGTGCTAGATTAGAGTTCTTCATTAAGTCGCCTAAGGATAAAACTGAGTATGAATCTTTATCAAAGAGGAAAATTAGGGCGATTTTGACGACTACACAACCGAGCCCGTTTCAGGATAGGATTGTGCAGGAGGTTTTGTTTATGGTTTTGGAGCCCGTTTATGAAGGGCGGTTTTCTGAGAAGTCTTACGCGTTTAGACCTGGGAGGACTGCGCATACGGCTTTGAGGGTGGTTAGGAGGAGTTTTGCAGGGTATTTGTGGTATATAAAAGGGGATTTGAGTACAGTTTTGGATGGGATGAAAGTTGGGATGGTGATTAGTGCTTTGATGAGGGATGTTAGGGACAAAATGGTGATTGATTTGGTGAAATCAGCATTGACTACACCGGTGATCACGAGCCCACCGGTGGAAAAGAAGAGGATTCGGAGGAAGTATCAGAAAAAGAGAGTGTTGGCAGAGGATGAGCCTAAGCCCGACCCGTATTGGTTGGAGTCTTTTTTCGGGTTTGCACCTGAAGAAGCTGAAAAGGTTCCTACTTGGGGGCATTGTGGGATTTTAAGCCCGCTACTGGCTAACATTTGTTTAGATGAATTGGACCGTTGGATGGAGGGCAAAATTAAAGAGTTTTACCGGCCTTCAAAGAGTGATGTAATATGGAATAGTCCCGAAGGAGAAGTTGATCAAGGGAATACATCTTGGCCTGAGTTTGTTCCCACTAGTGGGCCTGATAAAACCCGAAAGATTGATTACATTCGTTTTGGTGGTCATTTCTTGATTGGAGTTCGTGGGCCGAGAGCTGATGCAGCAATCTTAGAAAACAGTTGATTGAATTTTGTGATCAGAAATACATGCTCAAACTTGATAATGAGTCTCTCCCAATTGAACATATAACAAAAGGAATAATGTTTCTTGATCATGTTTTATGTAGAAGAGTTGTATATCCAACTCTTAGATATACAGCAACAGGTGGGAAAATCATCAGTGAAAAAGGCGTTGGTACTTTATTATCTGTAACAGCGAGTCTAAAACAATGCATTAAACAGTTTAGAAAGCTGGGATTTTTAAAAGGGGATAGAGATCCAGACCCACAACCGTGTTTCAGAATGTTTCATGCCACACAAGCTCATACCAATGCGCAAATGAACAAGCTTTTGACTACAATGGTTGAGTGGTATAGGTTTGCTGATAACCGAAAAAAGATAGTGAATTTTGTTCTTACATTATACGAGGTTCGCTTGCTAAACTTTATGCTGCAAAATATAAGCTTCGTTCACGTGCAAAAGTTTATAAAATTGGGGATAGAACGCTTAGACGTCCATTAAAAGAGAAAAAAGGGCAGTCCCCCGAATATAATAATTTATTAAGAATGGGTCTTGCTGAGTCCATTGAAGGGCTTCAGTATACGCGGATGTCATTAGTGCCCGAGACTGATTACAGCCCGTTTCCAGTGGGCTGGAGGCCTGATCATGAGATGGCGTTGCTTGAATATATAAGATTGGATGATCCCAAAACATTTGAACAAAATCGTACAACTTTAATCGAAGAAGGTCTTATTTCACCTCAAGATTATATTTCTATGCTTGTTTGGAACTATAAAAGAAGTGCAGCCATTAATGGTGTTAATAACTCAGAAGAAACTAAAATATTGTTGGGATCGGGTAATCAACAAGATGAGCAGAGTATAGAAGATGAGGAAGAACATGAAGAACAGTTACATGCTACAAATGTTTGAGGTAATTTGTGTAATTTTGAATTTTTTATGTGCACAAGAAATCTATAGGTTGAAAGGTTATAGAGTAGCATGTATATTGTATAATTTTGATCTCCTATATTTCATTTTATTATTAATACAAAAGTTATGTTTTATTTATCATTATGTTTACTTGTAAATATTGCCATAAGGTTTATATTTCATTTGTACATATTTAGGTACTTTTTAAAGCATAGTAGGTCATCTCATTTGCTTTAAGAAAAATGTTTTACCACTCATCTATTGACTCGTAGTGGCAGAATCGTGGGCGATGTGGCTGATTAATGGGTCAAACTGGCTTCGTGTTGAAATAGACCAAATTGATTGGGTTGACCCACAAACACTTTTCTATCTTGTTAAAGAAGTTAAAAGTACTTTGCATTAATTATGGTTGCAAAAACTATGTTAATATATTGATACTCTATAGCTAAATATGAAACAATACTCTATAGCTAAATATGAAACAATGTGGACGACGTATATATGGAAAATAAACTTTTGACAACTTCGAATCTCTTTGATTCGTTCCCTTTTAGGTATATATTCTATTTGACTCATATGATACTAAACATAACTTAGTAATGCCGGTTGCACGTGTCATTCTATTTGACACTAACGAATATCTATAAAACAAATTTGGTTTACTAATTGGATTTGTTTTATTCAATTCGGACGACTATGCTTTGTCATGCATTAGTGTGTTATCTGTTTAAGTTTGCAAACATTTGTTTTCCTGCCAACAATATCTATTTCTATAGGATTTTGAATTGGCAATGGAGATTTGGGCACTAAAAATCTGAGGTAAACTTCTAAACAACTGAATATCAACTATTTCTAAGTTCGGTTTGACTTAGTTTTTGACTTTTCAGGGTGGATCAATTCTATTCATTCTTCAACATACATGGACATCAAAAGTTGTCGAAAACATTTCTTGAATTACTAAGCATCAAATTCAAGGTATACTTGGTAATGTATATATCTGCTAGCATACATATACTAAATGGTGCTAAGAGCTTCATAAAAATAATCAGTGTGATAAGTTTCTGTTTTGTTTCTTATAACTGGAAAAATTCAGACCATTTCATCCTAGTTATGATCATGGGTCACTGGTTTCGTCTTGACTCATCATGGGAGTGGCCCCCACTCTGACCGGTGGGACTTTGAGAATTGGAAACAACTCTAGCACACACCTTTAATTGACTGTTGAGGCACCCCAGAAGGATATGCAGGAGTGTCCTGGAACCCATGTTTTTAAGCACGTTTTCTGGTAGGTGTGATTTTTAAACATTTTCCCGCCCATTGAACTATATAAAATATTAGCCTTTCTTCATATATAGATTAGTAGTGATTTTGTACGTCCGAATTTTTATATTAGTTACTAACAGAGGGTATTGTAGACAGTTGATTCGTGGCCAAATGCTTATAGTAATCTACATGTAGAGTAATCGACGTAATTCTGTCGATGCACATTGTCTTGACTCTTGAGTACTATCCTGTTCCACATCTTCAAGAAGTGGATGCTAGTCAAATAATAAGGTCAAAGTTCAAAGTTAAAACATACTAATTTCAATGTTGTTAGTACAGAAGATGCAAGATGCTAATGGTGATGATATCAAACTTAAACCATAAGTTTGGAGATAGTTTAATTAGATAACTGTGAACAGGTTGTTTGTGGGATCCTATGATTGGATGACATATCCAACTATCCAAGTTTGACTTTAGAAAGTCAAAACATGCTGTGATTAACCAGAGCCTGCTTGAAGATGATGGTGCTTTCAAGCATGATCGTGAACACCTTACCTGTACTCTTACTAATGATAATGTAATTTTCATGTATATTGAAAAGAAGACTGTTGCAAATTCTATTTATTTTGTAGCCACATGTTATAGTTTCGAAGTACTTGCAGAAGCAACAAATTTGTTTGGGCTGTTAGACTGATCAAACTTGATGTATAAATTATGGGCTTAAACTCATATATGTCAAAGTGTTAACTAGTAACTTGATAAGTTTTTAGTTTTGTGTAGCTAACTGAAAGTCCTGTAATAATGTAAAAAGTGGTACAAATATACATTTTATGCTCGTAAATGTATTAAATTTGATGATGTGGTGTGGTGTCAACTTCCGATCTGCAAACAAACTAAAACATCTCTATTTTCATGGATGCACACATTAAAATGTTTTTGCAAGTTTATTACATTGAATGATTTTATCAGTTACATACAATTACAATATTTTTGTATTTTATTTTAACAAATTAATTTTTGAAATGAATGGTATAACTCGTTTACATAGCCCACCTTTAGAATAACAAAACCTATCAAAATCGATTTTAGTGTGGCATTGGATATATAAAAATAAATTATTAAGAGTTAAAACAATTCAACCTTAGATTAGATATTTAGAATCATTTAAATACCGTAGTAATTTAATTTAGTCAACAGGTAGCCACAAGTGATTTATGGCTAAGGCAGATAATTACAATATACTAACTATCAAATACACTTGCCTTGGGATTAGCTAAACATAACCTCAACCCCACTTGTGTTTCTACTAAACATACTTTCTTTTTACATCAGTTGTTGCTACACGAATCCTAATCGAGAGGTTAAGACCGGGAAGCAGTGCAAGAGTGGGGCTGCTACCGAGGATCATGCAGGAACTTGGCTTTGGCTGCTGGGGAGCAGGATGCGACTGGACTTGGCTTCGACTGAGTTGAACTTCGGCTGAACGGAGTATCTGCGAGACAAGAACAACACCGTGAGCCTCGCCTCGGGCAGAAAGGGTTTTCTCCCCGAGACCACACTCCAGCGTGAGAATAAGTATTTGTGTTGAGAGAACTCTGAAAGGGAGAACCAATAAGTAAATAGTTTGTAGTAAGAATGCTCTGAGAATGTGTCAATGAATCTGAATAAGAAAAGTATTTATAGTGTTGGTGCATGGGCACCAGATACAACATGGTTCTATTTATGGAAACCTATGGTCAATGATATGGGGCCGAAATTCCCTAGTCAGAGGTTTTATACCATTCTGGTGTAAAGGGTTTCTGACTAGCATTTATGTGGTTTGTCTTTGTAGTTGACTTAGAAGCTGTTCTGACCTCCTGCCAATGTTTTGGCTTTACTCGTTTTGTCGTTTTATGGTTCTTTCTTATTCCATTTGTAATGAGTGGCTTCCTTGGTTGCCAGGTTTGCGTGATAGTTTTCATAAGTGTTGAACATGAAGGCTTGATGGATTTGAGCGTCCATTTTGGTTTTAATGCGCCCAGCCGCGGCATTGGGTTCACCTATCTAGCCGCGGCTTTTGGGCTTCTTCCTGCGACCGTGATGTTCGTTCTGAGAGTGAGACGTGGATTGGGTTACAGCTGGGGGCGAAGTGTGTTATTGCGAACCGCGACTTGGGTTAGCGACTTGGGCTAGCAGTCGCGGCTTAGTCTAGCGGGTGAACTGTGAATTGGACTTGCAGCCTAAGAAACCGTAGTCGGGCTTTACGGTTCGGCTGAATCGTGACTGGGACTTGCGACCCGGGCGGCAGCCGCGGCTGGGGTTTGCGATCCAGGCGGCAGTCGCGGTTGGGGTTTGTGAGCGGACCGCAGCTTGGTTTGTCGTGATATCATCCCGATCTTCGCTCAGTTTTTCAGGGTGATATCCCTTCATCAGCCATTTTATTTTCTAGAACCATAGATAGATTAAACACATACTATCATTTACAAGGTTGAATTCAAGTGTATCCAAACATTTTTTCAGTCTATGAACAGAGTATACAAACATTTACACTCATTTACACTGTGTTTCCGAATTTACTTAATGAAAGAATAAAAAGAAAACACTTTCTCTTTATTTCTTTTCTTTTCTTTTTTTTTCTCCATTTCCTTTCAATTTGAAAAAAATAATTTTAGCATTCATCTTCCTTCAATTTTTTTTCTTTTTCGTAAACTTGATAACACAACTAACTTTTTATTTCCTTTCACTTTTTTTTTCTCTTTATATGAACTCGCAAACACATCATTAAGAGGTCGAATACGTACGTTTATGACAGTAACCAAATCTAAAACCCAACTCAAACACCCTCCATTTGGCTACTAACTAACACAGACGAACACTCTAGAACTCAAAAGAAGAGTCATATAACATAACCCTAACCACCAAGACTCTCATATATATTTTTACTAAACATACTATCTTATTACATCAGAAATGTCATCTTTTCAAAACTTTGAACAAATACATACAACAACAAAAATAAACTCATTCTATCTTTTACGAGGTTGAACACGCGCGTATACAAACATTTAAGAGGTCGAATACGCGCGTTTACGAGAGTAACAATATCCAAAACCTAACCCAAACACCTTTCCATCCGGCTACTAACCAACAGAAGAACACTCTAGAACCTTAAAGAAGTTTCACACAACCCTAACCCACCAACACCCTTTTTCTCTCTCTATAAAACCCTCAATACCCCACTCTCTCTCTCTAGAAAACCGTAAGTAGCTTAATCTTATCCATGGCGTCTTCAAGTTTCCTCACAACAGCTAAACCTTTTACTTCATTCATTACAGATCTTCATTCTTCCTCTGTTCCTACAAAAGCCACAAGTTTAGGTATTCATTCAACTGATTCATTTTCATCATTTCATTTTCTCGTAAGCTCCGTTTAATGTTGTTTTTTGTTGATTGATTGTGTATTTGAACAGGTTTACGAAGGAATTCGTTCAAGGTTAATGCAATTGCAACCAAGTATGATCCTACGAAGGTGATTATATGAATTCGTGATGTGATCTCTTCATCTTTTGATTATGTTCAACCGACATTTGGTTGTCTTAGCTGCTTATGGTACAATTCAACATGTTTGGGATGCTTATCGAAGGAATTTTAATGGATTTTAATCAATTTACTGACTATTAGATGATAGAGTTAGAGAAGAATCTTCACTATTGCATTGCTTAATATAATACGATTACAAGCAAAATAATAGCATAAATTATGGAGTAGTACTAGGAAACTATACGACAGATTTGATTGAATTAAAATCTACAATAAGGAGGTTTGTTATGGTTGTTACGGCTAATACTATCTTTAAAGTGCACCTAATTTTTCATTTGAGTTGAAAGAGGGGGATTTTAGTGATGCACGTTGTAATTATTATGTATTTGTGTTTATAGTGTTGTTGAGGAATGTGTGTATTGTATATTCATTGGTTTTTACTTGCTTTGTGCTCGAAGGTTAAGCCACAATCGGACAGAGTGCTAATTCGCCTGGAGGAGCTACCGGAGGTGATTTATCTTCTGTTTCCGTATTTAAACTTTTGGTCATGATTCTTTTGATTGTCCCTTTTGTTCGTACATTTTGATTACATTGTACATTTGCTTTATTTGTTTAAAAAATTTCAGGCTCTCTGTGAAATATATCATAATATGTTATCATTTTAATTTTTGATGTTTGGATCAATCTAGTTTTTTTAGGACCGCATACGTTGTGCTTTGAACCCATGTTGGTCTGAACTAGATTAAGATTGTCTGCAGTGTTTTCCACATCAGCTTCAATGCACGGTTGGTGTGTGTTAGCACCTCAAGAGCGTCATGCTTATCTTCTTAGGGACACCAATTATGAACACCACCATAATAATCAGCATTTGTATCTTTAAACGTGGTTGCTTGTAAAAACTTAAGATTGCTCAGCCATTTGTTACTTTGGGTTGCAATTTTCTGTTTATTGCTTGCTTGTGCATTTTAATGTGTATGCTCTCTGTATGTTTCAAACTACTACTCTACTAGTGCCTCTAGATTATTACATCAGTATCATGATATTACATATTTACATGTGGCGTCTGTTGCCATTTGACGAAGCAATAAATGACATTTAACTTGCTTTGTCCCTAAGGATGTAATTTTTTTTGGTTCTTGAAAAGAAAAAAGTGTGTTCTTTTTCTGAAAGATACCTTTAAAAGTGTTTTTGTTTCTTACTAGCAAGTTGCAACCATGATGAGACATTGGTGAGTTTGATTGTGATCTACAAGTGCTATCAACTATTTCTCATTAAGTGGTAGTACTTTGGTAGTCAAAATTTCTATAAAACTATCATATGCACATTGTTTGATGTATCTGAGTTCGGTTATCCACTGCTATTCTCATATCAGGTGGTTCCAAAGCATGCTTGAACACATTTCACATCTAATTGGCATATCTAAATGCCATTTTTTATCCATGAACTGGGTATCATTTTTCTCATCATAAGTCTTTCAGACATATTTGTTTTTGTACAAATCTCATCAACTTTAGTTTTTCTTATCTAGCTTATTCTTTCATTGAGCTACAATGTGTGTTATACTCTAAATGTGAACTAAGTATAGACTTTGAGACACTCATATCCTGTTCTTCGTTTTTGTTTACAATCAGAAATCTGCTGGTGGAGTTTTGTTGCCTAAATCAGCCGTCAAGTTTGAGCGTTATCTCATGGGAGAGGTGAGTAATAATTTAATTTCATATATGTTTTACTTCAAGTTAGGATCCATAGCTTTGTTGGTGATGTATGTTGCATGCATATATTGAATATAATCTGTATGATTGTCCCAGATTCTTGCTGTTGGTACCGAGGTTGGGGACTTAGAGGCTGGGAAAAAGGTACGTCCATATAGCTTTGATTAGCCATTTTCTTAAGTGAGGCTACAAAGTTTATACTTGGCATATACAGCTGTTTTTCCAATATTAGATAACATGGAATATACAGCAACGTCTAAGACAGTTGACACCTTGTCGTGGTCGTGGTGTCCTTGTTCATCGTTTGACATGGGGTTTTGCTTTCTTTGCAGGTTATTTTCTCTGACATTAACGCTTACGAGGTAAATACTCTCACTAAGTCTCAATCCTGTTGTTGCATTGTTATCCCTTCTAAAAAGTTACAAAATAGGAAACACAAAATTAATGATGATGATTACTATCGAATTCTTTGATTCTTGAGGTAGTTATGTAGATTACAAGAGATGCTGAGTAATAGGTAAATTGTCCAAAATACCAACATGACATGTTAAAATGTCATAAACAATCCATAATAACCGTTGTATGAGTTGTAACAGGTGGATCTGGGAGCAGAGGGAAAGCACTGCTTCTGCAAAGCAGGAGACTTGCTGGCTGTGGTTGAGTAGACAAGTATGAAATCCCTTTATCTTCCCTACAATTCATAATTGATTGTAGCAAATGTTATTTGATAAAAGTTTTGTGGCAGTTAAAATGCAATCACAAGCATAACTAATTGATTTTAATTATTATTATTCAGAAACTTTTAGTTGATCCTTGTCTCTTTGGACTAATGTAGTTGAATCACCAGTCCATACGTTACAAAACATGATAATGGTATAAGATGATAATATATATTGCTTTTGTCATCTGGTCTAACCAAATGTAATGATTTGATGTGTGCTTGTGTGCTTGATCTGCATCTTTTATGCATCATGTGTGTGAAAGGTTGAACGGCTAATGGTTAAGGGGAGGTGATCTGTAGTGTAAATTATCAAATTGTTGCAGTTGTGTATTTTCTTTTAAAACTGTAAGCTTGAAAGCTTTTTTAACTGGACAAAAACTTAAAGAGAGCTCATACGATATTGTGTAATTGCATGTTTGCTGCTATCGATTTCGTGTCTTGTGTCTTGAGGCTGAGCTTGTAACACGCAAAGGTTTGGTAGCGCACATGATCCCCCGCTATAATTGAAGTAACAAGTACAAGTTAGAGATATACATAAATTGCGACCGTGAACATGATCATGTGAACAGAATCTTTGCTTCACACACGAAATGTGCTTAACAAACATGTATTTGTTCATTGTCGGCCTAAGTTTTGACCAGAATGTAATTTACTCGTGTTAGTTAACACCATCAAACCGTCACATGATAGGACTTGAACCTTTATCAATTGACGAGGAGAATACAAAACTTATTATTAGTATAACTCTGACGCTATGTTAACAAATATATACAAACAAGTTACAAAATATTAATGAAAGAAAAATGAAAATAAAAAAGGCCTGAGTTTAGTTTCTCAATATAAGCACCTACAACCCCATTATCACTGTTTGGGCGTTTCAGATTGCTTTGTGTGTTATTTTAGAAAATTATTTTGCTTTATTTTCCAAAAGGAGAGGGTTCCATTTTGGTCTACACAATGCATATGATGAGTACGCTTGTATAAAAAAAATATTGCAAGTACGAATGTTAAGGTGAGCATATACTCTATTGCAACAAGAATAGGAATAACTTGCACGACTTAGAGTTCATCCTTCTTGGAAGAAAGTTAAACAAATGGAGTTTGGACTTTGGACTCTAAATAACAGATAAATAAATAAACAAATAAATAAAATTCGCAAGTAACTTGTGTAAAATTTTATAATTTGTCTTGATCTATACGTTAGCTCGTTAGGCTAGTAGGCTAGTGAGCCGTAGAGTTTTGGGTTTTTGTTGTTTCTTTATTATACCTATTGTATCTTTTTGGAGTGAAATAACATATCTATAAGAATCATATGTGTTTTACAACTCATCACTATTGTAACGGCATTTTTTGTTGTTCCGTCTTTCAAACAACAATATCAACAAATAAAACATATTGTTTCATTTTGTTCGAAAAAAGTTTATAGTGAGTTAGATGCACGTTCTCTATATGATGAAATTTTCACAGAAGACACGTAGTAATCCATATTTTAAAATTTTCATTCCAGTTATATGGCCAGACTCCACCTATTTCAACTACATAGTTATAATAAGAAAACATAAAATTACATTATTCATTTTGGCTCATAAATTAGCTTAATGAGCTCTAAGGTGTTAAAAGATTTGTTGACTGGTAGTTTATCTTGTTATGACCCAACACATAGAAATGTATAAACCTCTGGTTGGTAGTGAGATGTGTAAAAATATTTATTCTAAAGTGGTTAAGGGTTTAAGTTTTATAATCGACAAATATATAGACTTATGAGTAAAATTAGATGGTGTGTGAGTTAGTCGAACTAAAAATCTGTTTCAAGTAATATAATATATACTTTAATGATTAGTTAATCATTTTAGTAGTGACTAATACCTAATATTAAGAAAATTCAGTAATTGAAATGGTATATAACGATTTATATGTTACACCATCACAAGATGGCACCGAAAGTTCTCTTAAAAGAAACCCCGAATTCAAACATTTCATAGGTAAACATCTTACACTCACAAAAAACTAATTAGATATTAAAATGCTTAAAATTATTATTTATTTTTTAGATTAAATTTTATACCTCAACTATTTCATGTTCCCTTTTTAAAATATGAAATAACTTTCAAAATAAAGTTTGAAATGGGTGAACAACCAAAACACACCCTTTTTTCCTCCTACATAAACCAATTCATTTCTTAAAGATCCAAGAAGCATTTCCCATAAAAAAAATATGATTTCTTCTTCTTGCACTCTTTTCATCTTCCTCTTTCCCCTCTTTCTCTCAATCAATGCACAATCACTTATTCATGGCACATGCAAAGTTTGCTCTCAACAAGATCCAACTGTTAACTACCAGTTTTGCACCACCTCTCTTGAAGCCGCCTCGGGCAGCCGCCATGCGGACGTAAAAGGCCTCGGCAAGATCTCCATTCGGCTGACACACGAGAATGTATCCGACACAAGGGCTCACATCAAGAGTTTAAGAAAAAAGAAGTGTAGTTCTTCTATAAAGATGCGTTTGGATGATTGTTTGGAGCTTTATTCCAATGCTGTCATTGATATTCGACACGCCTTGAAAAGTTACAAGTCGGGGCACTATGACGAGGCTAATATACTAATAAGCTCGGTTATGGATGCAGCCACGACTTGTGAAAATGGTTTCAAAGAGAAGCGTAACATAGTTTCGCCTTTAACTAAGAGAAATAACGTGACTGTTGAATTGTCTGGTATAGGGCTTTCTATCATACACATTCTTCGAGTTGGTACGAACTGAACGTGTAGTAGAAGAATATAATATCAAAGATTAGATTAAGTCATGTAAAGTTTGCTTTTATAAAATTAAAGTTATTATTGAAGCATTGTTACTTTACTCCAAATCATGGTTATGAGTTTCGTTTGTTTTATTGTTATTATAATAGTTTATATCCAAACATTATATTTGTTTAGGTACAAAATTGGAACAAAAACCATAGCAAGAAGACTCTACTTTAAATTCATTGTGTGAAATTGCTGGTTGTGATTTTGGTTTTTAAGTTTTTTTATTACATCATTTCAAAGGTTTAAACATGTTATTTTTTTACTGGTTAACTTACGCACCCTATATAATATTACTCCCAAATCTACACATCAGTTTTACGTAGGATTTAAATCTTCAACCTCAAGAGGAATAACACATTTTTCGTACATCCCTATCGCTTGGCTAGACACTTTTAATATTTAAACATGTTATTATCTACAATTCTTATATATCTATTAACAAAATCTGTATTGTTTAACGAACGAAACAGTAATTACTTCTTCGTACTAAAATAGATGTCTACCAATATATTTTAATCTGTACTAAAAGAGTTAATTTTCAAAATCATTTGTCAAGTTTTGCGTTTGATGTCTAATATTAAACAGGATTAATTACATATTTATTTTTCTAGGACATTTTGTAAGGATAGAACAAATATTTATTTTTTATTTGGAAAAATTGATGGTGTTTGTCGGGCTTTATATCATTTCACATGTGTTCAGTTAAGATCTGGGCATTGTGTTATCCCACACGCAAAACATAATTATTCAGTTTCCAAGGGTTCATCGCATATTTTGGAAACTAATAACGAACAACCCATAACAGAACGATTTTAATTATTATTTTACATTGAAATGACTAAAGTTGATTATGCTGACGTTTCTACATTAATTTCAATATAAATTTGATTATGTGACAAAGTAAACATATTACTAATTATCAAATTAGTCATGCATCATGAGTTGTATATTGTGTTTTGTGGGGTTGTACCAACCTTTTGTTTTTTGTTTTTGTTTTTTTAGTTTTTAACATTTTTATTTTAAACAAATACTTTTACTTATGTTAAAATTTGATCATAATAATTTTTTACTTTCAATTTTTGTCTTCTATACTTTTTATATTTTTATAAATTTTTCCTTTCACGTTTTGGTATAAAATTTGCGAGTTAAAACATCGCAACGTGCGTGTGTGGTTCAAAGTTTCAAGCTCATTTTTTCCTCATTCAACGGCACCGTCGCAACCCACTAGTCCTAAATAGAATTATTGTTTTATACGTTTTACGTTTCACCTACGTGGATCAAAGTTTCTATGTTATTTTTTTTCGTTTCTTATTTCCTTTTCAATACGAGTTTTTTTTGTGTACTTGGTCACTTGCAGTGATGTGTCATTGGTGCTACTTGATACAGTTTTACGTCTCCCGCTACAACACAGTAGGCTTAATACTATTTACATATTACAAATTACAAACTGTCATGCTTAATGGGTTTTACAATATGCTTAATAAATAGTACACACCTATCTTTTTTTATCCTTTGACATCGGTATTTTGTTTTTTTACTTTCAACTTTGATCTCATTTATTTTTAGTAATTTATAAAATTTTTATTTGAAGGTTCAATTTATATTTTGCAAGTTATCTCAGCGCACCGTGCGAATGTGGTTCAACGTTTTTACCATTATATTTTCCCCGTTTAACGATCCCGTCGCAATGCGCTGGTAGTAGGTCGATCTATTTATTGTTTTAAATGTTATACGTTCCGCCTACGCGGTTTAACATTTTTATACCTAATTTCCGTTCGTTTTTATTTTATTTTCTACTACAAACTTTTTGGATGTTAATGGTTATTGACAGTAGTAGATCATTAATGCTACTTGACACTGTTTTACGTACCGCTACAACGCAGAGGGATTCAGACTAGTTTGAGCTTAAATTTGGTTTCCTAAAGGTTAAATTCTCGTTTATAGAGAGATTTGGTTTAGGTTTGATTCAGAAAGCTTCTAGGAAACAAGAACCTTTTAAAAACCTAAAGAATTTGAAGTACTAACATTAGCTTAATCTTTTCAAGATCATTAGTGATGCTCGTGTTGAAAATATGCCACGCTACCAACGTCGTTTGTCAATGAGCACAATTTGGAGCTTTTAATCATAAATACTGACAAAAGTGCTACCGCTAAAAATAGTCGCGGTCGGACCCAAGAAACCGCAGGAGGCGCGGTTTGGCAAATAGAGGGCATGTCATATCACCAGTGACGGGTCAGCTAGAGGTAAACATTGCGAGTAATTTTGCTACATTTCCAAGCATATGCATACATAGAGTTGGAATCAACACTTAATAAAAAAATAAAAGTTTCAGCTCTCACATTTTAAGTGTGCCTTTAATTTCATAGATGTTTAACCAAAAACAAAAGCCAAATAAACATGAAATAAATAAAGTCAGAAATGCAAACAAAAAGCAAAGTATCATCAGAAACATATGATATGAAGAATCATGTTCATGACTTCATGTATATTTCAGTTAGCAAGCATGTATGATGATGAAGTCACAAATGGTTCTAATTATTTTCCTGATCAATTTAGGGTGACTTAAACTTAGACAGCAAAAGCAAACATCAGAAACACATTGAAACAAATATCAGATCAAATGCTGAATTTTTTATAAAGTTTTAGCTAGCCATAGGATGATTATATACATACTCAATCGCAAGTGCACAAGAGTCAATCTTATCAGCTTCTTTGTCGGGAATCTCCAGTTTGAACTCCTCTTCAATGGCCATTACTATCTCCACAGTGTCTAAACTATCCAGGCCAAGATCCTTCTGGAAATGAACTTCAGGAGTAACCTACACATGTTACAATTTTTTAAGATTTCAACTTTAGGGTCGATACACTTTTTAATCTTGATTATCACAAGATTCATCAACAGGCTGAAGAATTTCAACACCAATTTATAGATGTTTCACCATCAAAATCATCATCTATACAAAAACTTTACTTTATTTTATGTACCCTTTATTGCGTTTTATCTAAATATCTAATAGCTTGCAGTATAAACTATATGAAACTTACTTCTGACAGAAGATAGAAAAGCTAACACAAAGAGTCAAACATATAACAGAAAATTCGAATAGCACTACATTACAAATACATGAACACTTCATCTAGATTTTCCCATTTGTCCACATCTTGTATCGCATTATTTGGGCAAGAAAAATGAAGATATATAAATTATCATACATACAACTAAGACAAGATTCATCCTCACAGATCACAACTACCAGTTCAATTATCATCAATATAATTAAACAAATAGAAAAATGGTCAAACCTAAGGATCTGATATTGAGCTTGTAACTCAGTCATATCGTATTTCATGGTATCCCGACGGAATAGTAAGCCACGGCAACAAAGTCTCATTGGTCCCATTATCACATAATACAACATTCGATTACTACTAATGGAATTAACCAAAATCTTGATTTCAATGTCACATTCCAGAATTGCTGCAACAATTTGACTCTCGCATAACACTAGGTTGTTAGTAGGTTTTTACAGGAACAGACTGACATTACGAAGATGAATATACAAACACTTGTAATATAGCAAAGAATCTTCCATTTGTCAATTCTGCTACTTTAAATAAACATATAGAAGACTCAGAACTTTAAAACCATACCAAATATGAACTTATACGAGACTAAACTATAAAATAAGCTCATCAACTATTACAGAATAAACAAGATAACTCAACCCAAAAGACTACTCTAGTGAGTGAAAGAGTCCATAAACCCTACATTAGTTGTCCATACAACTGATGTGACACAAGTCTCATACCTTATGACGATTTCAGTCCGTAACTAACTTTACCAGAATTTCAATAAGCCCTACAACATATCCAAACACCTGCTAACGAAAAGCTTGTAACCAAGAATACCATATTCAAGTCAATAATCAACAATCTTATTGCAATATCAAATTTGATAACATCATTGAATCTAGAAATGAACACATCAACATCAAACCCAAACAACAACACATTTGATCACAATCACAACAGTCACAACCTATCATTAATTCAAACAACTGAAAACAAATCACCTCCACGACATTCACGGTAAATTTCTCCTCATCATCATCCACATAATCACTAAAAATTTCTATTTTTCCTCTCATTTAGAATAAAAATAATACCTTTTTATATTTTTATCATTATTTCTTTTTTCTCTACTACACTCACAACTTTTTTTTACAAAATATTAAGTGGGTGTTTGGCAAAACAAAAAAAGTAACTTTTTTAACTTTTTGGAGGGGTAAAAAGACCAAAATACCCTTAAAAAAAATTAAAAAGTCAAAATTTTTAACTTTTTAACCTTTTTAGAGGGATATTTTGATCTTTTTATCCCTCCAAAAATAAAAAAAGTTACTTTTTTTTATTTGTTTTTATTTGCCAAACACGGCCTAAAAGTTTTATAAAAGTTAAAGCAACTTTTCCCAAAATACAAAATATACAGACAAAGAGTAACATTTTTCCGCTCGCATGCTCACAACTACTTAAAACTATTCCACTTAATACAAGAAATACTCTCACATAATTAATAACTTTGCTATGAATGCTCTAACTAACCTAGGTCAAAATAAAATCAAACAGACCTATAAATGGCAAAATCTCACCTCAATCAAACAGAGAAAACCAACAGTTGAAATTGAGCACAATCAGAGTTAAAATACCTTCGAAGGATCGACTTTCGGGAAGCTCTTGACGATATCGAGGATTCTATCAACGACTTGACTCCGTTCGAGATGATCATCGTGAGATGACATCGAGCGAACGGCGGTGGTCCGGTGGCTCCATAGAGGTGTTAGGAGGTTGGATCCGTTAGCCACTATGGGGACTCGTAGGTGCCCTAGGATTGCTGACCTCATAGCTGACGTCATTTTTGCAGCTTCTTCTTGATCGAAGTGAAGGCATGAAGGAGTGAAGGCATGTGGTGTACTTGTGTAGTACTGTGGCTTTATGGGCTTTTGGGTAGCCCAAAGCCCAAACCAAGTAAATAAATAATAAATGTGTGACATTTCGGTTTTTTTAAAAAAACAGGTTTTCATTTTAAACCGAATCGGTTTGGGTTGGTTTGAGTTATAGCCTGATTTGAAGGGAGATAATCCCAACCCTATTCCAATAAATTGGGGTCGGTTTTTAACCGGTTCGGGCTCAAACGGATAAAAAACAATTTTTTTAATTTTCTTTAAAACACAAAATACTATAACTAAAAACACTCTTATTTTATGTAACTAGTAGAAATACTCGCGCGCTGCAGCGGGCGTCTCGATTAATAACAGATTCAATTGTGATGCTTATTACGAACCACAACTTATTGCAGATAGATTTATAAGAATTTTTAGAGTCTTTAAGTTAGTCGTTATAGATGCTTTTTTATTGGTCTCCAATTGTTGTGGTGTTTTGTCCAAGAGCAGTTAAAGACTTTACTTTGTCGGTGTGCTAAGGTTGTGTTTGTGAGCTACCATTTGATTTGTTCAGTACCTATTTGGTTGAAGAAGAATGTTTGCTATGGGTGTTGGCTAGTTCATTGGGATGAACACACAACATAGGTGTGAGACAATGGTGACCCAAGTAAACTATAAAACAACAAATAAAACTACAAAATAAATAGAAAGACTTCACACCAAAAAGACTCCAAATCAATATGAGTTACATTGTACCATTGAATACAATATACCAAAAAAAAGAGGGAAACTTTAATGAAATAACATAATATATTTCATATTTATATGCATTTAGTACCAAAGAAAAATCACTTATATTATGATATTATTATCTAGAACATTGTCCAACTTCATCTTATGGTTTACTTTTTCATGACTAACAATTAGCTAAATTAATCTTTATGTATTTTTAAGTTGTGTATTATGCATATGGAGTTGTGACTATGATTTACATTAGAGTTAATTTTAATTTTGCTCCCTATAGGTTGACTAAAGTAACCATTTTTTTCCAAAAGATTAAAACATCAATTTACCTTCAAAAGTTTCATATGTTGTTTCAATTTCACCCTAAAAGTTTTAATATTTTGAATAAAGTTAAAACAACTAATGAAACTTTTGGACTAACTAAAAGTTATTTTTTGTAGTTGGTTTTCGTCACTTGGTTTAAAAAAATAGTTTAGATATATCCAACATGTATAGATAATTACCTTGTCAAGACAATAATAACAAATGATGGTAGAATACATAAAACCAATGATATGATAAGTAGAGAACACAACAGCAGATGATGACCAAGACTATTGGAGCAGTGATGTTTGACACCAACTAACCCTGCAGACAAACATAGTCTTGTTGTGCAAACTCAAAAAGGAAAAATAAAAATCAGATCATGAAGAAAATAACAAAAGAAAAACACAGCTCCTAAGGATCTACAAGCAAGAGCAGCAATCTAGTCATATTCATTTAATTCTAAATCTATGGCGATAACAACAAATCCTTGCACATCTCAACAACATAAAAAAAGGATGAGTCACACAAATGGACTCCTACCCCCATAAGTACACTACATAGACAATCAAGATAAAAAATACAACCTACACAATCTACAATATACAAGAAAAGCATAGATAAGCCATATGAAGCAAAAACAACACTGCTTGTTATGACTCACCCTTCTAAATATATACCTCTAAACTAAAATATGAAGAGATAATGTGTCCACAACAGCATAACAAACCCTCCATGGAAGAAAATGATAGCCATTTTTGCTTCTAACTCTTTTATGGAAAGTACCATAAGCAAGCTTGAAATAGAAAACAATTCAAATTATAACAATAATGGCAATCCACTTGCAAGCTTTTGTTGGACTGTTAGCATTTGACAACAATATAAGGGATATAGACGGAGGAAGAGGAAAACAAATAATGTTAAATATAAATAAGAAAAGCGTTGTAAGGATCCCAGCTACTTATGATCATAATGACTGGACTAAACTATTTGAAATATAAACAAAGTCAAACATCATCGACTAAGTTTTAATTATTTCAAGAAAACATAAACATGCAAGAACATGAAATGAGGTCAGAATAGCAAGAAACATCATAAATCAAAGTCCATTGATTTTGAATGTCTAAGCACATGCTTCCATCTGCATAAATAGCAAAATTGGCATGAAAATAAGGCCTCAAGATTCATAAATAGCAAACTTATGTAAAGGCAAAATACACTCGTGGTAACTTGAGAAAGTTATTCATGTCAAAAAAAAGAAACAACAAACTATTGAAATAATATAATCAGTCATATGATTATGGATGTTTCAACTTACAAAAAGAAATAGACAGAGGCTTGTGAAGAACATTTTTTTGCAAATTACACTACTATATAGTCAAAAAGTGCCTTAAGAGATACTTTGATTCAGGAAATGTTTTATATGTAACGGGTATATGAATAAAGATAGCTTAAAGTACAAATATAAAATAGGTCAAACGGGTCAAGACTTGCTTAAAATGAACTTGTAATGCGTAAATGCTAAACTTCCTAAATTCAATTTATTCAAACTTTTCAATTATTATGGAAATAATATTAATTCTATAAACTAATTATATACAAAGAATTTTGAAAATATTGTTTTAGGTTAATCTCACCCACTCATTTCTTTTGACCTGTATGAAAATTATGCAACCCATATGTTTTTGAATTCACCATACACACATGTTAATATCAGCAACACTTAGGCTTCCAACCCATGAAATGTTTAGCTCTGAAATTAACAGTAACATTTTTCATCTCAATACAGTAGTATCTTCAAAAACAATAAATTTTTTTATCTAATTTGAACAAATAGATCAACTTTTGTAGCTTCATTTGAGTGAAGCTACATAACTAAAATGAAGAGATCGAACCATCAGTTTCAGGTAAACACAAAATTTTAAATAAGTTTAATAGTCTTGAAATTTCTAAAACAAATTTATGAGGACATGCAATTCGATAAACATCAAGTTTAAAAAAATATTGTTGTTAAGAATCTTACCCTTACACAAATTTAGCAAGTGCAATGCTTCCAACCAAAGATGTAATCGAAAGGGCTTAATTTTCCTTCATGCTTTATCAGAGAAAGAACATCTGAAACATAATGCATATACATATAAATGGCATGTTTGGAAAAACACCAAACACCTACATTGACACTTTAAAGTCTATCTTTTTGTCAAAACGTGACACACAAACGTTAGTACTTGCTAGCATTATTTGATTCAAATGACCAAAACTCGTCAATTTGACCGGTATCATCACTTGGTTTCCAACTCAATTTTGACAAAATACCAAATTTCCTTCCTCTTTCTGCACAAACAAATCAAAGTTAGTACACAATAGTTGCAACATAAATACATACAATTATAACGATCCTGATTTAAACTGATCAAAGGAGGCTTAGAAAAGGGCATTATGTAAATGAAACATCATTAAAACCATTCTGTTGCACTTTGAGTGTCTTAGCCCAAATCATTTTCAGAGCACGCTCTTGAAAGAAAGTTTAGGCACACTTCTCACATATGTATTAAGCATGAAATAAAACCCAAATGGACCCCAATTGAAAGTGGATGTAAATTTGAAACAAAACCGAATACAAGATCTTCAAATCAACTTTACATCTCAATTCACGAGAAATCAAAACCTAAAACATCAAACTGAAAAGTAATAATAATGAAACTTGCTATTCTGTAGTGAACCTAAAACAAATAAAAACTTGAATCTCTGTTTACATCACACTTATAACTTTGTGATAAATTTTCTATGTTTAGATTACATAAGAGTCTTCATATTACCTTCATAAAGACCACCAATTTTAGCTTGAAAGGTAATTTTCATTCCCTGCATTGCAGTATAACACTTGATTGTAATCGGAAGCCCTAAACCAAAATAGCTTTGTGATGGAAGAACTCTTCCACTTCAAGAGGACCGTTAGTGACGAATTGAAGAATAAAAGGCTTTGCAGATGATCCTTACGAGAAGAAATAGAGGCTTTGCAGATGAAACTGACGAGGAGATTGAACTGGTGCTATGACGATACAATTGGATCCGGCGATTCAGATGAAAATGGCGAGGCGATTTAGATGGTAATGGAGTTCTATAGATTCAGCGTCTTAACTCATCGATCATTGAATGGAGCCAATGTAATATAGTAGAATGATGAATGTGAGGGTAACGATGAAGATGGAAGGGCGCGTCTTACAGCCGTAGGTGAATTTACAAATATATCCATTAGGTTTTGTATTATATAGCAGTAGAGATATAAAGACTAAAGACTTACAAACTTGAAAAAAAGTTTACAAGTCTTAACATTATAATTAATTAATAAAAGAACACAATTGAATAAAACCATCAACAATAAAACTGAACGCTTTCGCATAATGGTGTGTTGGTATTAATATTCTCACCCGGAGCCCGAACTAGCATGTACGCATTCATCAAATGCGGCTTCATTGTTGGTCAATGCAGGTGTCAAACCACCTTCTGCCTTGTTATCGTATATCTTAGCTTCGTATTCTAGTTCGCATACGAGTGATGTTTATCTTGAGTTCTTTCGGGTGCATCGAAATTAATATCTCAAGCAAATGGACATATTGATTACAAGAGAGTGAGTGTTGTTCTTCATATATATATAAACCTGCCACTAATAGAAAAAAATCAGATTCTGAAACTACCGTAAAAATATGGATGGTTAGTAAATCTTGTGACATGGCGGTTAGGATTGAAAATTGATATTTCTTATCTTTCCACTAATCAAACACATCAAATTTCTTAAAATCTTATGCATTAAAACCAGATAAAAAGGCCATCCCATCATACCTACCGAGTTTGCTACTCGAAGCGTTACCCCAATGTCATTTAGCATTTTCATTTAGTAAAGTATATATACATCATACATTGGATCACTTGAACTTCTTGTAAATATCACATTTCTCATTGTATCACGAATGTTTGATGATGTATCATATTATTGGCATAAACATCAAACATATTTGATAATTTCCGGTTAAATTTAGCTTTATTAATGACGAGTTATTTTTCAATACTTAGTTTTATCTTGTCTATGTTGGTTCGCTTCTAAGCAGTCACTTTTAGTTTAATCAATTGTGATTCCAGTAAGATATTGTGAGTATGATTGTTTTTTATATAATTATTACGGAATAAAAATATATCTGTGGAAAAAGGTTTTTCTGTAGTAAGTATATAAATGTGTTATTATGGACAACTTTTTAACTCACTTTTTAATTAAAATAATGTTAGTGATCTAAGTAAGACAAAATTTAAATTCGCCAGGGTAGATTGCATCTTCTGTAAAAGTTATTCACGTTGTCTTTTACCCCTTGTTCATGGATCTTTTCTCTAAGTTTATTTATTTTCTTATTTTAATATTTGTTTTATCTTTTAGAGTTTTATTTATCTTTCTATTAACTCCTTTATTTATATATAATGTTTTCCTAAAGGCATATAATTATACTAAAAACAAAAACAAGCCGACTACATAATACTAAAACGGGTCACACAAAAAAATACATGACTAGGAGGGGATTTTTAAGTCCCTTGATCCATCCAATATATTGCCTTTCGGTTTGTACTTGAACACGACAAAAAAGAGAAACTAACGATAAAATCAAATTCTGTCGTAAAACTTCATAGACTCAATCCCGAATCTTCATAGCACCAACCAAGCCGTGAACAAAATAGCTCGAGTAACCCCTTTATTCCATCTGTTAATCTCCATAAACGTTGTCATACCGTTCTCTACTTTCAAAATAATTGATTGCATTATTATTCCCATTTATTTATTCCTCTTTCACTTGAATATTAGCCCTTGATTAGTTTATAATAGTCATTTTCAGCCTTTTACACAATTGAATTTATTTGTGAAAACCATCTTCTAATCTTTCTTTATGTATGGTTTGTCTTCTGTAGTTTGTTAAATTTAAATAATATATTTAATTCAACAAGTTATATTTTACTTTTTTACTCTTTTCCTTTGTGTCCATGTGTTATTACACGTGCTAATAGTTTAGTACAATTTAATTAATGTAATATTAAGATATAATATTATAGAAAAAATATAAGATCTCCGTCAAGAAAAAACAACAAAAACCCAAAAGTTATATGTATACGTGTTATAACGCATTTATATGAAATACAATGTATTAAAATTTAAGTAATCACATTGAAATATAAATGGCATATGTCACAGGTCTTTGTGAGGGGTTACCTGTAGATAATCTGATGGTAAGTTGGCTTGAAGATAAGGTATCGAATAAGAATTCCTCTCAGGCTCTTCGATTATTGTCAGTTGATGTAGGTTGCAGTGGTTAATAGTTACAAGCTATTCATTAGACATGTAAACCATATATAGCCCTATCGTCTCTCTAGTTTTCGCGTTTATTGTTAAAGAAACATATGCTATAAGTAACCCTATCACCTCTGTAATTTTCAATGATGATTTATGAAGTGTACCAAAGAAATGGGTTTGTATTGTTTCATATGTGTTTGTAGTATACATGTGCACAATTAAAACCCTATGTACAAGAATGTTTGTCCGTTTTAATAATATTGAGATTGTTGACTAATGCGGAAATGAGTGGTCTTGGAATATTAATGCCAATGAGTGCCCCATAATGATTTCCACTTGTGTGTTTAGAATTTGTGATCTCCAAAACCTATGGTTCGTATCATTGTCACAAGTTTCTTTAGAAATGGTCCTTTGTAGGGCTAAGGTTTTTAGTGAACATAGCCAGGAAATATCCTATATCTATTTCCTATATCTATTTCCTATATCTGATTACCCTTTTCACCACCACACTTAATTTATGAATAAATAATCATCTTCCAATTAATTAACTTTGTCTTGGATACGGACTTTTAATAGATTTGTTATTCACTGAAAGCTCTGTGTCTTGTAGTAGATGTAAAAAAAGCATAGATGTGTGTATGCACGCATGTATGTATGTGTGTACATATGCACGTAATAATACATGAATGAATGTTTATGCATGTATAAGATGTAAGATTTATAAAATTTAGTATGAACAAAGGATTATGATGTGTATAATATTTTTTCTTTAGGGTTTAAAGTGATTAATTAAATGGTAATACAAAATGTGTGAAGTTAGTTCTATAGTAGTTAGTTTAGTTCTTTTCCTACCAAAACTTATTTGGGTTTTTAAAGAGTTTATTAAATATTAAAATTGATCATCAATATGAAAAATGAGATTTAAAATACCATATATAATAATGTTACGTTTTATTTAGAGTTTGATATTTTTTTCAACAAAAAATTTCGATTAATATGCAATATATATCTAGTTACATGTTGAATATAGATACAATAAATGAATTGAAATAAAATTGATATGAATATGGATTCACGTAATCACGTGGTTAAATTTCATGCCTACATATGTTGTGTTCCAAAATTTAATTATATGTTTATATGTTAATCAAACATATAACTTTTTCTGTAATCAATGTTTAAAACATTATAAAACAATATAATGATCCTAAATATATGGCTTTTGTATATCATCTAGGGTTATAAAGTAAAAGTATCTCAATTTACTCAAAACAATTAAATGTAGACAAATCGTGAAAACATGTTTGTATGGATTCATAACTATTTTGTCATTTTACCGTAACAATCATACAAAATTTTAAAAAAATTTGGGCATTACTAAAACTATTTCAATAAGTAGGCGATCTCATTAAAACAAATATTTAAATGATTAAGTGATGAACTATATATGTTAACAAACTAACATGATACATGGATTGGTTAGTAACTATGTTATCACGTAAGCATCACCTCCTCTCACTCACAGACTTACTCACTAACTAGTAAGGAGTATATTTAATGCGTGTGAATGTTTATTAAGTTTGTAAAAATCATTTATTGATTATATTTTTTAAATTGCTGACGAGACTAAACACACATCAAAATCCACGTACAAGGCTAAAAATATATTTTTTTGAATTTGTCTTTATTAAAGTTTATATCATAATGTTTAGAAAAAAAAGTAACAAACAGTGTATTTGTTTGTTAAAAAAGCTAAACTTCAAGCTGTGACATTTTAACCAAATCTCACATTGAATAGTTATGTTTTGTTCTGTCCATGGGAGATACTAGGCCTTAGGAATACATTGTTTTAAATATCAACAACACGTTTTCGGATGCATTGGCTATGAATGTGAGGAAATTTTACAATTAAGTGTGAATGAGTAGGTATAATTCAAGGATGAGTGACTTTCTAAAAAGTTTTCACTCAGGTATCAAACAATAACCAGATTCATAAGCTTATCATAGACAAAACGGGCAATATTGGTTGGGATGAGATGTTGGACGTTAAGCACAAGAAAAAATCAAAATAAATTTTAAATGAGATATTATAATTAAAAATAATAATATATTTTTTATCACACGTTGATCGACTAGCACAATTAGTGGTGGGTTGGGGGCTACCGCCCTCTTACTTTTTTCGTCTGTAGTTTTAAATTTGTCTGATAAAGTAAATTTTTGGCCTGGTAATGTGAATTTTTATATGAATATCGAGTTCGCCCCCATCTAAAAAATAATTTCGCACCGACCTTTTTTACGAAACAGTTCAAACTCCACCAGTGATGTTTCAAACTTATGAACATGAGCGACTCATGGAATCATGGTTCACAGGCAACTAATGGGAAGGGGGACTGATGTTCCCCGTAAGTGTGAATCAAATCACCCACTCACAACCTCTTTTGTGGGGTATGCTTTTCATCCTCGTAAGCGTACTCAGGGGGGGGGGGGGTACCACCCTCCTACTTTTTCGTCTGTAGTTTTAAATTTTAATCCGATAGCTCTAGATAGTTAACAATTAAAAAAACCTTTAGTGAAATGATTTTAATTTACATGACAATAAAATACTATTTTAACTAGTCAATCACTATATATAACTAGTCTAACACTTCTGATAAAACCACACTTATAGTTTGGAAAATTTTGAAACCAAAACCTTTGATTTCAAAATATATCACTTTATCATCACGATATCTCCTTAAAAGCTTTCATAGATGATATTTAGTAATAATAAATAATAATTATTATGCATAATAAATGATAATTAAGCTTTAAAGACAATATATTACCGATATATTTCTATTGTAAATCAAAATTTAAATTAAAAAATCAATGTGTAATATTTAACGAATAATATATAAGTTAGACCATAGTAGGGACTTAAGACTTTAAGTAATAGTTAGCACCGATTAAGGGACATTTTTTATCACATCAGCGTCAAGTCATCATTATCTTTTTGTTAAAAACTTAAGTAATGGTTAATGTTTCTATAACGCCCATTCATCATTATGAATTTAATGATTTGTGGGATTATAATAATAATGTCTCTTTAAGCATAACGTCTCACCGTAATGGTAACTGAGATATTATGTGACGTTATTTATGAGTTTAACATGGTCTAAATACATGTATAGACTATTAACTTAGTTATCAGTAGATGGGGCAATCCACTTCTTCAATTTTAATAGGTGGTGTCAAATAAAAACAACGATGTCATGAAATTAGTGCTACTCCAATCCTAATCAGGTCAACTTTGACTGTAATCGTAAACTAAACGTCGCAATTTTTCTTTCTAGTATTTTTAATCAATTCCACCCAAGCATGTCGATTTCAGGTTGTTTTCATGGTATATTAATATATTCATGGATAAACCCTAAACCATTTATCACACTACAAAATAAAACCATTACCAACCATTAATAAATTCCATTATCTTCATAAATGATTTTGGAAAACGATGTATACTATTATTTTAGAAACATAAAACGAAGATGGACTGTGAATTGATCTTCAAAGGCCAAGTAGAAAAGACCTTTTTACTGGTTAATCTAGTGTCAAACTATGACATAATAAGTACATTAAACATTAAACATGTTCTTATAGTAAATATAAAACAATATATAATAGTACATTAATTATTATGGGGATTTTTAGTATTAATAAGTATGAACGTTTAATTAAATAAAAGAATTAAATTTGATTTAACTCTATTTTTTATAAAAAATAACCATTTTTCTACATAAATTTCAATCGAAATTTAATCACTCGTTTCAACTTTAGTCGAGAACTTTCGTATGCTTTGACTGAAATTCAAACATTTAATGAAACTTTTAGAACTTGTAGACTATAATTTAAACAACTTACAAAATTTTCAAGATAAATTGAAATATTTAATTTTTAAGAGAAAAATAGTTTTTTTTTTGTCAATTACCAAAGAGTAAAATCGAATTAACTCTAAATAAAACATAGAAGTTTAAAGTTATAGACATATAATTAAGTTGCATGCTAAAAGAGAAGAAAATAAAAGAAGATGAGATCCGTATCCAATTTTACTAGTTATGTATCTGGTTTTTCAGCCGGTTCAAATACAAACAATATATGCATTCACTTTTCAGCCGACTGAAGCCATCCGATTCCAAAAACACCATTAATTCTAACCATAAAAGTGCCAAAAATTCATAATTCACATAAACTCAATAAAGTGTGTGACATAAAATCAAAGTAATCAACAAAAATAAAAACAAAAATACCGAATGATATACAAAGGGTTGGATCATAGCATCATACCCTTATATGCAGCCAATATTCATGTTCATGAAAGTCAACGGTTACGATTTGACCTCCCGAAATCAGCAAGCTTCCGTGATCTGTTAGCACAGAACGACTTCACGTCGGAGATATGAGGTACGGACCGTACGGACGACGGTCGAATGTGACCGGAAAATCCTCCGTCCACCGGCGGTTTACTTTTCATGCTCCATAATCTGTTAGGGCTTGCACGCACCAACGGACTTAAACAGAATATCAATTCCGACACACTCCGCTGTCCTCCGCCGCGCCGGACCGCCGTATGCGACGGCGTCTTCTTCGGCGTCTGTTTGAACGATTCAGCCGATTCGTAACCGCTTGATCCATCGGTTGACTCGTCTTCACCACCGTCGTCGGAGGATCGCACCGGCGACATTCCTCGATCTCGAACGCACCGTTTGTGCTTATTCCTCCGACGACGTCCGGCACCTGGAGGAACGTTCGAGAACCACAGCGGAGATGACGTCACCGACGTCGGTTTACCACCGGCGCCGCTCGGCTCGCCGGAAGTCGAGACGGAGGCTCTATGATTCGATTCGGAATCTCCGTCACGAGCGTCGGATCTGAACAGATTTGAGAATGAGGAAAACCTAATGAAGTTTTTTTTCTTTTTGTTCGATGATGTACTGCCGATGCAACCGCCGGTGCTAATTGCTATCTGCGGCGAGTAGAAGAATCTCTGATCGGAGATGCTGTGGTTCAGGCGAGGTTTGTTGTACGGCCGGTGGACACCGGCGGCAGGATTCGCCGGAGTTTCGGATTTCCGGCGATTGATGTACGGAGAAACAGATGACGGTGGATTTGTATTCGAATTGCAGTTGTTTTGATCTAGTGATTGAACCTGTGATTGAGCCTGTGATTGAGCTTGTGATTGAGCTTGAGCTTGTGCTTGTTCTTCTGCAAGTATGATTTGAAACAGGCGTTCACGGAGGCAAGAAGCGCATACGCCGACGATGCTACTGAGATCGGTGTTGTGCTTCTTACACCTCATCTATAGATGTATGAACTCGTATAATCTATGTGTTGATATGAAATTATGTGCATATATCTGTGATGTTCTGATAATATGGCGGAAGCGGTGGTGGTGGTGGTGGTGACGGTGGTGGTGACGGTGGTGGTGGTGGTGGTGGTGTTGGTGATGGTGGTGGTGGTGATGGTGGTGGTGCCGCCGGTGGTGGTGGTGGACTGGTGGTTGGGGAGCCGGTGAGGAGTGGAGAATGAGGTTCAACTGTGAGTGTTACGTATGGTAGTATAAAAAGAGTGATTATTACACTTTACTCCCTCAATGTTTTGGGTTTTTGTTGTATTACTACTAGTGCTTTGATCAATGTACACGTGGCCACATGGGTAGCGCCACGTGTGTAGTGCCGCAAACGAACACGAACAAAATCTTGTTCGTGCTTGTTTATTAATAAAATAAATTGTTTATAAACTGTTAACGAAAATTTATTGAACGAGATTTATTATTTGTGTTTATTCATAAAAAATAAACTATTTATGAATCGTTCACTAGCACTTATCAAACGTAACGAAGACAAATAAAACTAAGACTACATTCTTTCTAAATTTCTATCATAGTTGTAAAATGTAATGATATGAGAAGGAAAGCTTCAATTTTTTGTTTAAAACTAAGACCACATTCTCTTTAAATTTCTATCATAGTTGTAAAATATAATGATAGTAAAGTTATATTATTTTGAGCATATTGATTTCTTTTTATAATTTTGTGATTCATATATAATAGCACATGAGTTCATAAACTTTGTTAAAGATGGGTAAAACGGTAACTAGATTTTTGAAACAAAAACAATGTAAAGTGTACATGTAATCATATGTATGTTGGCTTCTATATATAATTTACACAAATATATGTATGTTGGTGATATAACAACTAATAATGACGAAATCTGATTTCTTAATAAAATCTAAGGGTGTTGGTAAGACCCCTGGTTTGATAATTGGTCCGGTTATAAAAACATTGATATCCACACGCCTCTTGACTTCCTTAATCTCCGTTAAAATATAAACTGACATGTTTTCTTTCAACATTGATTTTTTAATCAATAAAATGTCAGTTTTATAACTCAAAGGACCTCGTATTAAACTAGATGAAGTAAGAGGGGGATGTGTAAAACTCAAGTTGTCTAATTAAGCTATGGCTAATAACATATTTTTAATTAAATATTTTAAAATCGTTTTAGTTGATATACGGTATGATTTCATTAATTTAAAAAGAGTTAGCTCATCTTACTTTTGTAATATCATATCAAATATAAAATAAGAAAACTTTTAGATACATCTGAATAGAACATTATATTCATTTAAATTATAATTTGGTTTCGTTTATATGTCAATATTATGATAATATTTATCAAACACCTATAAATAATATAAAT
Organism: Flaveria trinervia; assembly: GCA_025506515.1. Classification (NCBI taxonomy): domain Eukaryota; kingdom Viridiplantae; phylum Streptophyta; class Magnoliopsida; order Asterales; family Asteraceae; genus Flaveria; species Flaveria trinervia. The sequence continues at coordinate 6,988,956 of CM046451.1, read as the reverse complement.
GTTCGCATTCAAATTCAGAACTTGACACACCTAAAATTATAAAATTATAACAATACTGACCTATAGCTGTATTGCTAATGAAACATTTTAGCATATGGCATCTTTGTCATTATAAATTTAGAAGGTTCAAAGACTTTAAAACAAGGAATATCTTTTATTTCATTTCATATTTTTTTAAGATAATTTTTTAATCAAAATCAAGATAAGAACAAGAGTAGTAAGTGACATGTTGTTATACTATTGGTTGATTTATGTCTAACTTTTTGGATACTCAAATGACATATCACATATAGATACATTATCCTTTATATATGTAGACTGAAAAATACTGAATATCAATTATAACGAACTGTATTTAAATATTTATACAAACAATTTACACTAGTGATGCTTATTTTTGATGACCTGCATGTCTATTTATTGGATGGTACTTGATCCATTGTCTTTAGTACTTTAAAGTATAAAGCATCAGGGTATTGTGGGTGGAACACTGCTGTTTAGTTGCATACGTCAGAATATCTAACTATTATAAAAGAGATATGTTATTGAGACATTCAATTTATTTTATCATTTTTATATCTTTATATTTATATCTATATATATATATATACACGCATTAAGAGAGATAGAGATAATAGGATGTCTAAATAACGTAAATGAATGTTCGTATAATCCAATCCTATCAAAATAAGGGTTATGCATTTGTTGGCCTATAATCATTATAACAACACAAGAACACAACCAGAATTTGAAGACACTTCTTAAACTAATCTTTAAATAATGGTCAAAGGATAGAAGCTAGATAAATAATATTATATATTAATTATTTAATTGACTTCGTATTAGATTAGAAGTAAGTTTATGTATTTATTTGATTATTTTCATAGTGTATAAGTTTGGTTAGGATCATAATCCTTTCTTCCTTGTTTGCTTATTTTGTTTTTGATCTCTTTTACTTTCTTTCTTTAACTAGCTTTCTTTTTTCTCGTTTTTTTTCTTTCTTTTTATTTTCTTCTTTCTTTTCCTTTTGTTTTTTTTCCTATTTCACATGGATTCAAGATTTGAATCCAACTTTCTGTATGTTATTTCTACGTTAAAACAGAAAGCATTCCTTTTTCTTATTGTTGTTGTATTTGATTTGGTTTTGGTCATCATAACATTCTTTGAACTGATACGAGTTGTCTTCAAATTGTTGGTGTGTTCTTGTGTGGATATAACAAGTTTGGGCCACCAATTGATATCAGAACTAATGTGTAGTTCTTACCAGAGAAAAAAAGCAAGAGATCAAAGACTTAGGTTGCATTTGGTTGGAAGGAATAAAATGGAATGCAAATAAGAAACTAGTATAATTTTCAAGTAAATTATGTTTAAGTGAGTAATAAAATGTAAAAACCAAGGGGATTTTTCACCTCAACTTCCCTTGGTTGTGGGATTTCAAATTCTCTCTCTAGGTGGAAGGATTTTTAAATCTCACAACTAAAGGAATTTAAAGTGAAACATTACTTTGGGTTTTAATTTTATTACCTACTCAAACATAATTTACTTGAAAATTATATAGTTTCTCAATTTTATTCCACTCTTTTCAAACAACACAACCTTAGTGTAGTAAAAAACAGAAGGCAAATATTAAAGACAATGAACATGAGACTGGAAAAACAAACCCCCGGTGAAGGAAGTGAACGATCAAATGTAACAATAAGGATACTTGCATTATTTTCATATGTTTTATCTTTACTAGCTAGTCTCGAAGCGTTATGTGGTTAGAAATTACTAAACGGAATTGTTATAATTAATATGACTGTGACAACATATATAGTATGTGACAAACATTTATTTATTTTTGTCTCCAACCAAATTTAAAAATACAAAAATGTAATGATAATGTACCCTTTTTCCAGTAAATTTTGAATACTTTGAATTAAAAAAACACTATTTATTGGAAATATGATGGTGTTTTTTACATGGATATAAATAGTAATAAAAACTACAATTTAGAAAATGAATTATTTTAGCCGGAAGCTTGTCAATATCTAGACTTATGGTAGTTGAGCTTTTAGATACAGACGATACATTATATTTTTATAAAGATACAAAATAACACACCAAAAGTTAATAAAGGTACACAACTTTTTTTTGTTTTTGTTTTTTAATATGTGACTATAAGTTAGAATTCAAAGACTTTAGATGGATTCATCTCTTTACTTTTTTCACTTTATATGAAATTGATACTTATGTCATGCATTTAGTTTTTAAAGCTAGAAACCGGATATATTATTGAACTCACAACATCAAACAATTCACGGTTCAATTGGTTGACCTTGTTCTAAATTATTTTTGGCCAATAAATCTAAAGTGCACGAATCATGAGTTTGCTTACAAGTTACAACCTTTGATATGTTTTCATTGATTTTATTTCATTCATTTACAATATTCATGTTTTCTGTTTTTAACTCTCTTAGCTATATTCTAGCTATCTGGATTATGTAAATGATATTTGAACAATTAATCATATTAATAGTTTTACTATTAGCGAAATTATGTTAGTTACACTTATTTATACCCTCAATTTATTAGCCCGTAAACTAACAAAACCATCAATCCTGTATTAATCTGCGGGATTGATCGAGCCTCTTTGTTTTATAAAAACAATGATGATGTTAGTCTTGCATATCTATCGTTTAACCCCCCCCCCCCCCCCCCATTATTAAATATAATTTGTGTTTTAGCATTAATTATATATACATATACTTATATAAAATATACACACACGAAGCACAACTCCTTTGTTTTCTTTTTTTATTTTACTTGTGCATATGTGTCAGTCTAAAAAGTTTGGCCATTGTCAAATATAATAATACTTAAGCAAATAATATGTATTTACATCGTTAATAAAAGAGTGTTGGTAGCCTTTCATACATAATATTTAATGTTTAAAATAATTATTAAAATTTTGGAAATGTCACAAAATGTTAGAAAAAGAATAAAGATGGAATGAAATGTAAATACAATATACTTTCTTCGTTTATGTCTATTAGACATGACAGCACATCATATTTAAATCGCTTTGGCATAATATTTAATCTAATCCTTGTCTGCCTTATGACACTAGTATAATTCAATAAAAATCAAGAATAATAATTTAAATGACGAAGGCTTTTTAACTTTTTATTTTTCTAAATGATAAATGCACGACTCTGATTCGAAAAATATGTGTTATCTTAATCGGGTCCACCTTAAAAGAGAAAATCTAAGAGTTGACAAACGTCAAATCATCAATTAGTTTAAAATTTTTAAGTTTATTTTTAGTTTTAGTTCTTTTCGTCAATAACCAATGGATACATCTATTAATGCCTTTTACAGACGATGATAGTCTATTTAAATAGAAATATTATTTTTCATAAAATATTTTATATATAATACAATAAAGTATATGGGGAAATTGAGAACTTTAGGGTTCTATTTTTAGTCAAAAAGTAAATTTGGTTGACATTTACGAAATTATTGGTTGACAAAAGAATAAGTTGGGCGTAAACTTGAAATGAGCATTTTTACATCGTGTTGGATATGACTAGGGTGATAATAATAAAGTAACAATAATCTATTTCTTTCAAATAAATAAGCGATTAAATATATTATATAAATTTAAATACATCTAAATTTTCACTTGCTCTGTCCATCAATTCATTGACTTTGTAGTAAATTTAGGGGAAATACCAACTAAAGTTTTCTTTAGGTATTTGTATTAATATGGCACAAGAAGTTTCAGGATTATTTGTTATTATAAACACAATATTTTATATGATATAATAAATTTCAAGAAGTAATAATTCATCTTTGGAAAGAGTAGTAAGCTGTGATGGTGGTGGTGGCCATAGAAGGGAATAACAAAGAAAGTGATCGAAGAAGAGAAAGACGGTGGCTGTGGTCGGATATGGTTCGGTTTAATTAGGGTTTGAAGATAAATGCTAATGAAAGGAAAAGAGTAAAAGATAGCTCATTTAACTTATGAGTGATCGAGCTCAAGCTCGACTTTGATGCGGCTAATTTACTACTTATTCTTAGACTTTAATTATTGATTTATATATATTTTGATGACTTTTTATATGGTTTACGATATAATTTTTATATATAACATAATATATGTTATTTAATTATATTTGTCATAATTTTATGTATGATAATAATTATTACTTACATACATATAATTTATTAAATAAAATACTTGTTTAGACTTGATAAGTGTAGTTAAGTTTAATATGTAAAACTTTGGCTCGAGCTGGTTTATTAAACGGGTCCCAACACAAGCTCAGGCTCATGTTTAGGCTTAGGCTTAAGTTTGACTCGATTCAAACTTTTAACGAGCCAGTCTCAAGTAAGTCAACGGTTCAACTTGTTTACACTAACCTATAATATCCACCTACGTGATTCTTTTATATCTTAACTTGGGCCATAGATTTTCCTTACTTAACTAGGCTAATCATAATTTAACAAAAGTTGAAAGTTCAAATATTCAAGTGTGTTAAAAGTTAAAACACAAATAAAAGTTGTTTTCTATTTAACATATCTACACAACATAAGAACTTTAATTGGAGGCTTCAAAACCAACTCCACTTCATTTCTATCCTAGCTTTGTATCTCTTATATTTAAAAACACACACGCTATCTCTAGTCTCTGCTCTCTATGTAACCCGCTTTTAGGTATTTTTACTCAACAATCTTCCTCTTATTTTCTTTTTTCACGACATCATCTATTCCATCCTTAGAAACAAACTAAAACCTAATATCATGAGTGCTCGTGACTACTCTCCCACTAATTATTCTCTAACTTTAAGCATTCTACCATATTCACCCTTCATCATCTTACGTTGAACACTATAAGTTTTTTTTCCGACTAAATAGATTCTGCCTAACTTATTTACAAGTGACAATACATCATAAGAGAGGAAAAACATATGACTAAACAAGATGAAATGATTTTATTCTTTGTTTTGCAAGAATTTAAGAGACGGAAACGGTTAACTGATAATAAATGTTTTATCTGAAATATTTTCAGTCTGATTAACGGATCCGAACTATCAAAGCAACCTTAAGATCCAAATCAACTTCCAAATATGTGAGGTTGGTTTTATAGTACGTATCGTTTGTGTTTATGGTGTGTGAGTTTAAATCAACAAACTACTAACAACATTTAAAAGTAAGAGCAAAATGTATAGAACCCACAATACTTCAAATTACTGGAGTATGAATATTCTTTCAATAAACTTTAAGACATAAAAATAAAAGTTACTTAAAACCACTAAAGTGTATGAAATTGTCTTGTGAGCGTCTTGTGAAAGTACATGCATGACATGTGACCCTATAAAAAGTGTGCATGTAAATTGAACAAATAAAGATGTTATGTAGAACCATATTATCAACATCAGTCTTCACACGACAAGTAGAAATATAAAGCATGGTGTTTTGTCCAATTTTACAAAGATACGTAATTTGGTCTAGACTTCATGTATCTTTCATGATGATTTTAGGGTTTTTGAAGATATAATTCGGACCGCTATGCATAAATAATCAAAACTTCAAAGAAAATGAAAGTCTCAACGAAGCTTAAAGAAAACAAAAAATCCGACAAGGGAATTTGGTTTGCAATCTTCCATGTAGAAATATTATTACCCTCTTTAAGACTAAAAACGAACTGAACGAACACGAATAATGATCTGTGCATCGGTATTTAAGAAAATGACTTGTTCATGAATGGTTTATGAACACTTACGAAACATGATTTCTTGTTCATGTTTGTTTATTAAGGAAATGAGCTTGTTCACATACGCTTACAAAACGTAAACAAACACAAGCTAACATAATAAAAAACGAACATAAACGAATATCTATACTACTATATAATACATCTTTTTGGATAGAGATATAATTTTGTCAAAAATACAAGTTTTAAAGTAACATGTACAAATGTGTGCATCACATTTAAGAGGGGTAAAATAGGAATTTGATTAAAATTTTAAGACGCTTTAGGGGTAATATAGTAAATTTATCCATTAAATTTTATAAAACTTGATATTTTTGTCCTTGTCTCTTTCATTATTTAATAATATGATATTATTTAATTCACTTCATTAATTTTTATTTTATTTATGATACTATAAATTGACATTTAAATTTATATTTACTAATTATATTTTTATAACTAAATAATATTTTAATTAAGTATATTATTTTATTTAAATATTTAAGTATATAACTTATATAAATCTTCATACTTATAATAACTATAATACTAAAAATTTTCTAGGGGCATATTATAAGTTTAATTATTTTAATATTTATCTATATTTTTTACAATAAAAATGAGAGGATGATAGAATGATAATTTTACATATGGATTAAGGCATTCATATGAAAAGTAATGCTTAAATTTCAAAAATAATCATTTTATTTCATTTATACCCTTACAATAAAGTATAATATATGATTGCTTATAATACAAATGCTAAAACATATACACGTAGTCAAACAAAATCACCATATACTTTCAATATTGTTTATATACTGTGATTGAGCACTAATCTTTCTTCCCCTTTTTTATTAGTTGTTAACAACTAAATAACAATTAAGATGATAATTTATGGTGATAATTTCTCCATTAACTTTCTTCGGTATATGCAAATCATCACAAAAAACTAACTCCGATAATCATAAAACTCTAACCTACATTCATAAAATAAACCTCTCTAAAATCTAGGTAATAAGTGATGGTTTTGTAATATATGTAATTATTTTCATTTATTCAATTTTTTAATAATTATGTTTTGATTTTTTAATTTACGTCATAACCCACCGAGCCAATACCGACTAAAATCGATTTCTCAAAAATCATGCAACAACGGTACTGCCGCAACGCGCGAGCATTTCCAACTAGTAAATAATCATATTCGAAATAAAATATGTGTTTTTATCATATACATTACGCAGAATCCACCGAAAAATGAATATGCACTCAATGTAATTATCCGAATATATTTGACATAATTATTATAAACAAAGCCAACACATAAATTTAGAAGTTTGTTAAGTTCTAACGCAAACTAAAATTAAAATGGCTAAATAGGAGATATTGGTGGAGGCCTATAATAATTAAAGTTTCTATTAAAAAAAACAATAAAATAAAAATATAAAAAACCTTTAATTGAACTAACACAAACGGACATAAATGAATATATTATCTAACCTTGACGAAGATATATGAACAAACGCTACCCCTATTCATGTTCGTTCATTTAACTAAACAAACAAAATTTTTATGTTAGTGCTTGTTCATTTGCTAAATGGACGAATATAAACAAGGTTCTCATTGAATTGTTCACAAACAATTAGCTGTACGTGTGGTTTATTTAGAGCATTCACAATGAGTTTCCTATCTTTATTCATATAATTACATTAAAAATTATTAGTTTTTCTCTCTTATTTTCAATTAAGTAATACATTTTATACATTTATCACTATTTTTTTTTCTCTCCTCCACCTACAATCACTTTCAAAAAAATTAAAAAAATTATAAAGATTGAACAGTAATTATTCAAATATACATAAATCAACAATAACATTTTCTGTATCATTCGCTCATAACTATTCAAACTCATTCCATATAATATACCAAACACAGTTATATATTTTTAGAGAATTTAGTGCGAATGCCGTTACAATCTTACCTCTTTCTACTTGCTTTGTACTCGATAACTTGCTTTGTTGATAGTTTACATTATTTTATAATAAGCCTTCGAGTTCCATATTTTAATTACTAAAAATCTACAAACATATACATATACGTAACTTGATTTACCTTCACTTGGCACCAATCTTTCCACTATCAACGTTCAAGATTGTCAAAAAAGAAAAAAACACATAGATCTATATAATCATAAACATAATTGTAACTTTTTTATGTCACATTCTAGAATTATTAATATAAAACTAAAAAGTTTTTTTGACCATTTAGTATCATAACAGTATTGTTCATTTGACAATTTGTATCTTATGATTTTTATTAGCTTTTGTCCAATTAACACTATTTTCAAACTAAATGACATGGAAGAGTTTGTTTTGTAAATAGCAGTATTATGTTATAGCCCATGAGGAGGTTACATGCTAGTGTATTAAATAAACCTCCAATTTTCTATTCTTCTTAATTTGAAACGGGGATTAAAGTTTTTGGATGCCGATGTTTGGTATCAAATATAATATTTTAATATTTAAACTTTCACTTGTTTGTATGTATGGGATATAAATATTACATTTTAAAAATATGTAAAATTTCTTTAATTTCTTACGTTTATAAATAGGTATAAGTAATAAATAATTATAGTATTATATGAAAAAAATATTTCGAGGTTATAATCAACTATATACAAAAGTTTCATACTTACAAACATACACAAATGTAAAACCTCTCGACACCAAAATATATAGACAAAAATGTAAAAGAGAATGTAAGATTAAACCTTACATGGGTAAAATCATATTGTTATGTAATCATCTTAAGACATCTAGTGATAAGACATCTAAAAAATTTCTTAAGAAATCCTAGTTTAAACCTTACATGGGTAAACTTCTTAAATGACCAACGCCTATAAAATAAACATATTGTTACATGTTTGTTTAATATTTTTTTCGTATTTATAAATGTAAGCATCTTGTTCACTTTAATAAATGTAGTCATGGAGATAAGTTAAAACAACATCTCAAACTCTAAGACCCTTATATAAAAATGTGCAAGTGTTATATATTTATAGAGCTTATAACTTTGTTTTGTGCATTGACCATTTGACTTTTGTTCAACATGTTTATTTAAAGTTGTTAATGGGTTATGGACCGGACAAAAAATTGGAAAGCATAAAGGAATAATACCATATTAAAGACCAGACTATTACATAATCAAATGATCATAGTTCAGTTTGCTTAGTGTTTTATAAAGGTGCGCATCAAAACCGGTTTGTGAGTGGAATCTGGCTCCAAACCCAAGCTAAAACCGAAGGAGAAACCCGTTTGAGAGGGATCGATTCTGTTTCAACCTAAACCGCCGATTTGATACTATTTCCGAAGTCAAAAACCGGGTTGGTGAAACTGTTTCTAAAACGATTTATAAGCGTTTTTGAGCCAGACTGGTTTTCTAAAGTAGGCTGTAAGCCTGTAACTGTATCTGCAAGAGTTATGGGCCTGTGATGTATCTAAGGGCCCATCTATTCATCTTTAGTTTTATGAATGGAATTTATGTGGGGTCATGACTGGTCATCTAGTGATTTAACTTTTAAGTGGGCTGTAACAATGGATCCCTACGACCCTAAGGATAGATATAAAGCGCGCAAAAAACCGGTTTGGGTTTCCAAACATGACATTGTTCAAAAAAACCGGTTTAGACCAAACCAGTTCCTACCCACCCCAAACCATCAGGTTCTACTTGTGTGAGGAAAACACTTCCTTCCCTTGCTCATTCAAAGCGGTTTCAAATAGGACCGGTTTTCAAACCGTTTTTTTTCTAGCAGTTACCATCGGTTATATCAGTGTTTTCTAACCGTGAGCCCCCTTTTGACCATATTTTTTGGTTATTTTATTAATTAATTTTACCGCCTTAAGTTAGTATATATATGTGGTAGGTTTTAGGTTGAATCACAACAACTTAAACACACTCTCGTTTCAAAAGTTTAAAGAATGCTCAATGCTCTCGTTACGTCGCTGATGCTTTGGTTAAATGACTACAACTTAAAAACATTTGATTCTCTTTAAAATCTAAAAAACACTCAACACTCTCTAAAATAAAAAAAAACCCTTATGCTCATTAAACCATCGAGTTAGCTTTATGTTCAATGTGAACGATGTGATTAGTATATAAAACTATATTCATAAGAAAACAATGTATAGTTTTTATCATTTATGAAATTATTTGTTAAAAAAGAAGTGACGTAGCTTGAACGCTCCCATATCAAAAGTTGGAACGGAACTAATTTTTTTATAAAAACAATATATATTAAAAAGTTTACGCTAACGAATGAAGAATTAATAATACATGTGAGCGATAGGCCCCATGGTCCTATTATCCTTCATCTATGCAAAAGAGCTCGTTTTCTTTCAAATTTACGGGCCATGACATCCACGTATGCCCTTTCAAAATTTTGGGCATTATTAATATGTGGACCATATATTTTTTCCAATGGCTTGCGCTTTTCGAAAGTTTGATTTCAAATTTCAAACGGCTACCAGATGGAAAAATCGAACAATTTTAATATATATTAAAATAAATTTCCAATACCTATAGCATATATAAATGAAAGATGAGAGAAAATACGTGACTAAATCTGTATACCTTTAAACTTATGTTTTTAAACTTTCTTTCCTATTATATGATAATAATTTTAAATATGTAAACTAGACAATCAAATGTTTATATCTCTTCTTATTCTAATAATTTATTAAAGTATACTATACTATATAATCTATATTATATTTCATCGTAAAATATAACTTTTATAATTTATTATTATTTTTTTTAAATTACTTAGATATCATTATTTTTTTCTCGGTGACTCATAACATGTAATATACAAAACATAAATCAAAACTAATGGTTATATTTAAATTCACTCAACCCATTTAATACATGGATTTCTAATATAGTTTAAATTAATATATTAAAAAATAAATATCAAAGAAATACTATGTTCATATGTTCTTGAGAGACTATAATAAATATATTACCACTAATATTTCAGTTTATTAATTAGTGCCATATTTTACAAAATTTGAATAAATCTTTACGCTAAATAACGTTGTTTAAATCACCAACACCTTTTTATATAGTAAATAATCATTTTTTAAATTTATTGTTATTATTATTATTATTATTACTATTACTATTACTATTGCTATTACTACTATAAGTGTTGTTTTAATATATCACAATGTAAAATTTAAACTCTTAATTTATTTTTTTATAAGTGATGCTATTTAATCATCAATATCCCTTTAAAAATTCAAAATATTTATTTAGAGAGGATTAAACTTAAATTTTTACAAATACTTTTCAAATACAGTGGTGACATAATATGATGATTTTCTAATTATTATTTAAGTACTTTAACTTCCATGATTTTCAAGACAAAAATTAGCATACAACTCTCTCCAACAGTTATAGATTAACGATACTCACTTCCATCGTCAAAAGAGTTCCCAAATTCCAACATTTTGTACGTTAGGGTTTCACATTTGTTCATTTGAGCTCAAAGGTGATCTGTAATTGCTGTAATGGCGACAATGGAGAGCTTAATCGGTCTGGTGAATCGTATACAGCGAGCTTGTACGGCTCTCGGCGACTACGGCGGTGGTGACACCGCGTTTTCTTCTCTCTGGGATGCTCTTCCGTCCGTTGCCGTCGTCGGTGGTCAGGTTAACTTGTTATTTGACTTTTGATGTGTAGATGATACTATTGGTTGTTTACAATGTGTGTGTGTACGTGATCGATGTGTATTAACACTGTTTTGTATGTGATGTTAGTGAATTAAACAGTAAGAACTGAGAATTTCGTTTGTCTGGAGTTTTTGTAATTCATGTGTCGATTTGCACGATAATTGTCGAATTGCGTGTGTAGGTGAGAGAATTTACTGTCATGACTCATGACAATGAATTCACTGATTTTTGCTGTATTTTACTTGTTATGTTTGTAGAAGAGGAAACGCAACCAAATTAGGAAGAAATTATAACCTTTTAACCTTCAAATTGCTGAATTGTGGTTTCTCTAAGCAGGGATGGTGGATTATTGATGCTCAAATTGGTTATTTCTCGTTATAATGTTTGTTTGTGGACTGTATCTAATCATTTGGCCTCTTGTTTTGCGATTAATTGGTGTTGATAATAGAGTTCTGGGAAGTCTTCGGTGCTCGAGAGCATTGTCGGAAGAGATTTTCTTCCTAGGGGATCTGGTTTGTTGTTTCTATAACTTGCAACTGGTTTGCCTCTTTCTTTTGCATTTTTGATGGATACTGAATGCTTGAATATTCACTTCAGGGATTGTTACAAGGAGACCTCTGGTGTTGCAGTTACACAAGACAGAGGGACGACAAGAGGAGTATGCCGAATTTGGACATATGCCACGCAGGCGATTCACTGACTTTTGTATGTAACAAATTTCCAATTTAAAGTGACAAATTTCCAATGTAAAGTGACCCCTGTTGTCAATAGCAGCTATAGTGACCGCTATAGCACGCTATGTAGCGTTGCGCCATTTGGTCGCTATTTGTGAAATATTTTTTATTTATTTTTAATTTGGTAAATATGAGATGATTAGTAATCAAGTATTTTAGGTATTTTGGGGGTCTTTGCTTAGATTTCCTACTACTTTATTACTAAACATGCTTATCTATTGAATGTAAAACAATCTTACATATTATTCTACTTAATCGCTAAACACGAAATAGCCTATCGCTATTTACCGCTATTCGCTACGTAGCATATAGGTGGCTTGTCTCTATTTACCGTTATTTGCTATTGACAACTATGAAAGTGACAATATTATTTAGCATATGTTTTTGATTTCATACACAGCTTTGGTTCGTAAGGAGATTCAAGATGAAACAGATAGAATCACAGGGAAGTCAAAACAAATATCTCCAATCCCAATCCATCTTAGCATCAATTCCCCCAATGGTATGGTTCTTCTTGTGATACATCATGTAGACTTTTGTAGTGAGTAGTGACTGCAGTTTTTAATTAATTGCTGTTCTTATACTTTATTTTTGGTACAATGCTGACATCATATTATGATTTCCTTGTTCTTTCAGTTGTCAACCTAACTTTAATCGATTTACCTGGATTGACTAAAGTTGCTGTTGGTACTTTGCTCCACCTTTCTCCTTATAGTTCTGATTAATCTTAGCTTCATCTGATATGTAGAGTCATTTCTTTTGCAGAGGGACAACCTGAATCTATAGTTGAAGACATTGAAAAGATGGTTCGAACTTATGTTGAAAAGGTATTATAATTCTATCTTCTTTTCTTGTTTGTGAACTTAAGTAGAACATAGTATTGGTTATTACAATATATATGTCTATGCATGTATGCATATGGGATTATTTTATTAATACCCTTATTAAGGAATGACATGTGACTTATTACCACCATTTTCACATTTTGTTAAATTTTCAATCATATGTGGCTATTTACATACACCAATTACTTGATTTTGTTCAGCCCAACTCCATCATACTGGCAATTTCTCCTGCCAACCAAGATATAGCAACATCTGATGCAATGAAACTTGCCAGGGAGGTGGACCCTTCAGGTATGCGTACTTTTTTTTTCAACAAATTGTTTGTTTTTCTTTACCTTCTGGTATATTAATTTCCACTTGTAATCATATATCTTTTTTATAACTTGGTCAACTTGACTAGGTGAGAGGACATTCGGGGTGTTGACCAAGCTTGATTTGATGGACAAAGGAACTAATGCATTGGATGTGAGATCAATAGATCATATATTTTCGTTTAAATGTTATCACCTTAATATATATTAAAAAGAATGTTTTAGGACATTCTTTTAAACAAGTTTTATGTCTAAATTGCTAATATGATTAATCTATTTTCTAAAGGTCCTTGAAGGAAGGGCTTATCGCCTTCAGCATCCTTGGGTGGGAATTGTAAATAGATCTCAAGCTGATATTAACAAGAATACTGATATGATTTATGCAAGGCGGAGGGAGCGAGAGTATTTTGCCACAAGTCCTGATTATGGACACTTGGCGAGCAAAATGGGTTCTGAGTATCTGGCTAAACTTCTCTCACAGGTAACTTATGGTTATTAGGGGGTGTTTAGATTTGCGTTTTACGACTAATTATTGATTAGACAAACGGATTATGCTTTAATATCACATTATATATAGTTCTGGGGTAGCATGCTAGTTGTAACAAAACAGATAACTTAAGGGTGAAATTGTATTGATTATTTACTACTTTTAACCATATTTGAGACTTTATTTCCATGCCACAAACCTGTCTATACTTTTTTCACAAAAACATAATTTGTTGCTATCTTATTTATTGGTTTCTGAAATAACTAAAACACTCAAAACTCCAATTTCCTTATTGTAACAACTCTATACAGCATAAGCACCTCCGAACTTATTTTCGACAGGTTCTCTGTTTTTCAACTGATTATTTGATTCAGATCATTCATAACTATTCATTTTTAAAATGCAATACAAAGAGCACCCCTTTAAAAGGTTTAACTTCAAATCTAGTGTATTCATAAGAACTTCATTTTTTCCTCTTTCTGGAAGCAAAGGATTTATGTTTTGATACAAAAAATGATTTTCACACAATATAATGCTTCTATGTGCAGCATTTGGAATCTGTAATCAAAGCTAAAATACCAGGCATCATTTCGCTGATAAGCAAAGGTATTGATGAGATGGAAGCAGAGTTAGACCATCTTGGGAGACCAATTGCAATTGATGCCGGAGTAAGCAAGTTCTATTTTTAACAATTTACCACTAAATCTGTTGTTCCTCTATCCTGTCAACCTAAATTCACATCTTTCAGGCTCAACTTTACACCATCTTGGAACTTTGTCGTGCTTTTGACAAAATATTTAAGGAACATCTAGATGGAGGGTAAGCAATATCTCTTTAATTGCCAATTAAGTGGTATATAAATACATAAAGATCTTTTTGTTGCATTCTTTAAATTTGGATTTGTTATTATGTCAGTCGGCCTGGAGGTGACCGGATTTATGGAGTGTTTGACCACCAACTTCCTGCTGCTTTAAGGAAACTTCCATTTGATAAACATCTTTCTCTACAAAATGTGAGGAAACTTATTTCAGAGGCAGACGGTTATCAGCCACATTTAATCGCTCCAGAACAAGGTTATAGACGACTTATTGAAGGATCATTGAATTATTTCAGGGGACCAGCTGAAGCTTCTGTAGATGCAGTAAGTAGCCTTTTATTATATGTTTCCAATGGGTTATATATAGCATTAAGCTTCTATATAAATTGATAACCATTTGTTATTATGTGTACCTTACATGGGAGTCAATCTTCAGGTGCATTTCGTTCTTAAAGAACTCGTGAGGAAGTCTATTGGAGAAACTGAGGTAAGACTTTTTGTGAAGCACACTTGTTAAAATCCCATTTTCCGAAATACAAGTTAACAGTCAACTTCTTTGCCACATGTAGAGGTGACTCGATAAAGAAAAACACATATAGAGGTCAGGTGGGCTGGGTTGCGAATCAAAGTCCGGGTTGATATGAGTTGTTTTGTAGTGTGGATCGTAAAATCAGCAACAGTTTTTGTCCATTTTCAAAAAGGATATAAATAATTAATGTGTTAGTTATGATATGAAACATAATAACTTTACAAAAATATCCAAGTTTGATAAAAGATGATTTAGAAGGTTGCATGCTAAGCCATTTTAATTAGATCCACTTGACCCATCCCCTTTAAAGTTAATTTTTTGATTTGAGTATTAGACAATTTGCGATAAAGCACGGCCCAAATCAACCAATTTCAAGTAAATGGGTTGGAAATGCAATATCTACTCAAATTACTCACTTATGGATTGTTATTATTCTGGTTATAGAGAGAAAAAGTTAATAAATACATTAAACTACAAAAAGTGTCTGCATCATTAAGATTTTATTAATTTTGAATATGGTAAGAAACATTAAAGCATTATTAAAACAGGAATTAAGGAGGTTTCCGACCCTGCAATCTGCTCTTGCTGCTGCTGCTGGTGAAGCATTGGAAAAATTCCGTGATGAGAGTAAGAAGACAGTTGTTAGATTGGTAGAAATGGAGTCTTCATATCTGACTGTTGATTTCTTCCGCAAGCTTCCCCAAGAAGGGGAGAAAATGGGACTGACTCCTTCACCCGGAGACCACAGAAACCCCCCTGGTTCTGACCGTGGGAACCCACCTGACCCATTAGCAGACCGATACGCAGAAGCACATTTTAGAAGGATCGGGTCAAACGTGTCATCTTATATCGGTATGGTATCAGATACACTTAGGAGCACAATTCCGAAAGCAGTTGTTTATTGTCAAGTTAAAGAGGCCAAGCAAAATCTATTGAGTTACTTCTACACTCAAATAGGAAGGAGGGAGGTAACTCTTGTTCAATAGTTTTATTATTTTTTGATATTATTAATAGTGAAAGTCAACCAAGCTTCAATGTTTGACTATGGAAAGATAATCTAATCCTTATGTATAAAACTGGTATATTTTCAGGGTAAACAGCTTGCGGAATTGCTAGATGAGGATCCATCCTTGATGTCAAAGAGACAAGAAATTGCCAAAAGACTTGAACTGTACAAGGCAGCACGTGATGAAATTGATGCAGTAGCGTGGGTTCGATAATAATGTATTTTTGTTTGTTATACTTTCGTGTCTAGTTCCTGTTTATATTTATCGAGGATTCCATGTAACATATTTTGGTCACAAAACACTAATCCTTCTGTATGCATGAATGTGATGAAATGATTTGCAAGATACGGGTTATTGTAATTGTAGCATGCTTTACTTTAATGAATATGTCTTTTGATACAATCAGGTTATAATAATTGGAATAACATTTCTACTATATCAAAGATACATGAAACAAGCAAAGAACGTATGAGTTATAGACAAGAGCAAAAGAAAACTCTTTACAAAGGACTTGATAGTTTGTGGATTTATCAAAAACAAAAAGCCATATTGATATACAAACATCAAAACACAATTGGGAGAACATAATTGGTCACAAGTTCAAGACTGCTAAAACATCATGAGTCAATCCATACAAAGTCAAACAACTACTAATAACAGAACTTGGTCAAAATTACTTCATATTCCACCTAGCAGGATCCTTATAGCGTCTGCAGTTTCAATCACAACATCGATAACCTGAGAGGAAGGGGTGGTATATAGGAGGGCAAGCAACAACAAGGGCAAGAATATGCTCTCGATTTGCTCGTATGTCGTATCTCTCCCAATATTCTACTCTGGTCATATCATCAAAACAAGAATTAGCAAACTAAGTGGTCGATAATGTTAATGTTATTTAAAACAAGTGTTAATTAACCTCTAGACAACTAAGAGTGTTTTTGCTATGCCCCTCTGTAACATCAATTACATATGTTAGATACCTGAAAACATTCATTTCTTCTACCGAGTCAAACAAGTACAAAATAATTAAACATCTAATAGAAAAACAAGTCGCATCATTCGATCATTTAGATTATCATTGAAAATATTCACTTTTGTAATCATCGTCTTCATTCTTTTGGACAAAAACTGTTCTGACCCATGAACCAAACTTGCCCATTTTTCTGCACTTTGGACAAAAACTTAGAAGTGTTCTGGGTTGACCAAAATTGTTTTGACCCATTATTCAACATGCCCATTTTACTACGACCAAAAAAACATTAATAAACTTATACAACATCTAATCTTAATTTTGTGTTAGCATCAGAAACCCCATAATATGATGCAAACTCACAAAGTAACCATTTCCATTTTCCAGCACAAAACTACACTATAAAACATTGCATATTCTTGATAAAAATATAAAGATTTCTTGGTCAAAGGTAATTGGATTCAAGAATTATACAAATACTAACCTTCGTGATATCATCTGAACTTGTATAACCATGAAGTTAAAATTTTCCAACGCCCTCATGCTCTGGTCCTCGGTTTCTTTTCCTGATACAAATATACATTATTTTATTTTATTTTTGAACATTAAGTTGTGCAAGTTGCAGTAATTCTAATTACATTCATTTGACTTTAAAATCACAACTAAAACCTCTATAGTTTTCATTTAGAGGCAGTAATTTCGACCAAATTGTTGGTTTGAGTTGTGTTTTATCTAAAACAGATTAAGAAACAAATTTAGCTGAAAGAAGAGATCAAAGACTAAAGGTGGCATGAAATGTATTATAGTACATACAACCTCCTTAATTGTTTTATCACCTACAAATAACACATTAGATGTGCTAATTTTTCAAGATAACCTTGATTAATTAGCAGGGTACTTATACCCAATGTGTTAATTTTTCAATATATGTTTACTCTCAAAGTCCTGAATCTGTTTATTACTAAATAATGTTTATACCAGCTTTCTTTGAAATTATACATAATTATCACTTTTAAATATCAAACACAAAGTAAAGGCAACTAAAAGTTAGCTGAGAGAGGGATCAAGTACCTTTTATGTTTCTCTGCTAATGAACATGCATCCGTAAATCTTCGGACCTTAGAGTCAAGAATTTCTTTTTGGAAGATGACTTATACAGACAACTAAAAGTTAGCTGAGAGAGGGAGTACCTCTGTAATGGTTCTTTGTGATTGAGCTCGTCTTGATTTTGAGGGTAACATGAATCAATCTATGGACATGAATCCATAAATATTCAGGCCTCTTATTGAAGAAATGCTCTGTGGAAGATGACTTATGCCAGTATCCCAAATATTTAACTCCTGTAAACATTCTAAAACTCCCACTTCATCAGGCAGTTTCTCAACCCTCCTACAACCTTCAAGCTTTATATTTTGAGATGTTTCAACATGCCAATGCTGATTGGAATCTCTCTTATGTTATAGCACCTTGTTATAACTAAATCCTCCAAAGATTCTAATTGGCCAACATCAGCAGGCAACTTCTCGAGAAAGAAACAATGATAAAGGTTCAATTTTTTCAGTTGTTTCAACATACAAATGTTGTTCGGAATCTCTCTTATACTATAGCAATATGAAAGATCTAATTCCTCTAGAGATTCTAAATGACCAACATTGTTAGGCAACTTTTCAAGAAGTACACAATGTTGAAGAACAAGTTTTTTCAAAGTTTTCAGCATACAAATGCTATCAGGGAGATGTTTAACATCTGTATCACTTAACTGTAGCTCTTCTAAGCATTTCAAATGCCCAAGCGCCTCAGGCAACTCCTCTATGTCACATCTTCCAAGGTCAAGAGTTCTTAGATTTTGAAAACCATAGCATAATGAGTGAATAATCTATTATTTGATCATTCAGTTCAGATCTGTAGATTTTCAAACCTTTCAACAAAGAAAGGTTAGGTGGAAGGTGAATTATGCCAGTGTTCTGAATATCTAATTCTCGTAAACATACTAAATCTCCTAGTTTGTCAGGAAGTTTCTCAAGCCTCTTACAACCTTTAAGCTTTAACTTTTTGAGATGTTTCAACTTGCAAATGCTGCTAGGAATGTCTCTTAAATGATGGCAATCTTCAAGATTTGATTCCAGCAAAGATTCTAGTTGGCCAACATATTCAGGTAACTTCTCAAGAACATAACATTCCTTAAGAATTAAGGTATTTAGACGTTTCAACATACAAATGCTATGAGGGAGACGTTCAACTTCTGCATATGTTATATCTAGCGTTTCTAAACATTCTAATTGGC
Source organism: Flaveria trinervia (assembly GCA_025506515.1). Lineage (NCBI taxonomy): Eukaryota > Viridiplantae > Streptophyta > Magnoliopsida > Asterales > Asteraceae > Flaveria > Flaveria trinervia. Next base: position 6,969,506 of record CM046451.1, on the reverse strand, counting down.
CAATGTCCTCCGGCAATTCCTTTATTACAGAGTATCGAACCTTGAGAGTTTTCAGATGTTGTAAACTACAAATGCTTCTAGGAAGACACTTGAGATCAAAGCAACCATCAAGAACCATAGAAACAAGCTTATGAAGATTTCCAATTGATGAGGGTAGTTCTTCTATATCTTCATCCTCCAGATGAAGCTCTTGTAAACTATTGTTACAGTGCCATGTGATTATATAATCTGGGGATTCCCTCAAATGTATTCGATGTATACGAAGAACCTCAAGTGAATCCAATAGCTCAATAAACCAAAACGATTTCAAATTTTTGCAGTCAATTAAGTCCAAGTACAAAAGGCTTTTGAGACATCCACCATGCGCGTAAAGTTTTACAAGATCATGACAATCTTGAAGAAGTAACCTCTCAAGATTGGGCATCAACCCAAGGTCAAGGTTCCTTAACTTTGTAGAACCCAAAGAAAGGACCTTCAGCTTCTCCATAACCTATCGTAAGATGAAAACAAAATCAAGAAAAAGTAAACATATGTTGTTGCCGATGGACGAGTGATTTACATATGCTATAAATATTTTTATACATAATTAGTTCACATTTAGAGTTCGAGAGTTTAAGAGAACACAAACTAAGCTGGTGTATTTGATTAAACTTGAGAGTGAAAGATGCTTAATACATTTATATAATTAAAAAAATGATGGATAGAAAAATCTTATGGAGACGTGAAGTAGAATTTGTAACTTCATATTTTAAATTCTTTAAAAAATAGGCTACATGAGTTAATTTTAAATGAAGATAATTGTTGTTCAAGAGTCAAATGAGTGAAGGCACAAGCCCACGGCCCACCTGAAGGTGGGCACTGCTAAAATAACAATCCAAGTTCACGTCTATAATGAAATAAAAGCCCAAGATTTGTGGACTTTCAAGGCCCATTATACGAATTGAGGAGGAGATTAGGATTACAAGGAGTTCGACGTGGAGATGTTCAAAAAACCGGTTTGCAAACTGGTTCGTAAAAAAACCAAAATCGGTTCGGGCACAAATCGGTTTCAAACCGATCCAAACGTCAGTTCAGCTTCGGTTTGTAAATGTCATTGTGTAAACCGGTTTCTAACCCAGACCAGTTTCAAACTGCCTCCCAAACCGGTTCTAGTCTCAAACCGGTTTTTGAAACTAGTCGTTGTATAACGGCTATATAGCCGTTTTTGGACCGTTTGGGCTCCTTTTTGACCGTTTTTGGTGGTTTTTTTACCATTATACCACAATTAAGTTAGTGTGTGTGTGTATATATATATATAATATATATATATATATATATATATATATAATATATATATATATATATATATATAATATATATATATATATATATTGGATGTTTTGGTTGAAGCACATAAACTTAAAACACTCTCTACTATTAAAAATCGTAAAAACGCTCACAAATACTTTCATTTTAGAAAAAAACTCTCTCAAATGGTTTCATCAAGTGCTCAATAATCTGTTGGTTGGATGCGTCATCAAGCAACGTGGTGGTAGCAATCCTTCTTACGAATAGGAACCCCGAATTATGGTGCAATTACGATTTATGTCAAATGGCTAGCGGTCCAAATAAGGCTCGTTGCAAGTTTTGTCATAAGTTTTTCAAAAAAGATGTAAACACAATATTAAAAAATCATATTTCAAATAAATATTGTAAGGTATTGAAAGGTGAACTTTCTCAAGGTCAAGCTTCGATGACAAACGAAGGAAATATTTGGGTTTATAACGTTGATGCGATTTGGGAGCAAATGACGAGTTTTGTAATTAAAGAATGCTTGTCATTCAAACATTTCGACAATGAACATTTGACTTGACTCATTCAACGAACTCTCCAACTATGTTACACCAATTAAGTTGTATTACTCTTCGAAGAGATTGTTTAAATATATAGAAAAAAATAAAAATAAATTAATATATTATTTTAAAAATTTACAAAACGGTGTTAACTTAACTATTGATGTTTGGTCGACTCCTCACTATTCATCGGAATCGTATAGTTGTGTCATCGCCCATCGGGTTGAACCTGATTTGTGGTAAATGATAAAATGTACGATTGCGTTTGAATTGTTTGATTATCCAAAATTGGCTAAAACATTTATTTTATCTTATTGATAAAGTTATTAAAACGCATAAATTAGAATGCAAAAAATTTTCTATATCTTTTGATAATACGTCAAGTAACATGCTTGCGATAGATCATTTGAAATTTAAATATAAACCAATGTGTGAGAGTGTGTTTTCTCATAGTCGATGTGTTACAGACATCATAAACTTAGTCGTTCAAGACGATTCAAAAATGATTGAAACAATGAAAGATGGTTTTAAAAGAATGTTACGTGATAGCTTTAGCAATAACCAAATATATAGTAGATATCGGAAGTTTTGTAAAGGCGAAAATTACAAATGTTTAGATTCGAATTGGGATGTACCAACACAATGAAATTCCACTTGTAACATGTTGGAAAACGCTATGACAAAAAAAAAACGTTTAATAGTCTTTTATAATAGTTTGGTAAGTCGTGAAAAGAAAAATATTTATCATCCACCGGGTTAGGTCCTTATTGAAGAAATAAGCAAAATTCTTCAAATTTTGAAAAATGCAATTACTTGTCTTTCCAGAGTTTATTATCCAACGAGTCCGTTAGTACTTCATCAAATTTATTTAAATGACTTTAAAATTAAATGAGATGTCGTATAGGGGTAGACCTAGTTTGGATATGATACCTCCAATGAAAGATAAACTTAAAAAATATTTTAAAGAAATGCCCCGGTTTATACATATGTCGCTGCTTTAAACCCTTGTTTAAATTTGTCGGGGGTTAAAACTTTACTTGATAAAATTACTTTTAATTTGGATTTAGAAGTTGATAACCCATTTTATGGTAAAACTTTAAAAGCTACTTTTAACAAATAATTAGAAAAAAATGTATGATGTTTATTTATTAAAATATGGGAAAACATCACAAATCCATAAGGCTTTAAGGCATGCAGCAAATGCCGAAAGTTTGAATGATCCAATGTTTAATTTATATAATTCTTTAAGAGATGAATGTAGTAAACATTAACGTGGTAACACTCCGAGTAGTGAACTCGGGAGGTATGGTGGAACAAACTTTTTATCCACCATAAGTCCACAAGATTTAATTTTTTGACTTGTTGGCTTGGTGGAAATGTAAGAAATATCAATTTCAAATCCTATCCATTATAGCCTGAGATTTACTAACCGTCCAAGCTTTCATGGTAGCTTCGGAATCTTTTTTTGTTAGTGGTAGGGTTATATCAATAAGATGAACTCGACTCAGTCCTCAAGCGGTTGAAATGTCAATTTGCTTGAAGGATTATTTGGATGTCGCGGAAAGAGTACAAGGTAAATACTCACTTGAAGGAGAACTAGAATACGAAGCATAATTATATGAGGACGAGGTAGAGAACAGATTGACACCCGGAATAACCGATGATGAAGCGACATATGATGAGTATTTTCGTAACACTTCCGGTTCTAATGGTGAAAAATAAACGTACAAGTATGCAACGTACGAACGAAGAAATGACTAGTCGACTAGGCCGAATGTTTAGTTTTTAATAACTATTATTTAAACTTCTCTGTTATTTAATTGTTTAAATATTTTATATATTTCACTTTTATTATATATCTCAATTTAATTAAATTAATGAATGTATGATTAAATATTTAAATTAATACAAATAATATATTTCACATTTATTATATATCTCAATTAATATAAACTTGAAAATTTAATTTTCTCAATTTAAGAAGAATTTTTTTAGGTTTTCTTAGGCGCATGATCACTATTTAGACACATGAAACTTAGGCACATGAGCACTGTTCAAGCGCATGATTATTGTTCAGACATATGGACACTGTTCAGGCGCATGACATATTTAAACTAAATTTTTCCTCACAAAATTGTAATTATCTAGACAGAAAAAAACCCGGACCAGTTTAGGCCCGATCTGGTTTCCAAACAGACCCAAACCGGTTTAGTAGGTTTGGGGTTTTGAGCTTTGGAACCGGTTTATTACCTCCGATTTTGACCGGCGTTGACCAAACCGGTTTCGTTCAGGCCCCAAACGGGTTCAAAAAACCCAGTTTGTACATCTCTAATTCGATGGCTATTTTTAGAGGCAAGATACGGATGACAGAAGGTAGCCTTTTGGCCGGTGGTTACACGCAAATGAAGATGAGAGAACACAAGCAAGTCTAATTGATTATACATCAAATCATTAGTCTTTGCAACATTATTATTGATGATTTATTATAACCGGAGTTTTTAATAAATTAATAGGTTTTAGTTAATTTTACTATCTATTTAGATAACTCGTTATCTAATTGGTAATCATGTTTCAATAAAAATAACAATCCAAACATGTCTATTTGATTTCTAATTTGGTAGAAATTAGGTGACATAATTCTTTTGCATACTTGAAACCCGAGTGTGATCATCTTATACTTTTGTTTTTCTTAAGCATTTGTTTAGTTAGGTATAATAAAAAGACACTAGTTTAATTATAGTTAAATAATCAAACAAATCGTATAACACTAGTCACATATTCCCTATGGATATGATACCTTACTATACCTCCTTACGTTAATTAGGTTTTTGCATAACCCTAATGACTTATTCTTCGGTTGAAATAACTAGCCAACAAATATACATACAAAAAAAAAAAACAATCATAATACCTTTCCATCATGCACGTAAACTTTTACCAAATCATCACAACCTTCAAGGTTTAAGCTCTCAAGATTAGGTGCCAACCAAAGGTCAAGGCTCTTTAACAACTTTGAACATCTTAAATCAAGGAATTTGAGTTGCGTCATAACCTATTATAAGGTGAAAAGAGAACAAAAAAGTAAAGTATGTTATTGCGATAAGTAGCCAATATAACATTATAACAATACAAAACATCAGTCTACCGTATTACCTTTCCCCCTTCCCAAAGTTGTTCGATTTTGCTGCTAAACATTTCTAGTGTAACAAGATTATCTGCTTCAAATGTTTTGGGTAAACACTGATAAGGGTATTCTTCCCAATATAGATACAGTAACGAGTCTGGAAGGTATGGGAGTTCATTGTAAATCTTCAGCTGGTCACGTAAACATTTGCACACCATATGGTTCACAACAAGACAACTAAGTCTCTTGAAGTTTCTTAGACCTTTCAAACCAATATCTGGAGTGATATGTAGACTCATATATCTTGTTGCTTCATTAACCTGTAATTCAAGAACAACCACCGTAAAACTTGTGTTATAACTAAAAAAATGTCACGTCCTTCCACCCCCTTCTACCTTATAGATATAATGGATTCTTACTGAGTCACTAGTCAAGACATGTTTGATATCTTCATGAATCCACAATTGATTAAGTTTGTTGGGCTCACCTGGATGCTCGCGAAGTACAATATTCTTACCCATTTCTACTATATTATCATGCATGTGTATGTGTGCATCTTTAAACTTTCCTACAACTTTTATTAGAGATTTCTCCTCAAGAACTCTTAAACCAATTGTAGCATGAAGTCCACAACTTTCAAGCAATCTTATTGCATGGTCTTTCCACCAATATCTAAGGAAGCATGCAAGATTTAGAAATATTTCCTTGTAATCATCCTCTAGACTTTCATAGCTTAGTTTTAATATTTTAAGAGTTTCATTCAATGGAATTTTTTTAAGTCTTGCTAGAGCATCTCTCCACTCACACTTGCTTTTACCACGAAGTAATGAACCTAAGACTTTAATCGTTAAAGGGAGACCATGAGCATAATGTACAACTTCGTGTGATTGCCTTTTAAATTCTTGAGCCGGAAGATTACTCCTAAATGCATGTCTACTAAAGAGGCAAAGGGCTTCCTCATTAGATAACAAACTGACATCATAGATCCACTTCACTATGTATCTATTCAGCACACTCTCATCTCTAGTTGTAATTATAACTCTACTTCCTGGCTTGAACCAATTAGGATCACCGACTAACTCCTCAAGTTGGCTTTCATGATTCATATCATCGAGAACAATAAGAACCTTTTTACTATGCAACCTCGTTTTCAACAAGTGCGTCCCTTCATGAACACAACTTACATGAATGTTTGTGTCCTTTAATAGATCTTGAAGGACTTGTTCTTGCAGCTTCTTCATACCTAACAAAGGACTTTTGAATTTTCTCTCACATTCTCCACAAAGCTTTTACCTTCAAAATCAATTGATATTTTATCAAAAATAGCTCGGGCTAAAGTTGTCTTTCCAGCACCTCCCATGCCCTTGATCCCTACCACGCGAACATCATTCATATCAATCTCTAAACATCTTTCGAGATCTTGCATCCTTTCTTCCATGCCTACCCAATTCTCATTAACGTCTGTATTATGGGATCGTAGCTCATGTGAAATCCGGTCAACAATCAATTTGATGGCTTTTGCTTCATGTCTGCAGATCAAAGAAAAAGATACAATTAGCTTGCTGAACAAGAACCCATGTGAACATATAGAAAACTAAAGAATATGAGAGAAAGATGATACCCATGAGTGGTGTTCTTCAACTCCCACCCAGATAAATTAGCTGCATCTTTCAAAGCTTTCCTCCATTTTCCTTGTTTCTTATTAGAATGTCTGGCAAGGGCTTTTGCAGCGGTTTTGGTAAGGGTTTTCCTGACGAACACCTTCTTGGTATGTTTGGCAAAGGCTTCTCCAACCAACCCACTTTGTTTGCGGACTTCAGTGGGTTCTACATCGTAGAACACTGGGAAAGCGGTTTGATCAGTCATCTTATGTTGTCATCAAAGGAAGTGAATGATGATGAAGAAGCCATATCAGGTATGCTTAAAGACCACTGAGATCAAATCTTTTGTGAAGAAACTTTCGCGTGCAAATGGTTGCTAAATCACTAGCGATGAAATAAATCTGTAAACTGAAGAATATAAATTATTATTAAGATAAGAGGCAATAAGATGCGAACACACACCAGGAGTATGATGGAAATAAACTATTAAAGTTCGTTTGATTTATGGTTAGTATCGAAAATAATACTTATAAATTCAAATTCTTTTTTTTTTGGTATTCGAATGAGATTCTTCATATATAATAAACAAAAATTACGATTATAAATATTAATGGTTAGTATTGAAAATAACATTACAGATTTCCTCTAAAAGCATGCGCAATAGCTTGGATCCTAAATTGGCCCTGTCACTTTATTTTGGGTCTACTCTTAAAAGCCATAGTCTAATTATTGACTCATTTGTAAACATTAACTCACTGTACAGATGCACCAAACAAGTTGAGTTTAAACCGGTTCGTGTTGAAAACTATTCCAGTTTAGTCAACGGAAAGTAAATACCAGCTGGTTGCGTTCAAATTGGTTCAGGTTAAAACCAGTTGGTTGACCGGATTATTATCGGTTTAGTTCAGGTTTAAATGGATTCAGTATGTGGAGAGAATTATTATAAACCGCTCCCCGACCTACGATTTCTATCGTTCCAAACCGGTTTCAAGTATACCCAAACAAAAATATTGCTACACTAGGCTTGAATAGGGAAAAAAATCGTATAATATAAAAGAGAGAAGAAGGAATATTACTTGTGATTTAGATATGACCAAATGGTGTGATTCTGATAGATTTGGTGTGATTTTGAATTCTTAATGCAAACGAAAATGAAAATCAGAATGAGAGAGAGAGGTCAGAGGTAGAGATATTATAATTGAGAGAAGGTTAAGTTTTGAGGAAGTTGCACAACATGTTCATTTAGGAAGATTACATGAAGAAGCGTATGGGGGTAATATACCTACATAACATTATTATTATTATTATTGTTATAAGTTATTATTATTTTACTTAAAAGTTTGGTTGGTTATTGACTAGATGAACTTATTATTATTTTATTTAAAAGTTTAGTCTCGTTTGACACGAAGCGCACATTCATTGTTGGAATGCATGACCTTGAAGAAGACAACGAATTAAAGGTATGCACACATGCATCCTAATAAATAAATTTTTTAAAGTATTTTCTAATTAATTTGTCGATCGGAAAGAAAGTAGAGATAAACATAACTAATGAATGTCACAACCCGCCGCTTGTACTGGTATAGTGCAATAATGTAAGATCGATCGCTCGAGTGACACGAGTTCAAGATTTGATTGATGCGTGAAAAATTTAGATTGGAGTATAGTATTATTAAATTAGTACCATTTAGAAAAAAATGTTTAAACTACATAGTATAGATTTAAGATAAAGGGGAAGATGTTAACCACACACTAGGAACAAAAAGAGGTACTGAAAGTCAAAATAATGTCGACATTAATGAAATTTAACAAATAAATTATAGCTACCCATTAGTTTAAATCATAAAAGGTGTTATTCAAAATAATAAATTATAAATTTAAATATTCTTTAGTATTTTAAATACATAGGTAATCAAACCAAACGGGTCTCTTTGTTTTGGGTTTACTTTCCAGAGTCATGAGGTCTTGTTTGCTTAAAATGACAAATAAAAAGCATATTGAATTTCTATAAGACCTGAGCCAATATGTAGATTACATGACTACATGTACGTACCCAAATCAAAAATCAACAAAAATATTAATTTTTTAGATGAGCTACTACTTTACTACTATTAACCTCTCATACATATAGCTTGTAGAACTTAAATCATTTCACTCTTGTATAGATCAAGGACAAAAATTATATTATACCATTGATTATTAATATTGTTTGGAATACAACAAGCATCGCTACATACTTTTTAATCATTCTTCAACGTCCTTAATTGCCCTCCCAAATAGGCTTGAGTAAGGGGTTGTTTCAGCATTAACATTGATCATATTTTCATTTTAAGCGATATCGCATGTTCCACTTTTCAAAGCTCGGCAATTGCTGCTTTTCTTCGAATTGTGGTTTTTTTTATTGTAGTCGCTTAAATTGTACTCTTAATTTTAATGAATAGTACTTTGATATTAAACAAGTAATGTTTTCCTTTAGAATGCAAAAAAACATAGTTAATTAGTTATGACATTATTAAGCGAAACTACTACTGGGCCACCGGAAGAATATAAAACTAGTTAACATAATTAGTGAAAGAATTATACCATTAAAAACTAAAATCAAAGAATAAATATTATATTGAGACACTCTACTGGGAGAAAAACAATCAAACATGAAACGGTTATTCAAGGAATGAAATTATAATGAAAAGTGAAAACAGTCAACTAAAACCATCAATTTTCTATTTTTATGTGTACATGTGTATGTGTACATATGGGATGGAAGATTAAAAATACAACTAAAACCCTAGAAAGATCTTCATGATCCTTAACCAACTGATTAAGGTAACGCATACAAGACAATTAAAGTAAAAAAGTACTCTTGCCTTCAAGTCTCATTTGAAGAATAAAAATACGTACATTTGCCGTTCAAGAAAAAAACCCAAGAAAGATCAACAAAACATGGAGTCCAACAACAAAAAAGCTATTATATTGAACCAACAATGAAATCAATATTAAAAGCAGTCAATCAAACCATTGATTTTAGCTACAGCAAATTACGTAGTTGTACTCGATCAAGCCTAGAATCCTGTTGAGTGCACCTACAAAAGCACAAAAAGTTATTACAGAATGTGCCAACTACGACATACAATGAAAGTTACGGATCTGTAACAATAACATATTTTATTTTCTTATGTGATTGTCCATTTACATTTTAGTTAGCAGAGAAAGAAAGAGTACCTTCTAATGGTTGTTTGTGCTTGGCCCTCATCTGGATTTTCTATGGAAATCTTGAGATGATTCAATAAAAGAATGCTCTGTGGAAGATGACTACACAATATGAATAACTAATCCCAAACACCTTTTAAGCAACTAAATGTGGTCCATGATCGATCATACAATTAGGATCAATGTGATTATATTTGGTTAAACAATTAAGAGTATGCACATGAATGCGCAGCGAATCGGAAAATAGAGTCGCAAAACACACACTTACTACACACACCAAGCACTCTACTATTATTCCACAAATAATGTCCTACATGTAAGGACATATATGACAGTTCGAGTGTGTTTAGTTAAGCTTATTAGAACCTTCTTATAACGTATGGCTTAGCCATAAGTTTTTATACATCTTAAAAAGTGTTTAGCAAAGACATAAGTTCTTCTCATTCTAACTTATCAATTTTGCTTGAAAAGGAGAAATTCATAAGTTGGGTTTCCCCAACTTATCAAAACAACTTCTCCTTATCCCACACAAAAGCCCTAATTACCCCTTTTACATGAATAAGCTTACCCAAACACTTTTTAGAAAACAACTTATTAACTTACTGGTTTCCTCACCTCATAAGCTAATCCAAACACTTTTTAGAAACTCCTTTTCCAAAAATCATAAGTTAACAAGTCCTTTTACCTATAAGTCCTTATGCCTTTTCATAAGCTTATTCAAACATGCTCTTAGATAACTGTTGTTTTAACTTTTAACTCCCTAAGTAACCAAACAACACAATCTGATCTCCTTATATTAGATAAGATTTGTTGATTAATCTTCCAAACACTCAAATCTAGCGAAACGTGCAGGTAGGGATGGGTGCCGGATCAAAACAGGTTAGCCTTTGGTCCTACGTACTTGGAACTTTGCCAAATTTCTATGGCTGACATCAAAGTATATGCATGTATGTAAAGAGAATAATATTAATATATGTATGCATATGAGTAGTTATCTAGCACAAATATGGGAATGTTTACCAGTGGAGTAAGGTAGTGAAATTCAGTCTAGCCCACATGCATGAGTAATTTTTGTTCATAAAACATGCCTCAATCGGACCCTCGCGTGTATCATTGTCTTGCCGTACATTAGAATCCGCTATTTCTTTGTAATGTAGATCCTATACAAAGGAGAAAAGAAAGATGAAGTTAAAATCAGTGACCTTTTTGCAAAGAAATTGGAAGATATATAATTATCTCACAATCTTCAAGCTTCTGATCATTGTCAAGTTTTTTCCTTATCGATCGATATATTTTCTTTAGTACTTTAGTATATAAAAGAAAAACAAATACCTTCCATGAATATTTAAACAAGAGTAAGTTGGAAACTAGTACAATATAATGTTGTAGTTAGATTAAATTCAAAGAAAATCACAGAGATTGACTTTTATAATAGTCAACCCATGTCCACAAGTTTAAATAGAACCAAACTGTTATGTACAAAAAGGTGATTCTGATCTCATTAGCTCCTGAATATTTTAGGGAATAATATTAATTTAAGGGTTACATGTTCTTGTATCGACAATTGACCTTTCGTTCATGACATGAGTGCTCAGATGTAGTACCAAACCCTTCATCCTTCACAGATCAGCATTTGAGCATCCTAACAGGAAGCCTTACAAGTTAAAACAAGAAAACAAAGATAATTTTGATTAAAGAGCAGGGTACTTGTATCCAATGTGTTTATTAATTAAATAATGTTTATACCAGTTTATTTGAATTCATACATAATTCTCACTTTCAAATATCAAACATAAAGTAAGGCAACTAGAAGTTAGCTGAGAGAGAGGTCGAGTACCTTCTATGGTCCTCCGTCCTTGTAATCGAGAAATGCTCTGTGGATGCCAGTATCCCAAATATATAATCTTCGAGTTCGTCAGGCAGTTTTTCAAGCCTCCTACAGCCTTCAAGCTTCAACTTTTTGAGATGTTTCAGCATGCCAATGCTGCTTGGAATCTCTCTTATATTATAGCACCTTGTTATATCTAAATCCTCCAAAGATTCTAATTGGCCAACATCAACAGGCAACTTCTCAATACAAAAACAATGATAAAGATCTAATATTTTTAGTTGTTTTAACATACTGATGCTACTTGGAATCTCTCTTACACTATAGCACCTTGACAGATCTAACTCCTCTAAAGATTCTAACTGACCAACATTGTTGGACAACTTCTCAAGAAGTACACAACATGAAGAACAAGTTTTTTCAAATGTTTCAACATACAAATGCTATCGGTCAATTCTTTTATGCCACATCTTCCAAGATTAAGAGTTCTTAGATGTTGAAAATTCTGTATTTTACATTTCTCAAGATCATATCTATAACATAACCGAGTAAGATCATCACCTAATATATAATCTAACATTTCATGACTACAGATTTCCATACTTGTGAAGAAAGACACTCTAAGTGGATGGCGATTTACGCCGGTTTGAAATGTAAAGAATTGTATACATTCTAACTCTCTTAGTTTGTTGGGCAGTGTCTCAAGCATTGTACAGCCTCCAAGATTCAACTCTTTGAGACGTTTCAACTTACAAATGCTCTTAGGAATATCTCTTAAACTATAACAACCATTAAGGTTTAATTTCACCAAAGATTCTAGTTGGCCAATATCTTCAGGTAACTTCTCAAAAACACAACAATCTTTAAGAATTAGAGTTTTTAGACGTTTCAACATACAAATGCTATGAGGGAGATGTTTAACCTGTGCACGTCTTAAATCTAGTTTTTCTAAACATTCTAATCGGCCAATGTCCTCCGGCAATTCCTTTATTTTAGAGAACTGAACCTTCAGTGTTCTCAAATGTTTTAAACTACAAATGCTTTGTGGAAGACACTTGAGGTCAAAGGAATTTTTGAGAACTAAAGAAACAAGCTTATGAAGATTATCAATTGATGAGGGTATATCTTCTGTATCTTGATGTGAAAGATGAAGCTTTTGTAAACTATTGTTGGAATGCCATGTGATTTTATAATCCGGGGATTCCCTCGGATTTAATTGATCCATATAAAGATCCTCAAGGGATTTCAATAGTTCGATAAACAAAAATGATTTCAAATTATTGCAGCCACGTAAGTCTAAGTAGACCATTCTTTGTAGACATCCACCTGGCATGTAAACTTTTACCAAATCAGAACAATATGGAAGAAGTAACATCTCAAGATTGGGTATCAACTCAAGGTGTAAGCTCCTTAACTTTGTAGAACCTAAAGAAAGAACTTTGAGCTTCTTCATAACCTATAAAAGATAAGCCAAAAAATGTAAACATCAGTAACTAGCCAACAAATGTACATACAAAACAATAAATCAACCATATTACCTTTCCATTGTGCAAGTAAGATTTACCAAACCATCACAACCATGCAGTTCTAACGTCTCAAGATTGGGGGTTAACCCAAGGTCAAAGATTCTTAACTTTGAATAACACAAATTAAGGAGTTTGAGCTGCTTTATAACCTATTATAAGATAAAAAGATAACAAAAAAAAAAATTAAAATATCTTGTTGCGATAACTAGGCAATACATCATTATTACAATACAAAACACGCAATCTACCATATTACCTTTCCCCCTTCCCAAAGTCGTTCGATTTTGCTATAAGGCATTATAAGTGCAACAAGATTATTTGCTTCAGATGTTCCAGGTAAACACCGAAGAGGGTATTTCTCCCAAAGCAGATACTGTAACGAATCTGGAAAGTATGGGACCCGACAATGAGAAATATTGTACTCTTTATTGTTAACAATAAGACATCTAAGTCTTTTTATGTTTCTAAAACCTTCCAAAACAATATTGGGAGTCATTATTACATCTATATATCTTGTTGCTTCATTAACCTGTAATCCAAGAACAATAACTATATAACTTGTGTTATAACTAAAGAAAAAAAATTAAGGTCATCTCCACCTTACAAGTAAAATGAATTCGTACCAAGTCACTAGCCAAGACTTGTTCAATTTCTCCCTGAACCCACAATCGGCTATGTTTGTTGGGCTCTTCCACGTGCTCTCGACGTATAATATTCTTTCCCATTTCTACTAGATGGTCATGCATTTGTATCAATGACCTAGATTTGTCTTTTATAGTTTCTATTAAAGATTTTTGCTCGAGAACCCTTAAACCATTTTTAGCATAAAATCCGCAACTTTCAAGCATTCTTATTGCTTGACATTTCTCCCAATTTATAAGGAAGCATGCCACATGTAGGAATATTTCCTTGTGTTCATCATCCAGGTTCTTATAACTTAGTTCTAAAATTTTAGAAGTTTCCTTTAACGGAATTGTTTTGAGTCTTTCAAGTACATCTGTCCATTCACTATCATCTTTACCATATAGATTTGAACCCAAAACTTTGAGCGTTAATGGAAGACCGGCAGCATAGTCTACTACTTCACATGAATGCTTTTCATACCCTTGAGTTGGGATATCTTTTCCAAATGCATGCCTACTAAAGAGGCACATTGCTTCCTCCTCTGATAAAAGATTTACATCATGTATCCATTTCACTCTATGTGCATCGAGCACCTGCTTATCTGTAGTTGTAATTATAATTCTACTTCCCGTCTTGAACCAATTAGAATCGCCCGCTAACATCTCAAGTTGTTCTTTATCATCCACATCATCAAGAACAACAAGAACCTTTTTAGAACATAACTTCTTTTTCATTAATTTTTTGCCTTCATGAACACCACTTACACTAATATTGTCATCCTTAAATACATCTCTAAGGATCTGTTTTTGCAACTTCTTCAAACCAAACTTAGAGGCTCTTTCCTCACATTCTCAACGAAGCTTCTACCTTGAAAGTTAATGGATATTTTATCAAAAACAGCCCGAGCCAATGTTGTTTTCCCAGCACCTCCCATGCCCTTGATCCCTATCATGCGTACGTCATTGGACCCAATCTCTAAACATAAATCAAGATCCTTAATCCTTTGTTCCATGCCTATTAGATTTTCATCAACGTTGATATATATCAATAGGACGTAACTCGAGTGAAACCTTTTCTACAATTGATTTTATAACTTTAGCTTCATGCATGTAGATCATAGAATAATATTCAATTAACTTGCTCAATAACCCATATGAAAAATTATTTTTAGATCTATGACACACAAATCGTAAGACATGTGACATGTTACAATTTTCATCTTTCAACATATAATATGAAATTAGAACATGAAATGCCATAGTAGAGATATGATAAAGGAATTACCCATTAGCAGTGTTCCTCACATCCCAACCAGACAAATCGGCTGCTTCTTTAAGAGCCTCCCTCCATTTTTCAAGCTCTGATTCATTTATATTCGTATGCTCGGCAAGCGCTTCTCCAATCGGTCCGCTTTGTTTTCGGACTTCAGATGGATCCACATCATAGAACACAGGAAAAGCGGTATGCTCGTTCGTCTTATGACACTCCATGATCTTCAGAAGCTCGTCTAAGCACCATGATGAAGATGCGTAGTGTTTGGAAAAAACAATGATATAGAACCTGGACTCTTCAACGGATTGTAGGATATCATCATTGATCCTTCTTCCTTTCTCGAGCTTCTCATCATCCTTGAAGGTGCAAATACCATGTTGATCAAGAGCACCATAGAGATGATCAACAAAGGTCTTGCGGGTGTCTTCTCCGCTGAAGCTCAGAAACACATCATAGGTGTAGCTCTTGTTGTGATCACATGAACTTGAAGAAGCCATTGAATGGTATGTTTATGCTTCACAGAGAGTTAGGATGAAATGTATGTTTAAGACAAAGAAGATATATTAAGATAAGAGTCAAGTTACAACAGGATAAAGATGAGCTATTAAGTGTCAACATAATATAAGCGCTATTAAAAGTCGATATATTGTGGACATAATGTACTTTCACAAACTTTTACTTTATAAAAAAATTATCTTATTTTCTTAACTACAAATGAACTTAAATCACAAATAATTAACATTGTAAGTATATAAGTGTCTTGAACAAAGTGTATCACATATATTTCTGACTGGAGCTTTAAAGATTAAAAAGTTAACAATATTCCAGAAAGTATTTTAGGGACTAAACTCGCCTCACTTCTTGAACATTATTGACCTTGAAACAAGAAAAAATCAATTGTACTATAGTCAAATAATTGAATTGATTAGGAGAATAAAATTAGTGAGTAAAAGTAAACACGCAAATGTGACAATAGGTAGTTTTGTTGTTTTCTCTTAATTTATGCATTGTTTTTCAATGATAACCTTTTAGTTAATAAACTAACTTTGAATATGTCGTTGATGAGGACATATTTCACCCGTTGTTTTGTTTGCTACTCTGTAATATACTTTTTATGTATTATTATGACACAAAATATGGTCATTACTGTGTGTCTTTATCTTTTTATAATTATATTAGTATTATTCTAAAAATTCTTTTTCGAATAAATGAATTTCAAAAAACTAATATCAACATTTTAATATTATTTGAGAGTTAATAACACTAGAAGAAGTAAAAAATGGAATGAACCTCTTTTATTTATTCTATCACTTTTTAATTACTATAAACTTAAATAAATCTTATATATTTCATTATTTTCTTAAAACACAATTATACTACAAAAGCAAGCTTATGTTCTAGAGTAGTACATGTTTTGATCATATGAGTAGTGTGGTAGCATAAATACGAGGTGCAAATACCATGTTGATTAAAAGCACCATAGAGATGATCAACAAAGGTCTTGCGGGTGTCTTTTCCGCTGAAGCTCAGAAACACATTATAGGTGTAGCTCTTATTGTGATCACATGAACTTGAAGAAGCCATTGAATGGTGTGCTTATGCTTGACGGGGAGTTGGGATGAAATTTATGTTTAAGCCAAAGAAGATATATTAAGATAAGGGTCAAGTTACAACATGATAAGATGAGCTATCAAGTGTCAACATAATATAAGAGCTATTAAAAGTCATATATTGTGGACATAATGTATTTTCACAAACTTTTACTTTATAAAAAAATTATCTCATTTTTTAACTACAAATGAATTTAAATTATAAATAAGATAGTAAGTATATAAGTGTTTTCAACAAAGTGTATCATATATATTTTTGACTGGAGTATTTTAGGGACTAAACTCGCCTCACTTAGGGACTAAACTCGCCTCACTTCTTGAACATAATTGACCATGAATCAAGAAAAAATCAATTGGATAGTAGTCAAATAATTGAGTTGATTAGGAGAATAGAATTTAGTGACTAAATGTAAATACACAACTGTGACAATAGGTAGTTTTGTTGTTTTCTCTTAATTTATGTATTATTTTTCAATGATAACCTTTTAATTGATAAACTAACTTTGAATGCGCTCAGTGCAATGCATATGCCATTGATGAGGACATATTTCACCCATTGTTTTGTTTGCTACTCTATAATATACTTTTTTATGAATTAATACGAAATATGGACATTAGTGCATGTGTGTCTTTATCTTTTTATAATAATATAGTATTATTGGAAAGATACTTTTTCGAATAATTGATTTTAAAAAACCGATATCAACATTGTAATATTAACTGAGAGTTAATAAAACTAGAAGTAAAAAACGGATTTAACCTCTTTTCTCTCACTTTTTAATTACTATATAATTAATCAAGATCTTATATATTTCATTCTTTTTTTAAAACAGAATTATACTACAAATCAAGCTTATGTTTTAAAGTAATACATGTATACATATGAGTAGCGTGGTAGCATAAATACAAGGATACTTACCAATGGGGTAATGTGTGGAAATTTACTATATAACTCACATGCACAGTGTTTGTAAAAATTGTTGGGGTTGAATCTAGAGGCTGGGGAAATCAATTTAAGTTCAAGATGATGTTCAAGTGTTTAAGCGAAAAGTATACAGCCACACGACACTTGTCTGTCACTTGAGAACTAGGTTCTCGCACGAGTGGTTGTATTCTTTTGAGAGCATTTTGTTTTAGTATAAATACTTAGCTTGTTTTGTATTTAGTAATTTTTTACCATATTTTCCTTAGAATCTGTACACAAGTGTAATTTATTAAATTCAGAGAGCTATAGTAAAGAAGAAGTTATTTACATCTTGTTGAATCATTCTATTCTTCTACTTTTTATCCATAATTGATTACATGTCGCATACTCAATTATAAGATCGATCTAATTATTGTAACGATCCTTACAATTGGTATCAGAGCCTTGTTGCTCTAGATTGATTAAGAAGAAGATTATTTGAAGAATTCGTGAGTTCATTACCTTTGATTCTTGAAGTTCGAGTTGATTTCGGTTATTTTGGATCATTTTTGAAGATTATAAAGTTGCTTTGTTCGTTTATTGGTGAATTGTTGATGATTTTGGAATTAACAAGTTGTTTTGAATCAATTAGAGACAATTAGGATCTAATTTGAACTTAATTCACTAAATGAACAATTGATTAAATTGCATTTTGTCAATTTGGAGTAAATATGAACTTGAAAAGCTTCAATTTGGACAATTTGAATCATGCGATAAGATGGTTGTTTGGTGCGAAAAGATAGTTGTTTTGTGCGAAAAACTACCTTTCGCGTGAAAAAACTAGTTTTCGCACGACAGTTAAGAGTTTGTACAGAAAAAGAGCTTTTGCGCGAAAACTGAACCTTTCGCAAGATTCAGTTATTAAACTTACTGTATGATAAGTTGTTATTTCGCGCGAGAACTTAGAATTTTCAAGTAATTTTTTAAGTTTGTGTCAAGATTATTAAATGCCAAAATTGAAGCACATCTCTGCTACCTTGAATCTCAACAAAGAGATTGGAACAAGCACAAAGTCTCCCCGTCTACTGAATGAGGAAAACTATCCAGATTGGGCTTATCAGTTTCAATACCATGTCATTTATACTTAAATCAGGATGACGAGATCAATCAACTCTTTAATCAAACAAGGCCCATATATCTCGATGTACAAGAATGAAATAGATGAAATGGTTCCCAAACCCAAGCATATTTGGGATGAAGATGATCTTAAAATAATCGAACTCGATGATAAAGCTTATGCTACTATCACAATAGCACTCAAAACTGAGATAGCACAAAATTTTAAAGATTATGCTAAAGCTAAGGATTTATGGGATGAAATGGAAAAACAAATTATGAGGAACAAGGATATGAGAGAGAGCACGAAGGATATGCTCAACCCAGAATTCAATATGTTTAATCATATTCTTAATGAGACTTTGGAAGCTTAGATGTCTAGGTTTGTAAAACTGATCACCAAAATAAAAAGTGTGAGGATAACTCTGGAGAATATAGCAGTTAACAAAAAGTTCTTAAATTTTCTACCTTTATCATAACTGGAACAACAACTACACTACTACTAAAAGAACCAAGGATATGTTTACCTTATCTTTAAGTGATCTTATTTCTACTATCACAAGGATAAAGAAAATTTTATATCCACATTTGTATCTGAATCAAATTATAATGAAAAAGGAAAACGAGAGACCGTTAAAGAATCTATAGGTCAAAGAAATATTAAAGCCAAATTCTATGATAACAGTGGATGTTATCATCAATGGTTTGAGAAACCGATTTGAGCAAAATATATGTACATAATAAATGTTTTTATGTGTGCGGAAAGCCAAATCACGTGGCTAGAAATTGTCATCATCAACGTTCTTTGAAAAGTAAACAAAGATTTCACAACTCTATTGCAAAAAATAGAAACAATTCTTTATAAATGCTAGAATTAAAAGGAATTTACGTTAGTCAAACTCATTCATTGACAATAGAATGTTCAAAAGAACACAAATTTGCAAAAGATAATTACATCAAGAAATCTTTCCATGTCAATAATGACTTCATCTTCCACGTAAAGCATTTTCAAGAAATTGATCAAACCAATTCAAGAATGGAAAGTGAAAACAATTTTATGAGAACCTGATGTTGTTAATGATTATATCTTCAATGATAAAAGAGATATGATGTTAAAATCAGTTTCATATTTGGATGAAAAAGGTGTACTTAAGTCTATAACGGCTTGGGTTCCTAAACTAAATAAATCTATTATTCATGCATGAACATCCTAGACCCAACATCAGTAGTGTTTAGCATGTTGACAGTGGTTGTTCAAGACATATGACTGGTAATAATCCTGTTACATAACATCAAACCATACAATGGAGGATATGTTATATTTGTCGGAGATAAGGGTGGTAAGATCACTAAGAAGGTACAATGTCAAACGGTGTGTTAAGCTTTGAGGATGTCAACTTTGTTAAGGAACTTAAATATAATTTGTTAAGTGTTTCACAAATTTGTAACAAACAATACTCAACATACTTTACAGATAAAGAATGTTTAATTTTAAAACCAGGATCTGTAATTCCTAAAAAATGGGTTTTATTGAGAACACCGAGAGATAAAGACATGTATTTACTTGATATGAATGGATCTCATTAATTTGTGACTGTGTCATGTTTATTATCTAAAGCCTCGAAAGTGACAAACTGCTATGGTGTGATAACCCTAAGTTAAGGTTAGGTAACGCTACATCAAAATAAATTCTCTTACGTGTTATTCTTCCATTTGAATTACCCTTTTTATGAGTTATATGTGTTTATGTGTGTGTGTATATATATATATATGTTGTACGTATGCATGCTTGCATGCATGCATGAAATTTACGCATGCATGTATCCAATACATAACTTCTTAACGTCAAACAATTATATGATCAAACACCTCAACAATATGACACTAAACATACATCAAATGTACCAAGATACAATCCAACCAAACATCACAATACAAAGTTGACATCTAAGAAACTTGATACCAAAAACATGAAACCTTAAACCTTAAGTACTTAAACACTCAAATATCAATATCATCCAAAACCTAAACTTGGTTTATTATGATAACTAAGCCACCCGTTAAGAACATAAGCAAGGTGATTAGCCATAATCGGCCAAGACACCTTACCATCCATATGACCGCCACCTTGCAACAAGTGTTGAGAATTTGACACATGCATGGCTTACTCACTTAGGCTAGTATAGCCATCATGATTACTTCTCATTAATGGGTCGGCCGATAAATCTATATAAACATCACCCCTTGATCAAAATAACCACAACCGAATACTACCACCACCATCACTCTCGGTCACCACTACAAACCATCACTACTCCCTCACCTCTTGAACCATAACCAGCTCCCGCCACTCTCTTCTCTCTTTCAGTCTTTATATCAATCAGACTCTCATCTAAGACTTTGTGTTCTCATCATACCAACCGGATTGCAAGAATATCGAGACCTTGGAGATCAAGACAACCATCAAAAATCGGTTCATCAAGGACGAAAGAAGCTACCTTTCACCATCTCCTTCTGTCAGAATCAAGGTTCCACTCTTAATCATAAACAACTAAGATTTCAAAGATATATATGTGTTTAAACAACACATATAACCAATCTTTTTTTATTAAAGTTCTTCACAAAGACTTACAAATATGTCAATCTTATCAAAAAGCCATAAGAAAGGTTTTTTAAATCTGAAAGAAATAAATAAGTATTGTTAACTAAGGAATTATATAAAGGGATTACCAATAAAGGGTCAAAAATTATGTGCAATCTTGTTAAATTTTGGTTTACTGTATAAATGACTGTGATTGTGGGAACAAACATTGTAAAAATGTTTAGGATATTAGGAAATAATGTTCTGAAAATTTTAATACCATTACTATAGGTAAAATAATTTATATGAATTGTTTGAGTAATTGAAAGAAAATAATCAACTGGAAGAATTAAACCAGTTAAAGGGGTGGAAAAATTATATGTTTAATATTATATTTTTATGGGACTTATATACTAATTTTCAGAATCTAACTCGAAGTTATGCTTAAAATACAAATTTTGAAAAATCTATAATTCAAAAATTGGGAAAAATCTATAAACTATGAGATAAATCATGAAAAATTTATGCAAGGCATATTATTTATGTTGGAATTGTTTGTATGAAATCTAGAATTTTTGGATATGTTTTGCTTTTCTTAACCAATTTGTCAAAATGTTAGAAATTATTAAAAAATATTTATCTGATGATTTAGTACCTCAGGAATTATTAGACGTATATATATTGGTATATAAATAGTGATAAATTTTGGTAAGTTTTAAAGACCTGTAAGTATTTTTGCTAATTTATCCGGATATCATAAAATTTTCAAAAATAATCTATAAATAATTAACTTATGAAATTTTGACATATTTTATTAGATTTTTGTATATACCTACTGTAATTTTGTGACATACAAATATGTATTGCTGCTATATTGATATTTTTATCTGAGATGCTGAAAATTTTGAAGAAAATATTAATTGTTTATAAATATTTTTATAGGAAAATCTACAAGAGTAAAATGTGAGACTCATAGCCTCATTTTAGTATTTATAAAGTTTTTAGGGGAAAAAGACATACTGTTTTGAGATTGATGCATATGTATAAGATTTTTGTGTTTCACTGCCATTATTATACTACTATTAATTTGGATGTGGAACCGTTTGATAATATAGGTAGCGCTATTTAGGAATTATTTCCTGCACCAACAAGATGAGTGTTGAGATGTTATATTATCTGATTTGCAATTTATATTGTGACAGTTATAAATCATATGTTTATGAGCAGGTTTGATTGTAGTTATGTTGCATCAATATATATGTGTTTTGTTAAGATATTAAACCTGTGATCTCACCAACCCTTTGTTGATTATTTTGAGTATGCTTTTTCTGGTATCCAACACGTCTAACAGTTTAATGTTCTCTTTTGATGTGTACAATAGTTGGGGAGAAGTCATGGGGAAAGTTTGTATGAGTCTAACTGTTAATCTATACGATCTCAGCCTGGCGGTGGATGCTCACTTCCATCGTTACTAAAGATGAAGCAGTATAATATATTTTGTAATAGGATTATGTTATATTAAATTTTGACTACTAATGATATAATGTAATCCTATCCTTGATTATATATAATGTAATACGGTATGCTATGTTGTGATTTATTGTTTTAAATTATTTAAACTTTCTTGATCAATGTGTTCTGAACAAACTAGTCACATTTAAAGCATTTCACGCTTCCGCCTGGATGTGACATATAGCATTGTCTTCTTGGTCTTGTAAACATTAGAAACATGAACAAATTGGTGAGAGGAAATCATGTTGTAGGTCTACCATTGATAGAATTTCAATTATCTTAACATTGTTTGTCATGTTCAAAGGACAAGTAACATAAACTTCCTCATAAACCAGTTGCTCATACAAAATTAACTATATTCTTCAAATGTTACACATGGATTTGTGTGGTCTAGTAAGTGTTTTGAGTTTAGGACGTCATGCTTATTGTTTAGTCATTACTACTAAGATTACATCAAGAAATCTTGTATCAAAATGAAAGTAAATCAAACTTAAATCACTTGAACACTACTAAAACATCACCCTCAGTTCATCAAGGGTACCCGATTAATCACTTACAAACTAACTAAAAATATTAACCTAAGAACATTAAGTCGAAAACTAACCCGGTTAAATACTTTAACTTAAGACTAATCCTCAACTTATGAATGGATGTCAGTCTTTCCCCTACCGAGTAGCTTTACCCTCGTGTCATCCTCAGCAATAATTACCTGCCAACTGAAAATGTATAAAAATCAGCGTTGCTGAGTGAGCTCTAGTTTTAAAGTAATAAAATACTTTCTATATGTTGTATAAGAAAATACTCTTTTCTATAAAATACAACTCTGTACTGTATATGCGAGCACGCATAAACTATATGAACAAATATTGTTCGTTATTTGTACTGTATGCCTTGTCTGTAAACTTTTAACTTTATGTTTCACTTTCTGTATGGACCAGTGAGCAATACCCCAACTATATGCGCGATGGAAAACGGGTGAAGGGCCATCTATATCCCTCGAAAGGGTCAACTGTATCCCTCAAAAGGGTCAACTATATCCCCCTAAAGGGTAACTGTATCCCTCGAAAGGGTCAACTATATCCCCGGAAAGGGTAACTGTATCCCCCGAAAGGGTCTGTGTACTATGTACAAGGCCAACCCAATCACCCAGGACACGCTACAAAGGTCCTGCCAATCTCAATTGATTGACCCTGTGTGCATAAAAGGGCAGCTAACCCGCAACACAGTTGAGCTAACGACAACACGGTCGTGTACCTCCTGTAAGCTTGCAAGACTTGTTAACATTTTATTAATGTTCCTCTTCTTTCTTTATTGCTCTTTCACTTTATTATTACGATATACTTTACGTTACGATAATAACATACCACGTAAAGTCACATACTATAAGTAATAATAATAATAGCAATAACAATAATAAGGAACAATCATAATCAATCATATCATGCATGAAACAACATCATTAATAAGCCCTTAGTCAACCTCGGTCAAATAACTAAAGAACAGACTCCCAGAAAACTTCTGTAAAAGTTTCTAAGTCTTAGGCGCATGGGAAATTTTTGGGCGCATGAGCCCTATTTGGGCGTTTTTTCACTAGTTAGGCACATCAGCCTAACACTTCAGCATTTTCACTTCAGACGCATGAACACATTCAGGCGCATGGGCACTATTGGTGCGTATGAACACTTAGGCGCATGGGCCACTTGGGCGCATGGGCACTATTAGGGCGCATGGCCCTACACTTAGTCATCTGACTAACATTTCTAGGCGCATGGAAAACTGTTCAGGCGCATGAGCAGAACTTACACATTTCTAAGGCAAAATTTTAGGCGCATGGGCTACTGTTTGGGCGCATGGACACACTTAGTTCTTACTAAGGCATTTTCAGGCGCATGAGCCTTATTTAGGCGCATGGACCTTCTGTACAACATGTTTCTAGTATGTTTTCAACCTAAATCATCGAATGTATCTGTTCTAAGCTTAATGTGGCTATTCTAACATGAATAACCTATAAGCATTCAAGAATCACATTCATTCATGCACAATGCACACGGGTAAACATACATGAACTTGTAAAATCATTTTTAATACATTTTCAGCCCCAAAGATCATTTAAAACAAGTAAAACCGGGGTCCAGAACTCACCTGGTGCGACTTGGGTGTTCTTCCTTTCTAACCCGCTTGCAATTGAGTTCAAACACCTAGAAACAACACCACATACACACACCCAAGCACAAACACAAACACATAAGCACATAAGCATGTAACCGGGATAAAGCCCAACATAAACATGTAAAAACCACGAATGCTTACCTTGAATTTGACTTCTCTTCTTCTTCTTCACTAGCCGAGAGTTCTCTCCTGCTCTCTCTCTAGAACCAAAAAATGATGATGTGAAAAAAGGGTGGGCGGCCATGCCCACCTTTACACCAACTTTTCTAAAGTTTTGTCCTTTTGGACACTTTTGGTCCCTCCACTTGGACCTTATTGCCTTTTTTGCTTTTATTCTTTTTATCTTGGCTTTTAAAAATAACCGGGTGTTACAAGTCCACCCCCCTTATATAGGTTTCATCCCCGAAACCTGTTATTCCTCAAACAGACAAGGATAATGCTGTCTCATTTCCTCCTTAGTCTCCCATGTAGACTCGGATCCCTTCCTGTGCTTCCACTGTACACGCACAAGAGGAACCACTTTATTTCGCAGCCTCTTTTCTTTACGATCGATGATTGCCACTGGTTGCTCCACATAATTGAGCCTTTCATCTATTTCGATATCCTAGAGTGGAACAATCATGTCTTCATCAGCTATACACTTTCTCAGATGAGACACATGGATTGTCGGATGGATCCCACTTAACTCATCCGGTAATTCCAGCCTATAGGCCACCTCTCCTACTCGAGCAATGATTCGGAAAGGGCCTATATATCTTGGGCTCAACTTTCCCCGCTTCCTAAATTGGATAATACCCTTCCAAGGTGAGACCTTCAACATGACCCGGTCACCCATCTGAAACTCAATCGGTCTGCGTCGTTTATCGGCATAAGACTTCTGTCTATCTTTAGCTGCCTTCATGAAGGCTTTAATCTTTTCAAGCTTCTCTGTCTTAGCCTTGATTACCTTAACGCTTCCCAACTCTTTCTGACCAACGTCACCCCAACAAACGAGTGTTTTGCATCTTCTACCGTATAGCATCTCATATGGTGGCATACCAATGCTGGCATGATAGCTGTTGTTGTATGAGAATTTGGCTAACGGTAAGTGGTCATCCCAACTTCCCCCAAAATCAATCACACATGCCCGAAGCATGTCTTCCAATGTCTGAATGATCCTTTCCGACCGACCATCAGTTTGGGGATGATAAGCCGTGCTAATATGTAACCTCGTCCCCATGGCATCATGGAATTTCTTCCAGAATTTAGACGTAAACCGGGTGTCACGATCAGACACAATGGACATCGGCACACCATGACGAGTCACAATATCCTTGATGAACAGGTCAGCCAACCTCTCGGATGAATATGTCTCGCGGATCGGTAGGAAGTGAGCACTCTTCGTCAGACGGTCAACTATCACCCATATGACATCGTATCCTTTCGGAGTATGGGGCAGTTTCGTAATGAAATTCATGGTGATGTGCTCCCACTTCCATTCCGGTATATCCAAAGGTTGGATTTTCCCATACGACTTCTGATGTTCCGCCTTCACTTGCAAGCAAGTAAGGCACTTACTCACATACTCCACCACGTCACGCTTCATACCAGGCCACCAATAATCTTTCTTCAGGTCTTGATACATCTTTGTGGCACCAGGATGAATGGAGTATCGAGTCTTATGAGCTTCATCCAAAATCCTCACACGTAGATCCCCGAAATGAGGAATCCACACCCGTCCAAATCGAGTTTTAACACCAAGTGTGTTTTCACTCAATTCCCCAACCAGACCTCTCATTCTTACAGAGTTTAGATGATCTTCTTTCAATGCCTCATCCTGAAACTCCTTGACTTGCTTCATTACATCAGAGGTCATGATCAGTTGGTATGCTTTCACCCGAATCGGCTCGGGCCTCTCCTTTCGGCTAAGAGTATCAGCCACCAAGTTGGCTTTGCCCGGATGGTAATGGATCTCGCAATCATAATCTTTTATGAGCTCCAACTGCCGCCTTTGCCTCATGTTTAGATCTTTTTTCTCGAAGAAGTACTTCAAGCTCTTGTGGTCAGTGAAAATGGTGCACTTCGTTCCGTACAGATAGTGCCTCCAAATCTTTAGTGCAAAGACCACGGCCGCTAGCTCCAAGTCGTGAGTAGGGTAGTTGGCCTCGTGAACTTTTAACTGTCGGGATGCATAGGCTATAACCTTCCCTCTTTGCATTAATACACACCCCAACCCCGAGTAAGAAGCATCTGAGTATACTACCAAATCCTCGCTTCCTTCGGTAACGACAAGACAGGAGCTTGAGTCAACCTCACCTTTAACTCCTCGAACGCCTGTTCTTGAGCTTGACCCCATGTGAAATTTACATCCTTCCGGGTTAACTTGGTCAGTGGAGAAGCGATCTTGGCAAAGTCCTGAATGAACCTTCGATAATAACCCGCCATCCCCAAGAAACTATGAATCTCGGATAGCGTACTCGGAGACTTCCATTGCATCACTGCCTCCACCTTAGCAGGGTCTACCATAATCCCTTCCGGATTTATCACATGACCTAGGAACTGAACTTCGCGTAACCAGAACACGCATTTGGAGAATTTGGCGTACAACTTCTCCCTTCTTAAGGTCTCTAACACCTCCCGAATGTGACCGGCATGCTCAATTTCACTCCTTGAATAAATCAGGATATCATCAATGAACACAATCACTGATTTATCCAGCATAGGCCGACACACACGGTTCATCAGATCCATAAAAGCAGCTGGCGCATTGGTCAGACCAAATGACATAACAAGGAATTCATAGTGACCGTAGTGCGTACGAAAAGCAGTTTTAGGGATATCCTGCTCCTTCACCTTCAGCTGATGGTAACCAGATCGAAGGTCTATCCTTGAAAACCAACTGGCACCTTGGAGCTGGTCAAACATATCATCAATTCTTGGTAGAGGGGATCGGTTCTTCACCGTCAACTTGTTCAGCTCTCGGTAGTCAATACACATCCTCATACTACCGTCTTTCTTCTTCACAAATAGGACCGGAGCACCCCAAGAAGTGATACTTGGTCTAATGAACCCCTTATCGAGTAGCTTTTGCAGCTGTTCCATGAGTTCTTTCATTTTTGTGGGAGCTAATCAATATGGTGCTTTGGCAACAGGTTGAGCACCGGGTATCAAGTCAATTGGGAACTCAATCTCGCGATCCGGTGACAGGCCGGGTAAGTCTTCCGGGAATACGTCCGGAAAGTCACGCACAACTGGTACATCAGACAGTCGCGGTGTTGGCGCGTCCACATCCTTTACGTAGGCCAAGTAGGCACTACATCCACGCCTCATGCACTTCCCACCACCGCCATCGAAATCATCTTCGGGATCGTCGCGACGCGATCTCCATAAATCGTAACCAAACTCTTATCGGGCGCAACTAATCGAATCATCTTCTTACGACACACAATGTTTGCCTCATAGGTTGCTAACCAGTCCATCCCCAGTACTACATCAAATCCACCTAGGGGTATCACGTGTAACCTAGCAGCAAACCTATGGCCTTCTAGTTCTATGGCACAGTCCTCTATCACATTAGTAATTCTAGTGGACTTACCAATAGCAGTTTCTACATCAAATGGTGCACTGACCTTTCTACTGACAACAGGCAACTTAGCGCAGAAAGTAGTAGAAATGAAACTCCTACTAGCACCAGAATCAAACAATACAGAGGCATAAGTTTGGTTTACTAGAAACATACCTGACACAACATCGGGATCAGCTCTGGCTTCCTCCCGGATCATGGTGAAAGCTCTAGCACCTGCCCTCGATTCTCCTTCCTCTAACTTCCTCTTCTCTGCCCCAGAGCTCTCTGCCCTTGGCTTCTTGCAGTCTCTATCAATGTGGCCAGACTGACCACACCTGAAACATACATTCATTCCCATTCTGCACTCACCAGTATGCTCTCTCCCACATTTGTCGCACCTCCTCAGCCCTGATCCAGATGTGACCACACATCAATAACCCACCTTTGCCACCTTCTTGTTTGGAGCAGTTCTACCACGTCCAAATCATTTCCCATTCCAAATCCGACTACCACCATCCTTCTTATCCACCTCAGCCACCACCACCTCGCGCTCATCGTATAATCTGCCAGCCAAGTCAACTGCCGACCTGAACGTGCTCAGCCGGGCGGCAATCATATGTCTACGGATATCCGCCGGCAGCCCCTGGATCTATCTTTTAATCTTCATGACAATGGTGTCACTTGATAGGGCACCGGCCACGCCATTTCATTAAATTTGGTGTGTACTGCTGGTGTGTCATCGTTCCCGCCTCCAGCTGCAGGAAGTCTCTTTCTCCCTTGTCTATCTCTTTGTGAGGACAGAATTCTCAATCACTAACTTCTTCAATTCAGGCCATCTCATTCTTCCAATGGCCTGCTACCCTCGGCCTGGACGATGTTGTCCCACCAGCACAAAGCCGAGTCCACAAAGGAGTGGGTAGCGAATTTCACCTTCTGGTCCTCACGGCATTCGCTGATATCGAGGACAACCTCCATTTCCCTCACCCACCGGTGAGTAGCTGCAGCAGTGTCGTTCCCATCAAAGGTAGGGGGCTTGCATCTCATAAATGCCCTATAGTTGCAGCCTCGAGTCGCCTCCGGCGCAGGCTATTCTTCCTCATCCTCATCATCGGACAGAACCGTCTCAGTCTCGGGTTGTCTTCTTTCGCCCGTAGGTTCGCCCCTTTCCTTTCTCTCTCCCTCTCTAACTGCCTTGATTACTTCGGTCACCACAGACGGTAGAATCGTCTGCATGACCTGGTGAACCTCTTCCATCACAGCCTCCTTTACTGAGGCTCTCAGATTGGCGCTCTCGTTGCCACCCTCTGGATGAGGGGTTTCTGGTTCTTCATGAACCACTTTCTCGACTCTGGGTCTCCCTCTCTTGGGTCGTGGAGCAACACCGTGACCTCCACCACGAGAGGCTTTTGAAGATCTACCGCCAACCATCCTCTATAAGCACACTATAAGATTCAAACACTAACGTGATCATTCAAGGTAATACTCAGTTTATGTCAAGTATAGTAAGTACCTAATTACAGTGGCCAGTTGTGATTAGCAACTTACTTTACTCTTCATACCCCAAGCATCTCCTATCCTGACTTAATCAGTATCTAAATCTACTATAAACACATAATCAAATAGCATGCGCAAGTAATACCAGTTAACTTTAAGAAAAGACATACCTGATGGCACGTAGCTACTCGGGCTGATATCCCTCCATTTATCCCATTTTCAGTTTAAGTTTAGGTTTTAAAAGTTTATTTAACCCAAGTCTCTTAAACTTTGGCTCTGATACCAACTTGTAAGGCCCCGATCCCGAAAACCTCACAGTTGGTCATTCATAGCAATTTAAACATTAAACATTACAATCATGCAAACTTAAGCAGCGGAAATGATTTATCAAAAACCATTCATTTCATTTAAAACATTGTTGTTAGCAATACATCATCATTAATCTGTTTACAAAAGAATTGTTTTACTGCATTACATAACAACAGTAACATAGAATATGAATGGATGTCAGTCTTTCCCCTGCCGAGTAGCTTTACCCTCGTGCCATCCTCAGCAATAATTACCTGCAACTGAAAATGTATAAAAGTCAGCGTTGCTGAGTGAGCTCTAGTTTTAAAGTAATAAAATACTTTATTTATGTTGTATAAAAATACTATTTTTTGTAAAATACAACTCTGTACTGTATATGCGAGCACGCATCAACTATATGAACAAATATTGTTCGTTATCTGTACTGTATGCCTTGTCTGTAAACTTTTAACTTTATATTTCACTTTCTGTACGGACCAGTGAGCAATACCCCAACTATATGCGCGATGGAAAACGGGTGAAGGGCTATCTATATCCCTCGAAAGGGTCAACTGTATCCCTCGAAAGGGTCAACTATATCCCCCGAAAGGGTAACTGTATCCCTCGAAAGGGTCAACTATATCCCCCGGTCGATGTAAATTTTTCTTTGGTGGAAAGAGGAGTATAAACTGGTTTAGAGTCTGACATGCCAGCTCGATCAAGAATGTCCATGGCATATTTGGACTGACTTAAGAAGAGACCATTGGTGGTGTGAACAACGTCAAGACCGAGGAAGTAATTCAGGCTACCAAGATCTTTGATAGCAAATTCACTATTTAGCTTCTTGATAAATGATTGCATGAACTCTTCTTGATTACGTGTGAGGATTAGATCATCTACATAGACCAAGAGATATAGAACACAAGCATCCCGATTAAAAATGACGACGTATTCGCCCTGCTGCACATGAAACCATTTTGTAATAAAAACAAACTTAATCGGTGGAACCACGCACGTGGAGCTTGCTTAAGGCCATATAAGGCTTTTTTTAATCGACACACGTGGTTTGGAAACGGAGGGTTAACAAACCCGGTTGGTTGTTCCATAAACACGAGTTCATTCAGCTGGCCATGTAAAAAAGCATTGTTGACGTCAAGCTGATATAATCTCCACTTATTAATAACAGCCAGGGATAAAACGACACGTATTGTTGAAGGTTTAACAACGGGACTGAACGTGTGTGAGTAGTCAAGACCGGGTATTTGAAAAAAGCCCTAAGCCACAAGACGAGCCTTATAACGATCGATAGACCCATCGGATCGGTACTTAACCCAAAATAACCACTTCGAGCCAACAATGTTTTGGTTGTCCGGTCGGGGCACCAAAGCCCACGTATTATTATTAGACAAAGCATGGATTTCCTTTTTCATAGCCTCCATCCAATGATGATGCTTTGCTGCAGATTTGAAGCTTCTTGGCTCAATATTGACAAGGAGAGCAGAGTGATGGTCGTGAGGTCCAGCATGAGCGATATCGGCATGATGTTTGGGCTTGAATACACCTACTTTAGCACGAGTGATCATGGGGTGAGAAGAGGTGGTAGGCTGTTGAGGATCGATATGAGGAGGTGGTGAAACGTTGGGGTCGAAAGTAGTGGTTGTGGGGGCAGGTGGTGGGGGCATATTTGTGGGCGCATGTGATGGGGGCAGATCGATGTGTTCAGGTACGGTAGGTATAGTTGCGGTGGTGGTGGTTTCCTGTAAGGCCCCGATCCCGGAAACCTCACAGTTGGTCATTCATAGCAATTAATACACTAAACATTTCAATTATACAAACTTATGCAGCGGTATTGATTTATCAAAAACCATTCATTTCATTTAAAACATTGTTGTTAAGCAATACATCATCATTAATCTGTTTACAAAAGAATTGTTTAACTGCATTACAAAACAACAGTAACATAAAATACAAATGGACGTCAGTCTTTCCCTTGCCGAGTAGCTTCACCCTCGTGCCATCCTCAGCAATAATCACCTGCCAATTGAAAATGTATAAAAGTCAGTGTTGCTGAGTGAGCTCTAGTTTTAAAAGTAATAAAATACTTTCTATATGTTGTATAAGAAAATACTATTTGCTGCAAAATACAACTCTGTAATGTATATGCGAGCACGCATCAACTATATGAACCAATATTGTTCATTCTCTGTACTGTATGCCTTGTCTGTAAACTTTTAACTTTATGTTTTACTTTCTGTATGGACCAGTGAGCAGTACCCCAACTATATGCACAATGGAAAACGGGTGATGGGCCATCTATATCCCTCGAAAGGGTCAACTATATCCCCCGAAAGGGTAACTGTATCCCTCGAAAGGGTCAACTATATCCCCCGAAAGGGTAACTGTATCCCCCAAAAGGGTCTGTGTACTATGTACAAGGCCAACCCAATCACCCAGGACACGCTACAAAGGTCCTGCCAATCTCAATTGATTGACCCTGTGTGCATAAAAGGACAGCTAACCCGCAGCACAGTTGAGCTAACGACAACACGGTCGTGTACCTCCTGTAAGCTTGCAAGACTTGTTAACATTTTATTAATGTTCCTCTTCTTTCTTTATTGCTCTTTCATTTTATTATTACGAAATACTTTACGTTACGATAATAACATACCACGTAAAGTCACATACTATGGGTAATAATAATAATAGCAATAACAATAATAAGGAACAATCATAATCAATCATATCATGCATGAAATAACATCATTAATAAGCCCTTAGTCAACCTCGGTCAAATCCCTAAAGCACAGAATCCCAAAAAACTTCTGTAAAAGTTTCTAAGTCTTAGGCGCATGGGAACTATTTGCGCGCATGAGCCCTATTTGGGCGTTTCATCACTATTTAGGCGTATCATCTTAACACTTAAGCATTTTCACTTTAGGTGCATGAACTCATTCAGGCGCATGGGCACTATTGGTGCGTATGAACACTTAGGCGCATGGGCCACTTGGACGCATGGGCACTATTGGGGCGCATGGCCCTACACTTAGTCGTCCGACTAACATTTCTAGGCGCATGGACAACTGTTCAGGCGCATGAGCAGAACTTACACATTTCTAAGGCAAAATTTTAGGTGCATGGGCTACTGTTTGGGCGCATGGATCACACTTAGTTCTTACTAAGGCATTTTCAGGCGCATGAGCCTTATTTAGGCGCATGGACCTTCTGTACAACATGTTTCCGGTATGTTTTCAACCTAAATCATCGAATGTATCTGTTCTAAGCTTAATGTGGCTATTCTAACATGAATAACCTATAAGCATTCAAGAATCACATTCATTCATGCACAATGCACACGGGTAAACATACATGAACTTGTAAAATCATTTTTAATACATTTTCAGCCTCAAAGATCATTTAAAACAAGTAAAACTGGGGTCCAGAACTCACCTGGTGCGACTTGGGTGTTCTTTCTTTCTAACCCGCTTGCAAATGAGTTCAAACACCTAGAAACAACACCACATACACACACCCGAGCACAAACACAAACACATAAGCACATAAGCATGTAACCGGGATAAAACCCGACATAAACATGTAAAAACCACGAATTCTTACCTTGAATTTGACTTCTCTTCTTCTTCTTCTTCTTCACTAGTCGAGAGTTCTCTCCTGCTCTCTCTCTCTAGAACCGAAAAATGATGATGTGAAAAGAGGGTGGGCGGCCATGCCCACCTTTACACCAACTTTTCTAAAGTTTTGTCCTTTTGGACACTTTTGGTCCCTCCACTTGGACCTTATTACCTTTCTTTCTTTTATTCTTTTTATCTTGGCTTTTAAAAATAACCGGGTGTTACACCACTTCACTCTAAGAATAGGCTTAATCATGACAAACACCACTACATGATGTTCGGCCAAAGGAGGAAGCACAAACCACTTTCATCCTTTGTTTCTCTCGGTTTCACATACACCATCAACCTTCAACCATTCTTTGTCTCTCGGTTCTACACATCCATGAGCACCATCACCATGAACCACTACAAACCACCATAACAAAACCACCAACCAGCCTCCAAGATCATCAACAGTCCTTTTCTCTTGGCTTTCAAGTCACTAACCATTTCATCATCATCTTCTCATCCAGTCCTATTCTGAATTCAAGAACTTAGGAATCAAGCACCAAGAAAACCACCTCAACCAAATCATCAATCCTTTAGTTACTCTTTCAACTAAAAGGTTAGATTTTTTACAATATCTAAAGGATCCGTATGTGTTTAAAACAAACACATATGATCTAACTCCTTAAAAACAAATCATCAAGAATAATCGTGAAACCATATAATCTTTAATTTTATTTTAAAATAGTAAGTATAGAGGTGATGATGTGAAAAGAGGGTGGGCGGCCATGCCCACCTTTTACACCAACTTTCAAAGATTTTTGTCTCTTGGACACTTTTAGTCCCTCCACTTGGACATTATTGCTTTTATTTCCTTTTATTCTTTATTTCTTGTCTTTTAGAAATATAACCGGGTGTTACATTTCCGTGTTGGGATCAAAGCTGGTGGCATTATGGTCGGCCGAGTTGTGGGGCTCAAGTGGAGTGGATGTGGGCTTAGGTTGAGTGGTTGAAGGCCCGTGGTTGTTGATGGGCTGTGGGGATGAGCTAGAAGGGATTAAAGGGGAATTAGGTAATACTAATAGGTTTGGGTTAGTAAGAGAAGATGTATCAGATTGGGTGGTAGTAGGTTCTTCATCATGGCAGTGAAGATCGCACGGGTGCTGGTAAGGAGGGCTTGGGTGACTAGGGTGGGAGGCAGGGGTGAAGCGATCGATAGGGGTTTCTAGGAAGTGGTGTAGGGGAAGTTGGTGGAGATTATGTATGTGCTGATCACCACCATATGGGAATTGATGTTCATCAAACCGCGCATGAGGAGTAATGTACATACAGGAGGGGCATGGATCAAGGCACTTAAATCCTTTGTATTGTGAACTGTAGCCCATGAAGATGCAGGGAATACTTCTGGGTGACAATTTGTTTGGTGAGTAATCACGGGTTTATGGGTAGACACGACAGCCGAATGCGCGAAAGTTGTTGTACATTGGTTTTGTGTTGTACAAAAGTTCATATGGAGATCGCCAATTTTAGACTTTGGTTGGTAAACGATTAATGGTGTAGACCGCGGTGTTGAAGGCTTCAAACCAAAAATGTTGAAGGAACATGAGCATTAAACAACATCACAAGACCGGTTTCGACGAAATGACGATGTTTATGTTCGACTCGCCCATTTTGTTGTGGGGTGTATGGGCATGACACACGATGAAATGTGCCATTTGAAGTGAATATTTCATGAACATGTTGATTTAAGAATTCCGTACCTCTGTCGCTTTGGAAGATTTTAACTTTTGAGGAGAATTGTGTTTGAACAAATTGAAGAAATATAGACAAAACATCGTAGAATTCATTTTTTCATTTTAAGGGATAAAACCATGTAAATCGAGAGTAATCATCCACAAAAATGACATAGTATCGATAGTTTTCAATGGATGCAATCGGGGAGGGTCCCCACAAGTCACAATGAACCAACTCTAGTGGTTTAGAAGCACGTTTCTCATTGAGTGGAAAAGACAATTTATGACTTTTGGACATCGCACAAGATGAACATATGACCGGATTGGGGAGAACTGATGTGACAGACAAAGCACCCATTTTATTTAAACGAGACACAGTTTCATAGGATACATGTGCTAAACGTAAGTGCCATAATTCAAAGGACGCCTTCGAGGGAGCATAGGAACTAGCAGTCATTACGTGAGGATTGGTGTACAAAATGTAGAGGCCGCCTTCACACCGACCTTGAGTGAGAACCTGTTTCGTGCTTCGGTCCTAGATATGAAATAAAGGATAGGAAAACAAAACATCGACATTATTTTCAGAAGTAAGTTTACTAATGGACATAAGATTTTTTTGTAAATTAGGAACAACAAGAATATTACGTAAGGAAATATTATATGGTAAGTTGGTGTGTCCAACATGAGATATGGGTAAGGAGTTACCATTCCAAAGATGACACGGTTGTTACCGGTGTATGGTGTGGATGTTTGAAGATTATCAGTAGAAGTGGCCATATGATCCGAAGCACCGGAGTCAACGAACCAATCGGGTCCCGAGTTAGAGACATGACATTGAGCATGGAAGGCTTTGGCTAAGTTGTCGGAGCCTGAGAATAGGACGCATAGGTGGTGAGGTTTGGACACGCATTAGCAAAGTGGCCATCCCGACGACATAATTGGCAATGGGGTGGGCGTCTACCACGACCACGGGCACCGAGAGAACCATGATGTTGGAACCGACCCCCTCGTCCTCGAGTTTGATTTGAGGGTTTGTGTGTGTGAGCATTGAAAGCAACAGTAGCTGGTTGATTTCCATAGATGGAACGCATAAAGAGTTCATGACTTTCGGCTTGTATTAGAAGGTCACGAAACACGGGCGGAGGTTTGGAAGCACGGATGGCGGTTGAAAAAGTCTCGAACGAGGCGCCGAGGCCGTATAAGAACCAATGAACCTTGTCAGCATCATCAACTGGGTGCCCAACAGCAGAAAGTTGATCGCATATATTCTTGAACTTACGACCGAACTCGAACACGGTGGATGATCCTTTGGTCAATTGATGAAGTTGGTCTCTCAGATTGTGCATGCGTTCGGCAGACGTGTTACTGTAGGCATGTTCAAGGCGACCCAGATGTACGAGCAGAATGAAGGTCGAGAATCTCAGCCATGGCTTCTTCGGAGAAGGATGCATTGATTAAGAAATAAAGCATGAGAAAAGGAAAAGACAGACGGTAAGGAGGTAGGGAAGGGAGAGGGATTGTGGCTGGACTATGATACCATGAGAAAGTAATAATGGAGGTAATGGTTGGTCCGCCTCAAAATCAGTGAGGAGCCATATATATAGATAAAGTATTAACACATAACATACATCAAGAATGTAACAAATACAATACAACACCCTATACTATCACACATATTAATGTTGGCTAATAGTAGATCTTTAGCATACTTCGTTTGAGAGATGAATATTCCATCTGTATTCTGTGCAACCTCTAGACCCAGAAAATACTTCAGATTTCCAATATCTATCATGTCAAACTCACTTACCATGTTTGACTTGAATTCTTCTACAAGTTGTTGTGAGGAACCTGTGTAGATAATATCATCTACATAGAGACATATCACCATAACATCACTACTACCCATTCTTTTAAAATACATAGTAGGCTCATTAGCACTTCTCTCATACCATTGTTGACAAATAATTATCTATGCGACTGTACCAAGCTCTTGGTGCTTGTTTCAGCCCGTACAGTGCATTGTGTAACCGATACACCTTGGCTTCTTTTCCTTTTACTTCGAACCCAGGAGGCTGCATCACATATACTTCTTCCTCTAAAAAACCATTAGAAATGTTGTTTTGACATCAAACTGATACACTTCCACTTACGTTGAGCAGCTATAGACAAGATCAGTTTTATGGTCTCGAATCGTGCCACTGGTGAGAAGGTTTCTTGAAAGTCTATACCATATTCTTGAACATATCCTTTAGCTACCAGTCGAGCCTTGTATCGTGTGATCTTCCATCAGCATCCATTTTGACTTTGAACAACCACTTCAACCCAATTGCTTGTTTATCATGAGGCAAGTTTGTTAGTGACGGTTTTGTGATGTTCTAGTGAGATAAGTTCAGCCTTCATGGCATCTACCCATTCTTTGGTTTGAACTGCCTCATTAAAAGACGTGGATTCTATTAAAGATAAAGCAAACTAGCATGAGTAGTCAAGGTCCTCCATGGGCACGGTATTGGCATATATTCTATTAAGGGGTAGTGTACGTGGGTTAGGGGAGGTTGATGTAGAGCTACTAGATGGCCCATTATTTGAGGAAGGGCTACAGGTATTGGCATCACTGGATTCTTCGATAGGTTGATTATGGAGTTGTTATCACACTTGATCTCAACTGTAGCAAGCACTTTACCAGTCAATTCTCCCAACAATCCTTTCAGCCACATACAATGACACGCACAATTAGTAGCTGCAACATATTCAGCTTCGGTTGATGATAGAGCAATGATGTCTTGCTTCCTCGAACTCCAACATATGCTGCATTACTTAGTATACATGCATATCCGGATGTACACCTCCGGTCTTCCATATCTCGAGCGTAATCACTGTTGGTGTATACTAACAATTTTCCACCCAAGTTTCTGTCATAGTGCAAGCCATAATTAAACGTACCTTTGATGTACCTCAGAATCTTTTTGCCAAGTTGCATGTGTTCCTCCGTTGGTTTAGACATGAACCAGGCTAACAAACACACTACATACATGAGATCCGCCTTGTTACTGTCAAGTACATGAGACTCCCCACCAAACACTTGAAATCAGTTTCATCAGCAGCCTTTCCATCACCTTCTTTTAGTACAATAGTCCCGGGTACAATGGGATTCTTGACTAAATTTCCTTCCCACATACCAAACCTTTGCAAGAGTTCCTTAGCATATTTTTGTTGACTTATACTGATCCCTTTTTCACCTTGATGTACCTCGATTCCCAGAAAGTACTTCATTTGACCAAGATCGGTCATTTCAAATTCATTCTTCATAGATACTTTGAATTCAGCACACAACTTATCATCATTACCAGTGTAGATCAAGTCATCTACATAGAGACTGACAATGATCATTTTGTGCCATACTGTTTGACAAATAGAGTGTGATCATGCTTACT
Organism: Flaveria trinervia; assembly: GCA_025506515.1. Classification (NCBI taxonomy): domain Eukaryota; kingdom Viridiplantae; phylum Streptophyta; class Magnoliopsida; order Asterales; family Asteraceae; genus Flaveria; species Flaveria trinervia. Next base: position 6,930,496 of record CM046451.1, on the reverse strand, counting down.
CTTTTTAAAACCTTCCCTCAAGAAATAGCTTTCAATCTTATTAAACTATGCTCTTGGTGCTTGCTTCAGACCATATAGAGTACGTTTAAGAAGATATCCTTTGTGTTCTTCCCCCTTCTTCACATACCCTTGTGGTTGTTCAACATAAATAGTCTCTTTGAGTTCTCCATGTAAGAAAGCACTTTTAACATCTAATAGATGCACTACCTAACTATTGTGTGCAGCTACTGCTAGAAGTGTTCTAATGGTATCCCACCTTGCAACCGGGGCAAATACTTCGTGATAATCAATACCCTTTTGTTGTGCATATCCTTTGACCACCAACCATGCCTTATACTTATCTACTTGACCTTTCTCATTCAACTTGGTATTGAACAACCATTTCACTCCAATTGGTTTGATTGACGTAGGTACCTCAACTAATTCCAAGTATTGTTTTTCTCAATAGCTCTTATTTCATTTTCCATAGCTTCTCTCCATTTAGGATCCTTGCATGCTTCTTCATACCTTGTAGGATCACTTGTGGAGCTGTATAGAGCTAAGTTCATCTCATCTTCTAATAAATCTTCTCCTGTTTGATAGTCTTCCATCCAAATAGGAGCTCTATTGGTTCGTTTGGTCATATGTATTGAGGAGGGTTCACCTGCCTCAGGTGGTACCGATGAACTGAGACTGCTGTTGTTTGTTTCAGGTGTGGTGCTTTCATTTTCAGCCTGGCTGCTATTTGGAGGGGCTCGATTAGTATCTTGATTCGTGCTAGTTGGATTTGTGCATTCATCTTTTATGCCAACATATTCTTCTGGAATTAACAGCTCAGTTGGTCGCAACTCTTCCTCCTTCCAGATCCATTTCTCACTTTCATCAAACGTAACATCTTTACTTATTATGATTCGCCTTTGTAATGGATCATACAATCGGTATGCCTTGGACTCCGCACTTACTCCTAACAAAATGCACTTAATGCTCCGATCATTTAGCTTTGTTCTCAATTGTGAAGGTACATGGACATAGGCTAAGCTACCGAAAACTCTAAAGTATTCAATACTTGGTTTGACTCCAGTCCATACTTCCTTTGGGACTTTGTTTTCTAAGGCTTGAGTAACACATCGATTCAGGATATGGTTAGCCCAGTTGGCCGCTTCCGACCAGAACCTCTTTGTCATGGACTTGTCGATTAATAGACACCTCACCATGTTCATTATAGTCTTATTCCTACGTTCAGCTACACCATTTTGTTATGGTGTGTAGGCAGTAGTGAGTTGTCTTTTAATCCTATGGGTTTCACAATACTCGTTAAAGGTACTTGAGGTATATTCTCCTCCCCTATAGCTCCTCAGTGCCTTAATAGTAAGCCTAATTTCATTTTCTACTTGAGCTTTAAATTTCTTAAATACATTAAAGCAATCAGACTTGTTGGACAAGAAGTATATCCATCCTTTACGAGAATAATCATCTATGAACATAAGCATGTACCTTTTTCCACTAGGTGAAGTGGGCGAGATGGGGCCACATAAGTCGGTGTGGATTAACTGCAACTTTTCCGTAGCTCTCCCATTACTCCTTTTGGGGACAGGTTCACGTTGTTGTTTTTCCATCTGGCAGACTTCACATACTTTTGTTGGTTCAACAACTTTTGGTAAGCCATGCACCAATTGCTTATACAGCATGGTTTTGATTGACTTATGATTAACATGTTCAAGTCTCCTATGCCATATCTGAGTTTGTCCATCGTCTTCCACTTTCATACATTTGGATGTCATTGGTTTCTTGATTGCTTGCACTAAGAACATTCTGTTTCTAGTCATTGCTAAAGTAGCTATCAGCCCCCTATGAGGGTGATAAATCTTGCATAGACCACCACGTATTATGATTGTCAAGTCTTCTCCTGGAGTTGTCCAAGACTTAACAAGTTTGAGGTGAGATCGGGCACATAATAGACATTTGTAATTACTTGAGTTACTCATTCCACTTCGAATCGAATGTCACCAATACCTTTAACTGATAGTCAAAGATCATTTCCCAGTTTAACCGTGTGATTATATGATTCATCTAATTTGATAAACCAGCTTCGAGATCCAGTCATATGATTCGAACACCCAGAATCTAAGAACCATATGCCTGAGTCACTTTCTTTATTGATATCTGCATGTGTCATAAGTAACAGATCTTCACCGTCATCAAATTTAGCAAAGTTCACAGCCTTCTCTCTTTAGTGCATTCATATGCTAAGTGACCCAGTTAGTGGCATCAATAGCATTCCATTGTAGACTTGTCAAAGTCTGCTCGTCCTCTACCATGGCTTCGTCCTCGTCCTCGCGAAGGGGATCCACGTCCACACCCACGAGTTCTACCTCCGACAACATCTGATGTACTTTCATTGCTTGATCTTCAGTGGGTCTCCTTCGTAACTTCTGCTCATGAACCAGGAGAGAACTTTGAAGTTCATCCAGGGACATTTTATCTATGTCCTTAGATTCTTCAATAGTACATACTATGAAGTTAAAGTTCTCAATTAAAGATCGAAGGATCTTTTCGACTATTTTCATATCAGTCATGTCTTCTCCGTATGTTCTCATATCGTTTGATACGATCATAACCCGATTGAAGTAATCTGCCATGGATTCCCCTTCTTCATCTCCAAGGTTTCAAAGTCTCTCCTCAATTGCTGCAGTTGAGCTCTTCTTACTCGAGTGTTGCCCTGGTACTTCGTCTTCATAACATCCCATATTTGTTTGGCACTCTCCTTTTGAGTCATTGTACGAATTATTTGTCTATCGATGGACTGAAACAAATAATTTCGCGCCTTCAAATCTTTCAGACGCAGTGCTTCTAGGGCGGTCTTCTCCGCATCTGTTAGTGTCACTCCTTCCCTGGGTTTCTCTATTCCAGTCTCCACAACTGACCAAAATTCCTTCGAACGCAGCAGATTCTCCATGACCAAACTCAATGATCATAATCGCCGTCGAACTTGGGAACACTTTGATATGACACCGTCTCTTCCCCCATTGAATCCTTGCTCTCTCTCATTGATTCCAGATATTTTCTCTGATACCACTTGTTAGATTAACAAGGATATCAATTGTTCACTCAATATCAGATAATCTCTTATTAACTCATAACTATGCTTTATATATAGCATTATAGACTCCATGATCTAAAAAAGTTACCTGAAATACAGGAACAACCCACTACTAGCTAACAACCTACTGACTCAATCAAATAACACATGCATAAGAACAATTCAAACACTACATGTGCATGGGCCGGAGTCCAACATGCACATGGACACAATTTGGGCTAAACGCCCATTAGCAGTGAGGTCTCTGCGAATACCATGTTCTTCACAGAATTTATTAAACTCTTTTGAGTAAAACTCTCCTCCCCTATCGGATCACAATGTGTTGATCTTCTGCCCAACTTCCTTCTCAACACGAGCCTTGAATGTCTTGAACTTGTAAAATGCCTCAGCTTTGCTGGATAAGAAGAACACCCATGACATCCTACTATAATCATCATTTAGCAAAAAATAGTATGAACTTCCCCCAAGGATTTGACCGACATTGGACCACAAAGATCAGCATGTACCAACTCTAGAACCCTAGTAGCTCGCATAGTCCCTGTGGGAAATGGTTTCTTGACTTGTTTGCCAAGAGCACAACTCTCACACGTGGACCATGAATTAATTGTTTGTGGTATCCCATGGATGAGATTTTTCTCACTCAGGAGACGTAATCCTTGCTCATACATATGGCCATATCTACAGTGCCATATGAATGATTCATCACCTTTTACTGCACTCATCACCTTTGATCCGCATGCCAGATTGTTCAAATCTAAAGGAAATATGTTGTTTTCAGTTACCTTAATCATCCACATCACTTCGCATGTTTGCTTGTGAGTAATGGTGCACGCATCATCATCAAACACCAACTTGTATCCACTCTTCATTAATTGTCCTACACTTAGGAGATTATAGTCCAGCTCTGGTCCAAATTGAACACTGTTAAGTGTTCTATATTTTCCAACTTCAACTTCTTGTTTCACTTTACCTCGACCTTCAACTTGAATGGAGTTCCCATTTCCCATCTTAACTTGTGACTTTTCTAATTCATCTAGTCTTTTGAACCACTTCTTTCTTCTGGTCATGTGATTTGAACATCCACTGTCCAGGAACCACACACCCTTGTCGTGATCAATTTCACAGCCTATAGCCATGAACAATCGGTACTCATCTTCTTTATCTTCATTCTTAACCGCAGCTTGAACTTGCAGTTCATTCCAGCAGTCAGCTCGTACATGGCCAAATTTGTTGCAATTATAACATTGTATACTACCTCTACCTCTGCCATATCCTCACCCACATCCTCGGGTTCGACCATGAAACCCATTTCTCTTGATATTTCCATCACGATGTCCACCTCTGTCTTCATCTCTGGACATTGCTTGGAGAGCTTGTTCTTCACTTGCAACCTCCATTCCTCGATTAACCCTTCCTTTATGGGCTTGTAGAGAGCCCATGAGTTGATCAAACGTCATTGTATTTAGGTCTTTTGATTCTTCTATTGCTGTGACAACATGATCCCAGCGAGGAGGAAGACTTCGTAAGAATTTTTCAATGATGGTTTGATCATCAATGGTTTCACCATAGCTTCTTTTTTTATTCACATTCTTCATGACCTGGATAGGAACTCTGCTACTGCTTCACTATCTTTCATTTGAAGTGTTTCAAATTCCCTTCATAGGCCTTGTAACTTGACCGTTCGAACCTTCGAGTCACCCTGAAATTTGTTTGAAGGAGATTCCAGGCCTGTTGAGAGGTCGTTGCGGCTGCTATACGGGAGAAAACTTCATCATGAACTGCTTGTTGTATTAGTGATAGAGCACGTGCATCCCTCCTTGTGCTTTCTAGCAATCAAGTACGATCATTATCCTGATCATCAAAGCCGTTGTTTACATAGTTCCACAGATCTTGAGATCTTAAAATTGTCTTCATTCTGATACTCCAATACTCGTAACCATCACCTTTGAAGATTAGAAGAGGGGGCAGTGGCTGATTAATACCATTGTTCGCCATGTGATGATTGATGCTACAGTACTCACTGGGTTTCAAACCTGGCTCTGATACCAGATGTTGGATCAGAATCACACTACACCTCACACACACTCTTGTTATACAAGTGCACAGATAGTATTACGTCAACACACTTCCATACTTCATATTACTAAACGAAAAGGAAACTATATAGTCTCAGTACATGCCCATGAAAAGAACACGACTCCACTAACTCCTACACATTCTACTCCACTACTAACTGACACAACATGGCACAACCTGCCTTAATTGAAAGACACGAATAAGCTACACATGCAGGCATGCACGTGCTATACTATAAAACACATGTAAATAAGGATAGATAATCATGGACTATTTGAAATACTTTCAACACTCTATTCATAAACATTAATATTAATGTTTTTTAAATGATGGTTTAACTTTTTCACTCCTTCGTAGCAAGTCCTGCAAAAATAGACATTTGATTTAATCAAATTCAAGCAAGAGATCGACTATAACTTCACCATCGTCAATCAAAGAACACTCAAGATAATGAAAATCAAAGAAACCTTACGTAACCAGATTTCAACCAATCTAGTCCACATGAGACGCTTTAATCACTGTGCATTTGTTGTATCAGTACCTAATAAATTTAGAATCAAAACATTCAAGTGTTAATACCAAAAGAAATTGATATGAATGGTTACAAATCTCCAATAAAGATTATACCTTCACCTAAACTAAATATAAATCATCAGCACATTATCCATATTATGATTCATACCAAAAGGAAAACTTATCACCATCGCAACCCTCCTCATGAAACTGTAAGATTAATCTTGATCAGGTTAAATTAGGGTTAAATTCGGGTCAAATGGGTATGGGTCAACACTAGGTTTTATTCAAGCATATGTTTATTTTATTGTTTTGGTTATAAGTTAATAGGTCAAAACATGGATGAATGTAGAAAATTAGGAGATAATGTGTTAGATAGCGATCACGTAAGCATGAACTTTTGGTTTTGTAAATCTATTTAATGTTTTGCAATGAATGAAAAGATAATTTACGAGTGTGTAATCTTGAGCCTGAAACCAAAAATTGGTATCAGAGCGCAAGGTTAGAAAAGGGCATGTTTTGAGAGTCGTTTTTTAAGCGGGAGCAGCCCTTTGCTGCAGAGTTGAAGAACGAGAGGAAGCAGCATGCAATCAAGCAAGAATATAGCAGCAGTGATCATAAGAAATAGTCATTAAGGACTCGTGGTATGGGCCCAAGAGTGGATGAACAAGCTTTAGCTTTTTTAGAGGCCCAAGATCACTTATAAAAAGGGACTTCATTGAAACGATCATAACTTGAGCTAGAAGTCTCCATTTTGGGCCTGCGACCAGTTAAAATGACCGTCGAAATGAGGAGCCCATTTTCACAAGCCGCCATAGGTGGTTTGGGCCATTCTTTAGGCCCAAAATGACTTATTTTATGAGTTATTTACATTTTTGTCTTATTTTTATATTTTGTTGAACTTTACATTTGGCCCAGTTTTCGGCCCGTTTATGTTTTGTGGACCATTCGACTTTTGCTTTGTTTCTTTATATGTTTGTAAGAGAAGGGTAAAAGAATTATTGTAGTTTATGAAAAAACTGTTTTCTCTTTATCACCGCGTGTGTTAGTGAAATCCTGATTATCGGTATTATTTGTGAATCAACGATAGTTAGAATGATTGTTCTTGGAATTCTCGTTGAATCAACAGGTTCAATTATTTATCTCTCTGTTTCCTACTGCATCAACTCGATTAATCAAGGCAGCAGCAGAGCGATAGCTTCTGTGGCGGTTATTATTGTTGAGAGAAAGAAATTGTAGGTCACCGTTGAAGCGGGAAGAAAAAAAATCAAGACGAAGAAGAAATCGTTTTGAGAGGGAGGCATTACGGTGGAATAAATAAAAAAGGATGAAGCAGACAAGCTATTTGCTAATTTAATTAAAAGAGTTCATCGATGAAACAAGGAGGCAGCCTACCAATCTACTAACAATTATATACCTCGAAGAAAAGTGAAAACAGGAAGAAGCAAGCAACCATCAAACTTGGAGAATTAATTATAGGCAAGTAGGCAAGCAAGCAAGTGAATAAACGTTGAGATTTAAGAAAGTAGAGTGCAAGACTGAAAGAAATAATGGGTTTTTCGAGCTCAGTTTCGGGGTTGAAACGGTGACCAACTCACGCTGATTACAATGGTAACAACCACAAGAATAGGGCAGTAAGTATGATAATATTTTGGAAATTTCAGGTTCAGAATCAAGGGCGACAATGGAATCCAAATCAGGTGTTCTTGAGCAGTTTATGAGAATGAAAGCAAAAAAAATTAGCAAGAAAGAGACATGTAGCAAAAGCAAGAGCAAGAGCAAGATGAATCGATTCAATTAAACAAGAAGATAACAAACAAGAATAGAGCAAGAGATAAGAACTATAAGTTCTTAAAGCAAGTAGCAAGAATTGAACCTACATGGTTCAATCAACGAGCAAGTTAAGAATTGTGATCAAGAATAAGGGGGTGAATGTTGGATTAATCTTGATCGGGTTAAAGTCGGGTCAAATGGGTATGGGTCAACACTAGGTTTTATTTGAGCATATGTTTATTTTATTGTTTTGGTTATATGTTAGTGGGTCAAAACATGGAATGAATGCATAAACTTAGGAGATAATCTGCTAGACAATGGTCACGTAAGCATGACTTTTGGTTTTGTAAATCTATTTAATGTTTTGCAATGAATGAAAAGATAGTTTATGAGTGTGTAATCTTGAACCTGAAACCAACAGAAACTAAGAAAGAAAAAAACCATTTCCTAATCTTCAACCACAATGTAAATTAGAGCTTAATAACAAGGGAATACAAACTTTTATCACGAACTCTATCATCTTCAAGCTCAAGCGAGGCATCAAAGGACCAAGCCCTTGCCACAAACAGTTGGTAAACATCACACTCACTAGCTTTGGGCTTCAAAACTAATGTTCTTATTGTTTTGAGGTCACCGACCGACGGTATACTTCCTCCATGGGACCATGACCATCTCTTCTCCTGGATTCCCTTTCCAAATCATCTCTTTACCATCTCTCTTTATTTGTTTATTCCTCTTAAAAGTAAACAGGAGTAATCAAGGAAAGATATGTGGCAGAAAGTCAGAAAGAACTTTACCTAACACTTGCCACGCAGGTACGAAGGTGGCTGTTTTTACTGTTTATTTACTTAGATTATTAACATATAGGTTAATATTATGTTTGACTAGTCTGAAAAACAATGTGAACCAATGAATGAACATGAACAAAAGCCCGTTCATGTTTATTTGGTTCGTTACAGCCCTTGAGTAGTCTACTACATACAATTTTGTATAAGGTTCTTTATTTATTTATAATTAACATATCTAACTAGCAGGGGCTAACAACAATTGTTGACCACTTGACATGGCATATTCATCGTTTCCCCTGTTTAATTTGGACCGATATGTTTTGCAGTTATATATTATATTACGAGCGGTAAGTGTAACCACTATTAGAACTGATCTTGACCATAAATTGGTTGATATTAAAATTTGACTCTTTAAATTGGACAGTTATGATAGTTCAGGTTGGTTTCAGACGGTGTTGGTAATATTAGTGTTACCAACGTCAATTTTAGTTGACTTATTAATCGAGTAAATAACATTAGTAATTAAACGAGTTAGTTGTTGTGAGAATGCGAACTCGATTTAATTCTAACGTTGTTTGGGCTTTGTAATTAATCATGGGCTCAAGAAAACAATTATTTGGGCTTAATATTAATATTGGGTTTTGTAATTGTTTGACCATTTAAATCTTTTGTTGGAGATTTATATTTATGGATACTTCGGTCAAATAAAACAAAAAAACAACATAAGTGGTTTGCCTTGTTCTTGATTAAATACAAAAAGAAAAATTGTTTTATTTTATTTGAATCTCTTATCATCTTTTGGAATATACACAGAGATGTACGGTTACATTTTTTATGGATATTATCTTCAAGGTTTCAAGATTTAATCTATTCTTTCAAGAGTATTCTCTGTCTAATTCGATAAATTATTCGTGTGTAATCACGAAATAGATTTATCTGTTTTATGATTCAGAGAATAATCCAAGTTATTTTAATGCTTGAAGATTGAATATAATGGGGTTCCGTTTTCGTTCTTTTTATGTTTAATTTGTTGTTCAAGACCCATAAGATTATAGACGATTTATTGATGGTTGTTCAAAGGTGCGCTAACAATGGGTGTAGATGTTGTACGAACTGGATTTAAGCGACCAAAAAACCATGAGGTGGTTTCAACATTCTAAAGTCGAGGGGTGGTTTTAGCATCAATAAAATCGGGATGGTTGTACAGCATGTAACTGCCTTAAACGTCTTGTGATTGAAATAGGCAAGCCGGAATACACCGGATATGTCCGCGTGTTTGATGTTCTCATGATAGTAAGAATAGGGTAACGATTGTTTGTATTGTGATAGTAATGATGCCAACAATTTTATTTGACTTTTAGTTCAAAATTTAACATAAAAAGGTGTAGAAGTTGTGGATCTCAAACAAAAAATAAAACATAAAATAAACAAAACGTACCTGATTCTGAATCAATCTTCAAACATAAACTCACTTGGATTATCCCATAATCAAAGAGGCAACTTTTGTTGAACCATTTCTTGTAATTTTTCCCATAATTTTGGGTCGTTATAATCTTTAATAATGAGCGATGCACCTGCATCTAATAACATTTGTTAAGGGTTTCTAGTAGCCATACCAACAGCCGACATCCTGGCTCCATTGGCTGATTTAATCCCAGAAAAAGAATCCTATGCAAGAAACACAACACACAAAAGGATTACATGAATGACATGAAAAAGGTTACATAAATTTATGAAATACACAAAATTATCACATGAAAACTAAAGAAAATTTGGAGGATACAGGTTGTTTAGTTTGCATTTCTGCACACAGAAAAACTAAACCGTTTCATCAACTTTGAGTTTTGAGGCCAAATTTCTTACATTCTCATATTAAATGTAAGTTGAAGTCTTTGATATACTATAACAATGTTGAAGCTTAAAATCAGTGTTGATCTTACAAGTCACCGGTTGCATTATTTGGCAACACAAGTGTGTGAAATTAAATGGATCAAATGGGTCTAAATGGTATATGTAAAATATTGACAATTTTTAATAAGTAGAGAAAAACGTGTTTGCAGGTTAACACAATCTTGCACAGACCATTTCGACCTGCGCTAAAACTGACCCATTTCAACCAGAAACAGCATTGACATATTAGTCAAACGGCATGATCGCCATCTTGTCACCTTTAGTCCTCTAGAGGTAATCATTTAGCGCTCATTGTTGGTTCAGGAACAAGGAACACATACCAAGAACACACACAAATAGATTACTGCTCAACTCTTTATGGTTCTTTCATTCAAGACTCAACATATATATATATATATATAATATATATATATATATTATATTATATATATATATATATATATGTATATATAAACTACATGCACAATGTGGACTAAATCATGGGAACAACTGACTTCTTGTTGAAATTAGAATTAATCAAGAAATCTTAGTTAAATTAGTCTAATTAGAAGTCAATTAGAAAAGTCAAACTGTGTTATTTAGAAAGTCAAACTGTATGTTTGTAAACAAAAGTGTCGGTTAGATAAGAGGTTGTTTAACCGCAAAACCAAAGTGTATAAATACCCTAATCATGTACGATTATCAAGTGTGGAATTCGTTGTGTTTATTGTGTATGTATAGCTAACTTTTCTCCACCCTTTGTTCATCGTGAGTCCCTGCATATATACATATGCATACTCAAATCATATCAGGTGCCGAAGTCGATCAAAAGAAGAACAACACAACAATTGCTATGTTATATCAAGCAATTCCAGAAAATATGGTTTTACAAATTGGTAATCTCACTTTGGCTAAAGATATTTGGGAAGCGCTAAAAGTTCGACACATTGGAGTTGATAGAGTTAAAGAGTTTGCAGATCTTAATACGATGTCATTTCAAGAAGCAGTGGGAAGATTAAAGGCTATTGAAGAACGTACTAAGAATCAAACTAAGGAAGAAGATGTGTCTAGTAAATTACTATTTACTAAAGCAAAGAGAAAAGAAAATGGTAGACACCATAAATGTGAGCATTGCAGTTGCAAAAAATCGAATCAAGAAGACTTAGGACGTGGCCGAGGCAAAGATCGAGGATCCGAGAATGGTCGAGGCAGTGGTTGAGTGTAACAGGACAAAAGTCACATAAAATGTCACAAGTGCAAAGAACTTGGACATTATAAATGTCCAAAATGGAAGAAAGAAAATGAGGCTCATCTAATTCAATGCGAGAGCCGAGGCACAAGGATGATTGATTATTGCAGTCATCGTCATCACTGAAGAAGAGAGAAAGAAAACAAAGCATTGAAGAAATCAAATGTTTGTAATCATCGTTTCCGGCAGAAGGCCAAAGAGAAGTTGAAACGAGAAGAAATTCAAATGATGCAGGCAGAGGCATCATGTGACAGCCCATCGCAAAATAGAGATTAAAGTTTGATAAATAATAAAGTGTTCAAATTAGGATATTGAAGATCAAAAGTAGAAACAGAGTGATCTTCATCAAATCATAGCAAGATTTCAGCGACCGAAAAGGCGATTAAAAGAGAAACGAAAGTGGATTCGTTAATTGTTGATCATAGTACCGAAAGAAAATGAATCAATTGTTCAATTCGGATACTGATCGATAACTATCGAGACCAACATCCTTCAGATCATATCGAATCAGTTTAAGTTCGACAAAGACAGCGTTAGCACTGTTTAATCTTGATCAATGGATACAGAGAGTCAAAGTTGTATTGCAAATCGAAAGTCAACCGAAGAAGGAAAAAAGAAATACTGCAGAATCGGATGAACAAGAACAGATTAAGATTATCTTGATTAGGGGAGTGAATATTGGAATTAGAATTAATCAAGAAATCTTAGTTAAATTAGTCTAATTAGAAGTCAATTAGAAAAGTCAAACTGTGTTATTTAGAAAATCAAACTGTATGTTTGTAAACAAAAGTGTCGGTTAGATAAGCGGTTGTTTAACCGTAAAACCAAAGGGTATAAATACCTTAATCATGTACGATTATCAAGTGTGGAATTCATTGTGTTTATTATGTATGTATCGCTAACTTTTCTCCGCCCTCTGTTCATTGTGAGTCCCTGCATGTATACATATGCATACTCAAATCATATCATGTTCATCCAATAATTGATCCGAAGGCCCATCAACACTCCTATCTTCATGCTACTATCTCACGTCTTTTTAGTTCCCAATTACACAACTAACCCATGACTTTGTCAACTTTAAACTACTTAAAACTAGCTAACTCATTCGACCCATGACACGACTTGTCCCAATCAAGATTAACCCAATACCCATAAATGTAAATATGTTCTAATCCTTTTATTGATTAACTCGTCAGGGACTGTGTTCTGATTTTTTTTCTATCCATGATTTCTTTTTGAAAAATTGCACATTAAAACACATGCAATATGTATCGAAACACTTGGCTATTTAAACACATGATTGCTTTAGTTCATACCTCATACACAAATGTGTGATTTGGGGAAACTTTAAGTGCATTTTGAGCCTTGAGGTAAGGATGACTTCAAAGAAATCTTGTAGTTTAAGCATTGAAATCAGCAACTCCGCATTTGATCTTGGAGCATTTGTAACAGCGGCCCGTTTCACGCCAAGATCTTCCACCCATTTGATCTGTTTGTTTATACTGTTATAAGTTGACTTTTAAAGACAAACTGACTTAATTGACTTCAAAGTGACCCCAGTAAAAACATTTTGTTGATATTTGATGTTACTAGAAACATCAAGTAACATGTTTCACCTCAGATATCATGTCAAAGATCATATCTTTTTACAAGTTTGACGTTTTAAAGTCAGACTTACTTAGGTTATACTTCAACAATACATGAACTTTTAATATTTGAAAGACAAATTCCTTGGTTACAACAATCAGTAATCATTGTGACATTAGTACAAGTAAGAAAAGTATGTTGATTTTTTCGTCCGTAGTGTTAAATGTTAGCCTGAAAATGTAATTTTTTGGCCCGGTAGTGTAAATTTTTATATAAATATCGTGTTCGCCCCCGCACCCCTTAGGAAATAGTTGAAGCTCCGCCACTGCTTGCTACTGGCTGCAATATTGACAAATAGGTGATCCATTATTAAATCCTACCTGTAAAACATATATTCAAATGCTATCTAAGTTCTTTTCAGATATATGTATGTTCTTTTCAGAAACGGAGAGGATCCAAGTCACAAAGAGTTCCATCGATGTCAAAAAGGATTGCTTCAAGAGGAGCAATAAAAGATAATGAAGCATTACTGCATGAATAAATCACATTTTCTAATAAGGGATGTAAAGTTGACTTTAAGTTCAAAAGGATTGAATTCAAAACTTTTAATGATATGTGTAGATAAATTGTTTGAAAAAACTTTCTCAATCGTACATACACTAATAATAAAAACACGAGACTAAATTAACTTTCTAATGACCTGTCCAACCAAACATGATAGTTCCATGACCCATACCTGTTGACCCGTTAAGATTAACCAACATCAAAGTCTTGATCGAATTGTTAGCGCAGATGTAGTTACAGTCATTGCATCCTTTATATATCAGTAATTGAGCAACTTCACATCACATCAACGGTTGATCTGAGATTAGTTAAGCAAAAAAATATCAGAGAATACACATGTGAGCTATTTAAAAGTATCATGAGGTCAGCAACATCAGAAGCAAAAGTTACACATTCAGGTCCGATTAAAATAATATTAACAAACCTGCCTCATGCACCAGTTAAAACAAAAGTTATTTTTATTAATTAGTATATTACTTGTAGTCATTGTGCCAATTTTCTTTTGATAATTAGCTGAGAGAGGGAGTACCATTTTAAATGTTCCTTGATATTAGGCTCATGTGGACTTCTCTTTTGTTTCTTACACCTCTGATCTGTAGATTTTCAAACCTTTCAAGGAATAAATGCTCCATGGAAGATGAGTTATGCCTGTTGCCCGTATATCCAACTCCCGTAAACATTTTAAATCTCCCAGTTCATCAGGCAGTTTCTCAAGCCTTCTACAGCCTTCAACTTCCAACTTCTTGAGATGTTTCAACATGCAAATGCTGTTTGGAATCTCTGTGATATTATAGCACCTTAATAAATATAGCTCCTCCAAAGATTCTAATTGCCCAACATCATCAGGTAACTTCTCGAGACAGAAACAATGATACAGATCCAATATTTTCAGTTGTTTCAACGTACAAATACTGATCGGAATCTCTCTCATACTATAGCACCTTGATAGATATAATTCCTCTAAAGACTCTGATTGGCCAACATCATGGGGCAACTTCTCAAGAAGTACACAATGTTGAAGAACGAGTTTTTTCAAATGTTTTAACATACAAATGCTATCAGGGAGATGTTTAATATCAGTATAACTTAAATTTAACTCTTCTAAACATTCCAAATGCCCAAGGGCCTTAGGCAATGCCTTAATGCTACATCCTCCAATGTCAAGAGTTCTTAGATGTTGAAAACCCTGTGTTTGATGCTTCTCAGGTTCATATTTGTAGCGTAACTGAATAAAATCATCACCTGATATTTGATCTTCCCATTTGGATTTGTAGATTGTTAAACCAATCAACAAAGAAAGGTTAGGTGGAAGGTGAATTATGCTAGTGTTCTGAATATCTAATTGTTGTAAACATTCTAAATCTCCAAGTTTGTCGGGCAGTGTCTCAAGCCTTGTACAACCTTTAAGCTTTAACATTTTGAGACGTTTCAACTTACAAATGCTGTTAGGAATATCTCTTAAATTCTTGCAATCTTCAAGATCTAATTCCAACAAAGATTCTAGTTGGCCAACATCTTCGGGTAACTTCTCAAGAATAGAACAACATTTAAGAAGTAGGGTTTTTAAACATTTCAACATACAAATGCTATGAGGGAGATGTTTAACATGTGTACATGTTAAGTTAAGCTTTTCTAAGCATTCCAATTGGCCAATGTCCTTAGGCAATTCCTCCATGCCAGACTTTTGAAGAATAAGAGTTCTCAAATGTTGTAAACTACAAATGCTTCCAGGAAGACTCTTGACTTTAGTGCAATCATAAAGATTTATAGAGACAAGCTTACGAAGATTTCCAATTGATGAGGGTAATTCTTCTATATCTCTATCTGTAAGATGAAGCTCTTGTAAACTACTGTTGGAGTGCCATGTGATTATATTAAAATTTAATAGATCCATATGCAGAACCTCAGGGATTCCAACAGCTCGATAAACAAAAACGATTTCAAATTATGACAACCTTTTAAGTTTAAGCAGATAAGGCTTTTTAGACATCCACCATGCACATAAAGTTTTACCAATTCAGAACAATATGGAAGAAGTAACTTCTCAAGATTTGGCATCAACCCAAGGTCAAGGCTCCTTAACTTTGTGGAACCCAAATGAAGGACATTGAGCTTCTTCACAACCTATCGTAAGAAGAAAACGAAAAAAAAGGATAAATATGTGTTGTGCAATAACTAGCAAACAAATGTACATACAATAAAAAACAACCATATTACCTTTCCATCGTGCATATAAAGTTTTTTAAAATCATAACAACCTAGTAGATATAACCTCTCAAGATTGGTGTCAACCCAAGGTCAAGGCCCCTTAAATTTGAAAAACTCATATAAAGGAATCTAAGCTTTTTCAGAACCTATTAAAAGATGAAAAGAGAACCAAAATAAGTAAAATATATTGTTGCCATAATTAGTAATATGTCATCATAACAATATAAAACATCCAATCCACCATATTACCTTTCCCCCTTCCCAAAGTTGTTCGATTTTGCTAAAATACATTTGAAGTGTAACAAGATTATCTGCTTCAAATGTTTTGGGTAAACACCGATAAGGATAGGAGGACCAAGCTAGGTATCGTAACGAATTTGGAAAGTACCGACATGTTTCATCAGGTTCACAAGAATCGAATTTTTGACCATTCACTTTAAGGAATCTAAGTCTCTTCATATTTCGAAGACCTTCCAAATCAACTGTAGGAGTGATTTTGAGTTCTATACATCTTGTTGCATCATTACTCTGTAATTCAGAAAAAAATATCATTAAACTTGTCATAACTATTCAAATATCAAATATTAAGTTTAATTTATTGATCTAAGTTTGAACGTTAGCTTTGTTGGAACAATCAATATTAAGAACTAAATTACATATTATGATTAAACTCTCCGTACTCCACAAATGAGTGGAGGCAAGAATATATAACAAAAAAATTACAATACAAGGACATAAGAATAGGCAAAATACATAACAATACATTAATCATAAAATTATAAAGGACATATTTGTGGCTAGTGAGATTGAAGTGAGAGGCCGATGTGAGATTGAAGTGAGAGACCGATGTGAGATTGAAGGGAACCAACAATAGAGTGATACTGAGTGGGATGGGAATAAGGTTCAACATTTGTTATAAAGGACATATTTGTGGCTAGTGGAGTATGAACTAGTTTTGTATCAACATTTTGGCCCATTCTAAATTTTTTTTAGCATATTTGGAGTGATTTAGAAAAAGCTCATCAGAGTTGTAAGTTGCCTCAAGCCTAAAAAATTAGTTAAGCTTTCCCAAATCTTTGATAGCAAATTTCTTGGTTTAGTCTAGCAATGAAGGCAGTGAGGATATGTTCTTGATTGCCATAAGGATCAAGTCATCAACATACACCAATGAGTACATGATGTAAGAGTCTCTTCTAAATACAAAATATGATATGTCAGCCTAACTACATGCATGCGGGGATTGATTAAGCTCGTGTGTGTGTGTGTGTGTGTATATATATATATATTATATATATATATATATATATATATATTATATATATATATATATATATATATATATATATATATATATGTAGAGACTAATGAAGAGGCTGATGCAACCCAAACATCCAAGGCTTATTATGCTGCACAAGTACTGAAGTAGAATGCTTCGGAAGTTTCACACACTCAACAGAAATATTCCAAGTGTGAAATCTTCCGAAGCCAAGACCAATATCTTCCGAAGCCAAAGATGAAGTCTTCCGAAGCCTTAGAGACAAAGTCTTTCGAAGCTTCAAGTTATGAAGACAGATTTCTTCCGAAGACTTTTAAGATATGCTTTTTCTGATGTACTTTTCTGTAAAGCTGGACACCTTTCCGCTGCACCTCTGCAAGTCACCAACTTACATGAGTTGGTGAAAAGGTCCATGCTTTTGGTAACTGTACATTGAGGTCTTGAGTCTGTAAAATTTCTACTTTATGTACTTTATCCTTTTTATAATAGATAAGGATGTGAGCTATGGCATGTCATAGTCACAAGTCAAAAGGCAATCTGCCTTTTGACTCTACAATTGATTTTGTTTGTGTTTAGTCAATTGTATCCAGCTGGCTTTTAAAGCATAGCCAGCTGTAGGATGTAGTATAAGTATCTCATGTTCTTGTATCTTTTATTTATGCTTTGTAACACTTGTAATAGAACATAGAGAAAGCAATATACTGCATTCTTGAAAACCATACACTTGTGTTCTTTATGTTCTATCTCTTACATTACTTGTGTTCTTAGTGTCTTATCCTGGTTAATCCAGTTTACTGTTTGATTAAAGTTTGGTTAATATCCTCTTTGTGTTGTTGTGTTGTAACTCACACCCTTCAACGATCCTGCATTTGGTATCTGGTTCTTGTTCAACTCATCTCAGTAGCAAGAAGAAGACTGATTTGCTGTGTACCACTGCTGCACAGCCTGGACCATCAAACTCCAAGCACAGTCCTCAGCCCAAGAGGACTGTCTCAGCATCCGTAAAGATGAAGGTGGAGAAGGGATGTGACCAAAAACAGTCTTATTCTCAAGAAAAGGCTCTTGTGAAGAAGAAGATGAATTATGTTATGTGTGACAGCTCTACTCACATTGCCAAGGATTGTCCTTTCAATCCTAAAGGTATTGTCCATATGACCAAAACAAAGACTTCAAAGAGTTTGAAGAAGATTCAAACTTCAGAAGGAAAACCTGTTTCCTTTGGAAGCTCAAAATCTAAGAAGAAGGCAAGTGGAAAATTACCTTCGGAAGAAAAATTGGTCTCGGAAGAAAGGAATTCTTCCGAAGCACTAAAGTCTGCTACAGTGTCTGCAGAATCTTCCGAAGTATCAGTCATCAAAACTTTCGAAGTTCCAAAAACTTCCGAAGTTTTGAAGGTCAAGTCCAAGACTCCAAAGGTGGTGTGGATGTATAAGAAAAACCAAGTGACTGAGATTTCTCCATCAACAACAGCTCAAGATCCTCTTAGTACAACCATAGGATCTATCACTATTGAATTACCATCTGTAAATAAGCCCAAGACAAGCAAGGCTTGGTTTCCAAATGTAA
Organism: Flaveria trinervia; assembly: GCA_025506515.1. NCBI lineage: Eukaryota > Viridiplantae > Streptophyta > Magnoliopsida > Asterales > Asteraceae > Flaveria > Flaveria trinervia. The sequence continues at coordinate 6,911,927 of CM046451.1, read as the reverse complement.
CTAATAAAATTTTCCTTTGTGTAGGGACAGCGGAAGACAGACAAAAATGTCTGGATCATAGACAGTGGTTGTTCCAGGCACATGACAAGCAATAGGTCACTACTCCAGAACTTTGATAGGATTGATGGAGGACCGGTTGCTTTTGAAGGAGATGAAGGTGGTTATATTTCTGGAAGGGGCAAGGTCACAAATGGTAAGCTTAGCATTGAAAAGGTAAACTTTGTTAAGGAGCTTGGATACAATCTTCTGAGTGTATCTCATTTTGTGATCAGAGTCATAACATGCTCTTTACTGAGCATGAGTGCATTGTTCTTAAGCCTGGTGTGGTCATTCCTCATGAGCATATCCTGCTTAGAGCCCCCAGGAAAGGAAACATGTACAAGATGGATTTGCAAGAAACCTCTCCCTCCGGAGAAGTTTCATGCTTTCTATCTAAAGCCAATAGTGATGAGTCTTTCCTATGGCATAAAAGAATGTGCCATGTAAACTTTAAGAACATGAATAAATTGATTAAGCATGATCTGGTAACTGGAATGCCAAAGAAAGAGTTTACAAGCGATGATCATTGTGTTGCATGCCTGAAAGGGAAACAACATAAGGTATCTCATAAGCCTAAGGAAGTGAACTCCATCACTACACCCCTACACTTGTTACATATGGATCTCTTTGGCCCCACCAGTATAATGAGTTTAGGAAGGACCTTATACTGTCTAGTGATCATAGATGATTTTACAAGATTCACTTGGGTCTTCTTCCTTAGAACTAAGGATGAGACTCCTGATATTCTAAAGAATTTCATCTTAAAGATTGAGAATCAGTCTGATCACAAGGTCAAAATCATAAGATGTGATCAAGGAACAGAATTCAAAAACCAAACCCTTGATACATTTTGTGATGAAAAAGGTATTGCAAGGCAATTTAGTGCCCCCAGGACTCCTCAGCAAAATGGTGTTGCTGAGAGGAGAAACAGGACACTGATTGAAGCTGCAAGAACCATGTTGTCTGACTCTAAACTGCCCATTACCTTCTGGGCAGAGGTAGTCAACACTGCCTGCTATGTGCAAAACAGAGTTTTAGTAGTTAAGACTCATGGCAAGACTCCTTATGAACTTTGGCACAAGAGAAAAACTTTCATTGGTTTTCTCAGGTCATTTGGATGTCCTTGCATCATCTTGAATACCAAAGATCAAATTGCCAAGTTTGCTGAGAAATCAGATGATGGACACTTTATTGGATATTCTTCCCAAGTTAAGGCTTATAAAGTGTACAATCTTAGAACTAGAATAGTTGAGGAGTCAGCCAATATGACCTTCAATGAACACACACCATGTGTTGCTGGTTCTGGTCCAGATTGGCTATTTGATTTTGATTTGGTTACCAACTGTTTTAACAAATCTTGTGAGAATGTTTCAGGATCTGCAGAAAATTTAAATACAGGTGATCCTGACCCAAGATTTGAGCTAGGAAGACCTTCAAGTCATACATCTTCAGCTCCAATTGGAACTACTTCTACAAATGAGGTTTCTATCAGCACAACAATAACAAATTCAGCTGATACATCTAGTATGCCTTCAAATTCCAGCTCAAAGGCTCTACAACCAGATAAGAACACCTCAACTGTGGAAGACAACAATGGTGATGGTGACAGTGATCAAGAGTTTCTTGATGCCACTAACCACACCATAGATGAGAACATCAATGATGCCACACACTGCTTGGATCAAGTGTCACTTGAAAAGTGTACTGATGTAGTGGGAGAAACATCTATGCCAGATCTAAATTTTTCAAATTTAGATCTTTCTCAACAACTTGCTGTGATTCCTCAGCTTAGAATTCACAAGTCTCATCCTACCACAAACATCATTGGAGATGTTGTCTCCGGGGTAAAGACAAGAGGATAAACCCATGAAGCAAATATTTGTCTTCACTCTTGTTTTCTATCCCAGATAGGGCCAAAGAAAGTTGAGGAGGCTTTAAAGGATGGAAGTTAGGTTGAAGCTATGCAACAAAGCTGCTTCAATTCAAAAGATAGAAAGTTTGGAACCTTTGTCCTCTTCCTTTTGGGAAGACTACCATAGGAATCAAATGGGTGTTTAGGAACAAGAAAGATGATAGAGGCATTATCATCAAAAACAAAGCTAGACTGGTTGTTCAAGGGTACACACAAGAAGAAGGGATTGACTACACTGATGTCTTTGCTCCAGTGGCAAGATTAGAAGCTGTTAGGATATTCCTGGCATTTGCTGCATCCAAGAACTTCAAGGTCTTTCAACTTGATGTGAATGTGCCTTTTTATATGGAGTGATAGATGAAGAGGTTTATGTTAAACAGCCACTTGGTTTCGTAGATCCTGATCATCCTGATTATGTCTGCAAGCTTGATAAAGCTCTCTATGGGTTACATCAGACACCCAGGAAGTGATATGAAACACTATCTGAGTATCTCTATAAACATGGATACAGGAGAGGTACTATAGATGGAACTCTCTTCATCAAAGGACAAGGAAAAGACATATTGCTAGTTCAAGTATATGTGGATGACATCATCTTTGGTTCAACTAATCCAAAGCTCTGCAAAGACTTTGAGAAGCTGATAAAAGACAGATTTGAAATGAGTGCCATGGGGGAACTCAATTTCTTTCTGGGAATTCAAGTGAAGCAAGTTGAAGATGGCATCTTCATAAGTCAGTCAAAGTATGTTCAAGACATACTCAAAAGGTTCAATATGACTGACTGTAAGATTGCTAAGACACCCATAGCCAGAAACCACTCCCTTGGTCCTGACCTTGAGGGGGAGTGTGTAGATGAACACTTATACAGGGCTATGATTGGTTCGCTTATGTATCTTACTGCTAGCAGGCCTGATATCATGTTTGCTACATGCATCTGTGCAAGATATCAAGCCAACCCTAAGATGTCTCACCTTATCACTGTCAAAAGGATTCTAAGATACCTCAAAGGTGCATCAACACTTAGTCTATGGTATCCCAAGAATCTGACTTTAATCTTTATGCTTATACAGATAGTGATTATGGTGGTTGCAATATGACTGCAAAGTCTATATCTGGGGGATGTCAATTTCTTGGTGGAAGGGTTGTCTCATGGCAATGCAAGAAACAATCTTGTGTCTCTGCATCAACTGCTGAAGCTGAATACATTGCTGCCGCTAGCTGCTGTGCTCAAGTGCTTTGGATTCAGAATCAAATGATAGACTATGGGTTAAATTTCAAGGAGACTCCAATCACATAGACAACAACAGTGCTATCTCAATTACAGAGAATCCTGTGCAGCACTCAAGACAAAGCACATCAATATCAGGTATCATCTAATAAGAGATAATTATGAAAAGGATTAATTAAACTAGTCAAGGTTCACACAGATGAACAATATGCTGATTTGTTTACAAAGGCTTTTGATGAACAAAGAATTAAATATCTAATATCAGCTATTGGGATGATCAACCTTGAGTAAATTTTTCTTAAAACTAATTCTTATTATTTCTTAAAAATATGTGTTCTAAGTTGTCTAGTCTATCATCTTCATAAGCTCATGTTTTCCTTGGATTGGAAGACTTTCCTTAGATTAATTGATGATTTTATACTTCGGAAGTTATGCATTTTAACTTCGGAAGAAAATCACACCTTCAAAATATTTAACTGTCTAAGAAATTTACCTTCGGAAGAAATTTCAATTTTATCTTCCGAAGCTTAAATAGTTATCTTAGACACTTACTTATTTTCAAGGACCTTTTCCTTCCGAAGCAATAATTAACTCTCGGAAGCTTTGTTGATCTCTATACAAAGCACTCAAGTCTTAATTTTTCCTTCCGAAGCAAAATCATCAAATACTCTCAGGAAATTCTTCCGAAGTCATTTTAGCTTCGAAAGCTTTTTCATTAAAACTTCCGAAGATAATTTACCTTCGGAAGCTTTTTGATTTCCAAGAAAACTACTTTTTGAGCAAAAAGTAAACTACTTTTTCAGAGGTGGGACCGACATCCGGATTTCAAAGTTTATCCTCTTTCATTAAACTTTATCTGAAATCCCTCTCTCTCATATAAACCCAACGGTTTCCCCCTCTTCTATCATCTGCTCTTCCTCCAAACCTAAAACCCAAAATTTTCTCTCTGAAATTTTTTTCTTTCTTTCTTCTTCATCTCTGAGCTACCTCACAATGGCTAACCTTGCTCACAGAAATGATCCCAACTTTACCATGCAGCTACACAGACAACACAATCAAGTTGCTCTGTTATGCTCTGAGAAAGATCCTCATTTCTCAGAGGTTTGCCGTTTCTTGTCTCTGTCCCACTACTTCACCTCCCTAACCATTGATCCTCCACTCTATGAGGATCAGTTGCTTGAATTCTGGAAGACCTGCCAAGAGGTCATTATGGACGGGGAGAAGGCACTGTCTACCATAGTGCAGGGAAGAACAATCTTCATCACTCCGTCCATCATCAACCGACATCTTCAGCTGGATGATGAAGAAGGTGAGGTGTTATTCCCAAAGGAAGCTGTAAATCATTCCTTTGACCAGATGGGGTACGAGGGAGATTTCTCTATAAAGACCTTCAGGAAAGGGAAGGTCTCATCCAAATGGAGATTCCTGCTCCATGTGGTCATTCACAGCTTATCAAACAAGCATGGTGGATGGGACCAGATTCCTAAAGATCTCTCCTTCATAGTTCATGGAATGGTTCAAAGGGTCAAATTCAGGTACTCTCAATTTGTTTATACAAATTTGCTTGCTAATTTAGACTCCTTAGAGTATTACATGTTTCCTAGATATGTCCAGTACATTCTTAACTGTGAACTGGGCTCACAGTTAAGGGAAACAGATAACACTCTTAAATTGGGACAGATGAAGCCCGACATCTTTAAAATACTGAGAAGTCCACTGTTGGATTCTCTGGGGTAGAAACAGCCCTAGTCCCAAAAATGTTAGAGCTCATTGCTTAAGGTGACAACTAGCATACAAGCTAGTGTTGAACCCACACCTGCTGCTTTCCAACCACCTACACAGCCTCAAATATCCATCACCTACCAAAGAAAATCCAAATAAACCCCTACTCAGACTATTCAGTCTGTGGAGGCCCACATATACTCACCCATACAGGAAGAAGTGGATACTGGAGCTCCCACTTCTCTTGAGGAGCAGACCGCTCCCATCTTTTCAAGAATCAGTGCTGAGGTTCCTCATGCTCAGCCTGATGAGCTCATTAGCCCTACTGCCTTAAGCCATCACTCTGAGTCTCAACACTCAAGTGATCAACTTTCAGGGGACAGTTACCATCCCCAGCCTATAGACCTCAACCAACCAATTCCCAACCTTGACTTCTATACTGATGAAGATCTAGGTTTTAGTGAGTATAATGAGTCTCTCTTCTTTTCCCTTACTCAAAGAGAGATGAATACTCCTGAGTCTCTTATATCTATCCCACATCAGTCACCCACAACTGAGGTGGACACTCCTGAACCTGTTCAGGATGTCCATATGGAAAAGGCTCTCACTTCTGCAAGTGATTACATCATTAAGACCTCAACCATGGCAACTCATCCTACTGACATCTCAACTGAGACTGTCAGTAAGCAGAGAAAATCCAGTGGCCAAGAACTCAGAACTGGTCATGAAAGAAAGGACTCTGGTCCAATCTTCTCCACCCTTAGTGATTCTTCTGATGAAGATAAGGGGGATCTGAGACTAAAAGTGCAACAACTATCCAAAACTTGCACCTATTTAGTCTCAAAGGTCAGTCATCTTGAATCTCAGGTGACTACCTTACATGATAGGATCAATGATCAGCAACTTGAGATTTCATATCTTAAGGAAAAACTAGCTGGGAGACCCTTAAGGCGAGGTCAACCAGGAACACAAGAACCTATGGATGTGATTGATCTATCCTCCAGCTCATCTATGCAAATGGGTGATGCTACCAAAAAGGAGGAGAAAGTCTTTACAGCCACAGAACCTGGGAGTTCCTCTAAGAGAATGGACATTGAGGACTCACCATCCTCACTTGCAACTGTGCATTCTCAGCAACCTCCTCTAGTTCACATTGATGTGGACTACACAGACTCCTTCATACAGAGTCTGTTTGAGGATGGGATACCAAAGGCTATTTCACCTTCATCATCCTTTAATCACATCATTGGATGGAGGTATGACAACAACTGGAAGGCCCTTATCATCATAAGAGTTCAAGGACAGCAAGAACTCTTCAACTTTAGACCTTGAACTACTATGAAGGTCTGGATCTAGTCAACATGCCACTTGTCAACCCAAACCAATCAAGACAAGCTGACAGACTGGCTAAAAGAATCCAAGACAGGATCATTGCAGAGTTCAGCCTAAGAAGGAGACTAAGGCAATCAGGCAATGTCATCGATCAACTGGATGTTGAGGCAGACCCTAAGATTAGCTTCATAGGGGAAACCTTGACTGAAGGCCCAGTGACATAACCTGAGAGCCCTGTCTTATCATCTTCAACTGCTGCAGAGATCCATATTCCTTCTGAGACACCTGCTGATGAAGGTGCTTCTCAACCTCTCTCTGGCCTAAGCTTAGATGCTGCAACAAGCAATGAAGGCCAAAGCTCTCTCCACCCTGAGTCACAAAAGTCTGTGAGTGACAAAGGGAAAAGAAAGATGACTTTGAGGAGATTGAGGAGGAGGAGAATGAGAGGAAAAGGAAGCTGAGGGGAGAAGGTTCCTCTTCTAGGTCTTCAAGACTCATGGAGTCTGCAATCAGGGCTGCCCCCAGACCAGATACTCAGAATGATGAGTTAAGGGCAGTCAGGATTAACTATCTGCAGACTAGGAACTATGACATAGATAGTGTCATCTCTCTCCCCTTGGATGAGCTAAATGAACTAGTTGACCTGGAAAGGTCAAGAGAGAAGGAGGCAGAAGATGCAGAACTCCAATACATGTCAAAGAAGAGAGAAGAAGAAAAAGACTGTACAAAGATATGCCTGCCTTCTCCCCAGTTCAAGAAAGTCATGTGCAAGAGAATGTGGTTCAACAAAACCTCAGGTAGACAGAGAAGAAGATAGAATCAAGATGATCAACTACCTAAGTGCCACAGGCTTCTACCAGGCAGATGCACTTCTTCCCCTGCCCTATGACTATGTTAAGTTTGAGTATTTAAAACAGCTTGAGCTTGAGATAGTCAAGGACAGAAAGACAACAAAGAAGAAGCTTAGGGAAGAAGCTGCAAAATCAAGAGCCATCATCCAAAAGAGTATGAAGAAGTCTGCTGATGAGCTTCTTGAAGCTGTATGGATTCTCCGGAAGGAGACTTGGTCCCATGTCTCTATCCACTATGGATGAGCATATTAGGGTGATCAAGCAGAAGATTAAAAGTGGAGAGCTCACTGATTTACACTCCACTCCAAGTCAAGCTCCACCTGAAGTGGAGGTTAAGGTTGAACAACCAGAGACAACACAACCTGGACCTCCTGTTGAGACTCAACAAGCTTCATCTTCTGATCCACAGCAGGGTCAACCTCCTTCTCCTTCTGAGCCTGAGAGAGAGGAAGTCCCAACTGAGACAGACAACAGAGATCAATCTGGTGCTGCAGGCCAGTCTTCTCAGTTAAAATTTGGAAAGAGAAAGAAAAGGATGGCTTCTAAACCAAAGCCAAAGAAAAAGAAGATTGCATCCTCTTCTAAACCTCAGGAAGAGTCAGAACATCCTGAGGATGTGCAGCCAGAGGATGCTCAACCAACTCCAACTTTAGTAGCTCCTCTTGCATCAGGAAGACCCATCTTGTCTTGGACATACACCACAAATCCAGAAAGGTGGCATGTCATTAGAGATCAAGGTTTTGAAGACACTTATACATGGCAAGATATGTTTCAATTACCTCTGCATGATCTCTTTGACATGAGAAGATACTTCGATAGTTTGAAGAATCCTGATCATCCATTGAAGAAAGGAATGGCTATCATTCTAATGAGGACTGTTGATATCTGAAGTCTTCTTAGTGTTTTGGTAGCATCAGCCTAGGGGGAGTTTGTAGAGACTAATGAAGAGGCTGATGCAACCCAAACATCCAAGGCTTATTCTGTTGCACAAGTACTGAAGTAGAATGCTTCGGAAGTTTCACACACTCAACAGAAATATTCTAAGTGTGAAATCTTCCGAAGCCAAGACCAATATCTTTCGAAGCCAAAGATGAAGTCTTCCGAAGCCTCAGAGACAAAGTCTTCCGAAGCTTCAAGTTATGAAGACAGATTTCTTCCGAAGACTTTTAAGATATGCTTTTTCTGATGTACTTTTCTGTAAAGCTGGACACCTTTCCGCTGCACCTCTGCAAGTCACCAACTTACATGAGTTGGTGAAAAGGTCCATGCTTTTGGTAACTGTACATTGAGGTCTTGAGTTTGTAAACTTTCTACTTTATGTACTTTATCCTTTTTATAATAGATAAGGATGTGAGCTATGGCATGTCATAGTCACAAGTCAAAAGGCAATCTGCCTTTTGACTCTACAATTGATTTTGTTTGTGTTTAGTCAATTGTATCCAGCTGGCTTTTAAAGCATAGCCACCTGTAGGATGTAGTATAAGTATCTCATGTTCTTGTATCTTTTATTTATGCTTTGTAACACTTGTAATAGAACATAGAGAAAGCAATATACTGCATTCTTGAAAACCATACACTTGTGTTCTTTATGTTCTGTCTCTTACATTACTTGTGTTCTTAGTGTCTTATCCTGGTTAATCCAGTTTACTGTTTGATTAAAGTTTGGTTAATCTCCTCTTTGTGTTGTTGTGTTGTAACTCACACCCTTCAACGATCCTGCAATATATATATATACACACACACACACACACACACACACACACATACACACACATTAAGACAACCATGTGAAAATGCATTATTGACATCAAGTTGATGTAATTTTAATTATTTAGAACGGCTGAGGAAAGTATAATACAAATGGTAGAGGTTTTCACAACTTAGTAAAGTTATGAGAAAAATCAAAACTTGACTAAATCCTTGAGCCACAAGTCGAGCTTTGTGACGCTCAATAGTGCCATCAGAGTGACACTTGGTGCGATAAAGCCATTTAGAACCTACGATGTGTCGAGTTATGGACAAGCGACAAAGGTTCAAATATTGTTTTTATGTAATGCATAAAGTTCGCGATGCATGGCTTCCATCCAATTAGGATCTTTAACAAGGGTTTTGAAATTCTTTAGACTAGTGGAAGCAAACAAAGCTCTATGAAGAGCACGATGTGTAAGGTGAGAGAAGTCAGCTTGATGTTAGGGTTTTAAAATTCCCACTTTTGCATATGTAATCATAGGGTGAGTTAGCAGGGGAGGTGGTGGAGGAGCATTTACTAGGCTGGATATAAGTGTATGGGGATTGGTATGAACGATGGTGTTAACATCAAGAAAAGCAGAAATAAGAGGAGATTGGTGCATTAGGTTTATGTTGGTAGGAGGTATTTTAGCAGTGGGTGAGGTTGGTTTTGTAACCTATTCAGTTTCATCATTCATGATGAGAGATTGGTTTGGGGCATCCATGCAAAGATGGCAAGGCATGATGATAATAGTGGGTAATCGGGTGGAAAGCGTAGGTGGGCATGGGTTGGTATTATGTGATGGCTTATTAAAAGAGGTTTCAGTTAGGTAACAAGTTGAAGATTAGAAATAGGTTGTTCATTACTAGCATATGGAAAAGTGGCTTCATCAAACTTAGCATGGCGTGAAATATAAACCTAGGGTGTACCAGATCAAGGCAACGATACCCCTTGTATGTGGGGCTATAACTAATAAAGATGCATGGTAGGCCCCTTGGGGCAAGCTTATGCTTCGAATAATCATGAAGATAAGAAAAACATGGAAACTAAAAGTCTCAGTGTTATTATAAGTTGGCGTTTGTAAATATTGAAGTAGGCAACCTATCAATAATGTAGATAGTAGCCGAAAGGACATCTACCCAATATGATGAAGGAAGATGAGCATTAAATAACATTGACAAACCTGTCTCGACAATATGTTGATGTTTTCATTTAGCCCTTCCATTTTCTGTGGGGTGTAAGAGCAAGACATATGGTGCAAAGTACAATTGTCATCAAATAGTGTCCGAATTCTATTATTTGTAAACTTCGTTCCATCATCACTTTAGAAAACTTTATAATTTCTTAACTACTGCGCTTGAACAAACTTCATGAATACTACAAAGGTATTTTGCAAAGTCAAATTTAAATTTATTATATTAAAGGAATATAGCCAATAAAAGCAAGAATAATTATCAATAAAAATGACATAATACAAGTAATTATACGCGGACATAACCGGTGTCAATAAAACGACAGGACACCGGTAATTATAGACGAACATAACGGGAGAGGGTCCTCATAAGTCACAATGAACCAAGTCTAAAGAGTGCAAAGCCCGTTTTAGGTTAAGTTAAAAAGGTAACCGCTTACTTTTTGCAAGTTGGCAAGATAAACAAACACCTGGTTTAGGCAAAATCACAATAATAGATAAAGGTCCAAGCTTTTGTAAAATAGATATAATGTTAAAAGAAACATGTCCAAAATGAGAGTTCCAAAATTCAAAAGATGCTTTAGGTCTTGTAGAGGAAGAAACAAGAGCTTGAGGACCCGATTGTAAGACATAAAGTCCATTCTCACAGCGTCATTGGGCTATCACCTATTTTCTTTGTCTGTCCAGTATATAGAAATATGGGTAAGAGAGCAACACATCCACATGATTATCTTTTGTCAACTTCCTTTGGATAAAAGATTATTGGTAATATTAGGCACAACCAGGGGCGAAGGATAGTGAGGGCCGCGGGGGGTGGGGGGTGGGGGGGCGCCGTTCCCCTCTTTTTTCGCTGGTAGTGTTAATTTTTAGCCCGTTAGTGTAAATTTTGGCACGGTAGTGTAAATTTTTATATAAATATCGAGTTCGCCCCCCTAAAAAAATTTAATTTCGTCCCCGCCCCCATTACGGAGATGTTCAAGCTCCGCCACTGGGCACAACCAGGATGTCCTTTAATAAAATGTTGTTAAAAAGTGTAGAATAGCCAGTATGGGATACCGAAAGCGTGTGGCCATTTCCAAATGTCACTGATTCATTGCCTATTGTGGATGTTGGATTAGAAACACTTTCAGTAGTGGTAGACATATAACTGTGGGCTCGAAGTCCACATTCTAATCAGGTACAAAATATGTTACAAGACATTGAGAAAGGAAAGCACAAGCCAAATTCATGACTTTCTACTCGAGCAAAAAGACCAGGGAACAATGGAGCCAGTTAAGTTGAATAAATTGTTGTAGAAAATGTCTCAAGAGATGTCCCAATATCACAAAGGAACCAATGAAGTTGATCAACATCATCAAACGGATGTCTAATAGCAGATAATTGATCACGTAATGATTTATAAGTACATCCAAAATCAACCACTGATTTTGTTCCTTTGAGAGTATGTCAAAGTTGATCTTGAAGATCATGGACACGTTCAATAAATGAGTTACCATAAGTTGTTTCAAGGGTAAACCAATATTCCTGAGCCATGGTTAAACCAATAATGATTATGACAGCTGCTTTGGACAAGGATGCATGTAATATAATAATAGTTCTTTCATATCTTATAAGTCGGGAAGAAAGTGTTGGATTCTCAACCATTTTATCATTTTTGTGTAATGGTGGTAGAAGGAGGTAGAGATGAACCATCAAAGTGATTAAGGAGATTCTAAAAAGATTATATGGAGACCATTGATTTTTCCATAACAATTAACTTTATGAAGATAGCTTGATCGTGAGCATGTGGATGATGGTATTGAGAATAATGCTAACATTAGATGAAAAGGAAGCCATCAAAGATGAAGATAGAATAAGAAAAAAAGGATATAGGTGAGAGGAAGAAATGTAGAAGGTGATAAGATGAGGGTGATAGTAAGATAGACAGAAGGTAAGATGAAGATGATACGATATTGGGTGAAAAGGAATAGACTGGAAGGTGAATATAAAGAGGTAGGGAAGGCACTCAAAATGTTGATACCATATGATGTAACTCTCTATGCTTGACAAGTGAGTGGAGGCAAGAATATATAACAAAAGAAATTAAGGATATAAGAATAGGAAAATATTATAACAATACATAAATAATATAAACTATAAAGCTTTCAAGTTACGATGAAATCAATAAAACTATTTATAATTGGCTATTGCTAGTCGTATTTGAACTCTGAATCTAATAAATAAAACACTTTGAAGCTTAAGTTTATCTCCTCCAACCACCCTTTAGAGATAACCTTACCACCCTTGATATAACCACATATCTTGAATCATACTCACATGTTTAGACGTTGTAAAAGTGAAATGGGTTGTTACATAACGCATGTGGGGCATGGATTAATTATTGGGTCGCTGTTGATGGGCTATGAAAGACCAATCCCATTATTTTATTGAGGGCTACTTCTTATTACAAGATGATGAAAAAAAGTTTTCTCCTTATTAACTCAGGTGGTTAATTTAAAATAGTTGGATTGTTATCATTTTAATCTCTTTCTATTGTTATAGACTAGAATCTATTGGTTAGTATGATTGTTTATAATAAATCATGCTGATAAAAAATTTTATATCATTATCTCTTGTTAATTTGTTTATTTCTTTGGGAGATTTGATTTCATTTGTGTGGGAGATTTGATTTCATTTGTGTGGGAGATTTGATTTCATTGTGTTGGTGAAATTAAAAGTTTTAGATTTCTATCCTTTTTAAGTGTTCATAAGTTTAATAAGTAATTTATTTGAGTTTTCTTGACAATAACTTACAAAAATTAATATGTCATTAAAAACCTTACAAGTAAAATAAATTCTTACCAAGTCATTAGCTAGGACACGTTCAATTTCTTCTTGATTCCACAGTCGGCTATGCTTGTGGGGCTCATCCCGTTGCTTACGACGTACAATATCCTTTCCCATTTCTACTATATGATCATGCATGTATATTAACTCCTCTTTTTTATCCATTTTTATGAGAGATTTTTGTTGCAGAACTCGTATACCATTTCTTGCAGGAAATCCACTACTTTCAAGAATTCTTATTGCTTCGTCTTTCCCCCAATGCTTATAAAAACATACAATATCTAGGAATATTTCCTTGTAATCATCCTCCAGGTTTTCATAACTTAGTTCCAATTTTTCAAGAGTTCCCTTTAAAGGAATTGTTTCAAGTCTAGCTAGTGCCTCCATCCATTCAGGCTTATCTTTACCACATAGAAATGAACCTAAAACTTTGATTGTTAAGGGAAGACCTGCAGCATAACGTACAACTTTACGTGATTCCATTTCATACTCGACACTTGGAATTCCCTCTTGAAATGCGTGCATATGGAATAGGTGAAACGCTTCCTCTTTTGATAAAAGCGTGACATCGTGGATCCATTTCACTCCATGTGCTATGAGTACTTGCTCATCTCGAGTTGTAATTATAATTCTACTTCCCGGCTTGAACCATTTAGGATCATGGGCTAATGCCTCAAGTTGGTCTTTGTGATCCACATCATCAAGAACAATCAAAACTTTTTTCCCACATAACATTGTTCTTATTAAGTTTTTCCCTTCATGAACACTGCCTATAGTAATGCTGTTATCCTTGAGTACATCTCTAAGGATTTGTTCTTGCAACTTTTTCAAACCCAAAAAAGGGACTTTTGAATTTTCCCGCACATTCTCAACAAAGCTTTTACCTTCGAAATTGAAGGATATCTTATCAAAAATAGCTTGGGCTAAAGTTGTTTTCCCAGCACCACCCATGCCCTTGATGCCTATCATTCGCACATCAGTCAAACCTATCTCTAGATAAGAATCGAGATCTTGCATCCTTTGTTCCATGCCTATTAAATTCTCATCAACGCTCATATTAATGGATCGTAACTCGAGTGAAATCCTCTCAACAATTAATTTCGTCACTTTTGCTTCATGTCTGCAAATCAAAGATAAACACTCAATTAGCTTGATGATAAAGAACCCATATAAATAATCATATGGTGTACAACACACAAAACTAAAAGAGATTATTCATTAACTTGATAAACTACCTGAGTTAGCTTTCATATGGATATATAACATACAAACGTATAACACTTGCTAGAATTATAGAAAGAAAACCAAAGAACATGAAAAAGATGATCATACCCACGAGCAGTGTTCTTCAACTCCCACCCAGACAAATTCGCTACATCTTTCAAAGCCTTTCTCCATTTTCCCAGCTTTTTGTTGGAATGCCTAGCAAGGGCTTTCCCGATGGTTCTGGCAACCATTTTTCGGACGACCACCTTCCTCGTATGTTTAGCAAAGGCTTCTCCAACTAATCCTGTTTGTTTGCGGACCTCAGTGGGTTCTACATCATAGAACACAGGGAAAGCAGTTTGATAGGTTGTCTTGTGGCACTCCATAATCTTTACAAGTTCATCCAAACACCAACATGAAGATGCATACTTCTTAGAGAAAACAATAATGCAGAACTTTGAGTCCTCAATGGAGTTCAAGAGCTCGTCTTTGATCTCTTTTCCTTTTTGGAGCCTCTCATCGTCCTTGAATGTGCGAATACCATGCCGCTGAAGAGCTTCATTCAGATGATCAACGAAAGTCCTACGGGTGTCCTCACCGTTGAAGCTTAAGAACACATCATACTGATGCCTTCTGTTGTCATCGCATGAAATGAGTGATGAAGAAGAAGCCATTGAAGGTATGCTTACGATTGCAATGAAATCAAATCTTTTGTGAAGAAACTTTCACGTACAGATGGTTACAAATGAATCTGTAAATTGAAGAATGTATATTTTTTATTAAGACAAGTGGCAATAAGATGTGAACACACACTAGGAATATGATGGAAAGGAACTACAAAAGTCTATATGTTGTTGACATGTAGTGTATTAATTAATTTGTTTTTTTGTAAAATAATAGTATACAGATATAAAATATCTAATTTTTTTAACTCAACATATTTTAAATCATAAATAACATGTACAATATCCAAGCTTCTCGTGCAAAATGTATCATTAATAATTCTGGTTGAAGCTTTTAAGATGGAATTTTAACCGACTAAACTTGCATAATTAACTTCATCATATATATTAATCATGATAATTCATGTTTGGATGGAGCTAAAAGCAAATAATTTCGGACATTGGGTTGATTTATGGTTTATTGAAAATAATAAAATTTAATAACATTAACATTTTCCTCTAAAGCCATGCGCAACGGCTTGGATCCTAATTGACCCTGTCACTTTATTTTGGGTTTACTCTTGAAAGCCATGGTCTGATTATTGACTCATTTATGAATATTAACGTAGAGATGCACGAACCGAGTTGAGTTTAAACCGGTTCATGTTGAAAAGATTTCGGTTTGGTCAACGAAAAGTCAATACCTTGTTATGTTTAATTGGTTCTGGTTAAAACTAGTTGGTTGACTGGGTTTAACTAGTTTTGAGTAATTTTGGCATGTTTTAACCGACTCAATTCAGGTTGACGTATCCAATGGAGAGGATTGTACACCGCTCTCTAAATCTAAATCAGAATAAGAGATGAGAGGTATTAAGAGGAGACGGGTCTTTAAGAATCAAAAGTGTCTTTAATCTGGTGGTTAATTTTGAAAAAGTAGCTCCACAGAAAGGGTCGAGCAAGTGCACAATATTTTCATTATAGTAAGATTCCAAGAAAAAGCTTATGGGGAAAATGAACTTATACTTATTATTATTTTATTTAAAAGTTTAGTATCATTTACTTTATATGACACAAAGCTAATATTTCTTGTGTAAACGCGTGAACTCCAATAAAAAGAAGACACTAAAAGTCGATATAGTGTTGGCATTAATGTAATATCACAAATAAATTATAGCTTGCTACCCGTTAGTTTAAATCATAAAAGGTGTTATTAAATAGAATATATTATAACTTTAAATATTCTTTGATATCTTTACCCCAAACTAAATGATGTACGTTATAATTCATCGAAAGTCCAAGAAACAACTTGGATCTAAATGGGTCCAATCTCTTTATTTTGGGTAAACACTTACATCCATCGTATTTCATATATCGTGTTTGTTTAGAATGACATAAAAAAACATATTGAATTACTATAACACCTCAACCTTATATATTACATGACTACATGTAAACAAATTAAAAATCAACAGCAATATAGATTTTTTAGATGAGGTCCTACTCTATTGCTATATACCTTCTATACATACAACTTACAAGATTTGAACCATTCACCTTTTGTGTAAATCGAGGACATCAATTATATTATATCACTTATTTTTTATATTGTTTGGGACTTCAGGATATAACATCAATCTTCCATTCACCTTCTAAATAGGCTTGAGTAAGCCTACTAGCAAGTTAACTGATGCGGAGTAATAAAATGAAATATTTTTTAAGAAATAAAAAATCATTACCACTAATATTGTGTAGATATTAAAAAAACAAAATAAATATTGTGTTAGACATCTAACCATGTATGTATAACCATTAAATCTAGTAGTTTGACTAACTTCCATAAAACAATTTTGATTAAGAAAACAAGCATTCATTTTAACTTAGTTTAGTCTAAAACTTATCAACGTGACATTTGCTATTCAATTCATTCAATTTATGATGTTTCCACTCATCAATTTCATTATACTAAGATGAATAAAGATCGTGACTTTAAGCACAATTACATATTTTACCTCTTTCTCACGACCTTGTATTTTTAATTATGTTCAGTGACATTCAATAATCTATATTTGTCTTTATCTATACTAAATTATAAAAGAACCCTTTTGGATAAGCAGGTAATTTGACGTGCCCAGATGCGTCCGATCAACCTCCCTCTCCAATGTTACCTTGGCATTCAATCTCCCCTCCATTTTGTAGTATGTTCCTTGCTAGAATCAAAGTGGCTTGACAGGTTTACTGTGCTTATCTCTATGTTAACGGTATGGGACTATGGGCATATGTATTTCTTTTAATAATAGTTGGTGCATATAAAACTAAACTGACTTTAAATAGTGTACTATAAAAGTTTGGTACTATTATGATATGGTTAAATTTGGTATCACTCTCTATTATCTATACGACGATCATTGGTCTAGTGATATTGTTGTTTGGTAATGTTGCAGGATTGGTAAATATGTATTAGAAATGTTATTATTAATGTTGGTTGTAGGATGATGGGATGTTAGCATGTTGAGGGCTATGTTATGTGGTTGGGCTTATTTCCTCATTAATTTTTTGTTTGCTTTGTGTTATGTTGATTGTAGTGGTAAAATGAGTTGTATTATTCAATTTTGTAATCAAGGGTCGGATCTTCCATGTAACATCTGTCCATTTTGGAAAATAGAAATCCAAACCCGAATCCGTTTGGGTTAATTTTGGAAAAACAAATACACTAGTTATAATTTAATTTATTTTAATGCTTCAAAAAAATCATACTATTTATTCAACTTCCATTTATTAAATCAATTCATGGTAATTTCATAATTTATAAAATTAAATTTTATAAAGTTATGAAGTTTGTTTGTCACTTATGAGTTTTAATTATAAAACTAAAATAAGGATTAAAATACAAAGATCATTATTTTTACAAATATATAAGGTCTATAAAAGATTATTAATATTTATAAAATTTTAAATAGTCAATTAAAATAAATAATCAAATTACAAATTTTTATTAGATTTATAAAGTCTACAAAGATTTAATAAAAAAAAGTTGTTAAATTAAAATTAAAGTTTTAATAAATTTAAAGTTTAAATTGTAATTATTCTTTTATTTATTTAAATTATTTAATTTTATATTTATTTCAATCATAACCCCATTTTAAAAGACTTATAAATCACAATTAACACCATTCATAACCTCCTCCTAACCTCAAATATAAAAGCAAGGATTACGTCTCACTTTTTATTTCCTCATTCTCTAAAATCTCATTCTCATATCTTTCTTTCATCCATTGGTTATGATCATTTTGAAGAATTTTATTTTTCAAGAAATTTCAAGAATTCTTAATATTAAGGTAATCTTTTATTTATTTTATATTATACATTTCAATCATCCTAACATCCAATTGTTCTCATGATTTTATGTTCTTACTATTATTCTTTCTTCTACCAAATATCTTTTTATTTTAATCATTATCATTTGATTATTAATATTTTAATAATCACTAACATTCCTAAATCAATCTAAAAACACACTAACATAAACAAAGAATCCCGTTTGCATATGGACGGCTATGCCGCCGCATTCGATTATTCCACAAGATTATTTCCATAAGTGATGGCTATGCCGAAGTATTAAAATATTTTTATAACTCAAATAAGGAAAAATATACCATATATTGACATAATAAATTGTTCTAACCCGTTTCATGCTTTAACGATTTTAAAAGTGCACATAAGTGCCTTATTACAATTCTGGTAGAATATAATCTTACATCAACCGACCATAACTTAATCATAAGAAACTAAATTTGAGTAAACTCAGACTCCAATGTTAAGTTCATTGAATTAAATTTTCAACGATAGTTTATATGTCTTCAAACTCAATCGGACGACTAAAAAATAGCCTTCACAAGATAAGTGCGTATTTCAGCATCTTCTGTCTTGTGCTGCTTGTTTGACCTATTTATGGATCTTTTCATAAAAATGTTTCTGAATGAAAGTTGTCCGTGAGACTTTGAACTAGTCAACTGTAAATTTTTATAATTTTATGAAATCGTTTACTATTTTAAAAACTTGTTTAAACACATACCAAACATTCTGTCCAGAATCTAAATTTGATACAATAATTGTTTATCAATCTACATTTCGCTTATTGACATTCCTAAGCGTCCTAACTTCTTGTAATGAATTCCGATCTCAAGTTCTTGTTTCTTTTTGTCATTTAGGACATCACCTTTGACTCTTGACATTCAAGTTTTCTTATGTACTCTTCAACCATCACTATACTTGTGAGTTTTTCATGTGAGTATTTCTATACCTCCTTTTCATATTTTCACACTTTGGGGTGAAACATGTTACTTTATAACCATTGCACGTGTAAACGTTTGATTCTTGTAAACTTGTGGCAATTTACTTGTGTGTTGTGGTTAGTTGAACTTTATGGCTACCATGTAATGTCGAATATATTTACAATCATTAGCTATTGCTAGCCTAGCGAAGTCATAGATCTATGGGCCAGACAAGCCTACTTGGTTGATCCAAGTATACTTAGCTAATCGTATATACTTATAAACGTTTGAGACTTGTAAAACTTTGTCGAGGTTTGATTGTGCATTCTGTCTTACATCCCTAGTTACTTTGTTCTCTAACTCACAACATGAATTGCCATTTTTTTATATACTTATGTATTACAAACTATGAAAATCTCACCAACTTTTAAAGTTGACATTTTATTTTTAACATGTTTCAGGTTGCTTACTTGAAGATCTTCTTGTACTCATATAAGACTTGGACCTAGACTAATTGAAAGACTTATGTATTTGGTTGTATCTTGATTGTTATGTTATTATCTTATTTGTCTTGTAATGTTTAATAAATAATGATATTTAATAATATTTCAACTTAATTAGTTCCATGTGCTATGAGCAATCGTCTCCCATTCGTCCATCTCGATGATTCCGCCGTCGGTCGGGGTGTGACATTCCAAAAGATTATATGCATATATTAAATATGCATGTTGATAATTGTATCTTATTTTCTAAACAAATTGTAGTATTTGGTTTATGTGGATTGTGATTGTTTAATAACATTATGATGTTTCGTGAGAAAACCACAAGTTTAGAAAGAAAAAAATGACCATTATTGTTGTTGTTAACATGTATTTGATGAAAATTGGATTTGAAGATCATTAGCTCTGTTGTTGTATACTTTTGTATTGCTTTGTTTAATATTCAAATTAGAAGATTGATAGACTACATAAATAAAGTTTAGTGAGATGATGATGACATTGCTTTTTGTTCTTTTTTTTCTTTGTTTATATATAATTAACTAGGTTAAAATCTCGTGTAATACACAGGCTAAACAATTAATTGTTACATAGTTTATAATATAAAAAGTTATGTTTTAAGTATTGTGTATTATACGGATTTAATAAACTTATGTATTACACATTTGAAAATTTAAAGTTAACATATTTAAAAATTTAATTATAGATAGTTATTAATTAATAAATAGCTATTATAGCATTCATAATTAAGAGGAGAGAGAAGCGGAATAACCAATTATTAAATGGTATAGAATACTGACAAGTGTCCAGATTTATTTTTATTTATTAGTATAGAGATTTAATAAACTCATGTATTACACATTAGAAAGTTTAACGTTCACATATTTGAAATTTCAATTATGGATAGTTTTA
The DNA here is from genome assembly GCA_025506515.1 of Flaveria trinervia. NCBI lineage: Eukaryota > Viridiplantae > Streptophyta > Magnoliopsida > Asterales > Asteraceae > Flaveria > Flaveria trinervia. The sequence goes on along the minus strand of CM046451.1, from coordinate 6,891,548 downwards.
ATTAAGAGTATATTTCGGTTTAGATCCCTATGGTTTAACCATTTTAATCATTTCAGTCCAAAAAGGAATCTTTGATCATATCATATCATGTGGTTTCCTTTTTGTAAGGCTTTGGTCCTTGTGGTTTCATCTTCATCTTTGATGAAGATGAAAATGAATATGAAGATGTAGAGATCAAAGAACAACCCGATTTGGTATGATTTGAATATTATTTTAAATATTTTTGTTAAGAAATTCCTTTTAGACAAATCACGCTTTAATTCTTCAATGATGGATATGACATCATTAGCTACCGACTGCACCACCGCTATCGCCATCGCCTGCCTACGACATCAGCACACTTGTAGCAGTTGTTCACTCTTTATGAATCTAGTGGTAGGGTGGGTTGGTGGGTTGGGAGATCCGGAGATGTGTGGGTGTATGGCGATGATGGATGTCCGAAGATAAGGAAGAAGATGATAGCACTTGTGGTTGTTCGGTGGTGCAGAGTGTTCAGGGAGAGATGGTTGTTCAGCGTTCGTGCAAAGGGTGGTGATGGTGCAGACGGTGTGCGATGGTGCAGACGGTGTGCGATGGTGTAGATGGTGGTGGTGGTCGTTGTTCGAATATGAGGAAAAATCTGATGGGGATGGTGGCGATGGCGATGTGATTATAGAAGTAGGATAAAGAAGGAAGAAGATAGGTGTGGTTAGTTTTGACCGTAAGGTGTCATTTTGTTATAATTTGTTTATTTTATTAATTTGATTTTAGGTGTAAAAGAATCAAAATACCCATTGATTTAACCAAGAAAACTAATAAAGTTAGTGTTAGGGATCAAACTGCTACAAAAATGAAACCGCATGGCATGATATGATCCAAGATTTCTTTTTGGACTGATATAGTTAAAATGATTAACCACAGGGAGCAAAACCAAAATTTATTTTTTAATTAATGAATAGTTATTATAATATTCATAATTAAGAACAGAGATAAATGGGAAAACCAATTATTAAATGGCCTAGAATGGTGACAATTAGTATAGAGATTAACTAGGTTACAATCTCGTGTAATACACGGGCTAAATAAATTTACTGTTACATAATTTATAATATAAAATGTTATGTAGTAAGTATTGTGTATTATACGGATTTAATAAACCCATGTATTACACATTCGAAAATTTAAAGTTCACATATTTGAACTTTTAATTATAGATAACTATTAATTAATAAATAACTATTATAGCATTCATAATTAAGAGGAGAGATAAGCGAGAAAACCAATTATTAACTGGCCTAGAATTGTGACAAGTGTTCAGATTTATTTTTATTTATTAGTATGGAGATTTAACAAACTCATGTATTAGACATTTGAAAATTTAAAGTTCACATATTTGAAATTCCAATTATGGATAGTTTTAATTAATAAATAGCTATTATAGAATTTATAATTAAGAAGAGAGAGAAGCAGAAAAATTAATTATTAAATGGCCTAGAATGATAACAAGTGTTCGGATTTATTTTTATTTATTAGTATAGAGATTTAATAAACTCATGTATTACACATTCTAAATTTTAAAGGTTACATATTTGAAATTTCAATTATGGATAGTTTTAATTAATAAATACTATTATAGCATTCATAATTTAGAAGAGAGTGAAGCGGGAAATCAATTACAAAATAGCCTAGAATAGTAACAAGTGTCCACATTTATTTTTTATATATTAGTATAGAGGTTGTCTTGCGGATATCAATAATATAGCTATGCATAATTTTATTTCATTTATAGTTTGATGTTTTTTAAAAACTTAGATTGTTGAATATCATGTTACAATAAATAGAGGGACTAGTTATGTCACTTTTATTAGTGTAAGGTGTGTTTCATATTAGTCAAATTGTTGTTAACAGAAAAGCCTTTGGTCGTTAGAAATCGCTAAATACCGTAGAACTTGTCTTAAGAAGTTAGCGATGAAATGAATTGAGTTTATATTTGTCTTCTTCTTCTTTTCGTTGTATCGTAACAATTTGGTATCAGAGTTACAAATCCGTATCGGAGCTTCGACGAACGAATTACAGTTGAATGGCAGCCACCTCATAAGCACAGAAGCGCCTCCAAGCATGCCGAACCCGTTTTGGGTACTTGTTCGAAATGTAAACGCGTAGGAAACGTTTGTACGGCGTTTCGATTTCGCGAGGTGCTGTATGGGGACGTTTCGATTGTGTTTCCAATTAAATTTAGGGTTTAAACCCTTTAAAATTTCACCGCCTTTTGAAATTTCCATAGCCATCGATCATCTTTCACGACTGAATCTACACATATTCACAACAAGGTATCGGTTGTATTGAGAGTCTCTCCTCCATCCCTTGCGTTTCCTAGTTTTCATTATGGAGATTTTACAAAGAAAAGATGGACAAGATGATAGGTTTGGAAGATGGAGAGTGTATATATATATATATATATATTAATTATAGGATTGGGTTCATATGAAAACCCTAAATAATTAAGAAAACCCTTTAACCTTATATTTAACTGTTGATTTAATATTAAATAATCAAGATTCTATTTGAATGGCTTAGATGAGATTAGGGGCAAAAAGATCATTTTAATGTTTGTACTTTTTCTAAAATATGTCAGGTCTCTTTTTGGAGAAACATCCATAATTTTGAAATCCAAAAACCCAATTTCTCAACCTTTAGAACCACCCAATTCCATCTATGTACGAATTAATGAAGCATCGCTAAACCACCGAACCATCAACGATGGCGCCTGTGAATGAGCTCCGGTATGATTTAGGCGGTGCCGTGAGCCGCCGTCGAAGAGCTCATAGCCGTTGGATGAATCGCCTTACACCGAGCGATGTCAAAGCTGAAGAGGGTCTATAACACCCGGATATTCTCTCCCCACACCCAAAATTTAGCAATAGAGAGAAAGAAGAGAGAAAAAGGGAGAAAAGTTGGTTCTAGTGGATCTCTCGTGGGGCTAAATCGGGTCACCGACGGTCCATTGGTGGGTTCTCTCATATCTGATTTATTTTTTTGATTCTTATGGTTTGCTTGCTTGATCAGTCAAGATCTTTGATGTTTTCATTTGAATTATCAATTTTAGTGGTTGTTGTATTGTATGATTTCTTTGATCTTGTAATGTTGATTTAAATCTTGGTTTTTCTTGTGGGTGTTGTTGTGAAGATTCGATTACAAATCATAAAAAATGGTGTAGCATATTTTTTTTTAACATATGCTAGTTGTGTAGCATTTGATTACTAGTTGCGCCATTAATTTTTTTAACAAAATCTGTAGTATATCATTTTACATTGAAGTTACAGATTGGTTTACATTAGTTTACATTGGGTTACAATAGTTTATATTGGTTTACAGTCTGGTTTTCGTGACAGTTTTGCTATAAGTTACAGTAGTATATCAGTGTAACTTGATGTAACTGTGTACGAATAATACTTTTTTAATTACATTGGTTAATATTTTGGGTTGTTTTGTTCCAGATGTAGTGCTAAATCATTAGGACATGGTGTAATGTCATATGGTTTACATTAAAAAACGTTTGATTTACGTTGGTTACTATTTTGGGTTGTTTTGTTTCAGATGTAGTGCTAAATCATTAGGGCATGCTGTAATGGCGTATGGTTTACATTAAAAAACGTTTGATTTATATTGGTTAATGATTCGTTTGTGTTTACAAATCATTTTACATTAGTTAATATTGGTTTACATTAGTTTACATTGGTTTATATTGATGTAATGCCATTTGGTTGTTGTAATGATTATGCTAATTTTAGACGTGCTAGTGTAATATCATGTAATTACAGTGTTAAAGGGTTTTTTTTACAACTTTGCTAAAGATTACATTAGTATAACATGATGTAATGTCGTTTGGTTGTTAGGTTGTTGTTATGATGATGTTATTGGTTAGTTGGAGTGGTGTAATATCTGGTGTAAAAGTTTGATATAGTAGTGCAATACTATATGATCTATTGTCGTTTGCAAAATAACATGGGAATTAACATTGTAACTTGTTGTTTTTGTTATAGCTTTGCTGCATGTTACAACAGTGTAACGTTGTAATATGATGTAACTACGTACAAGTGAAACTTTTTTTGCAATATTATAGTAGAATTAAAAAGAAAAATATGAGGAGTTTAATGGTGTAATTTTTATAGAAAAATACAATTTATAAAAAAGTTATGAGTGTTTAAATAAAAAAAGGGTAAAATTTTTAAATATAAAACAAAGAAATAACAGGATGACACTTGTCATGATCCTGTTAAATCTGAATTTTGATGGATTTGTTAAATGACCTTTATGTCCTTTTTTATTTAAAAAAATTTAAAAGATCTTATCCATTCATTTTTTGATCTATGATTAAGATTGGGTTAAAGGGTTCTCATAATAATCAAACTATATATATATATATATATATATATATATATATATATATATATATATATATATTATATATATATATTATTGAAAATTGTTCATAATCAATTAGCTAAGAAAATTATTTTGGAATTTGTTTAATAGTTTATGTCTATTTTTTAAATTGTTTAATATATATTTATCTTTTTATATTCTTTTGGCCTTACCTTTGTCGTACCCGTATTTTGAATTTTTTATATTTGCCGTTCCTCGTACCCGTACCCCCTTTTCATAATTAATTAGCTAAGAAATTTGTTTTGGAATTTGTTTAATAATTTATTTTTATTTTTTAAATTGTTTAATATATATTTAGTTTTTATATATTTTTTTGGTCATACCTTTGCCGTGCCCGTATCTCAAATTTTTGATATTTATCGTTCCCCGTACCCGTACCGTCCCTGTACCCCCCTCTCGTACCCGTTTCGGTGCTACATAGGCGGCCACCACACGACAACAGGAGATGGAAATTTGAAAAGATCATGAAAACACTAATAACATCAAGAGCTTGTAGATTCAAATGGCGGAAGTCTGCTCACAGATTAGTTCGTTAAATGAGTTAACTTAAAGGAATTCCGAATATCTAACAGACCACCATGATAATCGTTTGGTTCAATTAGGCCAATTGGATTTTTCTAAAATTCAATGGTGAAGATGTTGAAGAATGGATGTATAAGCGTAATCACTTTTTCACAATCGATATATAAAACCCCAACAAACTTAAAGGTACACTATGCGGTTATCAATCTCGAAGGAGTACCGTTGCAATGGCATCAAGGCTATCCTGCTAGTCAAAATCATGATGTTGAAGAGATTATTTGGGAATATTACATTCATTCAATCTTGAATAGATTCTCCACAAGACTCTTTGAAGAGCTAATTGAGGACTGAAAAATCTCCACCAAACAGGTACGTTATAAGAGTATTGCAATGCATTTAATACCTTACTAAATAGAGTCAAGTTGTCTAAAAACTGTATTGCAGGATTGTATGTAGTTGGTCTTAAACCATAAAGTAGGTGTTTGGTTAAGATTTTTAAACCAAAAACTTTATGTGATGCTATTGATATGTAGTGGTCTTAAACCATAAAGTAGGTGTTTGGTTAAGATTTTTAAACCAAAAACTTTATGTGATGCTATTGATATGTAGTTGGTCTTAAACTAGAAATTAGTTGTTTAGTTTTCAAACTCATGAAGATGGAGTTTACAACATCATTCTCAGGTCTCTAATGAGTTACTCGATGACCAGTCACAGCTTTATTGAAAGAATTTGATGATTTCTTTTAAACTCCTACAACCCTCCTTCCTTCAAGAACTTGTGATCATAAAATCCAATTAATTGATGAAAAAGCTTCAATTAATCAAAGTGCTTATAGGTATGGGATAAAAGAATATCATTGAAAAATGGTGCAAGAAATGAAAGATATCGAAATCATTAGAGACAATGTGAGCTCTTTTGCTTCACTTGATGTTTTGGTTAACACAAAAGATGGTACCTACACATTATGTGTGGATTATAGAAAATTAAATGACAATAAAGTCAAGAACACGATCCTAGTTCCATTTGTTGATGATTTATTAGAAGAATTAGGGGGTGCAGACGTGTTTACTTATGTTAGGTTTGGCTATTACCATATCAGAATGCATCCTCATGACATCCATAAAATAGTTTTTAGAACTCATCAAGGCCTCTTTGAGTTCTTAGTTTGGTCTAAATAATGCCCCTTATGACCTTTTAAGGTTTAATGAACTCAGTTTTCCAGCAATTTCTATAAAAGAAAGTTCTCATTTTTTTATGACATCTTGGTTTAAAGTAAGAGCTTACAACAGCATCTAACTGATTTGAGGGAAGTTCTGCAACTGTTTAGAACAAATCAATTATCTGTTAAGAAGTCCAAGTGTACTTTGTCGATACCAAAGCTGAGTATTTTGGTCACGTTGTTTCTAAAGAAAGGGTTTCTACCGATCAGTCTAAAATTGCAGTCATCAAAGATTGGCCTCAACTAAATACTATCAACAACTAAGAGCGTTCTTTGGGCTTACAAGTTACTATAGAAGATTCAATCTTCTTAAGGATCCATTACTGAACCATTGACAGTATTATTATTGAAAGATGATTTTAAATGGAATAATGAAACCCAACAAGCTTTCGACAACTTGAAAATGGGCTTAGTTTAAGCTCCTATTTTAGCCTTGTTGGACTGGACTAAGGAATTCGATTTAGAAACTAATGCTTCTTCCAAAGGCTTAGAGTTGTTCTGATGCATAATAATCATCCCTTAGCCTTTGTTAGTAAAGCTCTATCCCCTAGACAAAATGCCTTATTTGTGTATGAAAAGGAACTGTTGGCAATTTTAATGGTTGTCAAACACTTGCATCAATATCTGATCATTAAGCATTTTACTATAAGAACTCATCAGAAAAGTTTAAAACACTTGCTAGAACAAAAGATCACAACACCATTGCAATGCACATGGTCGAGTAAATTGATGGGTTATGATTATACTATTGTATATAAAAAGGAATCTGAAAAATGGAACTATTGATGCCTTGTCTAGACTTCATGGTTATGCTTTATTTTCTATGGTTATTTCTTCTTATCAACCATTTCTTATTTTTAAACTTAAAGACTGTTAGCAGCAGGATATGTTATCTCAAGCTTTGATTCAGAAATTACAAAGTGCAGAACATATTCCTCATTACTCTTGGGATGGGCATTTACTTAAAAGTAAGAGTAAGTTGTGGATACCTAATGATTCAAATTTTTGAATGTGGTGTCATATGAGTGGGGTGCCTACCTTACAAAGATTTAAAACAATCTTCTATATAGGAGGGGGCTACTATAGATATTAAAGCATTTGTTAAGGAATGTAATATGTGTCAACAGGCCAGGTTTTGAGACTGTAGCTATCCCAGGGTTATTATCCCCTTGCTGGTCCCAACTTTAGTTTTATTGATATTTCTATGGATTCATTGGTGGTTTATCCCATTTAGATGGGTTTGATTCTATTCTTGTAATTTTGAACAAATTCACCAAGTATGGTCATTTCATTTCTCTCAAAAGTCCCTTCTTTGCTCCTAAAGTTTCTAAATTGATTATGGATAATGTCTTTAAAATCCATGGTTGTCCTCAATTTGTTTCGGACAGGGCATGTTCTCCTTAGCAGTTTTTGGAAGGAATTATTACGTTTACAAAGTGTTAAGCAAGCTATTTCTACCGCTTACAACTCTCAAATGGATGGTCAAACTAGGTTCTTGATAGGTGTTTAGAGACTTATTTGAGATGCATGGTGATGCATGATCAACACTTTTGGATTAATTGTCTATCTTTGGCTTTGTGGTGGTATAATACCACTTGGCATTCAACTAACAAGATGTCTCCTTGTAAGGCTCTTTTTGGCATTGATCCCCCTCTTCATGCCCCATGGTTTCTTTTACTTTCAAAGGTGGTTGCAGTAGAAGAATTGTTACAGCAATGTTATTCTATGCTTAAACAATTAAAGGAATCTCTTGAACCTGCTCGCAAGAGGATGAATAGTTTGTTGATGTTCATCATACTGAATGGTCATTTGAGGTAAATGACTGGGTGTCCGGCTCTATCTCAAGTTATATCCTTATGTGCAATCATCAATTTGCTTGCATATATATTCTAAACTGCCGTCGAAGTACTATGGTCCTTTTGTGATTTGAGCTCAGGTGGGACCTGCTACACATCAGCTCGATCTTCCAAAAGATTCACAAATCCATCACACTATTCATGTCTCTTTACTTAAGAAAGCTTTGGGTCCTCATGACAAGTCACTCCTCTACCTTGCGATTCTTCCACTATTATCCACCCTCATCGTATTTAGGATCTTTCCATACATGGAAAGATCTTTCCATACATGGAAAGATCTTTCCATACATGATGCCACATTGGAGGTAGCTCATGATTTTATTCAATGATTTCCTAATTTCCATTTTGATTCTTGAGGACAAAAATGTTATATGGGAGAGTATTATCAAATTACAATAAATAGAGGGACTAGTTATGTCACTTTTTAAGGGTAAGGTGTATTTCACATTAGTCAAATTGTTGTTAACAGAAAAGTTGTTGGTCTTTAGAAGTCGTTAAATACCGTAGAAGCTTGTATTAAGAAGTTAGCAATGAAACACATTGAGTTTCTAACTGTCTTCTTCTTCTTTCGTTTTATCATACCACTAAAACAACAATATCTTTAACCTTATGTTGGATTCGAACATGTTATATACTTTAAGATGTGCTAGCTGCAATACCAATACTGTAAAACTATAACACATAGGTTAGACATATAGATCCTTGAAAACAAATGCCTCTTACTACACATAATTATTATTGATTGACACCAAACGTAATACCAGGGTATCGTTTTCTTATTCGTGCGCTTGTTATTATTTAATAAGATATGTAAAGATCATGGCCCGTATAGACCACACTGATTCTACAAATAAAAATTTTAGTTGACGTATCGTACAATATCATGAGGATTGATAAATTAACAGAAAAATAAGAATTATCAAAGACGCCATCTTGCACAGGTTTCTACTAGTGATATTTAACAAATGATTTATCAAAAAGTCAAATTCACATAAAGAAATTTATCTTGCTTATTGTTATCAATCATATGTATAATTACTACAATTTAGTGAAAGAATGGTTATTCGGTATGAAGAACCAACTAATCTACACACTTTGTTTAAAAATTTACTTGATCAAAGGGGGAATTTTTGTTATACTATCTCCTGTATATTTTCCCATAATTTTGGGTCGTTATAATCTTTGATAACGATCAATGCACCGTCATCTAATAGCATTTGTTTGTTTCTAGTAGCCATACCAATAGCCGGCATCCTAGCTCCATTGGTTACTTTAATCCCTGAAATAAAATCCTATACAAGAAACACAACACACAAAAGGATTACATGAATGACACGAAAAAGATTACATAAAATTATGAAATACGCAAAACTATCACATGAAAACTAAAGAAAATTTGGAGGATACAGATTAATTAATCCGTTTGCATTTAGTTTGCATATATGTATCAGATTAGTTAATCCATTTCATCAACTTTGAGATTTGAGGTCAAATTTCTTACATTCTCATATTATATGTAAGTTGAAGCCTTTAATAAACTATAACAATGTTGAAGCTAAAAACTAGTGTTATCTTACAAGTCACCGGTTGCATTATTTGGCAACACAAGTGTGTGACATTAAATGGGTCAAATGAGTCTAAATGGTATATGTAAAATATTGACTATTTTTAATAAGTAGAGAAAAACATGTTTGCAGGTTAACACAATCTTGCGCAGACCGTTTCGACCCATGCTAAAACTGACCCATTTCAACCGGAAACAACATTGACATATTAGTCGAACGGCATGATCCCCATCTTGTCACATCTAGTCCTTTAGAAGTAATTCATTTAGTGCCAATATATGTAAATCTGTTCTAATCCTTTTGTTGATGAACTCGTCATGGATTGTGTGCCAATTTCTTGCTATCCACGATTTCCAGTTGAAAATTTGCATATTAAAACACACGACATATGTATTGAAACACTTGCCTATTTAGAGAAATGATTGCTTTAAGTTCATACCTCAAACAGAAATGTGTGAAATGGGGAAACTTTAAGTGCATTTAGAGCCTTGAGGTAAGGATCAGGATAAGGTTTTGGTCTTGCATATTCTTCAGCTAGAATTGATGCAAATTCAAGTCGGATCAAAGGGAACAAGTAAAATGAAAGCACAATGTGCATAAATTTTATAAAACTCATGTAACCCAAAACGATCTCTACTCCAAATTATAAAGAAAAACCAATCCTATAAACTAGGAAATAATCAAATTAAAGTAGGAAACAAGTAAACTAAATAATTGCCAAATAAAAGATAACTTGCAAAATACCCTAAAGGTATTCGACCTCTTCAGAGGTTTGGCTTGCTCACCACCAGGGCTCTAACCTGTTTTGTAAGCCCAACCCACCTCATATGGGCCTTAGCCCGGCCTGTCTGCATCATTCTCCCCCTCTTCGAGATGTCTCGTCCTCGAGTCAAATGGATCATCATCTTCAGGCACAAAAAGAGTAACATCAATGTTGTATGTAGCTAATGTTGAATGTAGCTGAGACTTTGTAGTGACCCGGTAAATCAATTTTGTATGCATTATCATTTATGCGCTCCAAGATCCCAAACAAACCATCCGCACGGGGGTTAATTTTCCCAAAACGCCCTCGGGAAAACGATCTTTACTTAGATGTATCCACACGAGGTCATCTTCAATAAATACTACTCGCTTTTGATGTGCGTTCGCGCATCTTTGATAAACAATGTTGTTTTTCTCAATTTGTTCACGGACTTGTTCATGTATACGTTTGATTTGGATTGATCTTTCTTCTCCATCGGTGCTAAAATGCTCTATAGTTGGTAACGGGGTGAGGTCTAATGGGGTAAAAGGGTTATGGCCATAAAACACCAAGAAAGGACTCATGCCAGTAGACCGATGTGATGACTTGTTATAAGCAAATTCAGCTTGGGGAAGTACCAAATCCCACTGTCGAGGGTGATTACCAACAAGACTTCGAAAGAGATTTCTTAGGCTCTGTTTTGTAACTTCGGTTTTACCGTCACTCTGAGGCTGATGTGCACTATTAAAATGGAGACGAGAACCGAGTCGTTTCCATAATGTTCTCCATAAATGTCCCACAAACTTTACATTCTGATCTAAGGTCAATGATTTAGGAACCCCGTGTAGTTTAATATTTTCAGCAAAATAAAGGCATGCAACCGGACTTGCATTATAAGTCTTAGCACATGGAACAAAATGTGCCATTTTTGAGAAACGATCCACTACGACCATGATCGAATCATTCTATCATTGAGTATGTGGAAGGCTCAGAATGAAGTCCAGACTAACGTCCTCCCAAGGCCTGTCTAGAACAGGAAAAGGTGTATAGAGACCCGCATTCAAGTGATAAGTTTTAGTGATATGACAAACTCAACATCAATCAATAATATGGGCAACATCCATTGCCATTTTTGGCTAATAAAATCATTCATGCACTAACTTTAGAGTTTTGTCTCTTCCAAAATGTCCCGCCAGCCCGCCTTGGTGACTTTCTAAAATGATGGAGTCCCGCAATGAACTCCTCGGGACATAAATCCGGTTTCCTTTGAATAAAAATTTCCTCTTGCATCGAGTAACCAAGAGTAGGGGCTGCACAACAGTGTTTCCACAGTTCAGAAAAATCAGGTTCGTTTGGGTAAAGCCTTAAAAAACATCAAATCCTTCTACTTGTATTTGTAAGGACGTGAGGAGGGTGCGTCTTCAACTTAAAGCATCAACAACAGTGTTATCTAAACCTGTTTTATGTTTGATTACAAAAGAAAACTCATGTAAGTACTCAACCCATGTTGCATGATGGGGGTTGAGTTTGTGTTGGCCGTTAACAAAGTGTAAGGTTTGATGATCCGAATATAAAATGAATTCACCCTGTAACAAGTAATGAAGCCAATACTCAAGACTTCGAACAATTGCATAAAATTCCTTATCGTACATGCTATACTTTTGTTTCACGCCATTCAACTTCTCACTAAAACAAGCGATAGGCCTGTTATCTTGACTTAAAACGCCTCTAATCCCATATCCTGATGCATCACATTCGACTTGGAAAATGGCCTAAAAGTTGGGCGGTGTAAGTACGGGTGCGCTGATAACCCACCTTTTAAGCTTTTCAAAAGCCGTGGTTGCTGCATGTTGTCACACCCCAACCGACGGCGGAATCATCAAGGCGGACGATTGTGAAATGATTGTTCATAGCTCATGGAATTAAATAAGCTGAAATAATATTAAAAGCCATTTTTCATTGTATAATACTAGACAATTAAGTCATTACAATACAACAAAGATATAAACAACAACACAAGATGTTTAATTAAACTAAGTCCAAGTCCTATATGAGCAAGAAGAGTTCCTCAAGTAGCAATCATAAAACATGTTAAAAAAATGGTCAACTTTGAAAGTTTGTGAGTTTCCATGGGTTAGGCATATATATAAAAGATTTACAAGTAGCAATTCATGCCAATGGTTATGAATTATGCAAGTTTACAGAACACATATAGCTACAATCAAACTTTGACCATATGATTACAAGTTTCTAACAATTAGCTAAGTGTACTTGGTTCCCATGATGAACAAGTCATACAGCATCAGGAGCCAACAATACATCGGTTTTAGCACCAAATAGGCTTGTCAGGCCCATATATCTATGACATCACTGGACTAGCAATAGTTAATGATTGTCAACATATTATGTATCTTATATAACACTCATAATAATACTAATAACCATGACAAAAAGTAAATATGAATTGCATGTACATTTACAAGTATCAAGATGTTTAAAAGTGTAAGTTTATAAGGTTAACATGTTTCACCCCAAAAAAGATGTGAAATAAAGTAAAAAAAGGACATGAAAAACTCACAAGATGTAGAATGCTCTTTAGATAATAATAAGAAAATTAAATGGTTCCAATAATTTCTTCATGACTCATCCTAAGATTTGGTGTCTTAGGATTAGAATAATGATTAGATTAACGACTAAATATGAATTAGGGTTTCAATTGAAATTTGAGGGTTTTAATATTTAAGTCAAATATAATAATACAATCGATTATGTTTTGGTTCAATAAAGGTGGTATAAATCAATTAAGATTAAAAATGATAGTGACTGATTCAATAATTTAGTTTATTAAATTAATAAATATTAAATATGATATGTGAAAAGAAATAATTAATTTAGAAATTAATTATTTAAAATTTGATAAAGATGATTTATTGAATACTTATTCATATGACTTGTAAAATAATATAAAATTATTTAAAGTCATTTTATAAAATTTTTAAACGTTCTTAAGAATCTGTATATAGGTCTTATAATATCAAAACCTTAAAACAAGAATAATGAATAGTAGAAAGTTCTATTATTTTATAAGTTTCAAAAATTTAAACAAAAGTTTAAGGAATAAATTTATTAACTAATTATGATATAACATGGTTAAAATGATTAATTAATTTTTAAATAATTATTTAAATAACTAGTTATTTAACATGTAGATTTATAATGTTTTGAAATAATCCAAATTTGAATCTTTATAATATTATAATCACATAAATTACTTAATAATGTTTTCTTATAACTTTTGTTGTTCTTTAAAATTAATCACATTTGAAAATTTTAAGTTATAAAAATTATTTAAAAAAAATTATTAAATAATTTCCGAAATGTTTTAGTAAATGAAATAGTTTTTATTTTGATACAAATTTAGATCGGATCAAAGGGAACAAGAGAATGAAAGCACAATGTGCATAAATTTTATAAAACTTTTGTAACCTCAAACTATCTCTGCTTCAAATTATAAAAAAAACTAATCCTATAAACTAGGAAATAATCAAATTAAAGTAGGAAACAAGTAAACTAAATAAATGTCAAATAAAAGATAACTTGCAAAACACCCCAAAGGTATTCAACATCTTTAGAGGTTGGCTTGCTCACCACCTAGGCTCCAACTTGTTTTGTAAGCCTAGCCCGCCTCGATGCGCCTTAGCCCGGCCTGTCTGCATCAAGAATGATGACTTCAAAGAAATCTTGTAGTTTAAGCATTGAAATCAGAAACTCCGCATTTGTTTCAAGCCAAGATCTTCCACCCATTTGCATAAATTGTTCAAGCTGCTTTTAGGTTCCAATTGTTCGGCTGCCAATCTGTTTATTCACACTGTTATAAGTTGACTTTTAAAGACAAACTGACTTGATTGACTTCAAAGTGACCCAGTAAAAACATTTTGCTGATATTTGATGTTACTGGAAACACACAGTTTCTAAATTTTAGAAGGTAACATGTTTCACCTCAGAACTCATGTCAAAGATCATGTCTTTCTACAAGTGTGGCGTTTAAAGTCAGACTTACTAGCTTATACTTCAACAATTCATGAACTTTTAATATTTGAAAGACAAATTCCATGGTTACAACAATCATTAAACAATGTGACTTTGGTACAGATAAGAAAACTACGTTGATTTTAACTAGATGCACATAGATTCTAAAACAAGAAATAACATGTTTGACCTGTAAAGATCAAAGGCATGTCATTTTACATGTTTACTTTTGAGGTTGAATGTACTTTCTTCTGACTTCAAAATTGACATAAAAATTTAAATATATGCAAGACAGTAAGAGAAATCCCATGGATTGTAAATTTAGAAAGTAATGTTTGGCCCCAACTCCCTCTTCAACAGGTGATCCATCATTAATCCTGTTGGTTAATCTTGACAGGTCAACGGGTCTTATTTTACGGGTCAAGTCAAGTCATTAGGAGTGTTTTATTTTTATTATGGAGTAAGTTTAGTTTGATTAAATGTTAGTGGGTCAAATGTAGGATAATTAGGAATAGTGGGTGTCAACGTACACTGTTTGATTAAATGTACGTTGCATGTTTAGTTAGTGTTGGAGTCTTTATTTAGTGGTTGCAAGTGATGAATTAATAAAGGGTTCTTGTGCAACAAGTTCCCAAAAGTTTCTTTTCTTTCTTTTTGTTCGTACTACTCATTCAAAACAAAAACTTCTTGAATAGTTTATTGTGTATATATTTGGGCTCAACCAACAAATCCTACCTATAAAACATAAATTCAAATGCTATGTAAGTTCTTTTCACATATCTGTATGTTTTATTACAGTTTAAGATGTTAAAACAGAAATCAAACAGTTAAAAAGACAACCTCTTGGAGCATATCACATAAGGCGTAGAAATGGAGACGATCCAAGTCACAAAGAGTTCCATCAATGTCAAAAAGGATTGCTTCAAGAGGAGCAATAATAGATAATGAAGCATTGCTGCATGAACATTGATAAAATATATGAGTAGATAAATTATTTCAATAAACTTTCTGATTCGTATATACACTAGTAATAAAAACACGTGACTAAATTAACTTTTTAATGACCTGCTCAACCAAACACGGGTAGCTTGATGACCCATACCTGCTGACCTGTTAAGATTTACCAACATTGAAGTCTTGATTGAATTGTAGCACAGATGTAGTTAGAGTCACAGCATCCTTTATATATCAGCAATTGAGCAACTTCACATCCATCAACAGTTGATTTATGATTAGTTTAGCAAAAATAGATCAGAGAATACACATGTGAGCTAAATAAAAGTATCATGAAATCAGCCACATCAGAAGCAAAACTTACACATTCGGCTCTGAGTACAAAAATGTTAACAAACATGCCTCCTGCACTGGTTAAAATATAGATAATTTTGATTAATTATTAGAGTACTTGTAGTCAATACGCCAATTTTCTTTTGATAATTAGATTAGAGAGGGAGAACCTTTCTAATGGTTCTTTGTTATTGAGCTCATCTTTACTCTTATTTTGTTTCATTCACCTCTGATCTGTAGATTTTTAAACCTTTCAAGAAAGAACTGCACCATGAAAGATGAGTTATGCCTGTTGCGCGTATATCCAACTCCTGTAAACATTTTAATTCTCACAGTTTGTCAGGCAGTTTCTCAAGCCTCCTACAGCCTTCAAGCTCCAACTTCTTGAGATGTTTCAACATGAAAATGTTGTTTGGAATCTCTTCTATAATATAGCACCATAATAAATATAGCTCCTCCAAAGATTCTAATTGCCTGACATCATCACGTAACTTCTCAAGACAAGAAACAATGATAGTTAAAGGTTCAATATTTTCAGTTTCTAGATTTGGATGCTAAGTAGAATTTGGAGCATTCCAAAAACTTGGAGATCCAACTACAAGAAGATGTTTCAACATAAAAAATGCTGCTCGGAATCTCTCTTATACTATAGCTAGCACCTTAATAGATATAGTTCCTCTAAAGACTCTAATTGGCCAACACTGTCGGGCAACTTCTCAAGAAGTACACAAGGTTGAAGAACATACAGATGTTATAAGGGTGATGTTTAATATTTATATAAATTAAATTTAACTCTTCTAAACATTCCAAATGCCGAAGGGCCTCAAGCAATTCCTCCATGCCACGTCTTCCAAGGTCAAGAGTTCTAAGATTTTGGAACCCCTGTATCTGATGTTTCTTAGAATCATATTTGTGTTGGTTCAGCCCCAAGAAACACACATAAAAAAAATAACAATTTGTTACTCAACCACTACTTTTCATTAAACACTCTGGTTGTTTAAATAGCCCAGAAACTACATGTGAATACAATAGAATAAGTAAACAACCACCACCCTACAAAATCTGCAACTAACATGATGACCCGGACTCAACAAAGTTGAATTAAACAAATGTCTTTTTGAGTTATTCTAATGACTCAATACTGAACCAACTTGACCCGTAACCGAATAACCTGTCAAGATTATCCAACAATTTGGAGATATATTTGGTGAACATAATCATCATCCAATTCACAACTCTTGATTTTCAAGCCCTTCAACAAAGAAATGTTAGGTGGCAGGTGTATGCTAGTTTTCCGAATATTTAATTTTCTTAAACATTCTAGATCTCCCATATCGTCAGGCAGTTTCTCAAGCCTTGTACAGCCTTTAAGCTTCAACTCATTGAGGTTTTTTAACTTACAAATACCGTTAGGAATTTCTTCTAAGTTATTGCAACCTTTAAGGTTTAATTTCACCAAAGATTCTAGTAGGCCAACATCTTCAGGTAACTTCTCAAGAACACAACACCAATTAAAAATTAGGGTCTTTAGATGTTTCAACATACAAATGCTATGAGGGAGATGTTTAACATTTATTCTTGTTAACTCTAGTGTTTCTAAACATTCTAATCGGCCAATGTATTCCGGTACTTCCTTTATTCCACAAACTTGAACCTTCAGAGTTCTCAAACGTTGTAAACTACAAATGCTTCCTGGAAGACACTTGAGCTTAACGCAACCATTGAGACCTAGAGAGACAAGATTATGAAGATTTCCTAATGATGAGGGTAGTTCTTCTCTATCTTCATTTGAAAGATGAAGCTCTTGTAAACTATTGTTGGAGTGCCATGTGATTATATAATCCGGGGATTCCTTCAAATTTAATCGATCCGTGTGGAGAACCTCAAGTGATTCCAACTCCTCAATAAACAAAAGCGATTCCAAATTGTTGCATCCCCTTAAGTCTAAGTAGACAAGGTTCTTTAGACATCCACTATGCACATAAAGTTGTACCAAACCATGGCAAAATGGAATAAGTAACCTCTCAAGATTGGGCATCAACCCAAGGTCAAGGCTCCTTAACCTTGCAAAACTCAAATCAAGGAATTTGAGGTTCTTCATTACCTACCAAAAGAAAAAGGTAAACATATGTTGTTGCAATAACTAGCCAACAATGTACGTACAAAACAAATAATCTGGGCTAATCGTGTATTTAGCGGGTGGATCACGGGTACTGGTCATTAGTTAGAATTGTTGGTTGCTTTGAATTTGCTTAGTTAGAAGCATGGAATAAGCACCAAGTCTTCACGTGCACTGCATGGTTTGAAACTTTAAGATATTTATGGTTTATATTTTATGTTTTAGTTAATAGTTATTAGATGGAAATGGTATGGTATTCTAGTTGGAATTGGTACTGTAGTTTGACTGCCTCTCATGGAAGTATATGAATATATGTTGGAGTAATTAAGTGCACGTTCAGAAGAGTGGGTCAATAGGTTGTACGGGTTCTGTAGGAGCTAGAGTATTTAGTTCTATTCTTCTTCATATTTATATACAAAGAAGTTGATCAAGTGCTTCTGTTTTGTTTGTTTTGAGCCACATTTGGTATTAGAGCCCCAGGTGGTGCAGTTGAAAGGAGTGTGAGTCACTTTTGATCACATATTGACGCATCATAACAGCAATCCCCATCTGTGATCGGCTTGCTTCATGATAAAGAGAGATTAATCGGAGGCGCGGAAAAGATGAATGGAAGGAAGTAAAGCAGGTGCTTTGAGTTTGGTTTGTGTTGTGGGTGATAAAAGACTGTAAAGGTGGTGTTGACCTTGTTTACTTAATCGGTGGAAGAATCTCCTGGAATGGGTTTGATTGGAACAGAATAGGGGTTGTCAAACACAATAAGGAATGGCAGTCATGGATGCTCGTGGGCGGTGATGTTTTGAGCAAAAGAAACAGGTGTGATGTTGTAACAATGTTTAACTTTAACCCCAACATATTAACCGGTGTGGGCGGGCAAAGTTAAGTCGACCATGGATGCTCGTGGGATATGGGAGACGGTTGATTCAAGGGTATTATGAGAAGAACCAGATCCAAAGAAGTCGAAACAAGCCCTTGCTTTCTTCTTTCAAGCTACACTCGAGGAGATGGTTTGCAAATGGAGAGTTATATTGACCCAAAACAAGTGTGGGATGGACTGAAGACATAGTAGGTGGGAATGGATCCGGTGAGAGCGACTCGACTTGTAACATTGAAAGGGGAGACTGAAAGTTTGCTTATGAAAAACGATGAAACGACTGCTGATTTCACAACAAACTTACCGGTGATGGTAATGAACATTTCCAGCATGATAGATGTAACATTCCTGAAAATTTGGACCAAAAGCATCCATTGGACAGCAGGGATTCGGGGGCGGCAACTATTAGTAGGGTCCAAAGGGAAAATTCTGTGGCTAGTAGGGTCCAAGGTTCAAAGGTATAATGGAGTAAAATTGAAGAAAAGTTAAATTTTGGGAAAATCAAGGCCAACTCGGTCTACATAAAAAAGGAATGTGGTGCGCATCGGCTAGACTAAGAAATAAATGTGGAGGCGACATGTGTCTGATGACTAATAGATGAGAATTGATGTGTACTTCAATGCGGGGCGTATTGGATATCTGATGTGGGCGCATTGTAAAACGGGGCTCGAGGCCGATGATGTGGCGGCATGTGTCATCCATGCAACACATCATGATAATACGGGAAGTATAGTGTTGGTGAAGCGGGGCACATTAACTGCCAAACCAGCCTATAAAAAGGAACACTCATTTAAGCTCCACTTACAAACTTCAAACTCTCTCTCATTCTTACCAATCCAACCCTTCTCCTTACTTTAGATCAATCATAGGTTAATCTTAAGGTGTTGCATAAAGAAACAAACCTGAAAGACAAAAAACGAAGCAAGAGAACGAACGAGAAACTAGGGTCTTAAGTCAAAGTGTTGCTCGCTTAGGAACTATCTTATCAACTCTAAGATGCTAATTGTCTCAATTGCACACTATAAGGTGAATACACTGTGTTTTTTAATAAAAAACATTTATTGTCATGATTTGTGAAAATTACATACATGGAATAATGAATCATAGGTGAAAATCCCATACCGAGGTTGGTCAAGGTTTTAGTATAAATCCAGGAGGTCCCTATTTAAAAACAGACAGCCTAAATATATAGTTTGATTATGAAAATTATGATATGACATTCTGAGTAACATGTATTTTGAAATGTTTTAAAGTTAATTATATGTATTCACCAGCTTTTGCTGATAAATGTTTTGAAAAACTTTTATAGGTAACACGTATAATATTTGTTGGTTAGGGTTAGGGCCCATTGGATATTGACTCCCTAGTCTTGGATAGCCCGGATAGTTGTACATATAAGCCAAAGAAATTGTTGAACCATCACGACTCTCTAGACGCTTAAATTCATTATGGCTATATATTTGTAAACTGATATTGTAAACTTAAATTTTGACTGTAAATAAAGGATTTTAAATCCCTTTTGAAATATATAAAATATCAAAAGTTTTAGTGTAACATTAATGTTACATATTATATAAAAATATGATTTTTTGTATAAAATATTCTATTGTGTAAATGATTTGAAACCACGAATCAAACAACCGAAAGCAACATGTCACACAACCGGGGAGTGCTAAAAACCAAGGTGTGACAATAAAAGCCACGTTAGATGTTATAATCGCGGTGAACTTGTATAACAACGAGTCTTCAAAGCGGGAGAGGGAAGCAAGTTTGATTAAGGAATTGACACAGCTATGAACAAAGGAAGAAACAACTAAGGGAGTGATAATCAACCATATTACCTTTCCATTGTACAAGTAAAGTATTACCATCATCACATTTATCAAGTTCTAACCTCTCAAGATTAGGCGTCAACCCAAGGTCAAGATTCTTTAACTTTAAATCACTCAAATCAAGGAATTCAAGATGTTTCATAACCTATTATAAAATAAAAAGAGAACAAAAGAAAGTAATATTGTAGATATATCTAGTAAATATATTACATTTCCCCCTTCCCAAATTCGTTCGATTCTACTATTATACATTTCAAGTGCTACAAGATTATTTGCTTCAAATGTTTTGGGTAAACACCAATAAGGGTATCCGGTCCAACTTAGATGTCGTAACGAATTTGGAAAGTACCAGCAAGATTCATCAAGTTCACGAGCAAAATTATCAAAATTCCAATCAATCACTCTAAGACATCTAAGTCTCTTCATGTTTTCAAGACCTTTCAAATCAATCGTAGGAGTGATTTTGAGCTCTATACACCTTGTTGCCTCAGTACACTGAAATTTAAGAGAAGTTATAATAAAACTTGTGTCATAAAGATTCAAATATATTAATTTAAATATCAACTATTGAGTTTTATCGATCTAATTTTGAATGTTTATTTCAAAGTTGCAAAAGTGAAATGGGTTGTTGCAAAACTTGTGTGGGCTGGGAGAGATTGTTGGGTTGTTGCTAATGGGTCTCTATTGATGGGCTATGAAAGATCATTCCTATTGTTCTACTGTGGGTTGCTTCCAATTACAAGTGAAAAAATAAGAGAATCCTAAGAAAGAGCTCTCCCCCTTGGATGATGATGAAATTTTTTTTTTCCTTATTCGACCATTTTTTCTAATCTGAAGATCATAGATCTTTGGTGTCTAGGAGTTTTCATAATACATCATGTTGACATATTTGGTTAGATCATGATATGTTGTTAACTAGGACATTTCTTTGTTGTTGATTAGGATATTTCTTTGAGAGATTTGACTCCATTATGTTGGTGAGTTTGAGTTTAAGATTTGTATTCGTTTAATCCAGTTTTATAAGGAGTTCATCTGAGTTTCATGACAATTATTAATAGAAAATGTGTCATTTGCATGTCCAACTTAAAACTAAAATGGATTCTTACCAAGTTATTAGCCCGGATGCTTTCAATTTCCTCTTGAACCCATAGTCGGCTATGTTTGTGAGGCTCACGTTCCGGCGGAAGCGTGAAATATTTTGGATATGACTAGCTCATTCAGAACATATTAATCAAGAAAGTTAAATAATTCAACACAATAAAACATAACAGAACATAATATATATTACATGGTTCTAGATAATTTAGGTTAGGATTACATCATATCATTTAGTTGTCAAAATTTAATATACATAATCCTATTACAAAACATGATATCCAACTGCTACATCTTCGGTAACGATAGAAGTGAGCATCCACCGCCAAGCTAAGATCGTACACATTAACAGTTAGATTCACCCAAACTTTTCCAAGGAAACTTCATCCTAGCCATTGTATATATATCAAAAGAGAACATTAAACTGTTAGACATGTAAAACACCTAAAAAAGCATACTCAAAATAATTAACAAAGAGTTATATTATCTGCTTCATTCGCTCATTCATCTTTATATCTTTTCTTGCGCATCGGACATCTTCCGTACCAATACCATATGCTACACCCCGAACTATTTAGCTACTGGGTCGAAGTCTATAAATAGACAGCTAAACATGGTGCCACAGTACTAGGGGTAAGCGGTAGAGGTTCTATATAAATGGTCGATCACAGAGAAGGACCCCTATGTGCATCCTCCCGGGGTAGCAAACCCACATACCGTTGGGCTAACACCTTTTAATGGCGTGTCCCGATATCCGATACTTGCAAGACTTTTATTACTTTCATCATTCATTAATGCATGCATTCATCATGTTACACTTTTTATTATCTTTCACTTTACGTTACGTAATACTTCATTTCATTCATTATCATAACACGTAAAGTCACAGGAAAGATAAACATACACCATAATAAGAAACATCAGCATGCACAATCATCATGTCATACAGGGGAACATCATACATACATAACATGCATCATGCATAAACATACAACATCATCATCACGCCCAACATGCTCTCTAAGACCTCAGCAGTCATCTTACATGAACTTACGAAAACCTTTACGTCCAAACTTACATCTGCTGTCAGAAGTTAACTACACTTCTCCTCAGGTGCAACAGCCCTATTCAGGCGTATGGACACCCTTCAGTCGCATGGCCTCCATGCGACTGAACATCATGTTAATGAACCAATGCGGATGAACACTCATGCGAATGAACACCCAATCGTGCGAATGGACTTAATGCGGATGATCACTTATGCGACTGGACCCTCAGTCGCATGACCTCCATGCAACTGGCCCCAATCATGCAAATGAACTCTCAATAGTGCGAATAAACCTCAATCGCACCCCATTCGGCCGTATGGCCTCCATTCGGTCGCCTAGCCCTAGCTGATGTAGAAAGCAGTTCATCCCGAACCCAATCTGCCATTTTCGATTTCCAAGCTCATCTAAACCCATTCTAAGCCCAAATAAACCATCCTAAACCTTAGGGATGCATACCACAACACCATACAAGCACACACAAGCTCACAAACAAGGCTCAAACAAATCATACATAACCATACACATACACAAACGGGTCAAACATGCACACACTAAAAATCCGATTTTCAGATGTTTTCCAGCCCCAAATCATTCAAAAACATTTAAAGGAGGGGTCCTAGAACTCACACAAATGACCACAAAGAGAAGAGCTTCGATTTGACTCGCTTCTCAATGATTTTGTCTCACTCGAACCAACTTTTCCTCCTCTTTTTCTCTTCTCTCTTCTTTGGCTGATTTGTGAGTGTGGGGAGAGGGTAAGGGCTGCCCTCTCCCTTATATACTCCCACTCACCCAACTTTCTTTCGTTGGCGAATTTGGTCCCTCGACTTAGGACTTTATTTCTTTTTCTCCTTTCGTCGGCTTTAAAAGAGATAAATAACCGGGTGTTACAAGTCCACCTCCCTTAAATAGGTTTCATCCCCGAAACCTATTATTCCTCGAACAAATGTGGATAATGTTGTCTCATTTCTTCCTCAGTCTCCCACGTTGACTCGGATCCCTTCCTGTGCTTCCACTGTACACGCACAAGAGGAACCACTTTATTTCTCAGCCTTTTCTCTTTCCTATCGATGATTGCCACTGGTTACTCCACATAATTGAGCCTTTCGTCTACTTAGATATCCTCCAGTGGAACCATCATGTCTTCATCCGCCAAGTACTTCCTTAGATGAAATATGTGGGATGTCGGGTGAATTCCAGTTAACTCATCCGGTAACTCCAATCTATAGGCCACCTCTCCTACTCGAGCGATGATTCGGAAAGGGCCTCTCTTTTCGGCTAAGGGCATCCGCCACCACGTTGGCTTTGCCCGGATGATAGTGGATCTCGCAATCATAGTCTTTTATGAGCTCCAACCACCTTCTCTGGCTCATGTTCAGGTCCTTTTGCTCAAAGAAGTACTTCAAGCTTTTGTGGTCCGTGAATATGGTGCACTTCGCCTCGTAGAGATAGTGCCTCCAAATCTTTAACGCAAAGACCACGGCTGCAAGCTCCAAGTCATGAGTAGGATAATTGACCTCATGAACCTTCAACTATCGGGATGCATAGGCTATAACCTTCCCTCTCTGCATTAACACGCACCCCAACCCCGAATAGGAAGCATCAGAATAAACCACCAGATCTTCACTTCTATCGGGTAATAACAGAACAAGAGCTTGAGTCAACCTTGCCTTCAATTCTTCGAATGACTTCTCTTGAGCTTGGCCCCATACGAACTTCACATCTTTTCGGGTCAACTTGGTTAGTGGAGAAGCAATCTTGGAAAAGTCTTGGATAAACCTTCTATAATAGCCCGCCAAACCCAAAAAACTACGAATCTCGGATGGCATCTTTGGTGACTTCCATTGGATAACCGCCTCCACCTTTGCCGGGTCCACCATGATCCCATCAGGGTTCACCACATGACCCAAGAACTGGACTTCACGCAACCAGAACGCGCACTTGGAGAATTGGCATACAACTTCTCCTTTCTCAACGTCTCCAAAACCTCCCGAATGTGACCGGCATGTTCTATCTCGCTCTTTGAATAAATCAGGATATCATCAATAAACACAATCACTGATTTATCCAACATTGGCCGACACACACGGTTCATCAGATCCATAAAAGCAGCTGGCGTATTGGTCAAACCAAAAGACATGACAAAAAACTCGTAGTGATCGTAGCACGTGCGAAAAGCTGTTTTAGAGATGTCTTGTTCCTTCACCTTCAACTGATGGTAACCAGATCGAAGATCTATCCTTGAAAACCAACTGGCACCCTGAAGCTGATCGAACAAATCATCTATCCTCGGTAAGGGATATCGGTTCTTCACTGTCAACTTATTCAGCTCATGGTAGTCTATGCGCATCCTCATACTACCGTCTTTCTTCTGTACAAACAAGACCGGAGCACCCCAAGGAGAGATACTCGGTCTAATGAACCCCTTATCAAGCAGCTCTTGCAGTTGCTCCATCAACTCTTTCATCTCTGTCGGAGCTAACCGATACGGTGCCTTGGCAACAGGTTAGGCACCCGGTATCAGATCAATCTGAAATTCAATCTCATGGTTAGGTGGCACTCCTGATAAGTCTTCTGGGAATACGTCTGGAAAGTCACACACAACCGGAACATCGGATAGTTGTGGTGTTGGCGTATCTACATCCTTTACATAAGCCAAATAGGCACTACATCCACGCCTCATACACCTTCCCGCCACCGCCATTGAAATCACCTTCGGAATCGTCGTGACTCGGTCCCTATAAACCGTTACCAAACTCCCGTCAGGCGCTGTCAACCGAATCTTCTTCTGGCGACATACAATGTTTGCCTCGAAGTCCGCTAACCAATCCATCCCAAGTACCAAATCGAAACCACCTAAGGTCATCACAAACGGTCTAACAGGAAACTTATGACCCTCAAGTTCCACGTCACAGTTCTCTATCATCTCAGAAATCCTGGTAGACTTACCTATGGCAGTTTCTACATCAAAGGGCGCATCAACCCGTCTACTACTAACAGGCAGCTTAGCACAGAAAGCAGCAGAAATAAAACTTTTACTAGCACCCGAATAAAATAACACAGAAGCTAAAGTTTGGTTCACCAAAAACGTACCAGACACAACATCAGGGTCCGTCCTAGCTTCCTTCTGTGTCAGTGAACGCCTGGCGCTCGCCCTCGGTCCTTCACCTCCTGTTCTCTTCACCCCGGAACCCTCAGCCCTCGGCTTCTTACAATCCTTGCTCATATGACCAATATCCCCACAGTTAAAACATTTGCCTGTAAGGGAATCCTTTGTGATGTGCCCCGTCTTCCCACATTTGAAGCACACATTAATCCCATCCTACATTCTCCCGCATGCTCCCTTCCACACTTGCCACACCTCTTTGACCCCGCACTGGATGTGGCCCCACGGCGGTCATCCACCCGTGCCTTTTTGTTACCCGTCGAGATATCACCCCGACCAACCCTCTTCCCGTTCCAGTTCCGATCACCACTAGCCTTCTTGTTCACTTCAGTCACCACCACCTCCCGCTCATCATACAGCCTTCCTGCCAAATCGACCACCGACCTAAACGTGCCTGGTCGGGCGGCGATCATATACCTGCGAACATCCACCGGTAAGCCCTGAATGTACCTCTTGATCTTTCGAGACAGACTCGTCACCTGATCCGGCATAAGCCGTGCCATTTCATTGAATTTGGTGGTGTACTGCTGGTGTGTCATGGTTCCCGCCTCCAGCTGCAGGAACTCTCTCTCTCTATCTTATCCATCTCCCTATGAGGGCACTCCTCAATCACCCTCTTCTTCAACTCCTCCCACCTCATCCTTCCTATCGCCCGGCTACCCTCGGCTTGGACTATGTTGTCCCACCAGCACAAAGTCGAGTCCATAAAAGAATGGGTAACGAACTTCACCTTTTGGTCCTCCCGACAGTCGCTGATATCAAGAACAACCTCCATTTCCCTCACCCACCGGTGAGCAGCTGCAGTAGTGTTGTTACCGTCAAAAGTAGGGGGCTTGCATCTCATAAACACCCCGTAGTTACAGCCTCGTGTCGCCTCCTACACAGGCTCTTCTTTTTCCTCCTCATCATCAGTTAGAATCGTTTCCGGCTCTAGTCGCTCTCTTCCTCCCGAGGACCTGTTTCTCTCCTTTCTTTCCCCTTATCGTACAGCCTTGATAACTTCGGTCACCACAGACGGTAAGATTGTCTGCATGACCTGATGAACTTCTTCTATAACAGCCTCCTTTACTGAGACTCTCGGATTGGCGCTCTCGTCGCCACCCTCCGGATGAGGGGCCTCTAGTTCTTTATGAACCACCTTCTCAACTCTGGGTCTCCCTCTCTTGGGTCGCGGTTCAACACCGTGACCTCCACCCCTTGAAGCTTTTGAAGATCTACCACCGGCCATCACACGCACACTGAAAGATTCAACACCAACACGATCATTCAAGGGAACAGCTCAGTTTACGTCAAGTATAGTAAGTCCCTAATTACAGTGGCCAGTAGTGATTAGCCATTTAATTTACTCTTCATACCCCAAGCATTACCTGTCCTGACTACATCAGTATTTAAATTACATACAACACATAACCACATACCATACGCACAAAATACCGATTTACTTTACGAAAATACATGATGGCACGCAACTACTCAGATTGGCATCCCTTCCCTTTCCGTCCCATTTTCAGTTTAAGTTAAGGTTTATTTTGAAAATTTACCCGTTTCACTTAAACTTTGGCTCTGATACTAACTTGTAAGGCCATGTTCCAGGACGCTTACAGTTGGATTCTCATCACACGTAAAACATATAATTACATTTGCCTTATTAAAATATTGCAGCGAAAATATTAAAAATGACATCTTATTTCATTATAAAAACTTTTGCCAAATAATACATCGTTGATCAGTTACAAAATATATTATTGCATTACATCACAAAAGCATATTATATAAATGGATGCCATCCCAAAAGAGCTGAGCAGCCACATCGTGCCATCCTTAGCAATCATTACCTGCCAATTGAAAACACATCAAAGTCAGCGTTGCTGAGTGAGTTCTAGTTTTATAAAATAAAACATACTTTTCTTTCGGTTAAACCGTTATTTTCTTTCATGCGATCATACATCATACGTACACATAGATAATAGTTATATTATCTGCTTCATTCATTCATTCATCTTTATATCTTTTCTTGCGCATCGGACATCTTCCGTACCAATACCATATGCTACACCCCGAACTATTTAGCTACTGGGTCGAAGTCTATAAATAGACAACTAAACATGATGCCACAGTACTAGGGGTAAGCGGTAGAGGTTCTATATAAATGGTCGATCACAGAGAAGGACCCCTATGTGTATCCTCCCGGGGTAGCAAACCCACACACCGTTGGGCTAACACCTTTTAATGGTGTGTCCCGATATCCGATACTTGCAAGACTTTCATTACTTTCATCATTCATTAATGCATGCATTCATCATGTTATACTTTTTATTATCTTTCACTTTACGTTACGTAATACTTCATTTCATTCATTATCATAACACGTAAAGTCACAGGAAAGATAAACATACACCATAATAAGGAACATCAGCATGCACAATCATCATGTCATACAGGGGAACATCATACATACATAACATGCATCATGCATAAACATACAACATCATCATCACGCCCAACATGCTCTCTAAGGTCTCAGCGGTCATCTTACATGAACTTACGGAAACCTTTACGTCCAAATTTACATCTGCTGTCAGAAGTTAACTACACTTCTCCTCAGGTGCAACAGCCCTATTCAGGCATATGGACACCCTTCAGTCGCATGGCCTCCATGCGACTGAACATCATGTTAATGAACCAATGCGGATGAACACTCATGCGAATGAACACCCAATCGTGCGAATGGACTTAATGCGGATGATCACTTATGCGAATGGACCCTCAGTCGCATGACCTCCATGCAACTGGCCCCAATCATGCAAATGAACTCTCAATCGTGCGAATAAACCTCAATCGCACCCCCATTCGGCCGTATGGCCTC
This sequence comes from Flaveria trinervia, assembly GCA_025506515.1. Classification (NCBI taxonomy): domain Eukaryota; kingdom Viridiplantae; phylum Streptophyta; class Magnoliopsida; order Asterales; family Asteraceae; genus Flaveria; species Flaveria trinervia. Next base: position 6,862,905 of record CM046451.1, on the reverse strand, counting down.
CATTCGGTCGCCTAGCCCTAGCTGATGTAGAAAGCAGTTCATCCCGAACCCAATCTGCCATTTTCGACTTCCAAGCTCATCTAAACCCATTCTAAGCCCAAATCAACCATCCTAAACCTTAGGGATGCATACCACAACACCATACAAGCACACACAAGCTCACAAACAAGGCTCAAACAAATCATACATAACCATACACATACACAAACGGGTCAAACATGCATACACTAAAAATCCGATTTTCAGATGTTTTCCAGCCCCAAATCATTCAAAAACATTTAAAGGAGGGGTCCTAGAACTCACACAAATGACCAAAAAGAGAAGAGCTTCGATTTGACTCGCTTCTCAATGATTTTGTCTCACTCGAACCAACTTTTTCTCCTCTTTTTCTCTTCTCTCTTCTTTGGCTAATTTGTGAGTGTGGGGAGAGGGTAAGGGCTGCCCTCTCCCTTATATACTCCCACTCACCCGACTTTCTTTCGTTGGTGAATTTGGTCCCTCGACTTAGGACTTTATTTCTTTTTCTCCTTTCGTCGGCTTTAAAAGAGATAAATAACCGGGTGTTACAAGTCCACCTCCCTTAAATAGGTTTCATCCCCGAAACCTATTATTCCTCGAACAAACGTGGACAATGTTGTCTCATTTCTTCCTCAGTCTCCCACGTTGACTCGGATCCCTTCCTGTGCTTCCACTGTACACGCACAAGAGGAACCACTTTATTTCTCAGCCTTTTCTCTTTCCTATCGATGATTGCCACTGGTTACTCCACATAATTGAGCCTTTCGTCTACTTCGATATCCTCTAGTGGAACCATCATGTCTTCATCCGCCAAGTACTTCCTTAGATGAGATATGTGGAATGTCGGGTGAATTCCACTTAACTCATCCGGTAACTCCATTTATAGGCCACCTCTCCTACTCGAGCGATGATTCGGAAATGGCCTATATACCTTGGGCTCAACTTGCCCCGCTTTTGAAAACGAATGATACCCTTCCAAGGTGAGACCTTCAATATAACCTACCTGGTCACCCACTTGAAACTCAATCAGTCTGCGTCGTTTATCGGCATACGACTTCTGTCTATCTTTGGTTGTCTTCATGAAGGCTTTGATCTTTTCAAGCTTCTCAGTCGTAGCCTCGATTACCTCGACGCTTCCCAATTCCTTCTGACCAATATCACCCCAACAAACAGGTGTTCTGCATCTCCTACCGTATAGCATCTCATATGGTGGCATACCAATGCTAGCATGATAGCTGTTGTTGTATGAGAATTCGACTAACGGTAGGTGGTCATCCCAACTTCCCCCAGAATCAATCACACATGCCTGAAGCATGTCTTCCAGTGTCTGAATGGTCCTTTCTGACTGACCATTAGTTTGGGATGATAAGTCGTGCTGATGTGTAACCTCGTCGCCATAGTGTCATGGAATTTCTTCTAAAATTTAGATGTAAACCGGGTGTCACGATCAGACACAATAGACACCGGCACACCATGACGAGTAACAATTTCCCGGATGAATAGATTAGCCAACCTTTTAGAAGAGTATGTCTCGTGGATCAGTAGGAAGTGAACACTCTTCGTCAAACGGTCAACTATCACCCATATGGCATCGTACCCTTTCGGGGTACGGAGCAACTTCGTAATGAAATCCATGGTGATGTGCTCCCACTTCCATTCCATTATATCCAAAGGTTGGATCTTCCCATACGGCTTTTGATGCTCGGCCTTCACTTGCAAGCAAGTAAGGCACTTACTCACATACTTCACCACATCGCGCTTCATACCCGGCCACCAATAATCCTTCTTCATATCTTGGTACATTTTCATGGCACCTGGATGAATGGAGTATCAAGTCTTGTGAGCTTCATCCATGATCTTCACCCGTAGATCCCCAAAACGAGGAATCCACACCCGTCCAAATCGGGTTTTAACACCAAGGGTGTTTTCGCCCAATTCCCCAGCCAGAGCTCTCATCCTTTCAGAGTTAAGATGATATTCTTTTAATGCTCATCTTGAAACTCCTTAACTTGCTTCATCACATCAGAGGTCATGATTAGTTGATAAGCTTTTACCCGAATCGGCTCGGGCCTCTCTTTTCAGCTAAGGGCATCCGCCACCACGTTGGCTTTGCCCGGATGATAGTGGATCTCGCAATCATAGTCTTTTATGAGCTCCAACCACCTTCTCTGGCTCATGTTCAGGTCCTTTTGCTCAAAGAAGTACTTCAAGCTTTTGTGGTCCGTGAATATGGTGCACTTCGCCTCGTAGAGATAGTGCCTCCAAATCTTTAACGCAAAGACCACGACTGCAAGCTCCAAGTCATGAGTAGGATAATTGACCTCATGAACCTTCAACTATCGGGATGCATAGGCTATAACCTTCCCTCTCTGCATTAACACGCATCCCAACCCCGAATAGGAAGCATCAGAATAAACCACCAGATCTTCACTTCTATCGGGTAATGATAGAACAAGAGCTTGAGTCAACCTTGCCTTCAATTCTTTGAATGACTTCTCTTGAGCTTGGCCCCATACGAACTTCACATCTTTTCGGGTCAACTTGGTTAGTGGAGAAGCAATCTTGGAAAAGTCTTGGATAAACCTTCTATAATAGCCCGCCAAACCCAAGAAACTACGAATCTCGGATGGCATCTTTGGTGACTTCCATTGGATAACCGCCTCCACCTTTGCCGGGTCCACCATGATCCCATCAGGGTTCACCACATGACCCAAGAACTGGACTTCACGCAACCAGAACGCGCACTTGGAGAATTTGGCATACAACTTCTCCTTTCTCAACCATCCTAAACCTTAGGGATGCATACCACAACACCATACAAGCACACACAAGCTCACAAACAAGGCTCAAACGAATCATACACAACCATACACATACACAAACGGGTCAAACATGCATACACTCAAAATCCGATTTTAAGATGTTTTCTAGCCCCAAATCACTCAAAAACGTTTAAAAGAGGGGTCCTAGAACTCACAAAAATGACCACAATGAGAAGAGTTTCGATTTGACTCGCTTCTCAATGATTTTGGCTCACTCAAACCAACCCGAACTAACTTTTCCTCCTCTTTTTCTCTTCTCTCTTCTTTGGCTGATTTGTGAGTCTTGGGAGAGGGTAAGGGCTGCCCTCTCCCTTATATACTCCCACTCACCCAACTTTCTTTCGTTGATGAGTTTGGTCCCTCGACTTAGGACTTTATTTCTTTTTCTCCTTTTGTCGGCTTCAAAAGAGATACATAACCGGGTGTTACAAATAAGGTTACAACCAAACCTGCTTATAAACAGATGATTTATAACTATCGTAATATAAATTACAAATCAAATAATATAGCATCACAACATTCATCATGTTGAGTAAGCCATGTATGTGTCAAACTCTTGAAACACTAGTTGCTAGGTGGCGGTTATATGAGTGGTGAGGTGTTTTGGCTGATTAAGGTTAATCACCATGCTTATGTTTTAATCGGGTGGTTTTGGATTATCATAATGAACCAAGTTTGGGTCCTTAGGTGATACTTATGTTGATGTTTAAGTATTTAAAGTTTAAGATTTTTGTTTTGGTATCAAGTTTCCTTGATGTCATTTTAGTATTGTGCTATTTGGTTGGGTTATAACATGATCTATTTGGTGTATGTTTGATGTTAAAATGTTGAGGTGCTTATCAAATAATAGTTGATATAACAAGATTTCATGCATAAAAATACATTCATATGTAAAATTTCATGCATGCATGCAAGCATGCATACTTACAACACACATATACTCATACTATAACACATATAATATAAAGGTTAGTAAAATGATAGTTAAAATATAATTATTAAGAATTTCTTAAAACATTAGTTGTCTAACCTTAATTTAGGGTTGTCACACTTTATTAGATAATAAAGATGTACATGTTCATTTATAACCAACTATGAATTTATTTATTTGAAAAATTCAACTATAGGCTAATAAAACAGTTTTTACATTTTTGGTGTTTAAAGACAACCATTTAACATATAAAACACAAAAACCAACTCTCCGTTTTTTGCCTAATTGTAAATGGGCCGGACTAAAACCGAGCTCATACCTAAGGGTTTGAACCAAAACCGACCCATAACCATTTACAAAAGGAAAGCCGAACCGTGGACCGGAACCGCTAACCCATACATGGGTCGGTCTTAGTTTTCACAAGTAGGTTCGCGAGTCTTAACTAGGTCGACCCGCGAAATGCACACCCCTAATTATAACACCTCAACCCTTACATAGATTACATGACTACATGTACACAAATCAAAAATCAACAGCAATATTATTTTTTTTAGATGAGCTCCTATTCTATTACTATTAACATCTTATACATACACCTTGCAAGATTTGAATACTTAACCTCGATCGAAGACATCAATTATATTATATCATTGATTTTTAATATATATTGTTTGGGATTTTAGAATATAACATGTATCTACGTACTTTTAAATCAATCTTAACGCTCATCACTGCCCTTCTAAATAGGCTTGATAAGCTCAATGGCAAGTGAACTGATGCGGAGTAATAAAATGAAATGATTTTTAAAAATATAAAAAGTCATTACAACTAATAATGTGTAGATTTATAAAACAACAAAATAAATATTTGTGTGAGACATCAAACCATGTATGTAAACCATTATATCTAGTAGCTTGACTAACTTCCATAAAACAAATTCAATAATAATAAAAGCAAGCATTCATTTTAATCATAGTTTAGTCTAAAACTTATCAACGTGACATTAGCTATGCAATTCATTCAATATATGATGTTTCCCTCGTCAATTTCATTCTACTAAGATGAATAAAGATTGTGAATAGCACGATTACATATTTTACCTCTTTCTCACAATCTTGTATTTCTTATTATGTTTGGTGACATTCAATAATATATATTTATCTTTATCTATACTATATCATAAAAAGAACACTTTTGGATAAAAAAAGTAATTTGATGTGCCATGTAACTCTTTCCATTGTTACCTTGGCATTTGATCTGGTTGTCGAGACTCGATCAAAAACAATTTATTATATCAGTCTTAGCTACCTTTATTACATAAGGGTAACTAAGGTCGTCTCCTTAGGGAATATGTGGAAAGTGTTTAACGAATACGACTTGATTAACTAAAAGACTCAAACTTTGTAATTAAAAATTGAAACTTTGAATGGATTACGAAGCAAATTGCATAAAGCATGAAACTTTAATATGAGTTTGATTAAATATTAAGAAACAATCACTTCCGGGTTTTCAATTCTGCAAGATCAACAATTGATACTTTTAAATTAGGGTTTGTAAGAAACAATACTTCAAGATCTTAGCTTTTGATTAAAGTGACAACAAAGAAACAATCTTTTAAGACTCGTTCATTCACAATGTTACCAATTCACTTATATCATGTTGCCTACTTTTCTTAATAAGTTCATGATGCAAGAAAACCGAAAAACTGATAATCAAGCAAACAAATTTATTTATAAGTAACTTGTTTAAATCAATCAAAACATAATGTTACATTCAACAGATCAATGTTTAATACAAAAACCTAATCAATCATACCAATCTTCTCACTTTACAAGAATCGTACTCCCGAAAGAAATCATGAGAACCTAGCCACGCGTCATCTTTGTTCAATCTTCAATCTTGACTTGGAGAATGTTTGTGAATGATTTGGAGAGCCTTAGAACACCAAAAATCACCTAAAGTTCGTCACTTTTCGTCTCTAAGAAGTTCTTGATCGAATTAGGGTTAATTTGGCTTAAATAAACTTGAAAACCAAAAAATTCAGAGAGCTGGTTGGGGGACCGGCATATCATACGCCCATATTGGACGTATGATACGTCCAACTACTCTCTGAAAAAATTTTCAAATACGCCCATTAAAACGCCGCCAATACGTCAACCAGCGTATGATACGCCCAGGGCGGCGTATCATACGTCGGGGCCCTGTAAAAATTTGATTTTCACATGTAATTTTTCACTAGCTTTTCGTTGACCGTTCGTGGACCCGTAACTCTTTTCCTAGCCCAATTTATGCCCGTTGTAAGTTATCATGGTCTTGAACTTTCGGTTTTTGCATATCTTCACTTCTCGGGCTCCGATTTCCATCCCGCTTCTTCCATACACTTCATGTTTCACCAAACTTAGTTCCGGTTTCCTGTTTTGGATCTTTTCATTCAAAATAAGTTTACTTTAGCTTCAATCACCTATAATCAAAAACACCAACAAATTGAACTTGTTCCACCATAATCATGATATTAAATCAAACATTTAGATCAATTAAACAACAAATTATTGACACGTGATCAACATTTAATCTCCCCTCCATTTTATAGTATGTTCCTTACTAGCTGAAATCAAAGTGGCTTGACTGGTTTACTGTGGTTATCTCTATGTTAATGGTATGGGACTATGGGCATATGTATCTTTTCTAATAATAATTGGTGCATATAAAGCTAGACTTATTTTAAAGAGGTGTAAAGATTTGGTACTATTCTGTTATGATTAAATTAGGTATCACTCGTTATTATCTATACAGAGACCATTGGTCTAGTGATATTGTTGTTTGTTAATGTTGCAGGATTGGTACGGTTATAGGTATTATAAATGTTATTATTAATGTTGGTTGCAGGATGATGGGATGTTAGCATGGTTGATGGGATGTTAGCATGGTTGATGGCTATGTTATGTGGTTGGGCTTATTTCCTCATTAGATTTTCTTGTTTGCTTTGTGTTGTGTTGATTGTAGTGGTAAAATGAGTTGTAAGGTTGTTGTAATCTAGGGTTGGGTCTTCCAAAATATTATATACATATATTATATATGTATTATTGTTAAAATTCATGGAAGAACTTGATATATATGAATAATGTCGGAACATAGATCAATCGTCCCGATTATTTGAGATGTGGGCAAAGATTGAGAGCAAAGACAATGAAATACAAAGAAACTAGACAAGAGGCTTAACCTTAGACAAATGATTTGCAATGATCTGTTTGATTTCTATTGTTACACACAACCTTGAAGCCCTTTATTTATACTTGAAGAAAATCACCATGGAAACAATTAGAGGATCCAGAAATCAACGCCTAGATGCAAGGAAGAGAAGATGATTTTGTAGCTGTGAATATCTTTAAAAAGGAAGAAGGTTGCACCAAAATGGAAGGCTGAAAAAGGTGATTCAACAGCCTAAAAGACATCGACCAGGAAGAAGGAATTGAGATCTTTGACAATTTTTAAGAGATCTTGACCAAAAACTAGAAGATGCAAACAGCTCACCCCCTTAACTTTGAAATAAAAACACCAAAGTACCTTTGCAAAAAAAAGAAACATACAAATGTTAGAAATATATATATTATTGATACTCGAATTATATTTTTTTAACAATTATGATAATTGTGTCTTATTTTCTAAACAATTGTACAGTATTTGGTTTATGTAGATTATGATTTTTTATAACATTGTGGTTGTTTCAAGGGCAAATTGCAAGATTAGAATAAAAAAACATGATCATTGTTGTTGCTAATAACATGTACTTGATGAAAATTGGATTTGAAGATCATAACTCCATTGTTGTATACTTTTGTACGGCTTTGTTTAATTTTCAAATTAGAAGATTGCTAGAGACACAAATAAAGTTTAGTGAGGTGACGATGACATTGCTTTTTGTTTTTTTCTTTCTTTATTTCTATATAATTAATTTTCTTGTAGATATTAATAATATAGCTATTCATAAATTTATTTCATTTTAGTTTGAGGTTTTTTAAAAAATTAGACTGTTGAATGTCATGTTACAATAAATAGAGAGACTAGTTATATCACTTTTATTAGTGTAAGGTGTATTTCATATTAGTCAAAATTGTTGTTAACAGAAAAGTTGTTGGTCTTTAGAAGTCACTAAATACCGTAAAAGCTTGTATTAAGAAGTTAGCGATGAAATGTATTGAGTTTCTATTTGTCTTCTTCTTCTTTTTGTTATATCGTAACAATTTGATATCAGAGATACAGATCCTAATCGGAGCTCCGACGCACGAATTACTGTTAAATGGTGTCCACCACACGACAACAGGAGATGGAAAATTTGGAAAAGATCGCGAAAACACTAATCACATCAAGAGCTTGTAGATTCAAATTACGGAAGTTTGTTTACAGATTAGTTCATTGAAAGAGTTAACTTAAAGGAATTTCGAAAGTCTGACAGACCACCATGATAATCGTTTGGTTCAATTAGGCCGATTGGATTTTCCTAAAATTCAATGGTGAAGATGTTGAAGAATGGATGTATAAGCGTAATCACTTTTTCACAATCGATATATAAAACCCCAATGAACATGAAGGTACACTATGCGGTTATCAATCTCGATGGAGTAACATTGCAATGGCATCAAGGCTATGCTGCTAGTCAAAATCATGATTTTAAAGAGATGATTTGGGAGGATTACATTTGTTCAATCTTGAATAGATTCTCCACAAGACTGTCTAAAGTGTCAATTGAGGACTGAAAAATCTCCACCAAGCAGGTACGTTATAAGAGTATTGCGATGCATTTAATACCTTACTAAATAGAGTCAAGTTGTCTGAAAACTATATTGCAGGATTGTATGTAGTTGGTCTTAAACTAGAAATTAGGTGTTTGGTTAAGGTTTTTAAACCAAAAACTTAACGTGATGCTATTGATTTGGCCAAACAACAAGAACTTGTGTGTTTTACTCTTTTTGATGGAAAACATCCTAAGAAATTAACCTACCATTGCCCTCCCTGCTACTAATTTAGTTTCTAAATCTTTTAAATCATCCTTCAAAACCAGCAACTGTTGATACATTACTGGATACTAGCAACTTAATAGTCCACTCTCAGTTGTTTAGTATTCAGACTCATGAAGATGGAGTTTACCATCATCATTATTGGGTCTCTAATGAGTTACTCAATGACTAAGTCACAACCTTGTTGAAAGAATTTGATGATATCTTTCAAACTCCTACAACCCTTCCTCCTTCAAGAACTTGTTATCATAAAATTCAATTAATTGATGAAAAAGCTGCAATTATTCAAAGTGCTTATATGTGGGATAAAAGAATATCATTGAAAAGATGGTGCAAGCTTTGGTACTATGGTCCTTTTATGATTCAATTAAGGTGGGACCTGCTACGTATTTCTTGATCTTCCAAAAGATTCACAATTTTATCATATTTTTCATGTCTCTTTACTCAAGAAAGCTTTGGGTCCCCTGCACACGTCACTCCTCTACCTTCCGGTTCTTCCACTATTCCCCACCTTCATTGTATTTTGGATCGCAATTATAGCTTGGGTTGGTAATAAACCAATCATGAAATTCTTAATTCAGTGGAAAGATCTTCACTTGCATGATACCATATGGGTAGTAGCAGAGGATTTTGTTCAACGATTTCCTAATTTCCCTCTTGATTCTTGAGGACAAGAATGTTATACGGGGAGAGTATTATCATGTTACAATAAATAGAGTACTAGTTATGTCACTTTTATTAGGGTAAGGTGTATTTCGCATTAGTCAAATTGTTGTTAACAAAAAAGTTGTTGGTCATTAGAAATCGTTGTAGAAGCTTGTATTGAGAATTTAGCAATGAAATGAACTGGGTTCCTAACTGTCTTCTTCTTTTGTTTCATCATAACACTGAAGCAACAATGTCTTTAACCTTATGTTGGATTCGTACAAGCTATATACTTTAAGATGTGCTTTAGACCATAGCTGGAGCACCAGTACTGTAAAACTATCACGCATAGGTTAGACATATAGATACTAGAAAAAATATCTCTTAATACCCATAATTATTACTATTTGACACCAAACGGTATATTATTCGTGTGCTTGTTATTATTTAATTAAGATCTTTAAAGCTCATGGCCCATATGGACCATTTAATTAAGATCTTTAAAGCACAGGTTTCTACTAGTGATATTTAACAAATGATTCATCAAAAAGTCAAATTCACATAAAGATATTTCTCTTGCTTATTGTTATCAATCATATGTATAATTAATGCTCTGATTCTCCCACCCTCACCCTTTTGTATCTCTGTCTCCCCTGTTTCTTTTGAGAGAAGAAAAAGAAATGAGGACATGACCGGTGGGGCAACAGGAGAGACATGATTGTACCTGTGCTTTGAATCTTGCAAACCACTTTTAATCCATAGATGGAAAATGATAGAAAATGAAGGGCTAAGATTTACCAAAACACTATTCCTTCCCTTGCAATTTTATATAGTATGTAATTTAGTGAAAGAATGGTTATTCAATATGAAGAACCAACTAATCTACAAACTTTGTTTCAAAATTTACTTGATCAAAGGGGCAACTTTTGTTGTACCATCTCCTGTAGATTTTCCCATAATTTTGGGTCGTTATAATCTTTGATAATGAGTGATGCACCGGCATCTAATAGTATTTGTTCAGGGTTTCTAGTAGCCATGCCAACAGCTGGCATCCCAACTCCATTGGGAGCTTAATCCTAGAAACAGAATCCTATGCAAGAAACAGAATCCTATACAAGAAACACAACACACAAAAGGTTACATGAATGACATGAAAAAAAGTTTACATAAATTACGAAATACACAAAAAAATATCACATGAAAACTAAAGAAAATTTGGAGGATACAGGTTAATTTTGCATTTCTGCACACAGAAAAATGAATCAGTTCCACTAACTTTTGAGTTTTGAGGTTAAATTTCTTACATTCTCGTATTAAATGTAAGTTAAAGTCAAAAATAAACTATAACGATGTTGAAGCTTAAAATCAGTGTTGACCTTACAAGTTACCAGTTACATTATTTGGCAAGATGTCAAAGCGCCTTTATCTCTATTTTATCTCTATAAGAACGACGAGTTCCGAGGTGTAAAGTGGGAGAGAAAGGATGTCATAATTGGGGTTTTGAATAAGAAGACCTTTTGATTTTTTAGTTTTTGTTTTCATATTGAAAAAGTATGAAAAACGGAAGGTGTGAGGTTTTTTATCATCTCGGTGTCAAGTTTGAATTTGTTCATTTGGAATTTGAGTTCTTCTATTTCATTTTTAGTTACTTATTTTATTGATTTTGATTTATTTAATATGAATATTTTTCTCCCTCTTTTTTCATATTATTCCTTAAGTCCCGTAAGTTTGATCCCCTGTAATTGGACTTGTTTTCTCATTGATTGGCAACACAAGTATGTGACATCAAATGGATTAAATGGGTCAAATAAAAAATTACCTAAAGCGGAACAGGTCAAATAGGTTTAAATGGTATATGTAAAATATTGATTATTTTTAACAAGTAGAGAAAAAGTTGTTTGCATGTTAACACAATCTTGCACAGACCATCTCGACCCACCCTAAAACTGACCCATTTCAACCGGAAATAGTATTGACATATTAGTCAAAGGCATGATTCCCATGTTGTCACATCTAGTCCTTTAGAAATAATTCACTAATTCATTTAGTGCTCATATATGTAAACCTGTTCTAATCCTTTTGTTGATGAACTCTTCATGGACAGTGCCAATTTTTTGCTATCCACGATTTCTTTTTGAAAAATTGCACATTAAAACACACACAATATGTTTTGAAACACTTGGCTATTAGAGAGATGATTGCTTTAAGTTCATACCTCAAACACAAATGTGTGATTTTGGGAAACTTGAAGTGCATTAGAGCCTTGAGGTAAGGATCAGGAAAAGGTTTTGGTCTTGCACATTCTTCAGCTAGAACAATGACTTCAAAGAAATCTTCTAGTTTAAGCATCGAAATCAGCAACTCAGCATTTGATCTTGGAGCATATGTAACAGCAGCCCGTTTCAGGCCAAGGTCTTCCACCCATTTGCATAAATTGTTCAAGCCACTTATAGGTTCCAATTGTTCGGCTGCCAATTTGTTTATTTGTACTGTTATAAGTTGACTTTTAAGGACAAACTGACTTGATTGACATCAAAGCGACCCAAGTTAGAACATTTTTGCTGATATTTGATGTAACTATTCTAAATTTAGAAGGTAACATGTTTCTCCTCAGTACTCATATGTCAATGATCGTATGTTTTTACCCGTTAAAGGTCAGACTTGCTAGCTTTTACTTCAACAATGCATGAGTGTTAACATCTGGAAGACAAATGCCATGGTTTTGATCAGTAAACATTGTCAATAATACAAATAAGAAAAATATGTTAATATTAACTACATGCATATAGATTCTAAATCAAGAAATAACATGTTTGACCTGAAAAGGTCAAAGGCATGTCATTTTACATGTTTACTTTTGAGGTCGAATGCACTGACTTCAAAATTGACATAAATTAAATACATGTAAGAGTGTAAGACAATAAGCGAAATCCCATGGGTTCTAAATTTAGAAAGTAAAGTTTGGCCCAAATTCCTTATAGTCAAAGTATGAGATAAACTAGTCTTAACATCATGATACAAATTACCTTCTAAACAAAGCTTCCTTGTCAACCATGAATTTCATGGCTTTTTCAAACTCCCAATCAGGAAGAAGAACACTGCAAAGCTCTTCGCTATGCTTGTCACTAATGTTATTTATGAAGAACTCCTCATCAATAGGTGATCCATCATTAAATCCTACCTATAAAACATAAATTCAAATTCTTAATTTGTAAGTTCTTTTAGATATTTGTATGTTTTAAGACAATTCAAAATGATAAAACAGAAACCAAACAGTTAAATAGAGTACCTCTTGTAGCATATCATGGAAGGCGTAGAAATGAAGAGGATCCGAGTCACAAAGAGTTCCATCAATGTCAAAAAGAATTGCTTCAATAGGAGCAATGAAAGACAAAGAAGCATTTCTGCAATTATGGATCACACTTTTTAGTAAGGAACATAAAATTGACTTAAAGGTCAAATGAACCGGCTTCAAACTTTGAATCATTTAAATTTTTACTTTTTGAGAAATAACTGAACACCGCATAAATGTCTATAACAAAGAATATAGTCATAAGACTCATACGTACGCAGGGTGCCAAACTTGCAAGAAAATAAAAGTATATGGCTGGCTGAAACGCAATAACTTTCGACTACTAACTATAGTAGGGTGAATCTGTTGGCCTTTACATGAATCATGTTAGAAATTTATCGCTAAAATGCAGACAACGTAATATTTAATAATAACTAACTTAGGTTAAATCAATAATTATAATTCTAACATTTTCTCATGGAATTAATAACCATTTACATTAAACTTACCCATAATCATATCAAGCTCATATATCAAACACAAAGTATGTCAACTAAAAGTTAGCTGAGGAGTACCTTTCTAATGGTTCTATGTGATTGGGATCTTGAGCGGCTTTAGTACATCTCCTATCAAAGGAGACGGAGTATCAGATATACCCAAAAAGTACCCAAATCATAATTACACTATAATGTAGGCAAATCACAATTGCACAAGTGTAAAAAAGAGATGCATTCAGTAGGGGTTCTGGAGTATCTTGCAAGGGTGTAGCCGGTTTTGTGTGTGATAACAATCCAGAAATCCTCAGACCATTCAACAAAGAGATGCTCGGTGGAAGATGACTTATGCCAGTATCCAAAATATTTAACTCCTGTAAACATTTTAAAAGACCCACTTCATCAGGCAGTTTCTCAAGCCTCGAACACCCATCAAGCTCCAACTTCTTGAGATGTTTCAACATGCAAATGCTGTTTGGAATTTCTCTTATACTATAGCAACTTGATAGACTTAAATATTCTAAAGACTCTAATTGGCCAACATCATCAGGTAATTTCTCAAAATGATAACAATTATAAAGGTCAAATATTTTCAGTTGTTTCAATGCACAAAAGCTGTTCGGGAGCTCTCTTATAGTATAGCACCTTGATAGATATAATTCCTCTAAAGACTCTAATTGGCCAACACCATCAGGCAACGTCTCAAGAGATAAACAATGTTGAAGAAAGAGTTTTTTTAATTGTTTCAGCATACAAATTCCATCAGGGAGATGTTTAACATATTACAACTTAAATATAGCTCTTCTAAACGTTCCAAACGCCCAAGAGCCTCAGGCAATTCCTCTATGCCACATCTTCCAAGGTCAAGTATTCTCAAATGTTGAAAACCCTGTATTTGACAATTCTCAAGATCATATCCGTAGCATAACCGAATAAAATCATCATCTACTATTTGATCTTCCCATTTGGATCTGTCAACTTTCAAACCTTTCAACATAGAAATGCAAAGAGGAAGGTGAATTATGCCGGTGTTCCGAATATTTAATTCTTGTAAACATTCTAAATCTCCTAGCCTGTCAGGCAGTTTCTCAAGCCTTTTACAGTCTGTAAGCTTCAACTCTTTAAGGCGTTGTAACTTACAAATGCTGTCAGGAATGTCTCTTAAATTAACGCAACCTTCAAGATTTAGCTCCACCAGAGTTTCTAGTTGGCCAACATTTTCAGGTAACTTCTCAAGAAAATAACACTTTTTAAGCATTAAGGTTTTTAGACGTTTCAACATACAAATGCTAAGAGGGAGATGTTTAACATCTGTACATGTTAAAATTAGCTTTTCTAAAGATTTCAATTGACCAAATTCCTCTGGCAACTCCTCTATGCTAGTGGATTCAAGCTTAAGAGTCATCAAATGTTGTAAACTACAAATGCTTCCTCGAAGGGTTTTGAGTTTATAGCAATCATAGAGAACTAAAGTGACAAGCTTATGAAGATTTCCAATTGATGAGGGTACTTCAAGCATACCTTTATCTGACAGATGAAGCTCTAGCAAACTATTGTTGGAGTGCCATGTGATTGGATAATATAGGGATTCCCTTAAATTTGATCGATATATATAAAGAACCTCAAGTGATTGCAACTGCTCGATAAACAAAACAGATTTCAAATTTTCGCAGGCACTTAAGTTTAAGTAGACAATGCTTTTAAGACATCCACCATGCACGTAAAGTTCTACCAAATCATGACAGGATTGAAGATTTAAACTCTCAAGATTGGGCGTTAGCCCAAGGTCTAGGCTTCGTAACAAGTATGCACAACTCAAATCAAGGAATTTGAGCTTCTTCATAACCTATTATAAGATGAATAGAGAAGAAAAATGAGTAAAATATGTTGCTACGATAACTAGGCAATATATCATTATAACAATACAGAATACCCAATCAACCATATTACCTTTCCCCCTTCCCAAAGTTGTTCGATTTTGCTACCAAACATTTCAAGTGCAACAAGATTATTTGCTTCAAATGTTTTGGGTAAACTCCGATGAGGGTATCTGTACCAATGTAGATATTGTAACGAATTCGAGAAGTACCGGCAAGATCCATCAAGTTTATGAGAAAAAACTTTGGATTTATTATGATTCACTTTAAGGAATCTAAGGCTCTTCATGTTTCCAAGACCTTCTAAATTAATCATAGGAGTGATGTTGAGTTCTATACATCTTGTTGCCTTAGTACACTGTAATCCAAGAAACATTGTCAAAAAAACACGTGTCATATAACTATTCAATATATTAATTCAGATATCAATTTTTAATTTTTATCGAGCTAATCTTGAATGTTTGTTTCAAAGTTGCAGAAGTGAAGTATGATGTTATAGAACTTGACTGGGCTGGGAGAGATTGTTTGCTGCTAATCGGTTGTTGTTGATGGGCTATGAAAGACTATTCCTAATGTTCTATTGATGGCTGCTTCAATTACAAGTGAAAAAAGAGAGATATTCAAGGAGGTTGTCTCTCCTAGATGACAATGAAAAAAGTTTTTCCTTATTTGACTACTTTTGCTTATTTGAATACCATAGACCTTTGTTTTCATGAGTGTTCATAACACATTATGTTGATTTTTTTTTGTTATATCATTATTTGTTTATGATTAGGTCAATTGTTTGGGAGATTTGATTTTATTATTGTCGGTGATATTAGAGTTATAGATTTGTAATTTGTTCAAGTGTTCTTGAGTTACATAATTAGTTCATCTGAGTTTTATTGACAATAACTAATAGAAAATGTATCATTTAAAAATCCACCTTACAAGTAAAATAGATTCTTACCGAGTCATTAGCCAGGACAAGTTCAATTTCTTCTTGAACCCATAGTCGGCTATGTTTGTGGGGCTCATCCCGATGTTTACGACGTACAATATCCTTGCCCATTTCTACTAAATGATCATGCATCCATATCGAGTTATATTTATCAATTTTTATGAGACATTTTTGTTGAAGAATTCTTAAACCATTCCTTGCATGAAATCCACTACTTTCAAGAATTCTTGTTGTCACCTCTTTTCCCCAAAATCTATTAAAACATGCAATATCTAGGAATATTTCCTTGTAATCATCCTCCAGGCTTTCATAAGTTAGTTCCAACTTTTCAAGAGTTTCTTTCAAAGGAATTGTTTTAAGTCTTGCTAGTGCCTCCGTCCACTCAGGCTTATCTTGACCACAGAGAAATGAACCCAAAACTTTGATTGTTAAGGGAAGACCAGCAGCATAACGTACACCTGAAGTGATTCCATTTCATACTCTTCACTTGGAATACCTTTTTGAAATGCATGCATATGGAATAGGCGAAGAGCTTCCTTATCTGACAACAAATTGACATCATGGATCCATTTCACTCCATGTGCTATGAGTACTTGTTCGTCTCTCGTTGTAATTATAATTCTACTTCCCGGCTTGAACCATTTAGGATCACGAGCTAACGCCACAAGTTGGTCTTTGTGATCCACATCATCTAAAACAATCAAAACTTTTTTCCCACATAACATTGTTTTTATTAACTTTTCCCCTTCATGAACACCACTTATAGTAATGCCATTGTCCTTAAATACATCTCTAAGGAGTTGTTCTTGCAACTTTTTTAAACCCAACAAAGGGGCTTTTGAATTTTCCCTCACATTCTCAACAAAGCTTTTACCTTCAAAATTGAAGGATATCTTATCGAAAATAGCTTGTGATAAAGTTGTTTTCCCAGCCCCTCCCATGCCCTTGATGCCTATCATTCGCACATCATTCAAACCAATCTCTAGATAAGAATCGAGATCTTGCATCCTTTGTTCCAAGCCTATTAACTTCTCATCAACACCCATATTAACGGATCGCAACTCGAGTGAAATCCGCTCAACAATTAATTTGATAACTTTTGCTTCATGTCTGCAGATCAAAGATGAACACTAAATTAGTTTGATGATAAAGAACCCATATAAATAATCATCTGGTGTACAACACACAAAACTAAAAGAAACTATTCATGCACTTGATAAACTACATGAGTTAGTTTTCATGTGGATATATAACATACATACAAACGTATAACACTTGCCAGAATTAAAGAAAGAAAACCGAAGAACATGAGAGAGATGATCATACCCATGAGCAGTGTTCTTCAACTCCCACCCACACAAATTCGATGCATCTTTCAAAGCCTTTCTCCATTTTCCCAGCTTTTTGCTGGAATGCCTAGCAAGGGCTTTCCCGATGGTTCTGGCAACCATTTTTCGGACGACCACATTCCTCGTATGTTTAGCAAAGGCTTCTCCAACTAATCCGCTTTGTTTGCGGACCTCAGTGGGTTCTACATCATAGAACACAGGGAAAGCAGTTTGATAGGTTGTCTTGTGGCACTCCATAATCTTTACAAGTTCATCCAAACACCAAGATGAAGATGCATACTTCTTAGAGAATACAATAATGCAGAACTTTGAGTCCTCAATGGAGTTCAAGAGCTCGTCTTTGATCTCTTTTCCTTTTTGGAGCCTCTCGTCGTCCTTGAACGTGTGAATACCATGCCGCTGAAGAGCTTCGTTCAAATGATCAACAAATGTCCTGCGGGTGTCCTCACCGCTGAAGCTTAAGAACACATCATACCGACACCTCTTGTTGTCATCGCATGAGGTGAATGATGAAGAAGAAGCCATTGAAGGTAGTAAGGGATCGAGTAGGAATGAA
Organism: Flaveria trinervia; assembly: GCA_025506515.1. Classification (NCBI taxonomy): domain Eukaryota; kingdom Viridiplantae; phylum Streptophyta; class Magnoliopsida; order Asterales; family Asteraceae; genus Flaveria; species Flaveria trinervia. The sequence continues at coordinate 6,844,966 of CM046451.1, read as the reverse complement.
ATTATGTTTTACCTGAATAATATTATCATCAAGATTTAAAACAAGAGGTGTATCGTATCAGAATGTTTATTGATGTATCCGATGCCAAATGATGCATATCAATAAACAGGTTCAACTATCTGTACATTAGTTCAGATTGAATTACTCATGTCGGTGCTAAAAGAAACAGTAAACTTAGTAACAAAACTCATAGTAGTAACAACATAATGTAAGCAGTAACAATATGTAACAAAAATTGTCATCTAAAATAAATTCTTTATTCGGTTATAAATTTATAGGAGAGGTAATTTTTTTATTTTTTTATAGAACGGTGGCTCACAAATGCATGTAAATTACCCTTAATCTTACACCACAATTAATTTTTTACATCAATCCTTCGTTAATAAATCAAACAACCACTCGTATTTAATATAATGATTTAAAGTTTTATCACTTTATTTCATAACGTTTATAATATTCCGTTAATCATAGTTATAAATAATATACTATATATGAACTATAAATCTCATTTTAAAAAAAATTATAAATTTCAAGTTACACAGACCTTATATTCTTAAGATTTGTATCTTAATATATATGATATATGTAAATGAAAACTAATCTGATGTGCTTAAAAAGTAAATGATGGGCTAGTATTAACATAAATGATTCCAGTGACTTAGGTTCCGTTAGTTTAGAATTGATATGAAATCATCTTGAATTGATAATAGATGAGAAGAAGGAATCTTACTTGGGATTTTTGATATTAGCCACCAAATCACCAAATTGCAGTAGATGCAGAAGATAAAGAACAGAGGTTTTTGTAGATCAATAATGGAGTGTTGACTTGAGGTTGAAATTTGGGAAAGTAACTCCACCGAAGGAATAGCTTTTTCATTTGGGAAGATTCTAAGTATTGGCGTAGATTTGTTAATTTACACGAAAACACAACAACGAAATTTATATGTTTAGTTTTAGTAGAAATGAGTTCGGGTTAGTTTCGGGTCGAATCTTACAACCTGTTTAACCTATTTATTTTTTGTTTTAGTTTTTTAGATATGTCATATATTATACATTAAATCTTTTGTTTTTTAGATATGTCATATATTCAAATTTAAACCTAAAAATAAAAATTGAAGTAAGATTTCATATTTAAAAAACAATTATTTTATATTCGTTTGTATTTTTGTTGTAGTAATAATTTTAAAGCATTAGAAAAATAAAAATCAAGTTCGGGTTCGTGTAAACTTTTCAAGTTCGGGTCAGGTTGAACCTGCTAACTCAACCCGTTTAACACCCCTATTAATAAGAAGAGGCCCAAAGTCGATTTTTTTAACATCAAATTTATTTTAGACCTAGACCTAAACTATCCCTTAAATATATATTACACTCGTAAAGATTAGATCTAAGCCACCAACCCTGGTGGTGGTCCAAAGTCGACTAAACACGTATTTTTACTATAGAACCTTTTCATGTAGTTTTAGGGCAAAGATATGCAACAATTTTTCGAAAACATCTAAGGTTTTCTTTTCCGACAATTTTTCAACAAAGTTGTGACTAGCGATATGTGTTTCTAACCTGCAAGTATTGCAATTGAATCCATAATTCTTGATTGTAGACCTATCTTTCTTCATTAAAAGAAGATGGATTTTATGGCTTTTCAAAATCTAGTTGTGGAGATTTGGAACACATGTGCTCTTACGGCCACTAATAGCTTTATAATCAAATTCAAAGAAAATCTCAAGTCCTTCAAACTTAAGATTACACCAATACGAATGGCGTGATCTTGATAGCTTCGGTGTGATTTTGAATTCTTAGTTCAGACGAAAATCAAAATCAGAATGAGAGAGAGATTATTATTGAGTGGAGATCGACTTTTACAGATCAAAAGGTGTCTTTAATTTGTAGGTTTAATTTTAGAAAAGTAGCTCCACCGAAAGGGTCGAGCAAGTGCACAACATTTTCATTATAGTAAGATTTCAAGAAAAAGCTTATGAGAATAATGAACTTATTATTATTATTTTATTTAAAAGTTTAGTCTCGTTTATTTATTCTATCACACAAAGCTAATATTCCTTGTGTAAACGCCAATAAAAAGGAGTCGCTAAAAGTCGATATAGTGTTGACATTAATGTAATATCACAAATAAATGATAGCTACCCACTAGTTTAAATCATTAAAGGTGTTATTAAATATAATAAATGATAACTTTAAATATTTTTTGATACCTTTAACACAAACTAAATGACGTATAGTATAATTTCATTGAAAGTCCTAGGAAACAACTTGGATCTAAATAGGTCCAATCTCTTTATTTTGGGTAGACACTTGCATCCATCGTATTTCATATATCGTGTTTGCATAGAAGTTAGAATGACATAAAAAAACATATTGAATTACTATAACACCTCAACCCTTATATAGATTACATGACTACATGTAAACGAATTAAAAATCAACAGCACGATAGATTTTTTAGATGAGCTTCTACTCTATTACTATAAACCTTCTATACATACAACTTACAAGATTTAAACCGTTCACCTTTTGTGTAAATCAAGGACATCAATTATATTATATCACTTATTTTTTATATTGTTTGGGACTTCAGGATATAACATCAATCTTCCATTCACCTTCTAAATAGGCTTGAGTAAGCCTACTAGCAAGTTAACTGATGCGGAGTAATAAAATGAAATATTTTTTTAAGAAATAAAAAATCATTACCACTAATATTGTGTAGATATTTAAAAAAACAAAATAAATATTGTGTTAGACATCTAACCATGTATGTATAACCATTAAATCTAGTAGTTTGACTAACTTCCATAAAACAATTTTGATTAAGAAAACAAGCATTCATTTTAACATAGTTTAGTCTAAAACTTATCAACGTGACATTTGCTATTCAATTCATTCAATGTATGATGTTTCCGCTCATCAATTTCATTCTACTAAGATGAATAAAGATCGTGAATTCAAGCACCAATACATATTTTACCTCTTTCTCACGACCTTGTATTTCTAATTATGTTCAGTGACATTTAATAATTTATATTTGTCTTTATCTATACTAAATTATAAAAGAACCCTTTTGGAAAAAAAGGTAATTTGACATGCCCAGTAAGATACGTCAGATCAGCCTCCCTCTCCATTGTTACCTTGGCATTCAATCGCCCCTCCATTTTGCGGTATGCTCCTTGCTAGAATCAAAGTGGCTTGACAGGTTTACCATGCTTATCTCTACGTTAACAGTATGGGACTATGGGCATATGTATTTCTTCTAACAATAGTTGGTGCATATAAAACTAGACTAACTTTAAATAGGGTACTGTAAAGGTTTGGTACTATTTTATTATGTTTAAATTTGGTACCACTCTCTATTATCTATACGGATTATTTATACGGAAACCATTGTTCTAGTGATATTGTTGTTTGTTAATGTTGCAGGATTCGTAAATAGGTATTAGAAATGTTATTATTAATATTGGTTGCAGGATGATGGGATGATGGGATGTTAGCATGTTGAGGGCTATGTTATGTGGTTGGGCTTATTTCCTCATTAGAGTTTTTTTGTTTGCTTTGTTTTGTGTTGATTGTAGTGGTAAAATGAGTTGTATTATTCAATTTTGTAATCAATGGTCGGATCTTCCAAAAGATTATATGCATATATTAAATATGCATTATGATAATTGTATCTTGTTTTCTAAACAAATTGTAGTATTTGGTTTATGTAGATTGTGATTTTTTTAATAACATTGTGGTTGTTTCATGAGCAAATCGTAAGTTTAGAAAGAAAAAAATGATCATTATTGTTGTTGTTAACATGTATTTGATGAAAATTGGATGTGAAGATCATTAGCTCATTGTTGTATACTTTTGTATTGCTTTGTTTAATTTTCAAATTAGAAGATTGCTAGACGACATAAATAAAGTTTAGTGAGATGATGATACATTGTTTTTTGTTCTTTTCTTTCTTGGTTTATATATAATTAACTAGGTTACAATCTCGTGTAACATACGGACTAAATAAATTTATTGTTACATAGTTTATAATATAAAAGGTTATGTCTTAAGTATTGTGTATTATACGGATTTAATAAATTCATGTATTACACATTTGAAAATTTAAAGTTAACATATTTAAAATTTTAATTATAGATAGTTATTAATTAATAAATAACTATTATAGCATGTATAATTAAGAGTAGAAAGAAACAGGAAAACCAACTATTAAATAGTCTAAAATAGTGACAAGTGTCCGGATTTATTTTTATTTATTAGTATAAAGATTTAATAAACTCATGTATTACACATTCGAAAATTAAAGTTCACATATTTTCAATTATGGATAGTTTTAGTTAAGAGTAGATTTCAGTCTAGGTCCCTATGGTTTAACCATTTTAACCATTTCAGTCCAAAAAGATATTTTTGATCATATCGTATCCTGTGGTTTTATTTTTGTAACGGCTTTGGTCCTTGTGGTTTCATCTTCATCTTTGATGAAGATGAAAATGAATATGAAGATGTAGAGATCAAAGAACAACCCGATTTGGTATGATTTGAATATTATTTTAAATATTTTTGTTAAGAAATTCCTTTTAGACAAATCACGCTTTAATTCTTCAATGATGGATATGACATCATTAGCTACCGACTGCACCACCGCTATCGCCATCGCCTGCCTACGACATCAGCACACTTGTAGCAGTTGTTCACTCTTTATGAATCTAGTGGTAGGGTGGGTTGGTGGGTTGGGAGATCCGGAGATGTGTGGGTGTATGGCGATGATGGATGTCCGAAGATAAGGAAGAAGATGATAGCACTTGTGGTTGTTCGGTGGTGCAGAGTGTTCAGGGAGAGATGGTTGTTCAGCGTTCGTGCAAAGGGTGGTGATGGTGCAGACGGTGTGCGATGGTGCAGACGGTGTGCGATGGTGTAGATGGTGGTGGTGGTCGTTGTTCGAATATGAGGAAAAATCTGATGGGGATGGTGGCGATGGCGATGTGATTATAGAAGTAGGATAAAGAAGGAAGAAGATAGGTGTGGTTAGTTTTGACCGTAAGGTGTCATTTTGTTATAATTTGTTTATTTTATTAATTTGATTTTAGGTGTAAAAGAATCAAAATACCCATTGATTTAACCAAGAAAACTAATAAAGTTAGTGTTAGGGATCAAAACTGCTACAAAAATGAAACCGCATGGCATGATATGATCCAAGATTTCTTTTTGGACTGATATAGTTAAAATGATTAACCACAGGGAGCAAAACCAAAATTTATTTTTTAATTAATGAATAGTTATTATAATATTCATAATTAAGAACAGAGATAAATGGGAAAACCAATTATTAAATGGCCTAGAATGGTGACAATTAGTATAGAGATTAACTAGGTTACAATCTCGTGTAATACACGGGCTAAATAAATTTACTGTTACATAATTTATAATATAAAATGTTATGTAGTAAGTATTGTGTATTATACGGATTTAATAAACCCATGTATTACACATTCGAAAATTTAAAGTTCACATATTTGAACTTTTAATTATAGATAACTATTAATTAATAAATAACTATTATAGCATTCATAATTAAGAGGAGAGATAAGCGAGAAAACCATTATTAACTGGCCTAGAATTGTGACAAGTGTTCAGATTTATTTTTATTTATTAGTATGGAGATTTAACAAACTCATGTATTAGACATTTGAAAATTTAAAGTTCACATATTTGAAATTCCAATTGTGGATAGTTTTAACTAATAAATAGTTATTATAGCTTTTATAATTAAGAAGAGAGAAAAGCGGAAAAACCAATTATTAAATGGCCTAGAATGATGACAAGTGTCTGGAGTTATTTTTATTTATTAGTATAGAGATTTAATAAACTCATGTATTACACATTCTAAATTTTAAAGGTTACATATTTGAAATTTCAATTATGGATAGTTTTAATTAATAAATACTATTATAGCATTCATAATTTAGAAGAGAGTGAAGCGGGAAATCAATTACAAAATAGCCTAGAATAGTAACAAGTGTCCACATTATTTTTATATATTAGTATAGAGGTTGTCTTGCGGATATCAATAATATAGCTATGCATAACTTTATTTCATTTTAGTTTGAGGTTTTTTAAAAACTTAGATTGTTGAATATCATGTTACAATAAATAGAGGGACTAGTTATGTCACTTTTATTAGTGTAAAGTGTATTTCATATTAGTCAAATTGTTGTTAACAGAAAAGCCTTTGGTCGTTAGAAATCGCTAAATACCGTAGAAGCTTGTCTTAAGAAGTTAGCGATGAAATGAATTGAGTTTATATTTGTCTTCTTCTTCTTTTCGTTGTATCGTAACAATTTGGTATCAGAGTTACAAATCCGTATCGGAGCTTCGACGAACGAATTACAGTTGAATGACAGCCACCTCATAAGCACAGAAGCGCCTCCAAGCATGCCGAACCCGTTTTGGGTACTTGTTCGAAATGTAAACGCGTAGGAAACGTTTGTACGGCGTTTCGATTTCGCGAGGTGCTGTATGGGGACGTTTCGATTGTGTTTCCAATTAAATTTAGGGTTTAAACCCTTTAAAATTTCACCGCCTTTTGAAATTTCCATAGCCATCGATCATCTTTCACGACTGAATCTACACATATTCACAACAAGGTATCGGTTGTATTGAGAGTCTCTCCTCCATCCCTTGCGTTTCCTAGTTTTCATTATGGAGATTTTACAAAGAAAAGATGGACAAGATGATAGGTTTGGAAGATGGAGAGTGTATATATATATATATATATATTAATTATAGGATTGGGTTCATATGAAAACCCTAAATAATTAAGAAAACCCTTTAACCTTATATTTAACTGTTGATTTAATATTAAATAATCAAGATTCTATTTGAATGGCTTAGATGAGATTAGGGGCAAAAAGATCATTTTAATGTTTGTACTTTTTCTAAAATATGTCAGGTCTCTTTTTGGAGAAACATCCATAATTTTGAAATCCAAAAACCCAATTTCTCAACCTTTAGAACCACCCAATTCCATCTATGTACGAATTAATGAAGCATCGCTAAACCACCGAACCATCAACGATGGCGCCTGTGAATGAGCTCCGGTATGATTTAGGCGGTGCCGGTGAGCCGCCGTCGAAGAGCTCATAGCCGTTGGATGAATCGCCTTACACCGAGCGATGTCAAAGCTGAAGAGGGTCTATAACACCCGGATATTCTCTCCCCACACCCAAAATTTAGCAATAGAGAGAAAGAAGAGAGAAAAAGGGAGAAAAGTTGGTTCTAGTGGATCTCTCGTGGGGCTAAATCGGGTCACCGACGGTCCATTGGTGGGTTCTCTCATATCTGATTTATTTTTTTGATTCTTATGGTTTGCTTGCTTGATCAGTCAAGATCTTTGATGTTTTCATTTGAATTATCAATTTTAGTGGTTGTTGTATTGTATGATTTCTTTGATCTTGTAATGTTGATTTAAATCTTGGTTTTTCTTGTGGGTGTTGTTGTGAAGATTCGATTACAAATCATAAAAAATGGTGTAGCATATTTTTTTTTAACATATGCTAGTTGTGTAGCATTTGATTACTAGTTGCGCCATTAATTTTTTTAACAAAATCTGTAGTATATCATTTTACATTGAAGTTACAGATTGGTTTACATTAGTTTACATTGGGTTACAATAGTTTATATTGGTTTACAGTCTGGTTTTCGTGACAGTTTTGCTATAAGTTACAGTAGTATATCAGTGTAACTTGATGTAACTGTGTACGAATAATACTTTTTTAATTACATTGGTTAATATTTTGGGTTGTTTTGTTCCAGATGTAGTGCTAAATCATTAGGACATGGTGTAATGTCATATGGTTTACATTAAAAAACGTTTGATTTACGTTGGTTACTATTTTGGGTTGTTTTGTTTCAGATGTAGTGCTAAATCATTAGGGCATGCTGTAATGGCGTATGGTTTACATTAAAAAACGTTTGATTTATATTGGTTAATGATTCGTTTGTGTTTACAAATCATTTTACATTAGTTAATATTGGTTTACATTAGTTTACATTGGTTTATATTGATGTAATGCCATTTGGTTGTTGTAATGATTATGCTAATTTTAGACGTGCTAGTGTAATATCATGTAATTACAGTGTTAAGGGTTTTTTTTACAACTTTGCTAAAGATTACATTAGTATAACATGATGTAATGTCGTTTGGTTGTTAGGTTGTTGTTATGATGATGTTATTGGTTAGTTGGAGTGGTGTAATATCTGGTGTAAAAGTTTGATATAGTAGTGCAATACTATATGATCTATTGTCGTTTGCAAAATAACATGGGAATTAACATTGTAACTTGTTGTTTTTGTTATAGCTTTGCTGCATGTTACAACAGTGTAACGTTGTAATATGATGTAACTACGTACAAGTGAAACTTTTTTTGCAATATTATAGTAGAATTAAAAAGAAAAATATGAGGAGTTTAATGGTGTAATTTTTATAGAAAAATACAATTTATAAAAAAGTTATGAGTGTTTAAATAAAAAAAGGGTAAAATTTTTAAATATAAAACAAAGAAATAACAGGATGACACTTGTCATGATCCTGTTAAATCTGAATTTTGATGGATTTGTTAAATGACCTTTATGTCCTTTTTTATTTAAAAAAATTTAAAAGATCTTATCCATTCATTTTTTGATCTATGATTAAGATTGGGTTAAAGGGTTCTCATAATAATCAAACTATATATATATATATATATATTATATATATATATATATATATATATATATATTATATATATATATTATTGAAAATTGTTCATAATCAATTAGCTAAGAAAATTATTTTGGAATTTGTTTAATAGTTTATGTCTATTTTTTAAATTGTTTAATATATATTTATTTTTTATATATATTCTTTTGGTCGTACCTTTGTCGTACCCGTATTTTGAATTTTTTATATTTGCCGTTCCTCGTACCCGTACCCCCTTTTCATAATTAATTAGCTAAGAAATTTGTTTTGGAATTTGTTTAATAATTTATTTTTATTTTTTAAATTGTTTAATATATATTTAGTTTTTATATATTTTTTTGGTCATACCTTTGCCGTGCCCGTATCTCAAATTTTTGATATTTATCGTTCCCCGTACCCGTACCGTCCCTGTACCCCCCTCTCGTACCCGTTTCGGTGCTACATAGGCGGCCACCACACGACAACAGGAGATGGAAATTTGAAAAGATCATGAAAACTAATAACATCAAGAGCTTGTAGATTCAAATGGCGGAAGTCTGCTCACAGATTAGTTCGTTAAATGAGTTAACTTAAAGGAATTCCGAATATCTAACAGACCACCATGATAATCGTTTGGTTCAATTAGGCCGATTGGATTTTTCTAAAATTCAATGGTGAAGATGTTGAAGAATGGATGTATAAGCGTAATCACGTTTTCACAATCGATATATAAAACCCAACGAACATGAAGGTACACTATGCGGTTATTAATCTCGAAGGAATAACGTTGCAATGGCATCAAGGCTGTGCTGCTAGTCAAAATCATGATGTTGAAGAGATGATTGGGAATATTACATTCATTCAATCTTGAATAGATTCTCCACAAGACTCTTTGAAGAGCTAATTGAGGACTGAAAAATCTCCACCAAACAGGTACGTTATAAGAGTATTGCAATGCATTTAATACCTTACTAAATAGAGTCAAGTTGTCTAAAAACTGTATTGCAGGATTGTATGTAGTTGGTCTTAAACCATAAAGTAGGTGTTTGGTTAAGATTTTTAAACCAAAAACTTTATGTGATGCTATTGATATGTAGTTGGTCTTAAACTAGAAATTAGTTGTTTAGTTTTCAAACTCATGAAGATGGAGTTTACCAACATCATTCTCAGGTCTCTAATGAGTTACTCGATGACCAGTCACAGCTTTATTGAAAGAATTTGATGATTTCTTTTAAACTCCTACAACCCTCCTTCCTTCAAGAACTTGTGATCATAAAATCCAATTAATTGATGAAAAAGCTTCAATTAATCAAAGTGCTTATAGGTATGGGATAAAAGAATATCATTGAAAAATGGTGCAAGAAATGAAAGATATCGAAATCATTAGAGACAATGTGAGCTCTTTCGCTTCGCCTGTTATTTTGGTTAACACAAAAGATGGTACCTACACATTATGTGTGGATTATAGAAAATTAAATGACAATAAAGTCAAGAACACGATCCTAGTTCCATTTGTTGATGATTTATTAGAAGAATTAGGGGGTGCAGACGTGTTTACTTATGTTAGGTTTGGCTATTACCATATCAGAATGCATCCTCATGACATCCATAAAATAGTTTTTAGAACTCATCAAGGACGCTTTGAGTTCTTAGTTTGGTCTAACTAATGCCCCTTGCGACCTTTCAAGGTTTAATGAACTCAGTTTTCCAGCAATTTCTATAAAAGAAAGTTCTCATTTTTTATGACATCTTGGTTTAAAGTAAGAGCTTACAACAGCATCTAACTGATTTGAGGGAAGTTCTGCAACTGTTTAGAACAAATCAATTATCTGTTAAGAAGTCCAAGTGTACTTTGTCGATACCAAAGCTGAGTATTTTGGTCACATTGTTTCTAAAGAAAGGGTTTCTACTCATCAGTCTAAAATTGCAGTCATCAAAGATTGGCCTCAACTAAATACTATCAAACAACTAAGAGGGTTCTTTGGGCTTACAAGTTACTATAGAAGATTCATATCTTCTTAAGGATCTATTGTTGAACCCTTGACAATATTATTATAGAAAGATGCTTTTAAATGGAATAATGAAGCCCAACAGGCTTTTGACAACTTGAAAATGGGCTTAGAGCAAGCTCCTGTTTTAGCCTTGTCGGATTGGACTAAGGAATTTGATTTGGAGACTAACGCTTCTTCCAAAGGGCGTAGAGCTGTTCTGATGCATAATAATCATCCCTTAGCCTTTGTTAGTAAAGCTCTATCCCCTAGACAAAGTGTCTTATTTGTGTATGAAAAGGAACTGTTGGTAATTTTAATGATTGTCAAACACCGGCATCAATGTCTGATCATTAAGAACTATACTATAAGAACTCATCAGAAAAGTTTGAAATACTTGCTGGAACAAAAGATTACAAGACCATTGCAACGCACATGGTTGAGTAAATTAACGGGTTATGATTATACCATTGTGTATAAAAAGGGTCTGAAAATGGAGCTGTTGATGCATGTCTAGACTTCATGGTTCTGCTTTATTTCCTATGGTTATTTCTTCTTATCAACATTGCTTATTTTAAACTTAAGGATTGTTGGCAGCAGGATGTGTTGGCTCAAGCTTTGATTTATAAATTACAAACTGGAGAACAAATTCCTCATTACTCTTGGGATGGGCATTTACATAAAAGTAAGAGTATGTTGTGGATACCTAATAATTCAAATTTTCGAATGGAACTACTTCAGTGGTGTCATATTGTGGGGTGCCTACTTTACAAAGATTTAAAACAATGTTCTATTGGAAGGGGGCTACTATAGATATTAAAGCATATGTTAAGGAATGTAATATGTGTCAACAGGCCAAGTATGAGACTGTAGCTATCCTAGAGTTATTATCCCCCTTGTCGGTCCAAACTTCAGGTTTTACTGATATTTTTACGGATTTCGTTGGTGGTTTACCCGTTCACATGGGTTTGATTCTATTCTTGTAATTCTGGATAGATTCACCAAGTATGGCCATTTCATTTCTCTAAAAAATCCCTTCTTTGCTGTTAAGGTTGCTCAATTGATGATGGATAATGTGTTCAAAATCCACGGTTGTCCTCAAACTATTGTTTCAGACAGGGTGTGTTCTACTCAGCAGTTTTTGGAAGGAATTATTACATTTACAAATTGTTAAGCAAGCTATTTCAATGCTTACCACCCTTAAACGGATGGTCAAACTAAAGGTTCTTGATAGGTGTTTAGAGACTTGTTTGAGATGCATGGTGATGCATGATCAACACTTATGGGTCAATTGGCTATCTTTGGCTTTGTGGTGGTATAATACCACTTGGCATTCGACTATCAAGATGTCTCCTTATAAGGCTCTCTTCGGCGTTGATCTCCCTTCATGCCCCATGGTTTCTTTTACTTTCAAAGGTGGCTGCAGTAGAGGAATTGTTGCAGCAACGCTATTCTATGCTTAACATTAAAGCAATCTCTTGAACGCGCTGGCAAGAGGATGAAACAGTTTGTTGATGTTCATCGTACTGAACAGTCATTTGAGGTGAATGACCAGGTCTATCTCAAGTTACGTCCTTATGTGCAATCATCAATTCGCATGCATAAATATTCTAAACTGCCATCTAAGTACTATGGTCCTTTTGTGATTTGAGCTCAGGTAGGACCCGTTGCATATCAGCTAGATCTTCCAAAAGATTCACAAATCCATCACACTATTCATGCTTTTTTACTCAAGAAAGCTTTAGGTCCTCCTGCATAAATCACTCCTCTACCTTCCGGTTCTTCCATTATTATCCACCCTCATGGTATTTTGGATCGCAAAGTTAGCCTAGGTTGGTAACAAACCACTCGTGAAATTCTTAATTCATTGGAAAGATCTTTCCATACATGATGCCACATTGGAGGTAGCTCACGATTTTATTCAATGATTTCCTAATTTCCCTCTTGATTCTTGAGGACAAGAATGTTATATGGGAGGAGTATTATCATGTTACTATAAATAGAAGGACTAGTTATATCACTTTTTAAGGGTAAGGTGTATTTCACATTAGTCAAATTGTTGTTAACAGAAAAGTTGTTGGTCGTTAGAAGTTGTTAAATACTGTAGAAGCTTGTATTAAGAAGTTAGCAATGAAATGAATTGAGTTTCTAACTATCTTCTTCTTCTTCCGTTTTATCGTAACATAAGCAACAATATCTTTAACCATATGTTGGAGAACATGCTATATACTTTAAGATGTGCTTTAGACCATAGCTGGAGCACCAATACTGTAAAACTATAACGCATAGGTTAGACGTATAGATCCCGGAAAACAAATACCTCTTACTACACATAATTATTATTGATTGACACCAAACATAGTACCAGGGTATCGTCTTCTTATTCGTGCGCTTGTTATTATTTAATTAAGATCTGTAAAGCTCATGGCCCATATAGACCACACTGATTCTACAAATAAAATTTTTAGTAGACGTATGTGCAATATCATAAGGATTGATAAATTAATAGAAAAATAAAAACTATCAAAGACGTCGCCTCGCAAAGGTTTCTACTAGTGATATTTAACAAATGATTTATCAAAATGTCAAATTCACATAAAGAAATTTCTCTTGCTTATTGTTATCAATCATATGTATAATTAATGCAATTTAGTGAAAGAATGGTGATTCAATATGAAGAATCAACTAATCTACACACTTTGTTTCAAAATTTACTTGATCAAAGGGGCAACTTTTGTTGTACCATCTCCTGTAGATTTTCCCATAATTTTGGGTCGTTATAATCTTTGATAACGAGCGATGCACCAGCATCTAATAGCATTTGTTCAGGGTTTCTAGTAGCCATACCAACAGCCGGCATCCCAGCTCCATTGGCTGCTTTAATGCCAGAAACAGAATCCTATGCAAGAAACACAACCCACAAAAAGATTACATGAAGGACACAAAAAAGATTACATAAACTTATGAAATACACAACATATATCACATGAAAACTAAAGAAAATTTGGAGGATACAGGTTGTTTATTTTGCATTTCTGCACACAAAAGATGAATCTATTCCATTAACTTCTTCCTGAATTTATACCATCCGTTTTTTTATCAGAGGTTGAATTGATCATCATGAGTTTTGAGGTCAAATTTCTTACATAAGCATGCTAAATGTAAGCTGAAAGTCTTTAGTAAACTATAACAATGTTGAAGCTTAAAATCAGTGTTGACCTTACAAGTCACCAGTTGCATTATTTGGCAACACAAGTATGTGACATGAAATGGGTTAAATGGGTCAAATAGAAAACTACCTAAAGGGGAACAGGTCAAATGGGTCTAAATAGTATATGTAAAATATTGACATTTGTTAATATGTAGAGAAAAACGTGCTTGAGGGTTAACACAATATTGCACAGACCATTTTGACTCGCGGTAAAACTGACACATTTCAACCCAAAACAATATTGACATATTAGTCAAATGGCATGATCTCCATCTTGTCACATCTAGTCCTTTAGAAGTTATTCATTTAGTGCCCATATATGTAAATCTGTTCTAATCCTTTTGCTGATGAACTCGTCATGGATTGTGTGCCAATTTTTTGCTATCTACGATTTCTTTTTGAAAATTTGCACATTCTAACACACAAACATGCGTATTGAAACACTTGGCTATTTAGAGAGATGATTGCTTTAAGTTCATACCTCAAACACAAATGTGTGATTTGGGGAAACTTTAAGTGCATTTAGAGCCTTGAGGTAAGGATCAGGAAAAGGTTTTGGTCTTGCACATTCTTCAGCTAGAACAATGACTTCAAAGAAATTTTGTAGTTTAAGCATTGAAATCAGCAACTCCGCATTTGATCTTGGAGCATTTGTAACAGCAGCCCGTTTCAGGCCAAGGTCTTCCACCCATTTGCATAATTTGTTCAAACCACTTATAGGTTCCAATTGTTCAGCTGCCAATCTGTTTATTCTCACTGTTATAAATTGACTTTTAAGGACAAACTGATTTGTTTGCCCTGGTTAAAAGTTAAAACATTTTGCTGATATTTGATGTTACATTGTTACTAGAAACATGCAGTTTCTAAATTCAGAAGGTGACATTTTTTTCCTCAGAATCATATGTCAAATATCATATCTTCTTACAAATTCGACGTTTAAAGTCAGACTTACTAGCTTTTACTTTAACAAAACATGAACCTTTAGAATTAGCAAGACAAATTCCATGGTTACAACAATCAGTAAACATTTTGACAATAGTCCAAAAAATATGTTGATTTAACATTTTAACTAGATGCATATTGATTTTAAATCAAGAAATACCATGTTTACTTTTGAGGTCGAATGTACTTGCTTCTGAATTCAAATATATTTAAGAGAAATCCCATGGATTCTAAATTTAGAAAGTAACGATTGGCCCCAATTCCTTATAGTCAAAGTATGAGATAAACTATTCTTGACATCATGATACAAAATTACCTTCTAAACAAAGCTTCCTTGTCAACCATGAATTTCATGGCCTTTTCAAACTCCCAGCCAGGAAGAAGAACACCGCAAAGCTCTTCATTATGCTTCCCACTAATGTTATTAATGAAGAACTCCTCATCAATAGGTGACCCATTATTAAATCCTACCTATAAAACATAACTTCAAATGCTTTGTGAGTTCTTTTTAGATATTTGTATCTTTCAATATAATACCAAATGATAAAACAAAAAGCAAAAAGTTAAAGACTACCTCTTGGAGCATATCACGGAAGGCGTAGAAATGGAGAGGATCCGAGTCACAAAGAGTTCCATCAATGTCAAAAAGGATTGCTTCAAGAGGAGCAATGAAAGACAAAGAAGCATTGCTGCAAGAATCGATCACACTTTAGTAAGGAACATAATTTTGACTTAAAGGTCAATGAACCGGTTACAAAATTTCAATCGTATTTTTTTTTTACTTTTTGAGAAATAACTGACCGCCGCATATATGTCTATAACAAAGAATGTAGTCATACACTCATTCGCACGTAGGGTGCCAAACTTGCAAGAAAGTATAAATATATGGTGTTGCGCCCAGGATTGATTAATAAAACAAGATTATTATTAGAATGAATAACTTGATTTTGGGTTCTGCATAATAGTGCAGAGAACCCATGATGAAACATAGTGAAAGAAAACAATAGTTTGCACACAACACACACTATGTTCATACATAAAACGCGGTACATATGTGGTATTTATACACAAGGATTCGGCGGTTAACTACAACCAACACATGTAGTTAAATAACTAACTAACCATAACCGTAACTATCCTAACAGATTTGACTTTGTTCTTTGACTTTCTAATTACATAAATTTCTTGATTACACCAAGTCCAACATATGGCTGGCTGAAATGCAATAACTTTTGACCACTAACTATAGTAGGGTGAATCTGTTGGCCTTTACATGAATCACGTTAGAAATATATCACTAAAACGCAGACAACATACGAGTAATTCATTCATAACCATATATAGTAAATCTTACAATTACAATATTTAGAAGGGAAAGAACCTAAATCTTGACTCATACGATTAACTATCTCAATTTCTAACTTCAAAACTGAAATTATACTTAATAAAGCATCTAAACTAGCTAAAACAACAAAACTGAAATCAAGAATTCAGGTGTCTATAAGTCAATTGGTTTCATCTAATCAATTTCATCTCTCATTAATTAGTATACAAAAAGATGAAGCCTTTAAAAAAGCACCCAAAAGGATCAAAATCATCTCAACAAACAACACATCTGCAATTAAATCTCGCTAACTATACACATGATCAACTCACAACATTCAGCAAACTCTCAACAGATTCACTAAATCAACACCAAACACTAGTAAATTCACCAATGGGTGCATATTGATTACATTTTGGGATCAATTTGTGAAGAAACTCACCTGTTAATCGGGTAAGAACTCGATGAAGCGGAAAACCCAGATGAAATCGTTGTGAAAACGATGGGATATTGGGTTTTGAGCGTGAAATCGGATTATTGTGGAAGAGATGAAGAGAAGTAGCGAGTGCTGACATTTTGTTGGTGGGTGTGTGTAATGTTCTTCCCCCAACGTTTTGGAGCTCTGGTTTTTATGTGATTTGTGTGTAGAATACGAAGGAGACATAGCTGCTAATGGGAGTGATTACAGCCAATCATGTTGTTTTGGATTATACCTTGGATCTTCTGATTCTTTTGATCCTTTTTACTCCCTTAATTAGGGTTCATATCAAATCAAGGTTGCAACTTTCACCTGTAGGAAGCATATGGTGTTTTCAACTTAAGGTTTGTTTTAGGGTTGTATTAGAGTAGGTTTCAGAATTGTGTTTTCAACATATCAGCTGTTTACAATCAAGCCATAGATCAAAGGAATGCGTCGAGAGGTTTGGACAAACCTATATTAGAGAATGTTGGAATATTCTCAAGGGTGGTATGATTTTACTAAGTGACACGAGCTACTAATGTAACGTGTATGAAATACCAGAGGTTAACGTTTTTTCATCTGTTTATACGATTTATGTAAATGATGAGAGGAGTGTACGTATAGTAATACTCTTTCTACATAACTAAATGAATGCTTTCTTATTGTAATAGTTTTGACCCCGATAAATTTTATCTCAAAAGTTATACAAAATTTCATACAAATATTTGTATCGAAGTAACATGAACTGATAACATTTTTCAGTCAGAGAGTGATGTTTAATTCTTGGGTAATCACATGTGTTTTGGTGTGATTTGAGGTATATTGTTAATTTGATTCTAACTTGTAAATTTTACAAATTAAGTCCCTAATGATAGGGGCGTTAATCGGTTTCTTCAGTTTATTCAACTCGATTTATTCACTTTTGAAAAAATTTTAGTCATAACCAAAACCGAATTGAACCAAATTAGGAATATGCCTAACGAAAACCGAATTCAATACGGTTCGATTTCAATTAAAAACCACGTTTAACCCTTAAAAACCGATTTGACATTTAGTTTCTCCGTATCAAATGTCGTTGGGTTTAAATTACTTGGATCAGAATCACCCACCATATACATATCAAATAATTAAACTCTTGAAATGTTAAGAATCTTGTTTTATAAAAATAGGACTAGCGGGCCTTGACTTTTAAAGAATTAAAATTTGAGACTGAGTTTTGATTATTGGAATTGGACTGCCATATAAATATTTAGTTATTGGGCTCAAATGAAAACTAATTTAAAGATTTTAGGGCTTGGATTGTTAGGCTAAACATACATTTACAAAAATTTATATAACACAATCAATCCGGTCAAACAAAATATATCGAATTCAAACATAATATATGGAGTTCAAATATTACAAATAAGTGAATTTCATAATTTGGTTCAGTTTTTTCGATGATAGATGAAAATTGATTTTCGGTTTTTTTACTTACCCCTACCCCATGACACTATTTGCTTTTCATTTTGATCATTTCGTACTTTTACAAATAGAAAAAAAAACAAACCCTTTTACCGATTTAATGGTGTTTAAAGTGGGATGTTTGTATTATGGATGTTTGAAATATTCGAACGGATAATTTCACTGTCTGAACCCGAATTCGAAATTTCGAATACGGATCCGGGTAGTGATATGTATATCCGAAAAATAAAAAATATATAGATATGTTATTTTTAAAGTATAAAAACAATTAGAAAAATAGCTAAAAATTTTACATAAATATATAAATATATTAGTTCATGTATTGATTTGTATTTTCTAATTTTTAAATTATAAAGAATATTAAAAACTATAAAGATATAATTTTTTTAAAATCAATATCAAATTTGAAAATTCTAATATAATTTGGATATTTGAATTTTTAGATAACTCAAAGTTCTGAATTTCAAAATTTTTATTTTGAATGTTTTTACACATCATATTCGTTATCCCATCATGGCAGTTTTTCCCACCATTTTATTTTTAAGGTTGTAATCCAACAAGTCAACAACATAAAACCCAACAAAACAAATAGACTTAATTAGGTTTGTTTTAAAGGTTTGATAATAATAATAATTTTTAAAAAAAATATAAAAAAATATTAATTTATTTTTAAAGATTTTATAAATTGTTTTACTTTCAATTTAAAAGTTTAATTAGGATGGGTGTTGTGAGATAGAACCCCATGTGAGGTTATCATTTAATATTATAACATGTGATGTTGACTGACCACTAGATAGAGTTGTTGATTAAATAGTCTGACCATGTTGTGGATCGAGTGATAAGGCTTCTAATGAATTTTCAAATTTATTTAATTCTTTTAAATGTAAAACAATTATATAAAACTAAACATTATTAATCAAATAAAATTCATCAAAAACCTAAATAAGAAAATAAAAAAATACATAATAAAAAAGTAATAAATAAAAAAATCTACAGAGAGGTTTTTTCTTTAAATTTCGAGATTTAGAAGATAGAGTATATATGAATCTTGTGATTTTTTATAAAAATAGGGTAGTATTTATAGGGGAGAAATGTAACTTTTTGATTTTTTTTAAATAAGTCAACGACTCATTTTTGGTTTCCCAATGTCCCAACGGCTACAATGCACCCATGATGCCCCTCACGCCAGCCCCATTGATCCCTAGTGTTACGGTGTTCACGACCAGGATGGACAGCCACGTGGGTCGCACCTCCCTTCACGCCCCAACAACACTCGGTCTTGGTTGTTTTAACTTGAATTTAAAATAACAAAATTTTTTAACTAAAATTGAAACAAATTATATAACTTTTAAACTTAAACTGATTTATTTAAACTTCTAAAAAAAATAGTTAATTTTATCAAATTTTAAGTTGCAAAATTGATACTAACTCAAACAAATATGAAGCTCGTGACTTAGAAGGGTATAAAATTCACAACAGCCTACGTCCCTTATTAAAGTCCACTAGGATTTAATTCTTCCAAGTCTAAATTGAATGTAAAGTTTTGATGATTTGGTTATTAGGATTGCTTCTCACAATAAAAATGAAAGTTATGAATATTATTATTAAGTTACAAGTATAAATTATTATCAACAATTACATTATAGTTTATGCTATTAAAACTAAATTTACCTATCAATGATATATAGTTTTTTATGCTTTAGTATAAAAAAGTACTGGTTTGAAAATTAAGTGAATTGTATACTACCCGATAGAAAAGTAAGAAAAATCTAAGGCCTCTAGAAGAAATTGGAATTCGATACCCCATGTCCCCATGTACGATGTATTTATTGTTTTGTAGATTTGTTAGTGGTATTTTAATATAACTAATGTTACTTTTTAAAAGTTTTGGCATCTTGTCTTAGGGTTATCTTAAAGGCCTCTTTCGTGCCGTCACAAAATTACTAGGAAAGCAATCTTAACGCCCGATCGATGTTATGCATGAAGTGCAAATGTTTTCATTGCAAAGGCTTTTCTTTATCAATTATACTCTTTCTAATAAGGTGCATAAGTAAACTAATTTTAAACATTTATTACAGTTAAGCTGATGCAACACTCAAAATATCGAGTTTGTTATGGTATCGTTACAAATAAAAGTTAATTATTAATACCAAAGTGTATTTTAGTGTTGAATGCAAATGTTTAGACAGAAATTGAAAAGGATGTATAAGTTCATGTTTTAGTTATTCACAATTCTGTTTAAGTCAAAATTATTGTAGCATAGAATTTTGTTTGATAAAATAACTTAATAACAAATTATTTATTTGGTGATGATATGTATAAAAATAGCTTCGTATAAGGCAAAGAAGTTATAATTTTTTGGTATCAAAATCTTGTAATCGTTTTTAATTGAGAATTGTAATTGTGGGGTGATATTAAGGAAAATACTAATTGATTGTGTGTTCATGATTGTATTTGTTGTAGCCTTTGTATTCTGTCTAATATTGCAAGTATTTTTCATCAAGAATCAAGTTATTATATGGCCTCAAGATCTTCCCTCTCAAACGAGAATTGATCCTAGTGCACCTTCTTTTCAATCAAACACCTCCAATCACCTTCAATGGCACCAATCATAGTTGTTTAACTCACTCCCTCCACCCACCCACTTTAACATTAACCTTACTTTTTTTTAAACAGCTAGTCAGTGATTAGTTGTTAGTATCACAAAGTTAGTAATATTCGCTAATGCCAAAGTTTGAACGTTAGATCTTCAAGATAGGCAAAGCCTCTCATCATCTCCCCCTTGATCATTAGGCCAAGAGATCATTGACGAAATCACCCTTACTTATCTGGCCTAACTAGACACGAATCTGGACATTTAATATAGACCTAAACACGAGCTGGACCTGAAAGTCATTCGGATGTATGAACCTGAGTACGACACTAATATTCATAGGTTGACACAAACATAATAAATGCAATCGTATTTTTTTATTGTTTACACATATCAATACTTAAAAATTGCCATGTTATATATCAAATTACAAATGAATATAAAACAACTATATTTTCATTATAATTTTCCGTGTCAATTTCTCTTTTGAGTTTTAGATTTTAACACCCAACCAATTTAATTTATAACATAAAATACATAGAAAAGAATAGGCCGACCTATGAACTGGTCGAGTTGACACCGACAGGAGTACACGACCCATACAGCTAGTTGGGTTCACGTGTTCAACCCAAAATTGACCGAGCTCTATAATAGATTCAAGCTTGTTATTTCATGTTAGGTATGTGTTACGTGTAGGTATCGTGTCAGAAATTCACACCTCAAGTGTTAATATCAAGGAGTTTGATTTAAAAAATTTTATTTCATTATTATTGTCGATAAGTGCCTTAAATATTTAATTAATTATAATTAAAGTTCACTTTCAATGGAGTTAACTTGAAATTGTTTGGGTATAATTAAAGACGGCAATTTAATACATATATATGAAGATGAGACTTCGAATGTAATCTGGTGTTGACTTTACGTCATAGAAACTACATCTTACCGATATGTCAATTGTCATTAACACTTTTACTTTGTTTCTAGAACACTAAAACAATTTGTTATTAGAGTTGTTAGAATAACATTTTATCACATGTTAAATATACTTAATATGATTATTCAAAAGTCAATAGCCTTTGATTGATCAACTAAGTTAGTTTGAGCAATTAGTTTGTTATTTTGCACTCTCTAAATAAGATTGTGTAACTAAACTTCAGCTTTTTACACATTATATAAAACTATTAACCGTTCAATAATAATTAAAACTTATCATGAACTCTCTAAATAACACTTTTGCTTATCTAAAATATATGTATTTTATATGTTATTTACCGTTTGTTTAGAGGGTACATGCTTACTATTTACAATATAAAGGTTTTTTTTATATAGAAACTAACGTAAAGCGAATTGATGATAGTGAAAAATAATTACGAATAAAATGAGTGAAAAGTTATCTAAAATAAATGTATTTATACATTATTTACCGTTTGTTTAGAGGGTACGTTATAAAAAAATCAAATGAAAATGAATTGTAAGTTGTTACAGAGGATGTTTTTTCTGTCACGCTAGACGGGACGACTTGTGTGACGTTTTAACAAAAACCTTTTGAAATAGCTAGATAGCCTCATTATTTGTATCATATTATTTTATGAAGCGTTAAAATAAATGAAAATTAAAAAAAAATACTCTACTTAATTCATCTTTCTTGAAAAAGACTCCATCTGTGCACCACATGTACTCAAAGTGATCTCTCTTTGACTCTTAAATCCCACTCCACCTTTTCCAACACCCTCTTAAATATGGACTAGTAAAAAGTTACTCCTTTTCTTACATGATATATGCATGTTATTAAATTTTGTATAAGGTTGTATTATTATACTATTCATATTTTTTTTGATATTTTGATATTTCAAAATAACTATAGATCTTTGATGATTTTTGAGCATGTTATAATAAAATCAGGTAGAAACTAATCTTTTGGGCAAGAGAATAATAAACGGGACAGTTGTATAATATAACATATAATGTTTGTGATAATAACATTTGTTGAATATAATGCCAAACATTTTAAAGTGTTTAATTTATAGACTTCTTCAATCGAAATAGAAAGGGTTTGAACCAACTCGAGTTGTCCTCAAAATTTCAGCTTTAGTTTTTTTTCATAAAAAAATCGATCTCTTTATCTATATTTTTAAAATTCAATTTTCTATAAAAAAATGAATTTTGAAAGAAATTTATAAATGATCGTCTCACGTTGAGTAATACGAAAATATTTGAGCCTTAAAAATTCTAGAAAATATTTAATATAAAAAAACTTCACATAATATGAAAATATTTGAGCCTTAGAAATCCTAGAAAAGTTAAAGTGATTTTAAAGAAAAAAACAACTGAAATTAGTGTGACACTTTAGAGCCTTGATTATTATCGTATGCCTTTTGCAATTAGAAAATACATATTTTATAATAATTAATTAAAATTAAAATATCTATATCACATGATATTTTTTATGCTAACCACTTAGGCTCCACCTAATATTTGGATGTCTGCGGTTAGTATAATGAAATTTAACAATTTAGTTATGCATTAAATGCTAACTATATAATTTTATCTCCAAATTATAAAACAAATTTATTTGATTAATTTATAAAAATGTTTCTTTTATTGTTAAACATAATACTTTTAAAAACAAAGTCTTATAAAATATGAAGTTTTAATACATTTTCTTAAATTGCCATTGTTTAAAAAAAGTATTTTCAAAAAACTGAAGTGTTTCAAAAGACAATTTTTTTTAAAAACAAAAATATATTAAAGATGAAAGTTTGAAAAAATATTATTATTATTTTATTAGCTAAAGTAATAATTATATGTAAGTTCAATTATATTTTAGCTCAAAAAATTATTTTTAATTCCTAAATATTAATAAATAATTATTAAATTAATATATTATTCACTTGTGTAGTTACAGGTTTCTAAATTAGTATCAATATATGACTTATCTATACTGCATAATAAAAAGATAAATCAGGATGTCATGTGTAACCTTTTTAGACTTTCTCATTTTTTTTTGTTAAAAGGATATTATAGTAATTTAGTTATTCATATTATTTTCTCTTTCTTGTTAATTAAACCTTATCTTTTATAAATCTCTCTCTCTCTCTAACATATTTAGATTTTTTTTTAAAAATTAAGATTATACAAAAAAATTATTTTAAGGAAATTAAAACCATATCTTTTTATAATAAAACAAAAATAATTAAAAACAAACTTTTATAACATAGTAATTTTTAAATCATTAAACTTTTTAAACAAATTATTTTACACCGACTTTCTAATAAAAATTATAACAAACTGAAATTTCGTAAAACAATTTTTTTTTCTAAAACAATAGAAATAGTTAACACGAGCCTTTAATAAGTTTATTTTATAAATATTAACATTTTTTCATAACTATTCTTTAAAACGAATGTTAATAGTAGACCTTTTTAGATACAAAAGTTTGAAAAATAAATAATATTATTTTATTACGTATCTACATTTCTAATCATATCTTATACGAGAATATTGTTTTACCAATGATTATTGAATTTTATTTTGTTTAACTCGTATAATACAATAAGTTTCCATTCTAGTGCAAGAATATATACCTCTATATAATATAATTCTAAAAATTGAATATGCGTGAACTTTCCTTTTAAATAGATTACTATTATACTATTTATAATAATAATATTCCTTATCATTTTAAGCTTTAAGCATTTCTTTTTCTTTTACACGAATCATTGAATCAACCAATCGAACGAAGAGACGAAGGCTCGAGGAACCCTATATAACCCCCGCAATATCAGTACAAACCGACACCTTCATACGCAATTCTCTCAGATCTTCATCTCCCACACTTTTCCTTCAATTCTCCACGCTTTTTCTCCATTTCGGTGAGCTTTCAATCTTATTATTATCATCACCTACTAATCTAGACAACATTAGATTCTCATATTTCGCCTAATCATCTGATTATCATCCTTTTCATTCGCTAGATCTCGTTCAATTGCGTTGTTCACCACCGTTTCACCTGATTCACCACAATTCCCCTAGTTTTTGGTTGATAGATTGTGGTTTGTGTTGATCTGGACGTGTGTGATGCTGTGTGTTGTGTTGTTTCGTTCTGATTTGTGTTGACGGTTTTATACTTTTATGCGGTGATTCGATTGATTGTGGCGATCGTTTTGGATAGTTTGGTGGATTGTGTGCGTGAATTTTACGTGTGGTTGTGTGAATTGTTGATGAGGAATATGTGTGAGATCTGGTTGTAGTTGTGTTAGGAATGAGAGTTTAGTAGTCAGATCTGGACATGATGCATTGTTGGTGGAATGATCATGTTCTTTGTTTGGTTTCTACATGAGTAGATCTTGCTCTAGTTTTGGATCTGTTATTGTGTGTTTCATTTTAAAGCTGTAGGTGTGTTTGTTATAAGTTATGACCGTTTTTTGTTTAGTTGTAGAACTTGCCTCTGTTTTTTTTGAATTTTGAGTTGGATTTTTTGGTTTACATGTTGAATACGAAAATTTTCTGTTTCTAAAGTTTAGATCTACTTGAACTTTTGATCTATTCTAACTGTCTGTTGGTGATGCAAGTATAAAGTAATTCTAGTACTTTACTTTGAGGTCTGTTCTGGTGATGATTATGTATTTATAGTTGGACTTGGTCAGTTGGGTGATTCTGTTAAGCTTTTTGGCTATATATTCGGATCTAGCTTTTGTATATTCTTAATGTTATGTGTAGTATGTCTGACGGTAAGAACATTTCATGCCATAATGTAATTAAGAATGATTATAAGGAGCAGAAGAGATAAAATAGCAGCAAGTTCCTTAGGGTTGCCTAAAATTGTACTTATAGATACTATCTACATATTGAATCCTTTTTGCTCATGTATTGATTCTTACCGGCTTATTACGCATTTTAGGACCATTTGTCTTTTTTTGTTGTCATTTTGTAGTTGTTTTGGGGCTAAAGTATATTGTATGGTTATTTAAAATCCATGTGCACTCTTTTCCCCTGTTGTAAAGGGGATGCATACTAGGTAGATAAAAATATATAAGCAACAAGTTGACAAATTAAATACTTGTTAATTGTTTTGGCAAAGATTTTGACTACTAGGTTTTTGGTTGGATGCAGAATTCATTTATACAAACTCTAAGTCATGGGGACTGTTGAAGCTGCAACCAAGGTACTCATTATACGATTTAAGTTATAACAGTACCCTTTTTGTTAAGCATCATTTATTTGTTTGTATGATTATAAAGTTTTACACAATCTTGCACCCTGACAGAATTCCACATATGACACAGACTACTTCTGTCATAAATGTAGCATCATAATAATCAAGATTTTTAAGTAAAGGTGGCAAATTTTTTATCATTTACATGTGAATGGGTCAATTCAAGCTATGTCTTTTTTGTTTATCTCAAACTGATCAACGAGTAACAGAAAAAAGTCACTAAAATAGTAACCTGATCATACTAGTCAAAGGCGTGTAAACGGTATTTTTAACGCATTGAACTTCCTAAGCCTTTTTTTTAAATATCTTTTAAAAAAAGTGGATTATGATTGAAATCTTATTTTGCAACTATATTTGACACACCAAAATATTCACAAAGTTAAAAACTTTATTCAAAAGCATCTCGGCTCAAGTCCACCCATATCTAATTTGACCCCTTACCTACCTGCATGACCCTCTCATTTGTTTTCAAGCTTCAAGGTCGGAAACATAGCATCATACTCGTGCTCATTCTATGAATACAAGAATTATTAATACTTTAACCAAAATTTTATGCCTTTTTTATTACAGCAAGCAATTGGAAGTACTCTTGGTCAAAAGAAACCCAAGGTCGTATTTGTCCTAGGTGAGAACTTTGGTTTTATCGTCTCATATGCTTTTTGTATAATTAGTGTTTTGTTTATAATGTCTCTTTCGTTATGGATTGACTATTTTTTCTGACAAATCACATTTGTCTAGATTACAAACTATAATGTTGCTGACACATATTTAAAATTGAGCAGGGGGCCCAGGCAGTGGAAAAGGTACACAATGTGCAAACATTGTAGAGCATTTTGGGTATACCCATCTTAGTGCTGGAGATCTTCTTCGGGCCGAAATAAAATCTGGCTCCGAAAACGGGTAAAGTTGCTTTGATCTCATGATCATCTTTGTTTTAGTGATGAAAAGTTATTGTAAGATTAAAAAGATCATATTTTAGCTCTCAAATTTTATTTCTTAATAATATTTTGCAGGACCATGATTCAGAACATGATCAAGGAGGGAAAAATTGTTCCCTCAGAAGTAACAATCAAGCTTCTTGAAAAAGCAATTTTGGAAAATGAAAATGACAAATTTCTAATTGATGGATTCCCACGTAATGAGGAAAACCGTGCAGCCTTTGAGGCAGTTGTGAGTTATCTTATATATTTTTAAAGTTAATTTTATTAACCTGTATCAAGATGTTCGAATATAATGTCTCAAGAAATATATAAATTTTATAATTTGCAGACTGGAATTGTACCTGAGTTTGTTCTTTTTTTTGATTGCCCTGAGGAAGAGATGGAGAAACGTCTCTTGAGTCGCAATCAGGTTGGAATATAGCCTTCTATTCATAGATTTATATTATTATTTAGGTTGATACATAACTAATTTTAAATAGAGCTCTGCAATAACTGTAAAATTTACTATCACTTTAAATGTGATACATAGGAGAGTTTTCAACCGTCTCTGTAGTTTGCCACTTAAATTTGATTCTTTCTTTAGTACTAATATTTTTACATATATATATAGTTATTGGTTTTTATTTTCCCTTTGTAAAATCTTTCATTTTTATATGAAGGGTAGAGAAGATGATAACATTGACACAATCAGGAAGCGTTTTAAAGTTTTTCTGGAATCTAGTCTTCCGGTCATTGAATATTACAACTCTAAGGGCAAGGTCCGAAAGGTAAATAAATATACAATCCCTTCTTATTAATTTATTATCACTCTCTTGAATTCAAAATTTTGTAAGTGTCAAATATGTTGAAGTCATGATCAATCTGCAAAATTTGCTCTCAGATTGATGCTGCCAAACCTGTTGGAGAAGTTTTTGAAGCAGTAAAGGCTCTGTTCACCCCAGTGGATGACAAGGTAAAATATTAATAATTTCAAATACATAAAATGCCCTTATACGCGTTTAATACATAACCAGTTTTAAGTAGATACTTGTAAAACCACATTAGTATGCAGTGGGAGAGAAAAAGAGGTCGTTATAGAGTCTTACATATAACATACAA
The DNA here is from genome assembly GCA_025506515.1 of Flaveria trinervia. Lineage (NCBI taxonomy): Eukaryota > Viridiplantae > Streptophyta > Magnoliopsida > Asterales > Asteraceae > Flaveria > Flaveria trinervia. Next base: position 6,817,011 of record CM046451.1, on the reverse strand, counting down.
AGCAATATGTATAGACGTTTAGTTGTTTCATTGTGACCTACTAAAGTTGGTTTTGTATTGATCAACGGCTATGTATATACATGCGTATAAAATATGTTATATTTGATTTAACATGATTGTTATATTCTTGCAGGCCTCCACCTAGGTGTTGCTATCTTATTATAACATCTTTGATCTCGCCTTCAACTGAGGTACGTGTGGGTATTGACTATATTGATATGCTTATAGTATTATTCACAAACGCGTATCTAATTTTGAATGACCGAGTTAATGACGATTCATTTGTTTTGAATGTTCATTGCAGTTTGGTTTATGCTTGGTGTCGGGTGGGGGGGGATTCAGGATGTGAAGTTTGGTTGATTATATGTGTTTTTACGTTTTTAAAAGTCATTGATCATCTACTATGATGTGGAATAGGTTAGAGAGGTATTATTGTGTCATTATTTCTTCCACCATTTAAACAGTATACCACCATTTAAACAGTATACCACGATGTTTGAGTGTCACATACTCACATATGTTATTCTATATTGAAATCCGTAAGTTATAAGATGTATTTTTATTATTGTTATGGCTGATGGTATATTGGTATGTGCCCTGTGCAAGTATGGACTTGGAGTGATGATTTATAAAACAAAAGGTTAACATAGGTAAAGAACTTATTAGAAGACGGCTATATATCAATTGCTGCATTTTGTTTATAAATGGGTTAATTCGTGTTGAAATATTACGTATGAGTTTAATTGGGTTTACTTACGTTATGTAGCATGTTAATACAGTTAACTATCTTACGTTCCATTCAGGATGAAGCCTACAATGTGTTTGATTGAATACAATTTAAAAGAAACGTAACACTTTAACTTTTTATTACAGTGTTAAGGACATTACAACCGTAGTAAACAGTTTTAGAATAAAACTTTCAATCAAGTCTTCTTTGATATATCTTAGGATAGCTCACTTTTGCCCTCAGTGGTTACCTGAGATTTATTATTTAAAAAAAACATATGTTAGAAAAAAACATATGTTAGTTGGAAATGTTGGTTACTTAACATAACGTTCATAAAAATTTTCATCCTGGTTATACATAAAATCATTTTCATATACAAATATTTTAACATTATATATATCTTAATTTTACGTTCTTTAATTGTCATAACACACCACCTTTAGTCACATGCATACATTGTTAAGGCATACACGGAGGCTCGCAATGAATATACCAGTACTATTATAATTGGTAGATGAAGTTAATCTAGTATGTCCCCTAGTTATCCTTTTGTCTAATAGCTATATAATACTAATTATCAATTTTTGTATATTATTAGGGTTGTATTATGTGTTTTAGTGAGTTGTACCCATTTTTTTTCTTTTTTTTTCTTTTTTTTTCTTTTTTATATTTAATTCTTTTATTTTAACCCAAAACTTCTACATATTATACAATTTACCTCCAATATTTGTTTGCTTTTAACTTTGATTCCCTATGCTTTTCATATTTTACAGAATTTTCATCTTACGTTTCAATTTGAATTTTGCGAATTAACACACCGCAGCATACATGTGTGGTCTAATGTTTTTACGCTTATTTTTTCCTTGTTTAATGGCTCCGTCAGAACACATCGGTCCTACATCGACTTATTGTTTTATATGTTTTAAGTTTCGCATGCGTGGTACAACACTTTTACGTCTACATTTCAATTAGTTTTATATTTTTTTGTTTTTTATTTTTTTTAATACAATTTTTTTTGATGTTGGTCGCTAACAGTAGTGTGTCATTAATGCTACTTGTCATGATTTCACGTCCTCCTTCGCAACGCGAGGGGCCTAATACTAGTTTAACTAAACTTCACATTTTTTGCAGTTATCTCATAACTTTGTTTAACATCCCACATCACATTCTCTATCTTTATCTCTCACTCACAAACACTTATTTTATTATTGAATCTTTCTTTTATACACTCACAAAAAATATAAAGAGTGGTGAATAGTGAACCTTTATGTTTAAAAAATCATTAATCATAAAGCTCTAAAGTTTGAAGATAGAAAAAAAGATGGAGATGCTAATGGAGATGTAAAATACAAGAAATCTCCAAATAATAGAAATGGGGATAAAGATGGAGTTCTACCTTGAATGCTCTAAAGGCAATAACATGGTAAGCTTAGATATCGTGAGTGATTTTGACTAGTATGGTTATTTAAGCCAGCTTAATTTAAACAAAACCTAACCGTATGTCTTTCTGACAGGGTGTTTAGACATGGTTTTTGAAATTTGAATTGAATGAAAATGGCTGAATGTGGATTTCTATTTATAGGGATCAATGCCCGTTAGTTGTTAAAGAGCATAAGGTGTAACATGTTACGCTCCACAAGCCGCAATAGATATTGGTTATTAACACACGTCATGCACTAGTTTGCTTCTTGAATGACCACAATCTTATAGACCATAAGGACATGGGTATTGGATTGTAACAATATCCTTGTCATGATTCACATGTGTCGACTACAGATGTTGACCTTACCCACTAACTTATGGGTCGTAAAGTCTTGGTGTTACCGTCCGAAACATTATAAAATATGTTGATATTATATTAACTTAAAATAGTTATAAATGAAAGAAACACCAAAAACTATTGTTTGTTACTACCGCCAATATTACCTTGATTGTTGTCATCGTCTCCATCTCACCAGTGTCGGCACCTTAACCCATGGTCTCATTTAACACCACTGTCACTGCCAACAACATCCCACAATCACCACTATCACCCGGTCAATGCCACTTTTGTCTCCATCAATATCATTTTAGTCTGAACAAGTTATGACGAAGATCAAAGTAATACTTTTTAAAGCGAGCCATGTTTAACCGAATTTAGTTCATCCAAAACCTGTTTTAACTTGATGTCCTATCCAACCCATCTGTTTTATCAGTCTTATTGTCAGGACCGGCTCAATGTTTTTTAGGGCCCCAATCAAACTAAAAAAATAAGACCTTTTTGTAAAGCGCAATTTAAACAAATGTAATCTAATCAAATTTCTTTGAACAAAAGCAATATATCAAAAAAAATATGATATACTAACCGTAACTCCTTAATTGTTGATTCTGTTGAACAAAAAAGATGTAAAAAAGGGTTAGTTGATGTCGATCAGATTGATCGAAGAGGAATGAACTTAGGAATGGTCGTTTGCTTTGTGAATTGTGTGGTTGTGTTTTTAATAACATATTAAATCATTAAAATTTTAATCAGGACTTAACTATCAACTTTTATTTTCGTTTCAAAATTTCATTGACCCATAAAATATCAAAACCCGTTATAATTTTTTTTTAAATGAGTGCCCTTAATTTTGGGTGGCCCAAAGCATACGGCGTCACAAATTACATTATAAAGCCGGCCCTGGTTATTGTCACATAGAGATGCACAAAATAACCGGGTACGGACCCATTTAAACTCATAGGGTTGGAACCTGGTTTAGTTTTTGAGTCTTTTAGCAAACCCGACCCGACCCGAACACGACCCGGTCTAAACCCGGTATTGGACATAAAAAAAAGAAAAGAAAATTAGAAAAAAACAAACTAAACCCGGTATTGTACCCGGTTCCGGACCTGACCCGACCCGGGGTATGACGGGTAGGGTTTTCCCGCAAGTGAACCCGACCTGGGTTCACCAATACCCAGGTAAAAAAAAAACCTGATTGTGCCCAACCTGGTTTCGGGTCCAGCCCAAAACCCGAAATGTGCATCTCTGTTGTCATATACACCCTTCAGAACCCGAATACCATACCTTCACAGATGAAAATAAAAACCTCTAGCATCACCCTAGTAACAACAATTTCTATTGTTTTTGACTTTATTCTAACTATGATATCATCTTCTTTTATTAACTAATTTGTAAGTCGAAATTTAATCATGCTGTTTGGGTTTCACATTAGCCCAATCACTTTCTTTCTTAATTTAATCATCGGGTTTGGGCTCCACATTAACCATGTTTTTTTCTTAAACAAACCCGGACGGCAGGACATGACGTATACAATCATGAGTCTAGGCCACGTCGGGTTTGAACCTTTGCGAACGGTCATTAACAGGCTGTGATTAAACGTACCTCTTATGTGTTTCATGTACCCCGTCTAAGAGACGTGAATGATTTAATAGGAGAAGAGCCCACAAAGTTTATGAGGGAGAATATACGTTTAGCGCACAACCACCTTGAAAATAGTGTGCGGATTAATTTTAGTAGTTAACAATAACCTACCTTTTTTAACAGCAAATGTGCAACCCTGATTCGAAAGATAAATGCTATCTTAATCATGTCTTCCTATACGTTTCAAGCTGGGACTGCAACCCCAATCTCTTCAGGAGGAAACTCACAACTAAAAAAATCACATGGCTCAACCGTGTGCATTTTTTTGCTTAGATTGCGAATCGAACCCAAGACCTCATATTTACATGTTTTGAATATCTCACATTAAATAATCGATAATAACCTACTTAGGTATGAGTTATGAATTAGTCGTTATTATAATGGTTTGATTAATTAAAATGTTAATCCAATAAAAACGAAGGCAAATTAACATTTTTAGTGACCTAAAACGAATCTTAAAATTGGCATGTATAATTTTTTAGGACTGAGGTTATATTGAGTGTTTTTTTCCAAACAGTAGGGACATTCATGATCACAACATATCTTGTTTCTAACCAATTGTCATTATATCTAAGAAAAAACATTTTGTCACATTAGTAAAGTGATAACATTACTATTTTTTTATTACGGGTGTGTGACTATTATTTTGTTTAACACCAAAGATTATATACATATACAAACATAAAAAACGAAGTGATGCAACATATATTAAGTTATTTATACATAGATACAAAAGAGACATGTTATTATAATAATACAATTTTGTAATCATTTAGTGAAACTAATCCAACCTCGACTAACATACCTATAATCCTAAATTTTCTAGAAAGTTTGGTATTTAAAAGCAAACTGAATTTAAACCCTAGGAATTCAAGGAAGTAATATTCCTATTATTAAATTTGAACCCTCGACCTTAAAGAAAGTAAGCATTTATTACACGTCTGGATATAAACAATTTTTAATAAAGAATCTCAATCTTAATGCTTGAGCGTGTAGTTGTATCACTTGAGTTGTATACTTTGTATGAAAAACTGTCAAGAGAACTAGTATGAGCTACAAAGCTCAACAATTCATTTATCGGATAACACCAAACATTTAATAATTAACACAATGATAATATGGTTTTGAATTATAAACACTGTCATTACCTTGTGAAATTTGTAATTATGAGATACTTTCACAATAGAAAATTACCTAGTACTTGTAAAGCTTTTCTAGACTATTTAATTTTTAGCCTATATACATGGTTGTTCATAGTGTTATGCCCGACTTCCTAAAGTTGATAATATTTTTGTAATTTTGTCACGTAAGGAACGTTATTATACAACTTGCAAACACTGATAACAACTTTTTGGGTGTCTCACACGACATTTAATAAGAGTTGAGAAAGGTTATAGACGTGACATTTTAAACAAATAAAAAAACCTAGATGTAGTGGTTGATGGAAGGCTTAATCCATCGGCATAGTATGATTTATATTAGTTTTCTGATCAAGTTTGTGTGGCTCGGTGAGCTGGTTGAATAAACGGATGGCAATGGGCGAGAAAATACAAGGGTAAACTTGTAAAATTTATCGTCAGATATGAATACGAGTGAAAAAAGTTTATCGACGTTGAGTTACTTGTTCTATAAAAGTTAATGTGTGAAGGGCGAGCGATAGGGCTAAAATATAATTCATAACAGGTTAACTAGATCTACGAACTTGTTAAACCTCTTTGCTTGCTTTATCCATGGATATACCTACATGTATGTGTATTGTCTAGGAACCATGAAACGTATTATATGTATTATAGTTTATAATCGAATAACTAAAGAGATAAATCACATATAAATATAGATCGAGTCACAAAATTGCATGAGGATCAAGATTTTGAAGAAAATCTTCAATAATCATAAATTTTGAACTTTTTCAAGTTTTACACAATGAGGTCTTTTGCTTAGATTTTGTTAGTCACTTGGTAGGTCTTAAAGTAACTAGTAATATGTTGGTTTTTCAAATACGAATGCTTTGTTTCAACGTTTTGACAATAAAGTGTATTGTAATTCTATAAATATATATCTTTTTAAGTTTTAATATCCACGTGTTTTCCCTAACTTGTGGATATCTATAAGCAATGTTTTCTAGAATTGAACCAGACAACATATCGGACTTAATTACTTGTTAATTGGTCGGGCCAAATTAAAGAGTTGAACCGCATGACGTTATAAATGATAATATGTATTAAAGTTATTTTTATGTAGCGTAGTTAAAACAAAATATAAAATACTACACGTTTTCATATGAATTTGTAATATTAACAAAATATGAAAACTTAATATGGATAATGTAATACTAATTAACTAAAACGTTTTTAAAATCCGATGCAACCAATTCAAATGAAAAAGTCCAAACAGACATACCCGAACCAGTTTCAGTTTTATGACAGGTTTTTTGTTCAGTCGGTCTAATTCAATAGTGAAAACGCTATCTATAAGAGACAATGTACAAATGTAAAACAAAATCTATGGACATATATCTTCATGTAGATTGTAGGAAGAAAGCACCGATACATGTGGTAGGTGAACATATTCATCATTCATGCATTTATGCAAATGTGTAGTTGACGTCTCAAGATTAGCCAAGCTAGTTCAAGATTCATATTAGGTAAATTATGCTTTCAATTTTTATTAATAGTAATATTTTATTCCGGGGTCCTCTAAATTACTATTAACTAGTTTGAACTTGACTGGTATTATGATATTTAATCTTTTTTACTTACTACTTGGTGTTATGTCTGAGTTTTTTTTTGGAAAAACAATATGCGCAATTATATTCCACTAAATGACAATTACAAAAACAACGGTAAAGCAAAAGCTGACGCTTGACACCATCAAAACCAAAATTATTGAAGCATAATACTCGCATAAAAATTGCACAAAAACTTCCATTCAATATTCCTATATTTTGATCTACTTTTGACCCACATGAAGAACACCTCTTTGATTTCTTTCCCTAATCTTAAGACACCTTAACTTCTTCCGTTTTGACTTTTTGAGTCATATAGTCAATGTTTTACTTGCATTAGTTATGTTAGTTGAGGTATTGCGACTTACGTGTCGTAGCATTTCTAACATCAATTGTGGTTGGGGATGTAATATGCATTTTAAGAAATTTGTGATAATTTAAATAATAAATACTTATTTAACACTCGTTACCTTTTATAAATAATAATTTTTTAGTTTGGGTTGATGTCGACATCGATGTTGGGTAAAAATCTAATATTTCAATCTCAAGGCAAAGATATGATAATGAAATTACATTAGAAGGCTCCTATTATCTTTTCATTCTAACTGCTTATATATTTGTAGGATTGAATACAAGGTGAACATCATACATTGTGTATGCAAATTTCAGTACTTAGGTGACTCTAATGAAATTTTTTATTTTTTGTTATGTTTATATATGTTTTGTGTTCACACCACAATCTAAATTATGATCTGTGTATTATTTATGTGCTAATATACGGGTTCTAACTTATTGTACATGGTCTCGCGCATTAGTCTCTTAGGGTTTCTTGATGCTAATACATATCATTATATGAATATAAATACTTGATTATTAATTAATATAGAATAACTAACATAATTCTTTTGTTTGGCCCAACAAAAATCTTTCATTCTGAAAATGAACATTTGACCTTCAATATTAGGAGTGTAACGATGACTTCTCCCTAGGAACAAGTCTTTTGAAACACTTGGTTCCCCGAATAAGAAATAATTTTGACAAATCATTTTGACTATCGTTTCTTTTTCAGTATGATCCCAAATTACACTTTTTTAGTTTACTGACAAAACAAGAAAACTCTTGTATGAGGCATAAAATACAAAGAACATTGACAAACAATTAAAAAGAATGTTTTTGACTCGTTTTCATGTAAATTGTAAAACATATTTAAACTCGAGGTTTCATTTTTTTTATCGATATAATAATATGAGACATGAAGTGATAATTGTGAATTTTGACAAATACGCACGAGGAACCTTTATTTCAGCTCGTCTAGTAAAATAAGAAGTCTTCAATAACAATAGTATTGTTGTTTAATTCAAAGATATGAATCTTATTATAATCCACTAAACAGTACCTATAACTATAATAAATTCATAGGCTCCTGAACATTATCCAATAAAAATCAAAGTCGGTGGCCCAAATATGGCCCCCACACTTGTTTTGTTTTGTTTATATATAATATATATATATAATATATATATATATATATATATATATATATATATATATATATATATAGGGGAAGGATCAAATGAGAACTATTTTTTTTGTGAGAACTCTAATAATCAATCTTAACAACTCATTTTTTATCACATGCAATCACATGCCATTTCCCTCTTTTCTTTAAACGTTCGTAATTTTTTTCACGACATCATTTTTTTAAAAAAAATTCATCATAAAATTCAGTATTTTTTATCTTTCCAACGCTTACCATATTGATATACTTTTTTAAAAAAATCGTACATCCGTTGTTTACATATGTGTAAATCTAGTTATACACATGTGTAGTACTGGATTTACACATGTGTAAATCTGATATTACACATGTGTAAAACGAATTTCGTTAAAAAACAGGAATTTTTTATATTTTTTTATAAATTTTTTTTATATTTTTTATGAAAGAAGGAAAGTTGGGGAATATTTTGTGTTTTTATTTTTTTTATTTTTATGTTATTTTTATTTATAAATTTTTTAAAGTTTTTATTAATTACAATTTTGCCATTTAAAACTAGTGGTTGAAATTGATTCCTAAAGTTCTTACAAAAAAAACTATTTCTCATTTGATCCTTCCCTTATATATATATATATACTTGGTCTTAATACATATAGTGTGGTTACTTTTACGCTTTAAAATTAAAAGCAATAAAAGGCACATAGTTAAGCATTCAAATTTGGGTTCAAATCCCAGATCCCCTCCCCCAACTTGATTTATTTGCCTCTTTTATCATATCAAATTAATCCAACTATATATAAATAAATAAATAATATCTTTATATTAACTATAAAATGGTTAAATGAAAATAATTATCGAATTTCTTCCACGTGTGAATACCCATGCTTTAAACATTTCTTTTCTTAAATAAAGTTAAGATGTTATCAATGTTTTTTCCAACGTTTCTGTTTCTTGTAACTATGAAGTATGAAACCCAAAGAATTCTTTTATCGATTTAATTTTATCATTTAAAGCCGCAATGCATTGATTTACGCACCCTTTTACTTTTCGAAATAAATTTTTAACATTTTCTCTTTATTATATAAAGCCACAACGCATAAGTTTATTTCAAAGTTTCGTTTTATTAATCTTAATTTCGAGTATTATCAACGTCCCAGCCATAACACTTGAGTAAATGATGGACTTACTTGTTAATAAACGTTTGCAGGTAAGTTTTTTGCATATTTTAATATTAGCGCCTAAACACATGTTTACTATCTTAATATCACATATAATTAAATTTCGGTATAACACATGAGGTTATGGTCTAATTTGTTATAATTATATAAATCACTTTTATATTGTAGTTAAAAGATAATAACCACCTTAATTTAATAGTTGCATTTGATTGAAGTTGGTGTTGTTCTCCTAAAGTCGAACAATAAAATGGACCCACTGGCTCTAAACCACCCTTACCTAATTTAATTTCTAGTTAAACTTTGCTTAGAAACTAGACGCATGGGTATGACATTCGTCACATAAGTTTAGACGTGAAAATATTAAATTACGATAAAAAAACATGAAGTTGGTAAAAGGGTAGATTTAGTGGTTATTGGTCATTTATATATCTTGTAACTTACCGTTTAAAAATATACATCTTGTAATTTATTAAATATGTTTATCGTAAGGTGTTTCCCGTCTACATATTCAAAATTTGATGTTTAAGTCATTCAAGTTATAGATATAGGTCGTTAACAGGACTAGATTGTGAATTGTTCTAAAAAAATTAAATATTTTATATTCATAAACTTTGACTTGTCACTACAAGAAAAGGTCTATAGTGACGAAAAGTTAGCTTTGTCTCGACGACAAGTTGTCGAGATAGGGTATGTGAACCTAGCTAGATGATGACATTTCGTTGCTATAAGTTTTGTGACTATAGAGTAATAGTTATAGGTCTGTTGTGTCAATTACTGACTTTTAAGTAAGAATAAATATAAAATATACGGTAATAAAATAAGAGGGAAATAAGAAGTTATAGTAAATGAAGGAAACGTATGGTAAATGAGAAGTGATTACAAGAGTCATCAATGTTTGTTCTGACGACGGAGAAGAAGTATCTACCCCGAAAAATATTTTTTAACTGTTTTTTCATCGTGTTATCCGTAGCATGCTCTATAATATGTATTTTCATACTATTCTCTGCTATGGCACAAGAAAAGAATGTCACTAACATAAAATTCAAAAAATAATTTAATAATATTTGTTTTGTACCACTTGTAAGATATTTAACTCTTATCATTTCTGTAAATCACTTAATAGTCATTTATAATGTAAAACTCTTTTGATTGAATAAATGTTACAATAGTTGTAACTTGTAAGATAAACCATCTTTTCTTCTTAAGCGTGTGTATTTCGTGGTAAAAAAGGGAATATTATTAGTAATAATATATTATTCTTCTCCTCATGATTTCAATATTTAAGTTACCATTAAATTAAAAAACAAGTTTACTATGTATTAAAACCTATAAGTATTGGCTATCAAATTAAGATAATAACATGATAGCAAAGTTGCTAATCCAATTTTTTGTTAACTACAAAAACGTATTATTCTATCACAGAAATATCTCGCTAAATAAAAACTCTAGAGATTTGACAAGACATTAAAACAAATTATTGCAATTTGCATATAATTCTCAAATTCATATAATAAATGTTGTATCAATCAATTAGCAAGTATTGGCATATGCATTAAATTATCAATTATGACAAAGTTTTAAACTATATATATATTTCTCATTATTAGATTATAGATGTGGAATATTTTATTTATTTATATTTCTTTCATCTTATCTCAAAAGAAAAGTGGGAAGCTTCTAGAGTAATCAAACACTTGGGTTGTATGACTAGTGGTGGCTTGTATGACTTGGGGAAGACCCACACACTCATTCAATACGTGAAGATTTTCTTATTTTCTAACCAATAACTTACGCACTATTGTTGTTGACTATTGAAAGACAGGTCCTAAGGAAAAATAAAACTTAACGTGTACGGACAAAATTGTTAAATATTTTTAGCTTATATTAATATTACTAAAGTTAAATTATTATATTTTAATTACAAATTTTACAACCATCTAAAACCTCATTAAGTAAAATTATTGTAATTGGAAGGATATTTGATGTAAATTTAATTTTAGCTTTTGATATTTTATGGTGTCTAGTTTTTTTTGTTAGTGCTATGTTTTTTCTAATGAAATTTGGTGTTAAAAAAATATTCTAAAAACTCATTAACCATGGTTATTAATTTATTAGATTTTAGCCATCAAAATCACCCTCCATAGTTAAAAGACAGATTGGCTAATGGTTTCGTTAAACAAACTGTTACCTATACATTTTAACATTTTATTTACTAATGATCTTTAACTCAACTGGTAAAGTGGGTTACCCACATGTAAATAAATAGAAGATTATTGATTTAATTCTCACTCTAAACAAAAATGTTCAAAGTTAAAACATGTGGTTTTTTCAGCAATGAGTTTCTTTTTTAGGGGGTTGGGAGTGCGATCCCGGCTAGGAAACGGATAGATGGACCCGATTAAAATAATATCTATCATTCGTAGTAAGGTCGTACATTTATCGTTAATAAAACATATTCATTTTATTTCTTGGAATTGTTTTCTTTATCGCATCAATAAAATTACATTATTTTTCATATTAGAAAATAAAATTAATTCCGTTAATTTAACATTTCCGGATAGAAGACAGAGAGAATTAAGGTTTGTTGTTTGAATTATCAAATCAATAAAATTCCACCGTTAACACAATAGAAAATAAATTTAATTCCACTAATTTAACATTTCCAGAAAGAAGACAGAGGAAATTAAAGGGATGAGTATATATAGTCTAGCTCTCATGTTGAATAATCATGTCCCTTAATTTCAATACACTATTATACCTGCTTGAAACATGAAAGTATTATTATATCTTTTGTCTTTTTAGTGAAAAACAAAAAAAATATAACTAACAAGTTGAAAATGTGCAATAAGTAGGGATTGAAGAGTAACAAGTTAACGAAACCTAATATACAGTGTTTTTTTCTATTTGTGAAGTGTATACAATTATTATGTTAATAAAGTTTGAATAGATTCATCGCACATAATTTATAATTATTCACCTAGGTGATGAATTTATTACACATAAATGATATTATCACATAAAATGTATTCTTACATGCTAATTAGTAATTTCACACAAATTTAATTATCGTCGCGTGTTTATTACTCACATTTACGTAATAATTTCACCGTCTCACACTCATGCAAAATCATTTTAATAAACTTTTCTTTTTTTTTAATATTTTTTACATTATCTATCCGAGAAGCATCTTTTGATCATAGACGGCATGATTGCACTCAACAAAACGTTTTTTGTTTCGTTTTGAACTTGTAAAATATTCATTAAAATAATCTACACTGCCGAAAGTACTATTATCTTATCATCCTGTTAAAAATATCATTTTTTAGCATTTTACCGTTCTACAACAAAACTTAAAATACGTTAACAATAATTATGATAGGGTGTAGATATATAAACGTCTAAAATTATAAATTAACACCTTAAAATTTTTATATGAATTGTAATACGTGTCGTATAGTTCTATACGGGGTGTATAACCCCTCTGATAACCTTTGGAATTTTCATCGTATTCAACGTCAAAATTGTTATATGCGTTGTATAACCCTATATGTGTCATATAAGGTTATAGGAGTTATATAGCTCTCTGACAGCCTCTCTGAATTTTTCATGTTTTCAATGCATTAACCGTATACGTCTCGTATAGATCCATACACAACGTATAGAAGAGTATTAATTTATCCGAGCATATGTAACTCTATTAGCACAGTGATAATAACATAATAATAATAATAAACAAAAACGGCAATTACAAATATCACACTCTATATATACCATCATCTTTTGGGGCTAAAAAACAACCTGCATTTCTTCATCTTCTTCACAAGAACCCTCAAATCGCCATGAAACCCTATCAAATCGACACAATAATCCTCAAATTCTCCACCATCATCACTCTAATTCTCACCCACAAGACCACCATCATCACCACCACCATCGCCACCGTGATCGCCGCCCACCTCCTCCGTCGCATGCTCAAAACCCTCCACCTCCGGCGACAATTCCCCACCTTCACCGCCACCGAACCCTCGTTCTGCGCCGTGTGCCTCCACGGCGGAGACGGCGGCCGCCGCTACCGCCGGCTGCCGCAATGCCGCCACTGCTTCCACGTCGACTGCATCGACACGTGGCTGCAGGTGCGATCCACGTGCCCTTTGTGTCGATTTGAGATCCCTGTTCATCTTCTTCCTCGTAAACAGCAGAAAGAACCTGGGTTTCTGTATTTGTTTGTTTATTTTGCGATGAAAGCTCTTCGGAAGAGGATTCGATCGAATTTAAGTAAGATGATGATCTTTGATGGAGATGAATTGTAGATTTGTTGTTTGTGATTTTGGGTTTTTGCCCCAATTTGTAGATTGAAAGATGATGACTTTTGACAATTTTGTTCTTGAATCTTGATTCCTATGGTGTTTTGAGGTTAATTGAAGTAAGTTTTTAACTTTTTTTTTGACGATTGAGATATCTGTTGTAAATCATTTCTAAATGGTGTATATGATGTTAAAGTATTCACAAACTATTATTTCATCTATAATTATATTAAAAATTATTGTTATTATTTTTTTAATAAAATAATATTTTTATATTTTTATTATTATATTTTTTTCTTCTTTAACTTACAATTACTTTTAATAAATATTAAAAAATTAATAAAGATAGAATAGTGTTTTACCAAATATATAGATAAACAGGGACATATTCTTTATCATTTACTCACAAACGCTAATAATAATTCTTTATATTATAAGAAACATAGTTATATATTTTTAAAGATTTATAAAGAATAGACTCTCTTATGAAATACTAAAACAAATACTTAATTTGAGTGCTCTTATGAAATATTAAAACAAATACTTCGTTTTTTTATTAAAGCGATGACAAAAACTTGATTTATTCAAAGATTTTTGTAATTGCATGATTGGTTATTGTAAATCTTACAGAATTTTGAAGTTATAAACATGTTCCCATCATTCTAGTCTTCAAGTAATTATGTAATTGAACTTGTTTAACGAGACATATATCTAAATATATTTAACAAACAAACATAGCAATAAAATTTGATTCAGATAGGAAAGCTAGAGCTTTGTCACAAAATGGCTGTAAACATAAAGCATGCAATATCTAGAAAAAAACACATAACATATAGCATCAAAATAGTAGCGGTTGAAACAAGTAAATTCAGTTAAACTAAAGATAACAAAAGCAAATTTAGAATTAAAAATTCTTAAGGTAAGGTAAATAAATAAAATAAAGATAACAAAAGCGAATATAAAATTGAAAAATTCTTAAGGTAAGGTAAATAAATAAACTAAAGATAACAAAAGCAAATATAAAATTGAAAAATTCTTAAGGTAAGGTAAATAAATAAACTAAAGATAACAAAAGCAAATATAAAATTGAAAAATTCTTAAGGTATGCTAAATAAACTACATATAAGTAAAACTACGGGTGCTAACTGAAAACTAACTAGGAAAAAAGATATATTAACGGTTTGACTTCTTAAAAATGGACAACAGTTGACTTTGGCCATAAAATCCCTTTGTAGTATTTAAAAGTGGATATAAAACATAACTTTCACGTTGTTAGAACATTTTGGTCTTTTTTATAGATCAATTAAATCGAAGGTATGCATAATTTTACTTAAAGATTTAATGTTTGTGAAACAAAGCATACATTTTTTACTTCAATCGATAAAATCGGTGATTGCTTTTAAATTTATCTTTAAAACTACCGAAAAATGCGTCGAATAGGCATATTTTTCATGGTTGTATTTGTTTGTAGCTATCACAAAATTAGTAATAGCTCTTTAAAAATGATGTGATATAAGTTATTTAAAGATTCTTTTCGAGTTAGGTTTATTTGAGCATTTATATCTTATCTTTTTATTATATAATCATATCTCGTACACTGTTTATACATGTTAGGTATGCTACACATTTTTGGTTGAGATTTTTTTCATAGTATGATAACTATATTATCCATCAAAAATTCATTAAAGTATGATAGTAATAATCACAAATGAAACCTGGTATAATAATAACAATTGGTTATGGTAAGATTTATTAAAATAGCTTTTTATCCATGTGACAAACGTTAATAAATATATTTCATCTAACCAATAAATAATGTATTATATGATATATATTGCTAAGAAGATTATCATTATCCAAAACTTGATCTTAAATCTCGTATGGGTTAGGTTTATAATTCTATGGTTCCCAAGTGACTGATGCATAAAAAGATTTTTGTGGTTTGCACTTGAAAAACATTTGTCATGCCACATTAAATTCTACCAAACTTATATAAGGTCATTATATTCCTTTTTGAAGTGTTACTTTCATTTGTTCTTCAATTCCTCGAATTAATCTGGCATTAGTTTCCTTTTTTTGTTTCTTTTGAAATAACTTTTTAACTTTTAAAATCACTTGCATGAATTTAAACTTATATATATCATATTGATTTTATTTTTTTAATTCAAAATTTGATCTTTTAGAACACTTTATATTTTAGTAAGACTTCAGATTGCGTATAGGGGAGGAAATAAACGTTCAAGCGTGCATGGTCCAACAAATGCAACTCTTCAATTTTTTTAGAATGTAATTTTTTTAATATATAAGTTGGACTTTCTACTTACAATTTGTAATGGTAAAATGAAATTTATGTTGACCCTTAACCAATAAATTGTCATTCCACCACTTATTACTAAGATATCTTTTATCCCTATAGTCATATAAAAAAACACAAACATATCGTAGTCAACCTAATTATCGTTTCAAATCGCCAGCCAAATCTTATATCATTTAATGATTTTGGTACCTCTTAAGTTTTTAAAGCGTTAGCAACACTCTCCGTCATAGACAATGACATGCTAGGTCTGCCGGACTTCTACTGTTCTTCACAAGGGCGGACCCAAAGCAACCCCTTGGGTGTTAACAGACCCTCATGAATTATTCTTTTACGTATTATATACGTACTTGAAACTTGAGCGGCACCTTTTGACAACGACACCCATAAAAATATTTGTAAACAATGACACACTTAAAGGTTATCTTTTAAGTTTTTAACAAATAATGTACGGTTATTTCCTAGAAGTTTCCTAGAATTATATTGAAGACAATAGAATAAAAATGATTTCATACATGAATACACAAAACATGTCCGTGTCTTCAGGAACCTTTTGAAAAATTTAATTTGACCACCTAAATTTAATAACTTACATATAAGCACAGCTAGCTTACTCACATATATATATATATATATATATATATATATATATATATATATATATATATATATATATATGCATATACAATAACATTCATCTTCACAACAATAGTATATCTTAGAGTTAAATTTTATAATACACAACAAAAGTAACTTAAAAATATTAATGGGTTTGTTTAAATAACGTTCTCTAAAAGTTCTTTTTGAAATTAAATTACAAGTTAAAACAAAATGCTATTTACTTTACAAAAGTTGATAAATATGTTTTTTTATAACCGTTGGTTATTCTATCACATAATTTATCTATATATCTAAGCAAACCATATTTTTGTATAATCGTTGGTTGATACATAACATCGATATACTCTTATGTTTAAAACAGTTATGCCATTTAGACACAGAATACATGTAGATGACTTCTTTTTATGCTAATATGGTTTTCATGAGACGACAAAGAGATCCCCGCGACAACGCGTGGGAGTTCGGTCCTAGTTTATTTTTAAAATAATTTGATTTTAAACCACTTGAGCGCCTCGTTTTAGTTATTTACATACCATTTGATATTTTTAAATATTATGATTCGGAAGTATTATTTTTTTATAATTATTTTAATAGTTGGTTTTTCTGTTTTATAATAGTTTTAGGCTAATTTTAATTTAAATGGAGGTTAATTAATCTTATAACTTGTTCTAGCTTCATAACATTTATTTATTATATATTTATATGTACGTCTGCATATAACATTTTGTTTGAATCATATATTAAGTTTATTACTTTATTTACATCTTTTACTTGATGCTAGTAAATCTATAAGAAATAATGAAACATAATTTGACTAGCAAAGAGGATTTCATTATATATAATGGAGCTTCGAGCAAGAAGCTAGAAAAAACATAAAACTTCACATACATTGAATGTTTTGTGTTCACTATTTACAACAAATTTACACCATTTGTTTCGAAAGATGTATTTTAACTACTTATGTTAGTATTTTCTAGTGACGTTATTTTTTCCTTAGCCGGTTGACACAGACCGGCCAAAATACCTAAAATCGAGTGTTAGACATTAGTATATATAAAATTTCCGACACCCATAGAAAAATTTTCTAGCTCCGTCACTGCTTTTTCACGAACACGACCCTCCTGATCTCTTCTCTCGCATAAACTACATCTCTTCTCCACCCGAATGGCTTAGAAACCATAAGAGATGGTTTTATCATTTTCTATACTTTTATTTATAATAATTTAAAATAGTTGAGTTATTTGTGGTTGTTCATCTTGTGTTGATAAAAGTAGTTAACCTTCTAGAACAATGAACACTTGGCTTTCATGACGTGAACAAAAGCAGTGGTGTTCTTTTTTTCCAACCTAACACTTGCTCACCATTGACTTACATAAGAAATGTCTACGTAACCAAAACTTACTCCTTTTTAAAAAACAACTAAAGATGCTTTAATGATTGAAATCGACAAGTGTCGCTCATCTTGATGTGTCAATACATTATTTTTCTAAGGGATTCTGATCTACTCTTAAATCCATCTATTGTTTATTGTAAGATTTGAGCTATTGATCTCAAATTAGAAAACGCTTGTTATTACACACAAGAAGGACATCAAGTTAAATAAATGTTAAAGCATTCACACTAACTTTTCAATATCCATCCACATATTTACATTAATAATATTAATTTTTTTCTCTTTTTTTTAATTAAATAATAATTTTTCATATTATTGTTATTATTATTATCTTTTATTTTTTCTTCACTGTCACTTCTAAAATTATTTTAAAATTTATGAGCATTGTATCATGTTTCCTTAAACTCTCATATATTTTAAAAATATATGGTACATGTTTATATTAAAATAGAAATCCTACCATGAATGCTGGTATATCAATACAGGTGATTATCCATGGATTAATATGTAAAATGTATTGGTGTAATATTACTTTTGTTACAAAGTTATGCCTACTTTAGAGGTAATAGTTTCTTCTTGTTCATATAGAATAAAAGTTTTAGTTATGAATAAGAAGGCTTAAATTGGTCGAATGAGATAACCTACTAGTATTAATTTGTACAGAACATATTTAAATGGCTATGCTTCTTTTAATGTTAACCTTATAAAGTGGGTACAAGTGGTTACGACATTTGGGTGGTACATAATTGTTCGCTTTTAGAACACACAGTGACACACACATACGTGTGTGTATACTATATATAGATAGGGATTGATTTCGTCGTGTGCTTTTAGTTTCGGGTTTTTTTCTAGGTCGGTTAGATAACTAACATTCTTATTTTTATTGTTAAATTCCTTATAAAAAAACTAAAGTACCTATATGAATTAAAAAATAAAAAAAAAAACTCACCCATCCTTCCACCCACCTCGATCTTCTTCATCATATAGCTTCTAGTCGTAAATATCTAACATTCTCCCCCTTATCGTGTGCGCGCACACACACAACACTCTTTCTCACACGCATACATGCACTTTTCTCTCCCTCACTAACCTTTTGCCCCTCATCGCTACCGTCACCCACCTCTATCCACAATGCATCACCATTCGCTCATGTCCACTATCATGACATCACCACCATCATTGTCACCTCCAACGACCCGCTCTTTTTTTTTTTGTCGATAGTATTAAATTTTAGTTTGCTAGTGTAAACTTTTGTCCCGATAGTGTAAATTTTTATACAAATATCAAATTCGTCGCCCTAAAAAAATTAATTTTGCCTCTGCCCCCTTTTACGGGAATGTTCAAGCTCCGGCACTAATGTTGACGGAGATGAGGGACGAGTAGGTAAGTAGCCTAGCTAGTGATAGCAGCATGGGGTTTTGAGTGGTAAATACAGGGTTTAGAGTGGTAATTTGTGGATACAAAGATTTTAACAGTGGTGGTGTTTTCAGATGATGGTGTGGCAGGGATGTCGAGGTGGAGGCAGTTTCAAGCGATGGTGTGGCAAAGATATGGCGGCAATGGTGTTTTCAGGTGGTGGTGTGGCGATAAATGTGGTGGGCAGTAGATGGTGGTGGGTAGTGGTGGCTAAGTAGCCACCTTAAAAACATAGTGAAGAACAAAAGATTGTATAAATGGGGTTTAGTTATAGTTGGACAACTTTGATGACTAGGAAAGTAAGATATCTAACGGTTTTACGATATTGCACTCAAATGAAGACAAAAATGAAAAGTTATGGGGCAAAAAGATGTTGAATTATCAAGGATTTAAGTAGTTAAAATTTGTAAATCTTAGTGCTTCAAATAGTAATTTACTCTTATAATATATAGTGTAAGGGTTAATACAATATTTGTGGTTTTTAACTTAGTATCGGTTTTGAAAGTTAATTATGTCACATTTTGTGTGTAATTTTGTATGTGTGTGTATATATATATATATATATATATATATATATACACACACGTGGAAGTGAACACAACGAAGTCTACTAGCTATGCTTTGGTTTGAAAATTACGCCACACTTTAGTTTGACATTAGATTGTAACATTAACTTACAATAGATAATTAACTTGCAATAGACTATTGACTTATAATTAAATAGTTTACATTATTACGTTGTATAGATACGATATCGATCGCTATGTTATGCCCCACTATATATCAGGGTGTGGCAGATTACATAAGTATTCATATTATGAGTGTTATTAAACTATTTGTTGTAGATCGTATTTACTAAAGATTTTAATCTGCTTCAAGTTTTATTTTATTAAATATAATTTACAATGAGTACTTCAAGCTCTTATATTCTAAATGCAAGTTAAAAGAATAGTACAAATGATGTAAATTTAGATAAGAATATATTTGATATTATGATATTTTGTTGTTCTCCATTGAAATTTAATTATTAAGTTTAATACTATGCTTTGTTGACGTTTAATACCAAGTTCATAATCGTTCGTGTGACCATTGAAGTTTTGTTGAAGTTCAAAAACATAATTAAGATCTTAAATTTAAGTATTTAAATTCAACTAGCCGGCACGGATAAAATAAAGAGATGTTGGAGGCAAAATATAATACTTTTATACAACATGCGTTGGGCATTTAGGCATCACATGATATACAATACTTTAGTAGCTCAAACCATAATTCTTCCAACTATTTTGAATCTCTAAAAAATTTTAAGCCTAATTGATCCAACTCGACCCGAAGGGTCTCTTCTGGCCCGGTCTTTGGTCTCTCTTATGTTAGTAGTATACGCGTTTGATTTCAGATTTGTTTTTGCCAGTGTCCGGTCTGGTTTGGTTTTGAGCTGGTATAGATTTAAGAGTATGTACGTTTAGAAAATATATTAGTTTACATTATAAAAAAATAAGAAATCAACGTAGACCAATTCTCAATGGTGGACGTTGTGTAAGCTGAAGCATTTATATACGGACTCTGTATAAACATCTCAACAATTTGTTATAGTATCACATTAAGGGTGTGGGAGATGCCACCTAGCTAGCTAGGCTACTCATGAGTAGGAACATCGTCCCCTTAGGGCGTGTTGAGAGCCATATTTCACCGTAGTGACTGAGATCACGAACATAGAGCGTGACATTTGAATTTTTTCTTTCATTTTGTTTTAAACTACCAACAATAACATTATAGCTCATCAATTCTTTTATAATTAACTTTCAAACCCACACAAACACCACTACACGTCTTTAGTGAGTGTGATCACACCTACTGCATACGTGATATCAGCATGATATCACTTTTTACTTACACTTGATAAAGTATAACGTATAGCTTAAGCTTTCATATATATATATGTGTGTGTGTGTGTAATTTAAATTTCATATCTACCTATTTTATAAAATATAATTTTCTCTTATTTTTTACACTTTAAACTCTTGTATTCTAAATGCAAGTTTAAAGACGGTAAATACTACAAATTTAAAAACAAATATATTAGATATTATGATATTTGGGTGTTTTCAATTGAAGTTTATTATTAAGTTTATACTATGTTGATGAAGTTTAATATTAAGTTTAATACTATGTTGTTTGAAGTTTAATATTAAGTTTGATACTATGCTGTTGAAGTTTTATACTATATTGTTAAAGTTTAATACTAAATTCATCATCGTTAGTGTTCACCATTGAAGTTTTGTTGAAATCCAAAATCATACTCAAGATATCAACTTTTAAATTTCTCAAAAGTCAACATTCTTACCGGCATTTGATAAATTAAAAAAGTATATTGGGCGGAAATATATTACTTTGCTAGAACATGTATGAGGCATATCACTTGTACAATTCTTTAGTAGGCATTATTCTTGACAACTTCAATGGGTTGTTATCTGGAATCTCTAATAATCTTTCGGTCTGGTTCAGCCCGACTCGATTGAGAGGCAGTTTAACAACATCTGAATTACTTTTTTAATAGTTCAGATGTCTGAATGATTCAGCACTTAATGGTTTATACCGGTTGTTTCGCGAGCAAATGTCTGAATGGTTTAGACATTTGTCTCTGAGTGGTTAAACATTATACTAATATTGAATGGTTAAACATTATACTAATGTTGAACGGTTAAGAGGTCTAATACTGAATGGTTAAGAGGTTTAATGTTGAATGGTTAAAACATCTTATTTTAATTGGTCAGACATTTAAATAGTTAAGCAGTTAAACGATATACTAACTCTTAATGTTTCAAACCTCTTAATGGTTTATCATTTAATGATTCAGACATCTTATCAGTCAAATCACTTAATCATTCAGAAATTGTCAAATTACCATTGAGTCTAACTCTTCCGGTCCGGTCTTCGACCTTATATTTCAGCAGTATTTAGTTTTATATTCATCCAGCTGTCTGGTCCGGTTTTAACTAGTTTTACTCGACGAATATATTATATACTTTTGTAACATAAAAATTGAGAAGTAACCCATTTAATGTTGAGGCACCTTGTACACAATTACACATGTCGGAATGAGGATACATGACATTATTATTTGAGGTTTTGTGATGGCTCCAGCTGTTGATTTGGCATTATTTGTGGACCATTTGTTGTGGTTTCTTTATTTTATCAAGTTTCTGGAAGAGTTGGTTCGCTAAAATAGATTTTTCATAATTTCTTAAAACGTCACATTATTATATCGTTGATGGCTTTATTAATTATTCCTGATGGATACTTATCATATAAAAAAAACGTTGGAAACAACCATATAGACATTCCTTTCTTTTTCACTTTCTAAAAAGTGGGACAAATACATATTTGATTTTCACATCGGTGTATATCATAAAACGTACATGAAATTTTAGAAGCATCCAAAGTTTCCTCACGATACGAACGTGGTCTAAAAGTATTAGTATGTAAAAAGATATGTTTAATTTTAAGTGATTACGGGTTTAAGTCTAGCAAAAAACAAAAAGTGTAGATTCAAAAGTAAAACCATTATATTTTTAAAAGAATATAAAAATATTCCGTCCTATCACTAAGCAAGATCTATGTCAACAACATCAAATTAAAAAAAAACACTATGGTTTTTAAATAAACATCAAAATTAATACTTTTTTGTTTTTTCTTCTAGAACTTCTATAACAACAAGGGTTAGTAACACATATTCAATTTTTTTTCTTGAGATTCTATAGTTTAAAATTGGTTCAGCCTAAGTATCGTATCAGATATTGTATGTTTTGACGGCGGCATGCCCTCAAGTACCCACCCCTCATGGTTTTAAAGCGTGCTTGATAACGAAGGTATCCGGCCTCACATAAAGAGACTTTCGTTCCCATTTCCAACCGGTATGAGATGTTACATCCTCTCTCACTGAGAGACTAAAGTCCTCGCTACTACATCAGCCCGATCCCGGCTCTGATACCATCTATAACAGCCCAAACGGAGGAGAATGTAACATCCCACATAAGTTGGGAAGGGGAATGAAAGTCTCCTCATGTGGGGCTGAATACCTTTCCTATTAAACGAGTTTAAAACCGGGAGGGGTGGGCGCCAAGAGCGTGCAACCGCCAAAGCAATCAATATCTGGTTCGGTACTTGGGCTATTAAAAATGAGATGTAACATCTTACATTGGTTGGGAAGGGGCACGAAAGTCTTTTTATGTGCGGCGAGATACCTTTCCTATTAGACACGTTTAACACCGTGAGGGGCGGGCGTCTGCGGGTGTGCCGTCGCCAAAGCTAACAATATCTAGTACGATATTTGAGTTGTTACAAATAGTATTAGAGTCAGGGCCGGACCGGTGTGTCAGCGAGGAAGTTGGTCTCCCAATAGAGGAGAATGTAACATCTCACATCGGTTGGGGATAGTGAAGTTGTAGACAATTCCACCACTCGTTCATCTGTACTAAAAGCTAACTTCTAAGTTATGGTTAAAACTTCAATAGCTAAAATATCTAAAGTAGAATAAGGTAAAAAAATAACGTATACCAAAATTTGTTAAATATGTTATAATAAAAAAATAATACTTTTTTCCATTTTCGAAAGAGTCAGATATCAAAACGAATTTACCTTCCACCATATCAATATATTAAATTCATCAGTATTATTTTCAAGATCATCCTTTAGATACTTTTCTAATTATGTTTTATTACTATAGGAATTAACTCCACCACCTCGATAGTGTTAAAAACCATCAAAAAAATATCACCAATTTGAAATTGTTCATGTTTTTTTAATTTATTAAATCGGTCTTTTGGATTATACGAGCTATCATCGGGCCCGAACCGGCCGAGACCAAGGACTGAAATAGCTAAAAATTTAGGACCACGAACCGGACCATATAGATGTATAATGGTTTGGGCCAGTCCAGCCTTTGGTTTTTTGGTCCGGTTTTTCGGACCGGCTTGTATTATGTTCACCCCTAATTACACGGGTTGAATAAATAAAATATTTATATAATATATTTATTAATTATAAAATAATATTCTAATATATGTTATAACTGAAATTATGTATGAGAAAAGACTATATATAATTAAACATTGATATTAATTTTTAAAATTTTGTTTATTTTTCTTAAATAAATATTTTGGTTTAAAACAAACTATATAAAAATATCCTTTTTAAAAATTTTCTTATTACAACTCCTAATTTTTATTATTTTTTGTTTTAAAAAAATTGACTTTTTAAAAATATCAATTTAGTTAGAAATAACATTAATATATTGATTTATTTCTTAATTCATTAAGTATTAAAAAATATTTAAATAATAATTTTAGTAATTAAAGTAATTATTTAAAAGGAGAGAGACGGAAAAATTTTGTGAGATTGATTGTGATGTTGACACGTGATACCCTATTTACCATTTTAATAAGTTTGTGGAAATTTTTTTTGACAAATTCACAACTTCTAAAGTTTTTCTTTTATTTTTGACTTATAAGTTTTAAGATTTAAACATTTTAATAAATTTTAAATATACTGTTATAACGCGCCTATTATTATATACGTTTCCGGGCAATTTCATTCAGAACGACATGTGTGTCATAATATACAAGCTATCGAAACACAAACATAAAAGTTGTTAAACTTCATTTAAGCTTTCAATTTTTTTCTATTTCTTTTTCTACAACCTTTAATGTGCTATGTTTTTATAAAATTCAAATGTAGTTGCTTACTTTTTTTATCAACATTAATATTGTTAACCGTTACGTTTTTCGGTTATTACGCGCTTATATTTATTGACATCCGGATGAAAATTTTTAGCAGTTTTTTTACTTTATATAAACTCTCGGGCACTATCAAGGACCCCACTGCAACATACGGGTTTTATGTGCGAGTTCGTAGCAATGTTTCAAAGTTTTTTCCCCTTTTGTTTTATGTCCTCGACGTAACGTGATGATCTCGTACCACTTATTGATTTAATACAATGAAGTATTTGATTTGTTTCTTTCTCGGACCCAACATCCTGTCAATATCAACTCGTCCCTCAACCAATTATCGTGAGTGCGGTTTATGGGTTGAAAATGTTCTTTCTTAATCAACTTTATGGCCTTAATCATCATTGACTTTAAATGCATGCAAGTCACACAAATTACATGTGTATTGTGAGTTGCGCAAGCGTCTTCAATGACGTGATAAAGTATAGTATAGACTGCAATTGGCCTGACTCGTTGTTAAAATAAATTTATGTCGAAACGTAGTATTATTCAAATTTATACCGTCAAAGGAAATACACGTTATATTTGATACGACTTCAAACAATATTTTCATTGAAACATAGAACAACTCAAAACGTCCATAAGCACGTGCGTTGGTGGCGTATGTGGCATGATAAATCATAGAATAAGATCAAACGCCCCGACACGTTTACAAACTAAATTTATGTTGAAATATAGAGTAACTCGAATTTAAATTGTCGAATAACAATGTATTATATTTGAACCAACTCGTTTCTAAACACGATTTTCGTCGAAATGTGGACCACCTCGAATTTGATCATTCAGTCACTTCTAATTTCATGCTTGGATAGCTGCAAATTTCATACTCCACGTTTCTACCCAAAATACAATGCAATCACTTCAATCTTGAATCCCTTTAACTGTATTTAAGATGAAGAATATCATCTCATCTCTTTAATTTGAATAAAAGATAAATTGAATTTTTTTTCTATAATGAAGTAACCTTGATGCAAACCACACAAATATAGTAGTTACCACTCAAACCACAATCGTCGATTATCTTTGTTAGTCTTCCTTATCGACGTCAGTCTAACTCTTCGTGATTCGGGTTTCAAATGGGTCTAAAAGATTGCTGCAACGATTGAGATTGAGCAACAACAGTGAACTCTTCCTTATGGATGTCGAACGAACTCTTCGCGATAAGGGTTTCAAACAGTTTTGAAAGACTACTACTATGATTGGGATTTAGCAACAATGATGAGTATAACATAAAGCAATACTGCTTGTACCTACTGCATTGGAAACATATACATCACCAAGGACACAATTTGATAAACCATGTGATCAAAACTCAAAACCACTTCTTCCTTTGCATTTTAAATATATAGATTAATTAATTAGATCACTTACGATCCACTGGCTCACCTGATAATATTCGTTTCTCGAGAGGTAACTCAAGACCACCTACAAAAAAAAACTCACCAATGGTAGGACAAAACCTCTTTGCCCAACTTAAGACCATTTTTTTAATACAAATGAAACTTAAACACAAAACATTTTCTATTTTAATTAAATCTTGAGATATCACACCTCAGCTGCAAAACAAAAATTCGGTACTTTTGATTTTATTGTAATATGGAAGAGGAATATATAATTATATACCTCACTCTATTTATAACTCTCATTGTAGTTATCACGCACTATTATACAAGTACATTATATGATTTTATACTTAAAATATTGAACTACAAAAATTGCATAAACATTTGTACTTTTTGATTTTATTGTAACACACAAGAGGAATATATAACTGTATACCTCACTTTATTTATGACTCTCATTGTATTTATCGCACTGTTATATACAAGTGAATTAAATGATTTTATATTTAAAATTGTTCCATTCATATGTTATAAAGAAAAATTTCATATATCCAAACACATTGCCATTTTTGTTATTTTTGTTAGATATTTAACTATCGTTTTATAAAAAAAAACTTGCTTTCCAAACAGAGAAACTAAATTTTAATATCTTAAGCATTTAGAATAAAGAATTTTTTTATTATTTTGAATCAATGATAATTATACTCTATACAATTTAAGACTTTTAGATGCAGAAAGATTAGTTGGATTTATATTTTTGACCCCAAATGTTTCCTAGGTTACATAATATTTTGTTGGGAAAATGTTACAGAATTATAACAAAATTTAAAAAGTATTTGAATTTAGTCACTAATCCATATTTTTCTCAAATTGGACCACTAAATGAATAAAGCAAAGTCATCATCAAAATTTCTTATGTCAAGAAAGTAACAATGGAGAAAACGTATGGGTTAGAATTTTCAATATATAAAATTATATTAAATATAAAAAAACATGTTAATTATGAAAAAAAATCTAAATTTTAGGTCAACGTTCCATATTAGTATCAAATGATAGAAATTTTTTTACTTGAAATAAAAATTATAACATATTAAAAAATATGTTAAGACTTATAATTTATATAAAATATGAAATTAAGTGACCTAATTAAAACACATTTAAAAATTGAGTTATCTAATTAGAACACAGTTAGAAAATTTATTAATATTTTACAAAATTACCCATTTTTGCTCATGTCATAATACAGAGAACTTTAACAATAAAATATATTATTTTTATAGTAATCAACAAATGATATTACATATGTGTTTGTATAACACAAAAAATAGACTAGCATGGTTTTTTTTGTTTTTATTTTGATCACAAGATTTTAAATATTCTATTTTTCCGTAAAATTTTCTTTCAACTTTTGTTTTTTGATATTTCAATTTTAGGTTTTTTTATTAACGTTTATGTTTATCGCCGCATCCGTGTTTGTATTCGAGTTTTATGGCGCTCGCTTTTACAATGAAGTGATCATTACTTTTACTACAAAATACGACTCTTATAACAGAGTACTCATTCGCGTTTTACGACAGACTGATGCTCACTTTTATGATTGGGTATGCTTTACAACTTTACAGTGTAGTGATGCTTGTTGCAATGTGTTTTTATTTGCGTTTTGATATCCAGAGATCATCCCGTCGTTGATGGTTGGGGTTCGAGCAACCTTATTTTTGTGCTCTTTTTGTTCTTTCGGGTTTGTTAAGAGTGTAGGGGTTGTTTTGACATGTGTTTGCGGATGGGTTTCTTGATGCTTAGGTTTTACGTTGAAATGGCCGCCTTTATGACACATTTTCGGTGTCCACGTTTTATATTTGGGATCGTGATGAAATACAGGACGCAACGTGCAAAAAGAAATTCTAGTTTAGACAATGACAAACAACTAGGAAGTTAATAACCATTTTGTGTTTCCTAATTGTATTAACTAATAGAAATTGATTTATATATATAACTTATGATCGTAAGCCATATTAGAGTTACAGAGATCCTTATAATCATAAAAAAGAAATGAAGAGAAAATAAATTAGATGGATAAGTGATTATCTATTGGCGCTAAATTAACATGATCATCTCACGTGAAGTAGAGCTGGAGCAAAATAAAAAATATATAAGTACTATTGAGATAAAAATTAATATATTTTTTCAATGAGAAAACTCACCATATCAAGTCTTTTTTATTGGAAAAACTGAATTTGGTAGATATTATAAATCTTACCAAATTACAAAAAATAATAAAAATAGACATAATAGGTGTCATTTATAGCAAGACTATTAGTATAGTTTGCGGTAGATAAAACAAGTCTTATAAAAATCAAATAATAAAAACAGTTGAAAGTAAATACTCGAGTTAAACATGTCAATTAATTAGTTATGTACATGATTCACATGCTTTAAAAAAAGAATAAATCCAAATCATAAAGTTTGAAGAAGAACATCAAAGTCAAAATTTGGGTTCTAGAGAATGAAATTTAGGTTTATAAGTCGTGATATAAGAAAAATGGTGTAAGAAAAATGATATTTCATATTGAATTAATTAAAGTGGGTATACCTTAGGGGGTAAAAGAAAATTAACTCTAGAAATTTTCTCCAAACATTCATCCTTAATTAATTAGATAGATAATTCAAAGGTTAATATACAAGCTATCAAGTTCAAGAATTGTGACAATGTATACACTTACTCGATAGGTGATAGTGGTATTCTCTAACTTGATAGAATCAATTACTTAAACATATGCAATGTTTTTATTCAATATGTGTGTTGTGTGGAGAAGAAACCATACACCTTCACGTATGCATCGTAGTTTACAACACTCGTACGTGAGAATTGGGGTCTTATGGTCGTAGATTGTGAATATCGTTGTTTTCAAGACCAACAATGTGAACAATAAGTCGGTCCATGGATTTTCCTTATGTAGTATTTCATATGAAGGCATTTCTAGTGAGAATCTAGTCTTCAAGGCTGGCCATAACCTTTAATAAAGTTTATTACACATATAAGCAGAATTAACAAAGTACTATCATATATTCACACAATTAACTTAGTAATGATATAACTAAGCAACTAAACACATAGCATTCTTGAAAAAACAAACGTACTTACCTTTGGAACAAGTGAGGTTCAAACATGTTAGCATTATATGTTGACAACTATTTAATTAACCAAGCGTTATATGATATGTTTATGTGACCACAATGTTTAGCGAAATGTGCTATTGACTCTTATTCACATGTAATTCAAAATGTTAAAATTCAATTATTACCATCCATTTAGTTATAGGCTGACACAATGAAACTTTATAGTAGGTTTAAACTTATATTGTTTATTTTTGTAAAAATTCAACCTGAACAACTTCTTTATCATATAATTCACTAAAATGAGTTTTGATTATCTCTCCATCCAAATTAAAATACGCAATGCACACGTGAGAGTACTTTTGCTCATCTAAACCCTTTGTTGACCAAATTGGTTAATAGATTCATAAGTTTCACAAACAATGTCAATTCAAGATGATTTTGAAATTAATTCGATCAATTGATAAAATGACTGGTACACGTTTACGAATATTAATCAAAAGCTTTTTCAAATCCACACACTTTTAGTTTAAATTTGATAAAGTTAATTACACAATTAATCTTTTGATATGGATAGGATAACATAAAATTTTTGGCTACTAATTTTCAATTTTGTAAGTTGTTTGTAAGGCTAACACAGGTTAACCTTTTAATAGAATTAAAGTGAAATATTAATAATCATTCCAACTACTTTTTTTTTATAAATTGTATATAAACTCAATTGCAAAGTTCGGTGTCTTGTCAATGGAAGTTTATTATATTTTATTTTATGTATTCTGAAACTTGATATATGCTTTTACGGTTGGATTGTTACTCATAATGGGTTGTTGCTAATCAAGCTCCCACACCTCCAACCAAGGTTCAACTTTCAACCCCACGTCCTCTAATGCGATTTTTACTCTTTTTTTTCTTTCACTCTTTTTTTTCTTTCATTTTTTCTTTTGCTTTTTTATATTTATTTTTAAATTATTTTATTCATAAATTGATTGAGTAATAACTCGAACAATAACCTCAAACACAACCTTCTGCTATTTTTCAAACTAGGTTTTAAATCATGAACTTGTAGATTTTACCACCTAACAAGAAAAAAACAAGAAAATTTACCTTGTAAATTCCTTCATCATCTTATACAGTACACCGACTTTTAAATGTATTATTTTCTTTGCCACAAAGTACTTTTTTTCACGAGTTTATCGTTTTAATGTCAGGTACTATTTATGTTTCTTTATTACTAGTTTCAACGTTGTCACCAGCGCAACACAAATAACCAACTTTGACGTTGCTTACAAAATTTGTAAACGTACCCTTTACGTTGTTAATATGAATACGATCTCGTATGGCGCGATGCGGAGTGAAAAAACTAGTTAGAATGGAAAGTTGCTCCCTCGTGAGTCGATTTACATTTTTTTAACTCATTTGCCATCGATTATAAATGTTAGGTTATGTTTGGGAAAAGTCAACGGTAACTTTTTGAATTTTTTAGGAGTAAAAAAACTAAAATATCGTTTTAAAAATCATCAAAAATTAAAAATTTTAACTTTTTATGATTTTAAAGACTTTTGTTTTTTTTCGCAATTAATATACAAATTACTTGAAAGTTTCCCCCAATTTATCATGATTTCGACTAGTTTGATATGGATTTGAAATCACCATAAGGATCGTATGAGGATTCATAAAAACCCTAGATTTTCCAATTTGGTAATTTGGGGCTCCTTTAATGTACTGTTCCTCGGAAGTTCGAAAGCTAAATTGAGTTGATACCGTTGTCGTTGTGAGGAAATCAACTGAAGGATTTGATGTTACTGAAGGTATGTGTGTTTTCGTTTCGTTAATTTCATTTTTGGATTTCAACTGTGATGCAAACCATGTTTTGTATGATGTTTCTGCAGATTTCACATACAGTTGTAAATTACTTATACATGATCTCTTAATTAAAATTTTAACTTTTTATGATTTTAAAGACTTTTGTTTTTTTCCGCAATTAATATACAAATTACTTGAAAGTGTCCCCCAATTTATCATGATTTCGACTAGTTTGATATGGATTTGAAATCACCATAAGGATCGTATGAGGATTCATAAAAACCCTAGATTTTCCAATTTGGTAATTTGGGGCTCCTTTAATGTACTGTTCCTCGGAAGTTCGAAAGCTAAATTGAGTTGATACCGTTGTCGTTGTGAGGAAATCAACTGAAGGATTTGATGTTACTGAAGGTATGTGTGTTTTCATTTCGTTAATTTCATTTTTGGATTTCAACTGTGATGCAAACCATGTTTTGTATGATGTTTCTGCAGATTTCACATACAGTTGTAAATTACTTATACATGATCTCTTAATTAAAATTTTAACTTTTTATGATTTTAAAGACTTTTGTTTTTTTCCGCAATTATATACAAATTACTTGAAAGTTTCCCCCAATTTATCATGATTTCGACTAGTTTGATATGGATTTGAAATCACCATAAGGATCGTATGAGGATTCATAAAAACCCTAGATTTTCCAATTTGGTAATTTGGGGCTCCTTTAATGTACTGTTCCTCGGAAGTTCGAAAGCTAAATTGAGTTGATACCGTTGTCGTTGTGAGGAAATCAACTGAAGGATTTGATGTTACTGAAGGTATGTGTGTTTTCATTTCGTTAATTTCATTTTTGGATTTCAACTGTGATGCAAACCATGTTTTGTATGATGTTTCTGCAGATTTCACATACAGTTGTAAATTACTTATACATGATCTCTTAATTAAAATTTTAACTTTTTATGATTTTAAAGACTTTTGTTTTTTTCCGCAATTAATATACAAATTACTTGAAAGTTTCCCCCAATTTATCATGATTTCGACTAGTTTGATATGGATTTGAAATCACCATAAGGATCGTATGAGGATTCATAAAAACCCTAGATTTTCCAATTTGGTAATTTGGGGCTCCTTAATGTACTGTTCCTCGGAAGTTCGAAAGCTAAATTGAGTTGATACCGTTGTCGTTGTGAGGAAATCAACTGAAGGATTTGATGTTACTGAAGGTATGTGTGTTTTCATTTCGTTAACTTCATTTTTGGATTTCAACTGTGATGCAAACCATGTTTTGTATGATGTTTCTGCAGATTTCACATACAGTTGTAAATTACTTATACATGATCTCTTAATTAAAATTTTAACTTTTTATGATTTTAAAGACTTTTGTTTTTTTCCGCAATTAATATACAAATTACTTGAAAGTTTCCCCCAATTTATCACGATTTCGACTAGTTTGATATGGATTTGAAATCACCATAAGGATCGTATGAGGATTCATAAAAACCCTAGATTTTCCAATTTGGTAATTTGGGGCTCCTTTAATGTACTGTTCCTCGGAAGTTCGAAAGCTAAATTGAGTTGATACCGTTGTCGTTGTGAGGAAATCAACTGAAGGATTTGATGTTACTGAAGGTATGTGTGTTTTCATTTCGTTAATTTCATTTTTGGATTTCAACTGTGATGCAAACCATGTTTTGTATGATGTTTCTGCAGATTTCACATACAGTTTTAAATTACTTATACATGATCTCTTAATTAAAATTTTAACTTTTTATGATTTTAAAGACTTTTGTTTTTTTCCGCAATTAATATACAAATTACTTGAAAGTTTCCCCCAATTTATCATGATTTCGACTAGTTTGATATGGATTTGAAATCACCATAAGGATCGTATGAGGATTCATAAAAACCCTAGATTTTCCAATTTGGTAATTTGGGGCTCCTTTAATGTACTGTTCCTCGGAAGTTCTAAAGCTAAATTGAGTTGATACCGTTGTCGTTGTGAGGAAATCAACTGAAGGATTGATGTTACTGAAGGTATGTGTGTTTTCATTTCGTTAATTTCATTTTTGGATTTCAACTGTGATGCAAACCATGTTTTGTATGATGTTTCTGCAGATTTCACATACAGTTGTAAATTACTTATACATGATCTCTTAATTAAAATTTTAACTTTTTATGATTTTAAAGACTTTTGTTTTTTTCCGCAATTAATATACAAATTACTTGAAAGTTTCCCCCGATTTATCATGATTTCGACTAGTTTGATATGGATTTGAAATCACCATAAGGATCGTATGAGGATTCATAAAAACCCTAGAT
The DNA here is from genome assembly GCA_025506515.1 of Flaveria trinervia. NCBI lineage: Eukaryota > Viridiplantae > Streptophyta > Magnoliopsida > Asterales > Asteraceae > Flaveria > Flaveria trinervia. Next base: position 6,783,075 of record CM046451.1, on the reverse strand, counting down.
TTTCCAATTTGGTAATTTGGGGCTCCTTTAATGTACTGTTCCTCGGAAGTTCGAAAGCTAAATTGAGTTGATACCGTTGTCGTTGTGAGGAAATCAACTGAAGGATTTGATGTTACTGAAGGTATGTGTGTTTTCATTTCGTTAATTTCATTTTTGGATTTCAACTGTGATGCAAACCATGTTTTGTATGATGTTTCTGCAGATTTCACATACAGTTGTAAATTACTTATACATGATCTCTTAATTTCTGCATTCAGTTGTTAATTTAATTAATGCTTCATACTTTATAAAGTGAGGTTTTTACCTCACTATATTATTATAAAGTCACAGTTTTTTCTCAATTTCACATGGTATCATACCCAATTTTCATATTATCCTCTCATTGTTAGCTTTTCTTCTATGATATGGAGAAATAGTGTTGATCTTCTTCATCTTGTGTTTGGTTCCAAACGATTTCTATATATCGAATACCTAAAATTCGTATGTTTATCATTTTCGATGTGTTGGGTGTAGGCTTCGGGTGAATTAATATGGAGCAGTTGGGCTCGGCCGGCCCAAGTTCTAGACATGCCTAGTTTAGTTAGATTATTAACTAAAAGGATTAACCCTAATTGTAGCCTATAAATATATTTCATTGTACTTATAATCATTATCGCTCAATAAAATGAAAAGCATAGTTGCCCCCTTGCCCCAAGAGGACATCAGTTGCATATTGCGACTAAACTTCTATAAATCACTTGTGTCTCTGTAGTTGTTTATTGTTTTCTATTCGGGTGTTCGTTCCATTTGATCCTAACAATAACAACTTACAACTCTTAGTACCTTGTTTGATTGGTTCTTAGTGTTATATATGTGTTTTAACCATGTCATTAGACTCGTCTCATACGAAGTGTCAAAATCTAGAAACAATTGCTACATTCATCAACTCTTGGCGTTTAAACAATATTTTGCTTACTGCTCCATGTCACGGACACATTTACTTAGGTGCTGGCTTACTTGGCTTGCAGGAAGATTCCCAACAAACCTTACACATTGTTGCCACCTACGAGACCACTGCCCGCCATAAAAAAATCGCAGGGTCTTTCCTGATTTTCATCTCTATCCCCATTATATTGATTATTGGTATACCAACAAGGCTCACGTCTTCCGAAGTTTTAAGTTATATGAGTCCATATAGGACACCCGGTGTTTAACCTGACTTGGTTCCCCCTTTGCACAGGGTCTAAGGACTGGCGGGGTCGCTTCGCAATGTGATGTACGCTACCTTACACTACACTTTGTGTAGGAGGTTGTTTCTAATGGCTTGAACCTATTACCTTGAGTTCACAAAGCAACAACTTTACTTGATAGGACATTGATATCAGGAAATATAATATTTTTCCATGTCATGTATAAACTCTACAAAAATCTTTATAAATTCTATTTAGAAAGTTTTTATGAATCATGGCATGTGGATGTATAACCCATTGCGGGTTGTTTTCTCGTTGTGAACAAGTCACAATACTTGAATTTGAGGACCCATAATTTTAAAAGAGGCATGTAACAAGTTTAATAGCCCTCTTCTTATTTGCCCATTTACTTTTCATTCTCTTTTCACTTATGAACATGTTTAACATGCCTCTATGCTTGTGCAAGCTTTGTAAAGTAAGATAAGTTATGGCAAATTGTGTAATCCAATTTCTTGTAAATTCTTTGTTCTTGGTGAACTCTCTCCTCATGTTCAAAATGCCACAATGGTTGTAATAGAAAGGTGAACAAAACATATAAACGCAAGAGATGCTAATTTCATGACGGTGAACATCACGTCAATCTACTTTCGTAGCAGTGAACACAAACGGATAACATGTTTATTACTAGTCAAAAAGGCCAAAATTTGTACTTCAAAAATGGATCTTAAAGAAAAATGACAATAAATTGTGCTCCGTAGAAAACCAAACATAAACCACAGAATCTAAGAATAACTAAGCATGGCAAAAAGAATAAAAACGATCTTGAAGAAATATGAGAAGTACAGATCATTGATCATAAACTGATAACTTGTTTATTTTTAGTCAAAAAGTAATAGTGAACAATAAACTGCAGAATATTGAAAATGAACATGGCATAAAAAAAGAAAGAACCGATCTCGAAGAAATATGATAAATACAGAACAATAACATGTCAGAACAAAAAACTCACCTTTATGTGTCTAGGGAGAAGGAAGAACATATCTTTAACCGATCTAAATCAGGGAGAAGTAATAGCTGATCTTGAATATTGTTGTAGTTACTACCCTTCTGAATCAAGGGAGAAGAAATCACGTCTTCTTTAACTGAGTAGAAGTAATAATAAAGGCGAGTAGGAGACTGCTTGGTAAGGTCGGTAGTTTAGGTTAAATAGATAGAAAAGTATGAAGCTTTAAAAAAAACAAGAAATCATTTGCATGGCTTCCAGGCGTCTGGGCGTCACCTTCCCCGAGTGCCTAAGCACCCCCTTTGTGTGCCTTTGACAACATATATTTCATCTAGGTGTAAGTATTGGAGTTGAATGAACATGGCAACCCAAACTTATCTTTTTGTAAGCTTTGAAAATTAATACCACCATGATGTATATTGCAAATACTTTTATGTTTACTAAGCAATTTTTTGTTTTGAAATTAGCATGATAAAAGAGATTTATAAAAACAACTTCTTGTACTCGTTAGTTAAAGTTTATATTTAGATATGTGTTGAATGCAAAAGTTCTTATATTGAGGTAGAGGACATCTTAAATATTTTCTTTTCTTGTCATAGTGTTGATTTGATATAATTTCAAATCAACTTCTTTTCTGTTCAGAAATTTTCGACCAGTTCTTTTCCATATAATTGTCTTCTTAATCTTTATATGTGACCATTCAACTTGATTTTTGATTGAAATGCATGCGCATAAACTCAAAACTTCAGGAGAAAACCTCCCTATACATTCATCATATATTCTACCCTCTGCTTGTAATAGGATTTCAGAAATATTACATTTAAAACCTAATAATAATCATATTCTAGTGGTATAGCCTCCCCTCTATCCAAGAAGTTTAGGGTTCGAATCCTTGCAGCAAGTTTAAAGGTTTTATTTTATCCATATTTTTCTAATACATATATGGTAGATGGTATATTGATCTCTGGGTATTTTATATTCGTTCTATTTGCAAGTTGAAAGTTTGTGAAATTTCATTCTTAATTGTCGCTAGTAATCATTTCAGGATATTATAACTCTTTTGGCAAAATGCCATTTAAAATGTGGGGTGCATTCTGTTATCCGAAATCAGGTAGTTCTTTTGCACTGAAGTCACTGTGTAATGGAAGTTGTGATCTTTAAATTTTCTTCATCATGTTACATTATCCATTAATTTTAGCAAATTGCATTAATGAGATAATGCATAAATAGTGTTCTATTCAATTATATATAGTCATTTGTAGTAGCTTTGTGTTTAAGGTGGTGTTTTGTATCTGTTGCATTCATGAAAGGTAATTTATTTCCTTTTATTCAGAATATGTTCTAAAGGTATATTTTTTTGTTATTCACATTGGGTATTTTTCTGTAAGGTGGCCTGATTCCTTTTAATAGCTATACATTGGTCCTGCCTCTATACATTGTGTGAGGCTTTTCTGTCTTCTTCATTTGATAAAAACTTGACTTCATTTTAATCTCAGCTCTTAAAATTCAATTTGATCTACTGTCATTATCATATCAGGGGTTGTGAGTTTTAGTTCGAGGAATTCTTACCACATTAAAATTTGCAGATTAAGTTGAATAAAGGCTAATTATCCTCTCATATTTAATGATGTACTAAATGCTTACTACATTTCCGACGGCATCCGTACTTGTCCATGTTCAATGAACTTAGAGCTACAAGTGTAAGTAGTTTTTAATCCGATCGCCAATATGCAGCCCCAAAACCGAAGTTCTAAGGCGTAAATATAATTAGGGTTCCGAATCACTTCCTTTCAATTCCTATATTCAATACAAAGGCACATCCACCCATTCTACATTATGTTCCTTTCTTTTGTTAACAATGAATGTTAACGGGGATTCAAGTATTTGTCTCTAAAAATGGCTCGGAAATCGTCGAAAGTAAAGCGTTGTGCTAGCGAAGTGATGAATGATGATGATTGAATCAGCCGATTGCCAGATGGTGTGATTCATCATATTTTCTCATTCATAGATGCTAGATCGGTTATTCAAGGCAGTCTTCTATCAAGAAGGTGGAGAAATATATGGAAATCCCACCCCCATTTGAACTTTGAGATCAATCGATCTCTTGATCAGGCAAGTAGGTCTAAATTTTCAAATTTTGTGCACCGCTTTCTATCTAAGCGTGATGACGTTGCGGAATTGTCCAGCATTGAGTTCCGATCAAATTCTATCAGTCTTTCGCTTCTTAGAGAGATCATAAACTATGCAATGTCGCATAGGACTCAAAGCTAGAGATTGAATTCTTAGGTGATAAGCAAACAAGACGTGGTGGATTTGATATGTCTTTGTTTAGATCTCGATTTCTTCAACACCTCTTTTTGAGCATTGACTTTGGGCTTATATCAAGTCCACCTCTGACATGGGATTTTCCTGCTTTGACCACTTTGAGTATTGATCGTGTTACATTTACATTGCAACCTCCGAATGATGGTGCTAGTAAGTCTATTGATTTGTTTTCCCAATTTCCAAATCTAAAAACTCTTGTCTTGCACAACTGTTCGCTATCGAAAATTGATACTTTCATATCATGTCAAGTAAGTTAGAGAGTCTGTCCCTAATAGGTCTTCAACATTCATGTGAGTTTGTGGTCTCTGCACCAAAGCTCTCATCTTTCACCTATAATGGTATGGCTCGTTTTAATTATCAGCCAAAGATCTTCTTTCATTAAAGACAGTAAATTTTCAGACAATCTATCATAGATCTTTTCGAAAGCAACCCAAGTATGTTGAATTGATGATCAAGACATTCCAACAACTCTACCGGGCAAACTCTCTTATTTTAAACATAGATGCCTTGAAGTTTCTTTCTGAGTTCCCAGAATTGCTCGAAAGACGAAATTGCCCCTTTACAAGTTTGCAAAGTTTGACTTTGGTTTCACAGCAGCTACCTCATCCGGTGGATCTGTTTGCCGGTGTTATTAGTTATTTTGGTTGCAAGTTTTTAAAACTTGAACTTGATCCAACACCATCGCGTACCCGGTTCCGTCTTTACTGATTGATCTTTTGTTTGCAGCATGAAGAACTCAATTGTCTGGTAAGTCAGTCTACTTTCTTTTACTTGTACTTGTTATATTTTGTTCAGAGCTATTGTAAAACTTACAATTGCTATTATAATCTACTATGAGTAAGCATGCTTTATTAATTGTAATGATCTTGATCTTTTAAATATACACACCAGCATCTTTTGTTCATATTTGAATCAATAACTTTATTTTCTGGTTTTAATTTTTTCTCACATCATTTGTTTTAAAGTGTATAGAATAGTTAACTGAATGTGTAGTATAATGAAAATTGTGGTGTGGACTTCAGAAACATGGGTGTATGAGGTTGGTGTAGGCTCGAGGCAGCCTCAGTATTGGGGTATTAGGCTATGGCTATCATGTTCGGGTTACATGCAAAGTGGTTGCTTGTTTCTTAAGAAGCACGAATATATGCACAACATAAAGAAGCTTATTTTGTAGTCCTAAACCCGGCCACTTGTTTCTTAATCGCAAATTCAATTGACTTTCAGTTCATTTTGAAAAAAATCAGTGGTTGCTTGTTTCTTAATCGGCAAATTAAGTGGTCACATGTTTCCAATCAACAAAATAAGTGGTCAACTGTTTCTGGATTGGAAAATCAGTTGGCCAATTTCAGTGCGTCGACAGGCTCCAACGAACTAAATCTGTGGTCGATTATGTCTTAATTAAGTGGTCAATTGTCTCTTAATAAACAAAAAGTAACTTGTAAAGTTTACAAAAACTATGTTATGATAGTGTGTTTTTTACAATAATTTCAAGCACCAGAATATTTCATACATAATATTAACATGTGCATGTGCAAGAAAACTAAACATATAATATTTCAATACATCCAAAACACAATATTATGCATATGTGCTTGAAATACTATATTATTTATATATTAAATCCAAACAAAAAATATTATATTCATGATATGCATTTGTGCATGTAACAAAATAAATATGTAAATACAATACAAAAACATGGGTATGCAAATGTGCATGTCATGGAAATTATATTCCTTTTGATAAAGTCCTTGTTCTTATTGTTGCTGCACCCTTGTTCCTTTTAGCTTCTTTCTTTCATTCTATGAAACGTTTTTTTTCTTTTACAGTGGACATTCAAGGTCGCTTTTAAAAAAACGTAAGGTATGTCATATCTTTAATGTAACCTTATCTTTAATTATAGAGATTTGTATTAGTTTATGTCAAAGATAAGTCTAAAGTATATCTGTATATGAATCAATGTCACAAAGAGCAAATAATTCTATTTCTATTAAATGCTGATTATATACAATCCTCTTAATTCAGTTTTTGATGAAAACACGCATATCATATAATATGCATGTGTATGTGGGTTTAACGTTACAAGGAATACAACTCAAAACATTTTTATTCGCCTAGGAGTGGAAGTTATAATGCTAAAATATCATCTTGCCAGTGATAAACAAGAACACACAACTCCAAATATTATTAATAACTATATCCTCCCATGTGTTTTTAATGAAAAAAGCACATGTGCATATTATCATCATCATATAGAAATATATAGAAGACTTAGTGTTGGGTTATGCGAAAATCAAAGTTTATCAGAAGCTTGATCTAAAATTCCTGACAAATTAGCCTTTTGTGATTACATCATAAATAATCCGGCAAAAGGGGGATTATTTAGGGCGGGCTCAATGGATAATGGGGGTGGAATAGCGGTTGGATGGTCAAGAAATCCTATCTATAGAGATAAAGAAGGCCATGAACTTTTTGTACGTCGTATGCCTACCTTTATTGAAACTTGTCTGGTTGTTTGGTAGACAGAAACATGATTGTTAGAGCTGATGTTCCTTTATAGTTATGTATACACATGTGCATGTGGGTTAAAAATATAGTGCACCCAATTTTGTTCCACTAGACTGAGTTGTTCTATGAATGGAATATCACCTTGATGTACAAAAAAATACAACTCCAGGTTGAAAATTGCATAGTTACATAAAATGATTGTGTTGAACCAAATAAATTACATCAGTAAGTTATAATGCATATATGCCATAAAGTACATCAGTAAGTTGCTATGCATATATGCCATAAAGTAGCAATTTCCTTCGCATCGATGTAGGGAATATAAGCTTGCAGAACAGCTTTATATGTTTTTATATCTGTCTTACCCCTTCTTACATGGATAAATATAATTTTGCAGGTTCGCTTAATGCTTTGATATTGGACTTGAAACCGTGTTGTGGAGGAAAATGCAGTGATGTTCTCCTAGCTGGCTACCCTTTGCTTTGGAATTTAGTTCATGGCTGCTTAGTTTGCATAAACTTCATTACAGTACTATGATATGGTTTTTAGCGCAGTATGTTTTAATGTTTGTTGGATACCTTGTGAAACTTATCTTTGCTGTTACCATCTACAATCTGCATATGTTGTTTTGTTTTCAGAAATGCTATATATGTTTCTTGGGGAAAATTTTAATTTGGGCTACCATTTTAATCACATTAATTACTAGATGAAGCAGCATTAGCAGTGAAAAAAATCCATCGCTAATGTAATGGCTGAATTCAACACATATCTTGATAGGTGCATCAATTGGATTGTTGACAAAGAAAAGCCTAAGGTGTTACATGTGTATTTTAGGAGGGGCAAGAGGGACTAACTGTTTTGAGGCCCTGGGGGTATTAATGGGGGAATAAGGGCGTTAGTAGGTGCTTAGTTTTGTGATTGTCTTTTGCAGGCTCCTGCCATTGTGTGCATGGAGAGAGGGTAAATCCTTGGGTCTTTTGTGTTATTTCCCTTTTCTTTCATGGTAACAATATCTTTTGAGTATTGAATTCAGTGAATCATCTTGGTCTTTCTTAATTTGTCTCTTACTTGTTCTAAAACCTTATCATTGGTCCGACCTGCCATCGACCTACTTGTTGTTCTTCACTGTGTTTCCATGGAAACACGTACCAATACTCGATTAGATGCTCAAGAAGCTCAGATTAAGCAATTACAAACGGATGTTTCTGATATTAAAACCTCATTAGAAGCAATGGAAATCGAACATGGAGAATCCTGGGAGTTTCGTAAGGTTGTCTTGGGTTGGATGAAACAACAAGAGAAACGTCAGCCGCCTGGTTCGGGGAGTTCTGGTCTCAGTCACGAAGAGGTGTTTTCCAACCTAAAGTCTCAACCGAGATCGGAGGGAGATACTCCGATGGTTCTACCTTGGGCAGTAAAGAAGGTGAAGTTGCCGGAATTTAGCGGGTTTGATCCTCAAGGTTGGATTCAAAAAGCGGTCCTCTATTTCGAGCTCAATAACACTCCGGATGAGGTTCGTCTCCGATTAGCTCAGTTGAGCATGGTAGAGGTTGCTCAACATTGGTTTACCATCCTTACACAGGTTCACGACTCTATCTCTTGGGTTGAATTTCAATCTGAATTGTTGAAACGTTTCAATGGTCTGTCAATTCATAATCCGTATGAGCAATTGGCGACGATTCAATATGGGAATTCTATCTATGATTACATCGACGATTTTGAATATTTGCTATCCTTGGTACCTCGTTTACCTGATTCACAATCATTAGGGTATTTTGTAGCTGGGTTAAAAGAGAAAACTAAGAAATGGGTCCGTTTACATTGGCCGAAGACATTGTTAGAAGCGATGTAAACAGCGAAGGATGTTTCGGAGATGCTCCGGCCGAGTGGGGGCTCTGGCTCCGTTTCGCGTTTTCGATACTTTCACCGTACCGGGCTTTCCACTTTTTCGCTGGCGGATGGGCTTCACAATTTGGGTCGTAGTGAGCCTAGGGTTTTGGCCCAACCTAAAGGTTTTGATCGCGGGCCTGGTAGTCGTGGGGACTTGCCTCGTTCCTTAGTTGTTCCAAAATCAGGGTCCCCTTCTTCTCCGGAGAACTCTAGCTTGTTCCCTCGTGACCGAGGAGTACGTCCGTTATCTCGATCAGAGTGGGAGGAGCGATGCAAGAAGGGATTATGTTTTCGTTGTGGCCAACAATATGCTCCTGCTCACAAATGTCCCGAGGGGCGATTACGGGTCTTGCTTCTAGGGGAGGATGAATATGACCCAGGTGGAGGTGATTTGTGTGCATTAGATGCGAATTCTTTAATATTAGAGGCCACACCGGAAGCTACGGAGGTGGGTGCATGTTTGTCTTGGCATTTGAAGGAGCTTTGGCTGCTTATGGGGGTGCTACGACCTTGAAGTTAGAAGGGGCGTTACATGGTATTGCAATCTATATTTTGGTGGACAGTGGTGCCACTCACAATTTTGTTTCTAGACGATTAGTAGATGTGTTGGGATTACCGTGTTCAACTTTTGGTGGCATTAACATTACTTTAGGCGATGGACATGTGGTGTTTGTTTCGCAGCAATGTATTGATATTCCCATCACCATCGGTCCTTGCTCATTCCAAGTCAATGCTCTGATCATGGACACTGGAGGTCTGGATTTTATTGTAGGTATTGCTTGGTTACAATCTTTGGGAGAGGTGGTGCATGATTGGCAAAATGCTTGGATGAAGTTAAAGTTTAAGGGTCAACTCGTTCAATTACACGGAGTTCGCATTAATCAACCTTCCCCAGCAGCCTTACATCAATGGTTGTCACTGATAAGTGATCCCCCACAACTGTCTCGGTCGAAATCGTCTCATATGGGCGATTCTCTCTCAATTAATTCTCAGTTGTCGACTACCCAACAAGCAGCTTTAAAACACACCCTTGACCAGTATCCAGTTGTTTTTCAAAGTCCTACCTCTCTACCCCCATCGCGACCCAACGATCACACAATCATCCTTACCACGGATGTTCCGATTTGTGTACGACCATATCGTTACCCTCATGTTCAAAAGGCTGAAATTGAGCAACAGGTACGAGAATTGCTGGAAATGGGGTTGATCCGCCCTAGTAAGAGCGCTTATTCAAGTCCGGTGATACTTGTGCGCAAGAAAGATGCTTCCTGGCGAATGTGTGTGGACTACCGAGCGCTCAATAACGCAACGGTCCCTGATAAGTTCCCCATTCATGTGGTGGATGAGCTGCTAGATGAATTACATGGAGCAATTTTTTTCACTAAATTAGACCTCAAAGCGGGATACAATCAGATTAGAATGAGTCCGTCAAGCATTGACAAAACGGCATTTCGTACGCACGACGGCCACTATGAATATTTAGTGATGCCTTTTGGCTTGATGAACGCCCCGACAACTTTTCAGGCCACGATGAATGCGATATTCCGTCCCCTTTTGCGCTATAAGGTCGTTATTTTCTTTGACGACATTCTAGTGTACAGTCGGTCTTGGGAAGCACATTTGCATGATGTCGCGTTAGTTTTGAAAATTCTCCACAACAATCATTTTTGAGTTAATCATCAAAAATGTTCTTTTGGTTCATCTTCTATTAAATACTTGGGTCATATCATTAATGGAGAGGGAGTTTCGATGGATCCGAATAAGATGGCTGCGGTTATAGAATGGCCGGTTCCAAAATCATTGAAAGGTCTTCGGGGATTTTTGGGGTTAACAGGCTACTACAGGAAATTTGTGCGGAATTATGGGAGCATTGCCCGCCCTCTTACCGACCTAACTAAAAAGGATTCTTTTCTCTGGAGTTCCCTCGCCCAACAGACTTTTGAGAATTTGAATCAAGCACTGAGTACTGCTCTTGTTTTAGCTATGCCCAATTTTCAACAACCTTTTATTGTGGAGTGTGATGCTTCAGGTAAGGGCATTGGAGCAGTTTTAATGCAGAATCGCAACCCTTGCATACTTTAGCAAGGCGTTGAGCGACCGAAATCTGGCTAAGTCGGCTTATGAACGGGAAATTATGGCATTGGTTCTAGCTGTGCAACATTGGCGTCCATACCTGTTAGGTACTCGCTCACCGTTTACACGATCAGAAAAGTTTAAAATTCTTACTGCAACAACGGGTGACCACCCCGGATCAACAGAATTGGGTCGCCAAACTTCTTGGGTACGATTTTGATATTTTATATAAGTCGGGGAGAGAAAATCGGGCTGTAGATGCCCTGTCCAGACGGGCGGATCAGGGTGCGTTAGGTTAACTTGTCTCTACACCCGTTTGGGTTCAAGGAGCTCATCTTCTTGCGGAGGTCAAAGATGATGTTGCTATTCAGCAAATGACGTGTAAATATTTGGAAAATCCAGCTAAATTTCCGGGGTACTCAGTTCGAAATGAAATATTGTTCTATCAAAATCGATTGGTTATCTCTCGAACCTTGAAATTTCTACCGGCTTTACCACATGAATTCCACACCACCGCCATGGGTGGACATTCTGGGTTTTATCGAACATATTGGCGATTGGCGGCAAATTTGTATTGGGTAGGCATGACAACTACAGTGAAGCAATTCATTCGCGAATGTGATATCTACCAGCGTTGTAAGGCAAACTCCGTTAGCCCAGCGGGCTTGTTGCAACCACTGCCAAATCCTGAAGCAATTTGGGAGGATATTTCAATGGATTTTATAACGGGTCTTCCCATATCACACGGCTATAATATCGTTTTTGTGGTGGTGGATTGGCTGTCCAAATACGCCCATTTTATTCTTTTGAAACATCCTTACACCGCGAAATCTGTTGCTGAAGTTTTTGTCAAAGAGGTGGTACGTCATCATGGGATACCCAAATCGATCGTTAGTGATCGTGATCCATTGTTTCTTAGTAAGTTTTGGCAAGAGATTTTTCGATCCATGGGGACATCTCTTCACCTGAGTTCCGCATATCATCCAGAATCGGACGGTCAAACGGAAGTTATCAACCGTTGTCTCGAGGCGTACCTACGATGCTTTGCAATTGATCAACCTAAAGCATGGGCTAAGTGGATTCCTTGGGCTGAGTTCTGGTATAATTCTACCTTCCACGTATCCACAGGGACCACTCCATTTGAAACTGTGTATGGCCGCCGCCCTCCTTCGGTTTTTCAGTTTATGTCGGATGAGATTTAGGTAGAAGCTGTCGCGCAAGAGCTTTGCGATAGGGATGAAGCTTTGAAACAACTCAAAATTCATTTAGCAAATGCTCAAAGTACAATGAAATGTCAAGCGGATAAAAAGCGCCATGACGTTAATTTCTCAGTTGGTGAAAGGGTTTATGTGAAGCTCAAACCATATCGACAATTATCGGTTAAGAGCAGGATCTCTCAAAAATTGGCTGCTAAATTCTTTGGTCCTTTCCAGATTATCGAAAAAGTGGGACCTGTGGCGTATAAATTACTTCCTCCAACTTCTAGAATCCACCCTGTTTTTCACGTTTCATTACTCAAAAAGTCGGTGACTGGGAATGTGATGTCTACGATTCCCGCAGATTTGGACATGGTTGCCAAAGATTCTTGGTTCCTGCAGCCATTATAGACAAACGTTTCTTGGGTACGGATTCGCAACAAATTGAGTAATGGTTGATTCATTGGCAGGGCCAACCTTCCGAAGAGGCGACTTGGGAAGAAGCGTCATGGATTAAAGACCAATTTATGGATCAAAGTCTTGAGGACAAGACATCTTTCGAAGGCGCGAGTATTGATAGGTGCATCAATCGGATTGTTGACAAAGAAAAGCCTAAGGTGTTACATGTGTATTTTAGGAGGGGCAAGAGAGAAAATATTAAGAGGGACTAACTGTTTTGGGGCCCTGGGAGTATTAATGGGGGAATAAGGGCGTTGTAGGTGCCTAGTTTTGTGATTGTCTTTTGCAAGCTCTTGCCATTATGTGCATGAAGAGAGGGTAAATCCCTGGGTCTTTTGTGTTATTTCCCTTTTCTTCCATGGTAACAATATCTTTTGAGTATTGAATTCAGTGAATCATCTTGGTCTTTCTTAATTTGTCTCTTACTTGTTCTAAAACCCTATCATATCTGGTTATGACCGATTTGTGACGTGTATTAGATGGTTTTGCTAATGGTCGGGTAATTTGATGGTATAATAATCAATATATTGAATTTTAAAAACTGTTCTTTCTGCCAATTAAGATAACATTGTTGATGGTAAATATATATAATACCCAAGTCAACAACCAACTAGGGTAAATGCTGCTGTATTTTGTGGAACCTTTATGTTAATTACTTGTAATGATCTTATTTTTGTGTTTGTTACAGATATTTTAGCTTGTTGATGATGTTAATGATATTTGTCCATTGTTAAACTTAGAGTTCAATTCACCATTTCCAATAACTCCATTGTTTAGATAATTGAGTGCAGAGATTTCAAGCCTACAATTTTTAGAAAGTGTAAGTTTATTCTATTATTTTATATGTATTCTGTATCTGCATCAAAATAATAATTCTCAATTATTTTCATTGTAAAATTAAACAAGTAATATATTAACATGTTTAAGGGTGTGTTTGGATTGAGATTTGAGAATGTGAGAATGGAAACAGGAATGATAAAAGGTACTTCTAAAAACCCCAGGAATGATAAGGGCTCTAAATATTCAAATAAAAACCATTGATATTGTGTTCTCTTCAAACCCGTCAAGGGAATCAGACATTAAAAAACCCCAGGTATTCTGAACTCATAATTGAGATTTCGGATTTTGTAAACCTGTAGATGATAACAAGATAGAAAAGTTGGAATTAACAAGATATAAATCATCTTAATTTAGCCCTTTCTATTAAATAATCACATGAAATATCTCGAATATGCAAATATCCAAAAAAGATAATTAAAATTACCATCCGAGTTTGAATCCTAAAAAATGAATGGGGTACCTTTGTAAAATAGTAATCAAGTTTTTTAGAATTGTTCTAATTCATAAAGTTTTTTTTCCAGATCATTCGTAAAATTTTTGTACCAATCAAATCACTAAAGTTTCAGGATTGTTTTAATTAGGTTATTCATAAGTTGCAAAAAGATTAACAAAATTGAAGTTTTTTTTAAATATTAACAATATTTATAGAAAAACTAAATTATTTCAAAAAAAATGTGAATTATTTAAAACAATAAAAAAATACGAGGACCTGATTATAACACTTCTAAAACTTAATAACCTGATTGGAACAAATAAAAGTATTAGTGACCTAATTGGAACATTTTTGAAACTTTAGTGACCTGATTAGAACAAAAAAATATTAATGATCTAATTGGAATGGTGTTAAAACTTGCTTACTATTTTATGAAGTTTCCCTTAAATGAGTATCTGAATTTTGGATATCCTAAATTTTGAATTATTTGAGTTTAGAATTTCGGATCTCTCATTCAAAAATTTGGTTTCGAATATTTTTAAACCCTAAACCCTAAAGACTACTACATGATAAACTGTTAATACTTTATGATATTTTTAATGATAGAATCTCATTATATTCTAATAACTATAGGATTCAACACATGACCCGTTTGCATTGTGACATCCTTAATAATAATACTCTTCTCCACCTAGCATAAAGCAATATATATGGTCCTTGATATATGGATAGTTTGTCGTGTATCAGTCTTCTAGCTCATTGTAAAATTTTTATGGTATATGTGATAATGAGTCAATATATTGTGTTAAAGATAATATAACAGTTTGTTTTTTACTAACATAAAAGAGTTTTTTAATATACGTAATTGTTTTTTAATTCAATTTTTACAATAGGTTTTTTTGTTTTTTTATTTACGACATAACGATCTGAATTGATACCATTTGAATTCCCCTCGTATCATGTGGGTTTCCTACTAATCTTCTATAAATTACCACTTTACGAAAAAAATGATCAAAACAACTCAAGAACACTAACATGATGACATCTATGATAGAGATTAAGTTAGGTTATAGAAATGATATTTAACTAAAAATTTTTAACCACCACATTCAACTACATGTACTTAAAAAGGCGTAAAAGAGTTATTGCACTATCATCTTTAACTATAACTAGTTGCAATCCTGGACGCGCGTTGCGCGAAATGTTATGACATTTTGTATAATTGCTTGTATTTTTGATGAAAACACAGCTAATATGGACATTGCATACAAGCAGCAGTAGTTTAGATGGGTTTTTAATACATAGAAGTGATACATGGGTTATCATTAAAACACAGTTAATATAGACATTGCATACAAGCAGTAGTAGTCTAGGGTTTTCAGCATGTTCAGGTAATACATAGAAGTGATACATGGGTTTTCATTGTATGCAACAACTTTTCCACAACTTGATGGACGTACAACATCTAGCTTTAAAGCTTCAAAAGGTTTGTTATATTGTTTGGGCTGCATGGTGTTGTGCATATATTTTGGTTACCAAAAGTGTGGCTGTTCAAAAGTGGTTTCCTTCTTCTGCAACCCATTCTGTCCATGAAAAGACAGTATCACATGGTTCTCCTGCAGTGCCACCCATTATGTTTATCAAAAGACAGCATCAAAAGGCATTTAATTGCGGCTGTTCAAAAGTCGTCTTGCATATTTGCTAGTCGTTTTTGTGCTTCTTTGTGCCAGCCTGCTCCTTATCTGTATATATGGAGAAATCTGTTAATAGAAGTTGCACTGTTTCTAACAGGTGTTTCTTTATGTTTGTACCTTCTTCCAGATATAGTGTTCTTTTTACTGGATTTTCTGGGTGATTCTTACGTGCAGTGGTATGTGGTGTTGGTGTATTTGGTGCTGGGGTGCTAGTTGAGGGTACATCTGGATTTATGTTTTCAATTGTGTTAACTGTGCAACGAACCGATCCTGTTCTGATGTTCTTTTGGGCTTGAACATGGAAATATGCCTCTTTGTTAAGGACAGTGTGCTGCATTGCGTCTGGATGCTCGTTTGACAGCAAGTCCGAACATTTCTTTCCAATCAATTTTGTTGAAGGTTCGTTGAACATTGTGGCATGGATACTCCCTGTGTTGTCTGATATTATGCCAGTTATTCGGTACCTGCAACGTATTTAGATATAACTTAGTTTAAAGACTTTAACATATGTCCAGATTTGGTGTTTGATGTTTGATTTGATGCATTCTAAATCAGCAACCTTTGTACTATATTGTGCAGAAATTGTGTGTATGTGTGAGGTTGCTATGCAGAGATTCGTATTATATTATGTGGTCCTAGAAACTTTTATTATTGCATGCTCCTAAAATTCTTTTTTCAGCTCAAATTTAAGTGGTTGATAAATTTGTAGTGAATGTTGGTTTAGTGTTTACTTACTTTTTTGTTGGGGTGGGGTAGTAGCCATGATGTGAACAAAACCAAAGGTTTTCTGATTTGATGGGTGAGTTGTCGCAATTGGGACAGGCGGTGAAGTGCCATTCTTTGTCTGCGGCGATGTGTGTGAATGCAGCTTTAAGTACAAAGATTTGTCTCTGGGAAAAGGTTGAATGTGATTAGCTGAGTTGATTTGTGTAGGTGGCTATAAAAGGTAATTGTATAATGTTTATTCTTACAGTGAGTTCGTTCTTTTCTTTTCGCAGAAGTTCAGACATGGTAATGTGGTTTTGGATGCCTGCGGATGTTTGTTTCTGTTGCTGCGACTGGGTGTCAGTTGTGTCTTTTGCTGACTCCTGTTCTTCAAACCTGAGAAAGTTTAACAAATGCGTTTAATATTTTTTTGATGATTATGTGTAGTTATGTGTATGTTATGTTATGCACATGTTATTTGAAAATTGTATTCTTTTTAGAAATTGGTCCTGATAATAAAAGTTGTAAAAAGAGGAACAATATTGAAAATATCAACTGTTTTATGTAAGGATAATTAACAGGTGGATAAATGGGGTACAAAAGTCGTGCACAGTCATACATCAATTGCCCACCTACATACGATAAAGTTCTTCGTGCAAAAGGTATTAATAAATGCTTATTTACATTATACAACTGACCTGCTATGCTACCCTTCTTTTTGGTTTAAAAAGGATAATATTAAACAGAACTCTAGAAATGCTTTCTAAGTGATGGTTCAAGCATAATTAGCAAATGTATAACGACGTGGGTGTCCATATGTAAACGTAATATCTATGTAAATCTTACAGGCGCAGGAGTGTGCGTGTTTCCACGGTTGATGGGTTGACATAGACATGTGTTACGTTTGTTGATTGGAGTTGCAATTTACCTGTATCGACAGGTATATTAAGTGTTTTTACACTGGGTGATAGTGGTTAATGCAATAGTGTATACCTATAAAATCAGTTACTCTAACTCCAGTAATTGCAAGTATTGTTGGTGCCATTGATGTCTCAACTGAACCCCTCGGAAACTTCGTTGTAGATGTTGTTATTTCGCCCCACAGAGTGACACTGACGTCCATGTTGCTGCAGGAATGAAGATATTGTGTTAAAACATAAAAATTCAAAAGTAATGGATGATTAGCCATTCATCTTTATTGTTGTATTCAAAATTTGATTTTTGAATGTTCATTGCAAAAGGTCATGTGAAATAAAGAAAGAAATAAAAAGAAGTCATTTAATGGATCTGGATGTGCACTTAAGTGAAGCCCACATCAAACAAAATTTTAAGGTCTATGTAAATAAAATGCATCCAGTTTATTATTTCAAAAAAAAGTCTATAATGGGAGCCCAAGCATTAGATTAAAGAGGGAGTAGACCTAATATAAAAGAAAAAAGACGGCAGGAACAAGAGGAGGGTAGAAAAAAAAAAAGAAAACAAAATTATTCTTTTATTATTAAACTTTGAAACTTTTGAGTATATTTAGAGACCAATTTAAGAGCAAAGAATAAGATCAGGAAGCAACGATTGAACCATTTATCATTGAAAATCATTTGGTTTCGTTTCGTTTTTGATTATTTTCTTTTGTTTCATTGTTTCTTTTATTAATGTCTCTAAAGTTTACAATTAAATATATCATCTATCCTGAAATGATAAAGGCACACAAATATTGCAAGATTATCTAAGCAACATTTGAAATAACACCATTAGTTTTAATTAATTATTAGTAGTGAATTTCCTGTTTTAAAGGTTGAATAACAGGTTGTCTTTTGCCAGCAGGAACATATATAGGTAATTTGAGACACTCTAATTAATGTTGGTTAGTTGGGGTTTGAAAGAGACAAACCTGCTGTCTTTCAACGTCATTGTAACGAAAGGTGCTCCAGCATTTGTTCTGTTATCGTGCATCTCTTGCAATATTCCTATGTAATCTGTGTGAATAGTGTTTGTGCATCACAATAATGAACATGCATACAGTGGATAGTTGTTGAAAACATTTATGATGGATGTCCTTACCCACGATTGCCCTTTTGTTTTTTTGAGCTGGATCTTTGCTTTGTTCATGGAGGTAATCCAGTCTTTCACGGGAGACAAATTCATAGTATTGACGAGGGAGGTCCGGAGTGTCATCAATAGGCGTAAACATCGTTGCTGCTCCGACTCGCATGTAAGCAGGGTGGCATACAGTTGAAGTAAATTTGTCAGGTTCGGTACACGCATACCCTTTAACCCGGTAACATGATTGCACTTGAAGTTTTGATGTCACTATTCTTTGATCTTTACCCTTTGTAACAGCCTGGATTCCTATGCCCTGTTGCAGTATTGTAATTCATAATTGTAAGTTTGGTTAATGAAAATAAAAGTATGAATTTAGTGTTTTATGTGTTAACAGAAAATATTTTCAGGTTATTTAGATACAGGTTTTAAAAAGATGTTTAAGATTTAGCTAATTAGGATAAAAGTTATTAAAGAGAAATAAAAGCGTTTCATTACAAAATAGGGGGACAGTATTTAATAATATTTTAAACAGTTGCATGATCTATCTCTCTTGTGATTTATTGTATAGCTTTGTATTTAGGTTGAGTATACCTGTTGATCCACAAATACATAGCACGTTTCATTGTCTCTAAAGGCGGGTTTCCAGGTACGAACTACACGAACGTTGAGTTCAGGAGCTGGTCCACCCGGTGTTAAACTTGAAATTTCAGTGTCTTCCATTTCTATTCATCTATTTAGAGAAGGAACATGAGGATAAAGGTAATTCTATTAAAGTTGGCAAATAAACATGTAAATACAGGTATTTATCAACATTATATGGAGAAAGGAGAACGAACTATAATAGAGATTGACCTGATCCATATCAATCTCGTTTAATAGTTCTGTATACACGATATTTAATGTTTTATTATCACTATTTTCAATGCTTTTTCTTGTAAGGATCTTTATAGAATTTGGGGATGTTGCTCTTGACAGAGCAACATATAACTGTCCATGACTGAATATTGGCTCAGGTAAATAGATTCCTATTTTTTTAAGTGATTGGCCTTGGCTTTTATTAATGGTCATTGCATAGCATGTTTTAACCGGAAATTGCTTCCTTGTAAAAACAAAAGGAAGGTCTTTCGTATTATGCACAAAGTTAATTCTCGGAATATATACTCGGTGTCCTAAGGATGTACCTGTTATTACATGAGCCTCAATAACACGAGGTAGTAACTGTGATATCAATAATCTAGTGCCATTACATAAACCATTTTTTTGATCTAGATTACGAATTAACATTATGGGAGTGTTGTTTTTCAGCTTTAAACAATGTTTTGGAATCCCATTAAAATTAAGTACATTAAGGTATTCAATTGGGTACATAGCATCAACATCTCCTCCATCTCTAGAGTGTGGAATCATCGAGTCAGTGCTGAAGTATGAGCTGCATTCTCCAGGTGACATGGCATGAATAAGGTCATTGATTTCATCCACAGTTTCATTCTTAGGACATATGATGGCACGTTCTGCAAATGTTGGGGCCGTTGGGCTTAGCAGACATTCCTCATCGTAGACAAACCTGATCAAATCATACAACGCAGCGTCTGAATCCTTAATAATCATCTGTGGTGGTATTTCAATTACTTTAACGTCCGCTTGTCCAATTGTATGTGGAACACCTTCTTTACCGTCTCCAACTCTTAGTAACCAACTACAAAACGATTGTACATCTTGGTATCCACTCGTATATGAAGACAATGTTGCTCGCAAATTAACAGTTAGCTTATGAACTGAAAAGTACTTCCACAAATAAGACTTTGTGAGACATGACGATATTATATCAGCCTTTGTGCATTTTGGTTTTACTGGTAATGTTTGACGAAAGTCTCCACCTAGTAGAACAGATTTACCGCCGAATGGCACCGCAATATTACCCGTTAATCCTTCAATGTTTTATCCAGGGATTCAAAACACCTTCGGTCGCTCATCGGTGCCTCATCCCAAACTATAAGGCTTGTTCTAAACAAAAGGCGAGACAAGTTTGTATTTTTTTTAATATGACATATAGATTCATCTGTTAATTCCAACGGTATTTTAAATCTTGAATGTGCTGTACGACCTGAAGGCAACAATAGCGAAGCGATACCCGAAGCTGCTACTGCTAAAACAACCTGACCTTCAGACCTTAAAGCTGTAATGATTGTTCTCCAAAGGTATGTTTTACCTGAACCTCCATGGCCATACACAAACAATAACACTTGTAATGAATTCTGCATAGAAGTCAACACCGCATCATAGACATTTTTTTGTTCAGGATGAAGATTTGCCTTTAAGGAGAGATGTTCATGTGTAAAGCTTCCCGATTGTAACTTTTTTCCTCAAGTAACAGTACATTTCTAAGCATAGAAAGAGTGGATTCTGTGGGGAGAGGCAATCCAAAATCAGCTAGTGTGCGTGGTGTTGCGTTAGAGTTTAGTAACAACTCAAGCTCATAGAGTACAAACTGTTGTAAATCAGCATTGCTAACACCGGAATTTGAATTTCGTGGACTGGAGTTAAGGTTGTATGTAATATCATCCCCCATTTTTTCCCAGCTGGCATCCCACAAAGCTGAAGGGTTTGACACATCACAATACAATAGTATATGTACAAAAAGAGACCTAATTTCAGATGCAGTTGCCCATTCAGAGGCTTCTGAAATTGTAGACAACCATTCTTTATCGTCACCAATTAGGCCTAATTTTTCACACGCCTCCCTAAATGTTAGCATTACAACACCTGAAACTGTGCGTATATCCGCAAATGAACAACAACCTTTTTGATAATTCAACAACATCCTCAGATAAAACAGTTCCCCACATGAAGGATGAACGTAAGTTAGCCTACCCACAGTAGGAGTTCTCTTGCACGTTCTACGTGTCCAACTTTTGTCGATAAATCCCATCGATATTTAGAGAGATAGTCTATGTAACGAAGGTTGGCCCCTAAATCCGTAGAGGACATTCCTGCGGAGGACTCAATTGTGTTGTTTGCTAACCATTCAGTAAGAGTTGTTTTGCCAGCATTCTGATTATTGACGATTTCTTGAAGTTGCTGTGTTTGTCTAAATGTCATGTTTTGTTTGCCTTCCAAATGTACCGCAAGAACTTGAACAGGTGGGTTCCTATGATGTATGGGGAACGAAAGAATTCTCCAAGATGCCTCGTGTGGGCATATAAAACGGCCATCAAGGTAGTTTTTGATCTCATCAACAACCTCAACTACATTAACAGGTATGTTTTCTGAAGTAACATCCTTTTCTGTTAACGTAAAACGAACCCTGTCTGCACCCTTTGATATATACTTAAAAAGATATTTTATAAGCATACTCCACCCACAGTACTCAACATTTATATGCGCATCAAAATGCATTAGCAAGTCCGCATTATACGGAACAACATACCCATTATCCAACGGAATTCCACGTTTGATGCATGGAAAACAATCCTTGGACCTTTTGTAGTGAACGTACCCTCCATTGTCAAATCGTGTGCATGCCTCGTATGACTTAGGATATTGCTTTGAACATACACCATCTTTCATACACGGAGAACTCATTCTTGCTATACCACACGGTCCATGTAGCATCGATTCAGTAACAATCCTATGTAAGACGGGATTTGTTTGATTGTCAGGTAGTTCGGCACTAATATATCTGTTAATATCCTCTGGGGTGCGAATTTTATAAGAATCAGTCACCCATAACAACGTGTGACAATGTGGCAACCCTCTTTTTTGGAATTCAATTGTGTATAGCTCTGTACAAGCAGAAAGCATAATACAACATGAGTATCCATAATAAAGTTGTATGATGGCGTTGCTAAAAAGGACAAGCAACATGATTTACACTTACCAGCAGCAACATCACCAAAGGGTTTTGATGTTTTCAGATGCTTGATGAAAGACCGTACCTTCATCTGGAATACCCTAGCAATAATATCAGGTCTATCCTGTGGACTTGGTACATGTGCTGCTTCTATTTCCCTTTCAATCTCAGGCCATTTGACATTGCATGTGAATGTTATAAAGTACTGAGGATTCCCATGGACTCGGCATATGGCGAGGGCATCTTGGTAATGTTTATACATATACCTTGGACCACCGGTGAAAGATGATGGTAATACGACCGTTTACCCACGCTATGGCCCTCTGTATCACCGCGAGATATTGCATCGTGAAGACCTTCCAAAAACTCACACCTGAATTCTTCTTGATTATTCCGAACATATCTAACCGACAATGTTCGACGCAGATATAAGAGTCAACAATGTATTGCTGAAACAGCCTACCTGCGAAGAAGATGGTTGTAAACATTTTCACGATCATGAATCTGATACGAGTAGAACATTGATGGACTAAGCTTGCGATCATCAATTGAATGGTCAGGTCCTAAGCGTAACTCAGGAGACCACCCTTGCTCTGCATGAGGGAATAAAAGTGGATATTGCAACGGCATATAAGATGGATGAAGCTTGCTAACTCTATGTGGAGTATTAGCCTTATCATGGATAATAACATCAAAATCTTCCGATGCAGTACCACCATCACAAACAATGGCGCCAACGGTATTTGGTAAGGGGTCGTTGTACCTTCTGTCCCTCACCCTACTGTAAAGTTTAATTGAAAACTCAGGAACGTGCTGTTGAGTATATAACTCTCTCGCAGACCGAAAAAGACGCACGTAGGCATTTGATTCATCAAGCATGGCAGTTAATGCCGAAATGATGTCTATTGATAAATTCGGTAAATTATTTCCATGGAAAAGACGAAGCCTGTTTTCAACCTCATTTTCGGAGTCAAAAATATACATCTGCAAAAACCTCGGCCGATCCCCAGGCAACGGGCAAATCGACCCAAGCCAGTGACATACCTGACCAACAACCTTGAATACGTACGGACCTCCACCCTGATTAACCGAATTGTCTATGGTAGCCCCAAAGGAAGTCATTGAAAACATGGCGTTGTATGCACGAATATTCCCCATAAATTCACGGTCAGCAAACAAAGACTTCAATAAGTCGGGAGGTTGCGTAGGGAAATTCAACACTACTTCCCAGCCTTACAACACTTATGATATCGTGGTCTACGACCAACTGGAAAATGTGAGTCGCTCAGCGTACCAAAAGAGAGACTCGCAGAACTCACACACCTTATTACATCTTCCCAAATCCATGTAGTAAGGAGAAACTGTTGTATGACTGGTTTCGCCAGAAGAAACACCCGTCCTAACTTCAACATGAGCATTGGTCGAAGATATACCACCTGTCGCTGACGATCTTAGCATTGATGCACGATGCAATGACTGGCGTTCCGTCTGGGATGATGCCTCAAAAGATGACGTAGAAGAAGAATTTACACCAGAATCAGTGCCACCTAGGCGTGCACGTTTACCTCGGCGGTTCTGATAAAGCGACACACACATTCAAAGACGACATATAAGAGGCATAGAGAACAAAACACTATATGTTTCAGGGAAACTACAGAACCTGAAATCTACTTTTAGCATCAAATTAACAATAATAGAATATAGGTTAACCTATTCAGTATAGGTACACTCTTCCTAAAAAAAACCAAAAAATCAGGCCATTGTTGACGTTAAACATTAAAACAATGAAATCAATAGTAATGTAATAAAGTTTAAAAAGACAAGCAATGTATAAGCCAAACATTAAAAAAAACGGAGAAACGAATAATACCTGCATATGAGAACATCAACTATTAGCTGAGATTATTGCTGAAATAACCTGTACACACAAAAAAATACAACCACACGGCAACACAGTAAGAAGAAAAATCACCTAGACATACCATAAGGTAGACAAACACAATTATCATTATAGCAAAGATGTGAGAACATCAATAAAAAACACAGACATATCACGACAGAACTAAGGAAACATAAACTAAATTTAGGTCATAAACCTGTAGAATGTAAGTAAGCAAACTTTCAACCGCAAAGCTCGAGTACCCAAGAAAAAAGTATCAGAATATCAGAAACTTAAAAAATCATAAAAAACATCACCATACATAATATATACGATTAAGAGAACGTGTATATAAACATGCCATTGTCTGGGTTAAAACATTGATCTAAGCCAGTGAACATTAAGTTAAATTTCAAATGACCTGTGGATTAGTACTTGTAGAATGTATCCTTGTCTTATACCGGAAAATGCTATACTTGAAAGAAAACAGTAATATTTTTGGTTTACATGTCTAAAAATCAACCAACTTCTACTAAAAATAGTAATCAACCATATGTTTTAGCCCAACAATTTTACAATAACATTCATTTGTACCTACGGTCTACAACATTACCAGGCAAAATATACCTACTAAACCAAAATTGATTACCAAGATCATTTCAACATGACCGATCCATGTAGCAATTAATAGCATTCCACCCACATCCCATAAATCAAGCAGGCAAGCACCAAATAACCATACATAAAAAAGAATAAGGCTATAAACCAACTAAAAAACAAATGCACATGCAAGCTGAATATTCAGAAACAAAACAACTGTTAGCTAACCATGATAACAACATACAGTGTAAAAAACCTAAAAAAAAGAAGATAACATAAAACAAACAATACATTGTCAACACGTCACATAAAACCAATAATAATAAAACGGACAATTACATAAAAAGAAAATGTTAACAAAGGACAACAGCAGACCAAACAGTCACATGAACGATGCAGTCGCTAAAAACGAATAAACAAAGGCAGCTCAAACCACAATACTACAAGCAAAGCAGTAATAGATACAAGAAACATGTATAACCAAACATATAATAATCCCTAACTATACCTGACAATGCTTACTTGTAATTCTAGCAAACAAAAGGCTTATATCCTAGATAAATGAAAACAACAATCTACAGATCCTAAACCCATTGTAGGAACTAACCGAAGAAAAAAAATCTGATGACAGTAGCACCCAACAACATATCCATCACGATTACGAAAACATTATAGTCACTAAGCCAATGAAAAGAAAAAAAAAGCGCCTGTGTCACAGAGCAAGTATCAGCCTAAGTAAAATGAAGGTAGACCAACTTTACTATAAATCAATGAAGAAGCAATGCAAACAAAATACCAAACCAGCATATATCAACTGAAAAGTGTTTGTATGTGGGTGGTAGTGAATAATAACAATTGCCGATGTAATGGGTTCAAATTGAAATTGTTGGAAACAAGTGGGACATATTATAAATAAAAAAGAGGTATAATCCCACCAACTTTGTATAAAATAAAAGAATAAATATATGATCAAGTTGAGCAAGTTGCATAACATTTTATAATACCAATGAGAGAATCATGTGGCACACAAAACGACTACTTCCAGATGATTCGTGTTTGTTCCCCAATCATCCCCAACTTGCCTCACCTATTATATTCTAATTCACTAAAATAATCCAAATCAACTCCAATAAATATACACTGCCTACTTCAAAAGTATTCCATTTTAACCACTACAAGGAAAACCAACGAGAGAAGGAGGGACCGGTCGTCATCGTCGTCGCTACCGGCAACAACATTGGCCAGAAAATGGTTGGGGTTGGGGGTTGATTGCCACCGACAACATCACACAAAAGGATCGAAAACCCACAAAGCCCTAATAAAAAAAACCCCCCGGATAGTAAACAAAGATCGGCCACCAAATGCCGGTACTCCGCAAGCTGAAGGCAGCGGTGGTTCGTAGGAGGTAGGCCGGTTCTCCGCAAGCTGAATGCAGCGGTGGTTCGTAGGAAGTATGCGCCGACAACAAGAAGACCTGGTCTCCCTCTCTCTCCTTAAAACCCCCTTTTCTTTCTCTCTAAACAAATGATAGAACTTATATATACAGAGACACGTACATGGACAATAACGCAAAAAGAAAAGGTTAAGTGGTCAAATTCATAAACCCTAAAACGGAGGATGAAGAATCAAGTCCATTTCAAAATCTGGGCATTCTCGTCAAAAACAACCATCAATGCAAGAAAAGGCAGCGGTGATAAGAGAAGTCACCTACGCAAGCACCAAGTCGAACGAACCCAAGAAACACAGCAGAAAGAAGTGAGTGATAAAACTAAAACACAACAGAAAGAACTGAGAGAAACACATACCAACTCTTCATTTAAGATGGAGAAGATGGAGATGGTGGGATGGCACACTTCCCAAAATAAATTGATGACCGTGGATTTCAATTCAACGGCTACAATCTAATATTTTACTATTCATTCCCTTCTATTATTAACATATATATAATTTTTCCTTTTTACTTCCCCTAACTTGTATGGTTCTCATCTATCATTCATTTCTTTATGGTATTAGTCATTATTTTTTGTATTTTGAATTATATATAACGTTACATAGTTTGTAAAACCAATTCTACTAACTAACAAGCTGATCGGCTTAGGGCTGTTTGTTTTTGGTTGACCGGGCTGACCTGGTTGATCGGCTGACTCGGTCAGCGGGTCAGCCCGTTTGATTTCGTTTTCGAGGCTAGCTGATCGAGTCTTCATTGCTGACCCAGACTCTAAATCAAAACATGCTGACCCGGGCAAACCCACCTGCGCGCGACCCCCCTCGGCCAAACCCACCTGCGCGCGACCCCCCTCGGCCAAACCCACCTGCGCGCGACCCCCCTCGGCCAAACCCACCTGCGCGCGACCCCCTTCGGAATGTGTACGGTGATGGTGGTGGTTGTGATGGTTCCGATTTTGATTTAGTAGTTGATTAAGATTGTTAATGATTCTAGTTGATTAGAAAATATACGGTTTTTGACTCAGTCAGATACTGAATCAAACAACAAAGTTTCAGTCAGATGCATACCCAGTCAGAATTTCTAATTGAGTCGGCTTCTGAATGGGTCAGATCTTACCAAATCAGTGTAATCAAACAACCCCTTAGTTTTACAAATATTACCTTATGACTTTTGCAAATTCACATATTGTTTGTTAAAATTTTATAGAGTTAATTATTCATATAATCTTGTGGATAAAGTAACAGATTTGACTACTAATTTTCAATTTTGTAAGTTCTTTGAGTATCAAGAGTAACTTTTGTATTAATTTAAAATAAAATGTTATTTTTTTAACAGCAAGTGTACGACTTTGATTCGTAGGATAAATGTTATCTTAATCAGACTCTGATATTCGTTTCTTAGCCGAGACCATAACCCAGCCCCCTCAAAAATGAAATAATTACTAAAAAAACATCTTGACTCAACTCCCAACATTTTAATTAAATTAAACTTGAATCTATAAGCTTTCAATATTTACATATTATGAATATTTTATCATGTTATAAATATTTTATGGAAGTAAATATCATTATTAAATGAAATATTACTACTTAAAGGGCAAAGATACTTTAGCCGTTAAAAATAAAAATATTTATCTCTTTGTTATCCTCTTTTGACACAGGACGATAGTTCATAGTTTATCATATTATTCGACATATGAGGATGTTGATACTTGATACAGTTCCCAATTAGCTAATATATCTTGGTTTCAACTTTCGATTGGTTTGGTTTTGATTTGAAATCACCATAAGGATTGTATGACGATCCTTAAAAACCCTAGATTTCCAATTGGGTATTTTAGAATCCTTTATATTTATTGATCTGTGTGGTTTAGGAAGCTAAATTGAGTCGACACCGTTGTTGTTGTGAGAAAATCTAGCTGAAGGATCTGATGTTGCTGAAGGTATGTGTGTTTTCATTTCGTTAATTTCATTTTGGATTACAATTGTGATGCAAACCATGTTTCTTATGATCTTACTGCAGATTTCATGTTAAAGTTGTAAATTACTCATATATGATCTCATTTCTCATCCGAATTTCAAATTTTTAGGGCTTTTTAGGCTGTTTGGGTAAGTTTGATTGTTGTGTTCTTTTTTTTATTAAAGCACCAAAATTCTGATTCTTAGTGGCCAGATTGAAAATATTTAACTTTGAAATTTCTGTTATTGATAGGAGTAAAATTGTAGTTTGAGATCATATACTTGGTCTTTTGAGTTTTGACCTCATATTACCAGTGGTGATGGAAATGAAACTGAATTTAACAAATTGACTAACTCTAGATTCCATGTTATATGTAGCCTAAGCCCTTTTAACTTACGATCGATGGCATTATTGTTCTAATTTGAAGGACCTAAGCACCTCATATTACCCGCTACCTTCTTTCAATTGTTCTCAGTGTCATACGTGACATTTGACCTTATCATCATACTCGTCTCATACCAAGTGTCAAAATCTAGAAACATTAGCTACCAGCCAAACTCCTGCACTGCCCTTTTATCAACTCTTGGCATTGGAATAGTATTTTGCTTACTGCTCCATGTCACCGACAAATTTACTTTGGCGCTGGCCTGCCTTGCTTGCAGGAAGATTCCAAACAAACCTTACACATTGCTGCCACCTACGAGACCATTGCCTGCCATAAATACAATAGCTGGACCTTTCCTGGTTTTCATTTTTATCCCCATCTTGATGATTATTAGGATACCAACAAGGCACACACATAGGATATGCGGTGCTTGACTTGGCATAGCTCCCCTTTTGCAGAGTGTCCAGGGAGGGGCCGGATCGCTTCACAATCTGATGTACATAGCCTACCCTACACTTTGTGTAGGAGGCTGCTTCCCACGGCTTGGACCCATGACCTCAAGGTCACAAAGCAACAATCTTACCATATAGGACACCGTTATTGCGTAATATAGTATGCTCCCATGTCATGTATAAACTCTGACAATAATCTTGATAAATTCTAGGTAGAAAGTTTTCGTGATTCGTGGCGTGTTGATGTATAACTCAATGCGGGTTGTTTTCTCATTGTGAACAAGTCGTAGTACTTGAATTAGAAGACCATAATTTCGAGATCACATTGTTCCAAAAAGAAGGCATGAAAACAAGTTCAATAGCCGTCTTTCCTTTAGCTTAATTGCCCATTTATTTTGCATTCATTTTTCAATTATGAACATGTTCAACATGCCTTATGCTTGTGCAAGCTTTGTAAAGTAAAATAGGCAAAATGTGTAATCCATATTCTTGTCAACTCTTTGTTTTTGGTGAACTTTCTCATCGTGTTCAAAATGGTACAATGGTTGTAACAGATCAGTGAACGTAAACTGATAAACACAAGAGATGCTTATTTTATGACAGTGAACATAAAGTCAATCTAGTTTCATAGCAGTGAATGCAAACTGCTAACATATTTATCACTAGTCAAAAAGACAAAATCCTTAAACTTCAGAAATGAATTAAAAAAAAACTGACGATAAAACGTACTCTGTAGAAAACTAAACATAAACCACAGAATCTGAGAACAACTAAGCATGGCAAAAGAAAAAAAACAATATTGAAGAATTATGATAAATACAGATCAGCGAACATAAACTAATAACAAATATTGAAGAATTATGATAAATACAGATCATGGCAAAAGAAAAAAAAAGACCCGATCTTTAAGAAATATGACAAATACAGAACAGTAACAACATGTCAATTGTCAAAATAAAATACTCACCTTTTATGTATCTGGGGAGAAGGAAGAACATATCTTGAATATTGTTACCACCAATCTATATCAGGGGGAGAAGAAATAGCTGATCTTGGATATTGTTGCTAGTTGCTACCCATCCGAATCAAGGGAGAAGAAAAACGTCTTCTTTATCCGAGAAGAATAAATAATAAAGGCCAATAGGAGACTGCTTGGTAGGGTCGATAGTATAGGTTTAATAGATAGAAAAGTAAGAGCTGTTGTTGACGTTCACAAAAGGGAAAAACCAAAAGCAATAAATTATTGCCTAACATGGATCGAAGTGATCACCTTGCAACGCCTGGGCCAAGGTGCTCGCCTCACCATCTCCTAATTCAGCAGCTACCTTGCGTGACTTCCAAACGCTTGGGATTCACCTCCCACAAGTGCCTAGGCACCCCCTTTGTGTGCCTTTGACAACATATAGTTCATCTAGGTGTAAGTTTTGGAGTTGAATGAACATGACAGTTATCACCATGTTATATATTGCAAACTAAGCAGTTTTTGTTTCACAATTAGCATGAGAAAAGAGATCTATAAAAACAACTTGTTTATATTCAGATTGATGTCCAATGCAAAAGTCCTTATGTTTAGCTAGAGGACTTCTTTAATATTTTCTTTTCTTGTCATAGTGTTGGTTCAGTTGCGATTTAATTTCAAAATGCTCTCTTCAGAAATCTTTGACCAGTTCTTTACCATATGTCTTCTTAATCTTTATATGCGACCATTCAACTTGATCTTTGATTGGAATGTATGGAAACCTCTCAATACATTCATCATATATTCAACCCTCCGGTTGTAATAGGCTTTTGGAAATATTACATGTTAAGCCTAATAATAATCATATTAGTATCTATCACCTGATGTCCCGAAGGGGACAACCTAGTGGCAAGGTGCCTCTCCTCTATCCAAGAGGCCGAGGGTTCAAATCCTTGCAGCCATTTATAAAGGTTTCATTTTATCCACATTTTCTAATACATATATTGTAGATGGTATATTCATCTCTGGCTATTTTATATTCATACTATTTGCCCATTGAAAGTTTGGAAAATTTCATTCTTAATTGTAGCATAGTAATCATTTCAGGATATTATAATTGTTTTGGCAAAATTCTCTTTAAATGTGCTGCATTCTGTTATCCAAATCAGGTAGTTCTTTTGCATTAAGTCGTGATCTTTATATATGAATAACCCTCTTTGATTTTTCTCTTCATCTTACATTATTCATTAATTTCAGCAATTGCCTCAATGATCTAATGCTAAATAGTGTTCTATTTAATTAAATATAGTCATTTGTGGTAGCTTTGTGATTAAGGTGGTGTTTTGCACCTGTTGCATTCATGAAAGGTAATTCGTTTCCTTTTATTCAGATTTCTGTTTGGAAGTATATATTTTTGTTATTCACATTGGGTATTTTTCTGTAAGGTGGCCTGATTCCTTTTAGTAGCTATACATTGGTTTGGCCTCTATACATCATGTGAGGCTTTTCTGTCTTCTTCATTTGATTATAAACTTGACTCCATTGTAATCTCAACTCTCCAAAATTCTATTGATCTACTTTCATCATCATATTAGGGGTTTTGATTTATAGTTCAAGGAATTTTTAGTACATTAAAACTTGCAGATTAAGTTGAATAAAGGCGAATTATCCTCTTATATTTAATGATGTACTAGATGCTTAGTGTGAGTTACAACCGATATAATAAATATTTCATGTAAACATAACTAAGATAGCCACATTTCTGACGGCATCCATACTTGTCCATGTTCAATGAACTTAGAGCTACAAGTGTAAGTAGTATTTAATGCTGATTGCCAATATGCAGCCCCAAAAGAGAAGTTCTAAGGCGTAAACATAATTAGGGTTTCGCATCACTTCCTTTCAATTCTTATATCCAACACAAAGCCACATCCCACCCATTCTACATCATGTTCCTTTCTTTTGTTAACAATGAATGTTAACGAGGATGCATGTGTTTGTCTCTAAAAATGGCACGAAAATCATCAAGGGTAAAGTGTTGTGCTAGCGAAGTGATGAATGATGATGATCGAATCAGCCGATTGCCAGATGGTGTGATTCATCATATTTTCTCATTCATAGATGCTAGATCGGTTATTCAAAGCAGTCTTCTATCAAGAAGGTGGAGAAATATATGGAAATCCCACCCCCATTTGAACTTTGAGATCAATCCTTCTCCTGATCAGGCAAGTGGCTCCAAATTTCTAAATTTTGTGCACCGCTTTCTATCTAAGCGTGATGTCATCACGGAACTGTCTAGCATTGAGTTCCGATCAAATTCTATCAGTCTTTCCCTTCTCAGAGAGATCATAATCTATGCAATGTCGCATAGGACTCGAAAGCTAGAGATTGAATTCTTAAGTGATAAGCAAACAAGACGTGGGGGATGTGATTTGTCTTTGTTTAGATCTCAATTTCTTCAACACCTCTTTTTGAGCATCGACTTTGAGCTTATATTAAGTCCACATCTCACATGGGATTTTCCAGCTTTGATCACTTTGAATATTGACCGTGTTACATTTGCTTTGCAATCTTCGAATGATGGTGCTAGTAAATCTATTGATTTGTTTTCCCAATTTCCAAATCTAAAAACTCTTGTCTTGCGCAATTGTTGGCTATCGAAAATTGATACTTTCATCATCATGTCAAGTACGTTAGAGAGTTTGTCCTTAATAGGTCTTCAACATTCATGTGAGTTTGTGGTCTCTGCACCAAAGCTCTCATCTTTCACCTATAATGGTATGGCTCGGTTTAAATTATCAGCCAAAAATCTTCTTTCATTAAAGACAGTAAATTTTCAGACAATCTATCATAGATCTCTTCAGAAGCAACCCAAGTTGGTTCAATTGATGATCAACACATTCCAACAACTCTACCATGCAAATTCTCTTATTTTAAACTTAGATGCCTTGAAGTTTCTTTCTGAGTTCCCAGAGTTGCTTGAAAGACGAAATTGCCTTTCATGAGTCTACAAAGTTTGACTTTGGTTTCAAGTCAGCTACTTCAACCCGAGAATATGTTTGATAGTGTTATTAGTTATTTTCGTTGCAGCTCTCCAGACTTTTCCCTTTTTAATGAACTTGATTTAACACCATCGCGTACCCGGTCTTTAGTGATTGATCATTTGTAGGCAACATGAAGAACTCATTGTTTGGTGAGGTCAGTCTACTTTCTTTTCCTTGTTCTTGTTACATTTTGTTTTGAGCTTTTGTTAAACTTACAAATTGCTAT
Source organism: Flaveria trinervia (assembly GCA_025506515.1). Classification (NCBI taxonomy): domain Eukaryota; kingdom Viridiplantae; phylum Streptophyta; class Magnoliopsida; order Asterales; family Asteraceae; genus Flaveria; species Flaveria trinervia. The sequence continues at coordinate 6,749,940 of CM046451.1, read as the reverse complement.
TGTAATCTACTATGAGTAAGCATGCTTTATTATTTGTGATGATCTTGGATCTCTTAAATATACACACCAGCATCTTTTGTTCATGTTTGAATCAATCAGGGCCGGTCACAAGAGTCCTCGAATAATTTTGGGCCCTGGGCAAGTAGATAAATGGGCTCCTATAATATAATGTTAGTAACCCGTATGTAAAAAATCTATAACACGACAATAATTGTTTTACCAATAAACAAAAGTATTGTTGCAAAATAATCTAATTTACTTAATCGAATCGTAAGACTCTCCTAGTGTTTTTGAATTGAGGTTAGATTGGATAAATGGTAGTGGATCGACTAAACTAATTAAAATGTTAATGGGCCCTAAGTTTCAATAGAATAAGATAATTAAATTGCTATTGGATTTGTTAATTAGTTTGTTAATAGCCTGTAGCTGTTTTTAAATTGTATATACATACATACATATATAATATAATTTTTTTTAAAATTTCGATCCCCTGAGGAGATTGAGCCCTGGGGCCCACCCTCAGGGCCGCCTATGGAATCCAATAACTCTATTTTTCTGGTTTTAACCTTTTCTCAATATTGGGGGCATTAGGCTATGGCTATCATGTCCGGGTTATATGAAAAGTGGTGGCTAGATGTATGTGTTAAAGGAGTACCGAGAATAAATAACTAATGGGTCAGTGAAGAAACGCTTAAAATAGGATTAGAGGGGTGTTAGGAACAAATGGAAGCATAGTTGAAAATAGACAAGGTGGCCTAGTAGTAACAATATGAGACTATGGCTCCAAAAATGTAAAAATCAACCTAAGTAACAAAATAAAATAAAGAAATGACTGCAACACCTATAGCCTTGGTTTTAAAAGGTGCAAGGTGCAAGGTGCAAGGTGCTCAAGTCTGGAAATATGAGGCATGAGCTTCATGTAGGCGAGGTGCCCGGTGTTTATACAATACATATAACTAATTAAAGATGATACGTACTACTTTGTTGAACCTTGAACACTAAAAGATTAAGATAATAGAAGAATAAAAAATTATATTCAACCTAAGAACCACAAATATATGCACAACATAAAGAAGCTTATTTCTTAGTTCTAAACCTGGCCACTTGTTTATCAATTACAAATTCAGTTGATTTTCAGTTCAGTTTGAAAAAACAGAAGGTCAAAACCAGTGGTTGCTTGGTTCTTAATCGACAAATTAAGTGGTCAGTGGTCACATGTTTCTAATCGACAAAATAAGTGGTCAAATGTTTTTGGATTGCAGAATCCATTGGCCAATTTCAGTGCGTCGACAAGCTCCAGCGAACTAAATCAGTGGCTGATTATGTCTTAATTGACAAATTAAGTGGTCAATTGTCTCTTAATAAACAAAAACTAACTTGTAGATTTTACAAAACGTATGTTATGAACATGTGCATAGAATGTAAACTAGTGTTTTTTCACAATTATTTTAAATAGAACATTATATACATAGTTATGTACATGTGCATGTGCAAGAAACTATACGTATAATATTTTAATACACCCAAAACACACTAATATGTACATGTCCTTGAAATACTAATTTTTGTTGTATACTAAATCCAAATTAAAAATATTATATTCATGATGCACATTTGTGCAAGTAACAAAATAAATATGTAAATACAATACAAAAACATGGGTATGCACATGTGCATGTTATGGAATTTATGTTGGTCTTGATAAAGTCCTTTTTTCTTTGACAGAGGTGGACATTCAAGGTCTCTATAATAAAAGAATAAGGTATGTCATATCTTCAATTTCACCTTATCTTTAATTTTCAAAGCTTCATATAAAGGTATACAGAGATGTGTATTAGTTTATGTCAAAGATCAGTCTAAAGTAAATGAATCAATGTCACAAGAGCAGATAATTCTATTTCTATGAAATGATGATTGTATACAATCATATGCATGGTCGTATGTGAGTTAAACGTTACAAGGAATACAACTCAAAACATTAGTGTTTGCCCAGGAGAGGAAGTTATAATATATAATAAAATATCATCTTGCCAGTGGTAATCAAGAACATACAACTCAAAATATTATTAATAACTATAGCTTCCTTGAGTTTTAAATGAAAATAAGCATGTGTGCCGAAAATTATACAGAAACATATAGAAGAGTTGGTGTTTGGTTAGCCGAAAATCAAAGTTTATCAGAAGCTTGGTCTAAGATTCCTAAATATTTAGCCTTTTATGATTAGATCATAAGTAATCCGGCAAAAGGGGGATTATTCAGGGTAGGCTCAATGGATAATGGGGATGAAATAGCGGTTGGATGGTTAGACATCCCAACTTTAGAGATAAAGAAGGCCATGAACTTTTGTATATCGTATGCCTACCTTTTTTGAAACATTTCCGGTCGTTTTGGTAGACAAAGATGGGATTGTTAGAGCTGATACAGCTTTAACTACATATGCACATGTGCATGTGGGTTTAAAATATATAGTGCACACAATTTTGTTCCACCAGACAGTTGTTCTATGAATGGAATATCACCATGATGAACAAGAAAATACAACTCCAGGTTGTAAATTGCATACAGGTTGTAAATATGATTACCTTGTTGAAGTTAATAAATTGCATCAATTTGTTGTAATGGTTGCTATGCATATATGCCAAAAAGTAGCAATTTTCTTCGCATCAACGTAGGGAATATAAACCTGCAGAACAGTTTTATATGTTATTATACTGTCTTACCCCGTCTTACATAAATAAATTTTCTTTTGCAGGTTCGCTTAATGTTTTGATTTCGGACTTGAAACCGTGTTGTGGAGGAAATTACAGTGATGTTCTCTTGGTTTGCTATCCTTTGCTTTGGAATTTAGTTCGTGGGTGCTTAGTTTTGCATAAACTTCATTACAGTACCGTGATATGGTTTTTAGCGCTGTGTGTTCTAATGTTTTTCGGATTCCTTGTGAAACTTATCTTTGCTGTTACTGTTCACAATCTACATATGTTGTTTTGTTTTTAGAAATGCTATATGTGTTGCTTGGGGAAGGTTTTTAATTTATGCTACCATTTTAATCAAACTAAAGTACTAGACAAAGCAGTTTTTGCGGCAGAAAAAATCCATCTCTAATATAACGATCGAATTTGCCGCAGATTCAGTCGTAGATTACTGGATTCAGTTGTGACAAATTTGTGATGTGTTTTTGATGGTTTTGCTAATGGTCTGGCAATCTGCTGGTATAATAATCATTCTATTAAGTTTTTAAACATTTTTATTAACTACATAAAAATACGAAAGGCCTTCAATCAATGTCTCATTACTTTATTTTATTGTTACATGATTAGAATTTAGAAGTGTAGCTGATAAATATTTTGAGGCATTTTGATCCATTTTTTCACAAGAGACTACACTAGACTTATTTAGGTGGTTTAGATAAAGTCTTTAGAGATTGGTTTTTTCCCTCTTTATCTTATTAGTTATTTTGTCTCTTTGAATTAGATTTTTGATATGTACGAGTAGTTAAAAATGGCTCCTAAACAGTTTGTTATTTCTGGTAGTTACTAGAGGTAAAAGTCTATTATTAATTTGAGGTAAGTCATACGTCGGCTTTAAACTTGTAAACTTAAATATTTACATAAGATGAGTATTGAAAACTTGTGATTTTAGAATTACAAAGTTTAAAAGGGTATATGTCTAATTTTCACGTTACTAATTTTCACGTTACTTTTATAAAATAGTCGTGTATTTTGAAGGAGAGGTCGCGTTATCTTCTTCTTGCAATCCTTCCAAAAGTCTCGACTGTGTGTTTAGCTTCCAACCTTAGAACTGATTCTTCATCTCCGGTTTCTCAAGTTGATAGCTTAGTGATTGATCATTAATATTCAATCTCAGTCGCTCTTGACTTAATATTTTATAGCAGTTTGTATATTTATTCAACCACATGTCAACTATAGAGGTTTAGTTTATAAAAGAGTGAATTGTCATTTTCCTCTTTGTGGTATGATCATATTTGTTATTTTCATTCAAAAAGGTTTTTTCTTACATTTGTCTCCCCAAGGTTTGAAATAGTTGTTATTTTCAATTAAAAACATTAATCTCGTGGTAAAAAAATTATTAGCAATACATAAACATAAATTATGATTTCGTTTTTATATAAAAATTTACGTAAGTATCCTTTTAACGATGAATATTTAACATTTTAAAACAATGGAGCTAAGATTTTTGGATGAAAATGACCATGTTTCTCAAAGCTTGAGGAGCCAAATGCAAGAAAAAACATTTTGGATGAAAATGACAAATATGATCAAACCTAAGGGAGGAAAACGACAATTCACTATTATAAAAATAAGTCTTAAAGCTTAAATAGATTTAAAAACAAGCCGCCAACAAAATTTTTAACAACTACATGTGTATGTTATATGATATATTGAATTTTGTTTGAATATATATGATATTTTAAAATTTTATAAGGTATATATGAAGTTCTCCTTAATATGTAACAATGCTATATTACATATAGGTTCTTTTATTGCCTATATATGTATAGTTATGTACATACAGAATTGTTCATCAGCAAATCACAATTTATGTGAAACTACGAAAACTAAAAAGTAGTATAAGAACTTACGATTACATGTGTACGACTATCGGTATATATAACTCAATGGCCGTATGATTACTTAAAATTGTGAGCTCATAGTTTACTTAAATGCTCTCTTGACAATTGTAAAATATGAATTATTTAAACTTTAAAGTTTAATGATTGACTACAGATAATTTTTACGATTTTCTTATAAGTTCAGTAGTTTTCTCTTTATCACTTCAATAAAATAAATAATACAAACAACATAAACAAACAATCGAGCTAACTTGTTAATTTTGTTTCTGAATTTTAGGAGAAAAGAATGAGAAGTTATAACCATTACTTTATGTATTATTAATTTTATTAAAAAACATTTTTTACTCAGAGTTATAAAAGAAAATAGTTTAGATTTTAAATAAAATTTATACCAATTATAAAGAAAATTATGCGAAAGGTACTATGACTTTTACTTTTCTTTAATGTGCTCATTATCCAAATCTAAAAAATGAAATAACGTCGACAATAATCAAAAACCAAAAGAGTAATCAGAAAATAAAAATAAAATTGCAAGCACACATGACAAGTATTGTGTGATAGTTGTAGTATTTATCACCATTGTTTCTAATAAGTTCTATAATGTAAAACAAATTGTTTAAAGAGTATCTTCTTCTCGATTTTGGCATCCTTAATATTCTTTAAATGAAAGTCAAGTAATTTCTAAATTCCCTTAATGATTTCGAAAGTAGTTTAGATATCTCTGATACCCTGGTCAAATATTCCATTTAGCCATTTACCATGAAATATTTCGTAACTTCTTGCAAAAATTTAGCGATCAACAATTGACTAAATTAACATGGCTTTTATGTACATTATTCTTCATTTGTATCATGTAAATTAATAGATACTTACCTTCCAAACTACTATTTAATTTTAGCTTTAGACATACGAATGTTGCAGCCAGAAACATATTAACTAAATAACTATAGTGATTTAACAAACCAATTTGAGTGTTTATTAATTGTTACAACTGAAAAAATGTTATATTAAAATATTTATATAATTTACACCTTAAATAAGTGGCTTTATTGATTCGATTCACGACTTTAAACTTTCTGTCTACCTTTATTATTTATTTAACATTTTTTATTGATAAAAAATTCTAAAATCGAGCAAATGAAAACCGTAAATTTTATCACACATTGAAAAGTTCCATATTGAAGAGAAAGAGGCCCAATAATAGGCCCATACACCAAATATCACACACCATTTTCTTTTCTATTAGTTTACTTTTGCTTAAAAGGGTTTCAATCTTCTATGCTTCTTCACTTCTTCTGCTCACTTTTTGCTTCATTTCTAAATTATAGTTTCTCATATAGTAGTAAGATTCTCTCTTTTCCTCTACATGCACACATACACACACACATATATATATACATACGTATATACATGCATGTACCCATGTATACATACATAAATCTATACATACGTATGTATGTATATGTGCATATAAATACATGCAGGAAGAGATCTATGTGGCACACTGTAAAGTTAAGGAAATCGCAACCTAATTCTTTTTAATATTCAAGAAAATAGTTCAAATACAATGTTTATTCACCTCATTTAAAATTTAAATTTTTCAATAGTATAATCATATTAAATTAAGCAGAACAATGATCGGGGGCAACTTTAAGTTTCTTTTAATACAACTTAAGAATGAAAATTATCAAAATACTAGACATTCACAGTAGAAATTATATCCTTATATTTTCGTATATGTACTATATCTTTATATCAATGGAAAAAATAAAGGTTTGAGTTAAAAGAGTCCATATCATATTTCTTAAGCTATTTCTTTATCTTTGAAGTTATATGAAAATAAATACTAGAAACTTGAATATACTAATTCTATTCATCCCATATCCTCATTTTTATCAGTTTATAAATCAATTTTACAAGAAACAAAAAGACTAGAGAAATAAATAATAAAAAACATATTGTTTGCATTTTCATGTCATTAAAATGAATGTTTGGTGTATGTCATTAAAAAGTGTTATTTTTATTAATTTATCCATTATAACTTTGAAATATAATTACTTTTGTTCCATAAGAATTTATTTTTAAAAACCACGGGTTTTAAAATATACTGTGTTTTTTAAAAGTTAATTTTTTTAATTTTTTCTTAATTTATAAAAAAATTATTTATTTACGAATTGCATTTGTAGAAAGACCTTTTTAAAAAAAAGTTTATATATGTAATATGAAAATAATTAAATAATATCATTTGTAGTTAATGTGATATTTATTAGGAGATAGAAACGAATAAATAGAATTTAAATTTCTAAAATTATGACAAGTAACACATTTTTTTTAAATTTTATTAGTATGGATAGATTTTGCTATTTGGAATTGGAATTAAGTGTTTATATTAACTTGGGCCTTGAACCCATTACACTTATATCAGCCTGGAACATTTTATTATATCAAAATCTCCTTATATGTATTTTTGTTATTATTTACATTTGTTTGTTTATATATTATAGGTTAGTACCTCGTGTATTACACGAATCAAATAAAATATTAAATAATTAGTAATGCAAATTTATTAATTATAAAACAATATGGTTGAAATTACATATGATTAATAATACAAGTAATAAAACAATAATATCATTGTTTTAAACTTTTTTTTAAACCATTATTGCTTTTTTTAATAAATATTTTGTTCCAAAACTAACCATTTTAAACAATATCAATATTAAAAGTTTTCTTCTTATAACTCCTAGTTATTTTTTTATAAAAATTAATTTTATAAAAAACCATTTTAAAATACTTCATATTTTTAAAAGGGTTTGTGGTTTTAGAAAATTTTCTTATTTTTAAAATTTTGTTTATTTAGAAGTTACATTTATAAAATCATCTTTTTTTTAATTTATTGAAAAAAAATTTTAATCTCAAAAGGAATTACATAATATTTTTGGTATTTATGTAATTATTTAATAAGAGAGAGAAGTGAGAAAATTAAAATTAGATAGTCTAGAATTTTAACAAGTGGCATGTTAAAACTTTCTTTTATTATAATAGCTAGATTATTTAAAATTATTAGTATTTGGTAATACTAATCAGCCTTTGCAAGCACTAGCTCATCAACCCAATCAAAATTTAAAACCACGCCTTCGTATTAAAATTTTGAAGTTTGTATTTTGACTTCATTTTTGAATCATCTAATATAGAATTTAATTTGGATATTATTGTTTATGTTTAAGATGTTGGATATTGTTGAATCATGTCTTAGACTTTCGTTTGAATATTATTATTTACTTTTAATTGGTGTTCATATTTGTTCGTTTGTTATCTTTGCTTAGAGTATGAAAGAATTAATCTTATTGAATGAATACGAACAAAAAACTTCTTTTGGTTAAGGATATAAGTTTATCCTTTTGTTCAACAAACCTTGCTCATGTTCGTTTAATTCGTTTACACGCATACTACACATTACAACATCAATGTTTGTAAATTATAGGTTTAAGGATGGATGATGGGCTCGAGACGAAGCTTCTTCGACGTGAAGAAGAAGAGGAAGGCGACCTAAGACAAAGGATATGGGACGAGTCGAAAAGAATATGGAGAGTTGCATTGCCCGGTATCATATCAAGGGTTTGTGCATTCGGAACTATCATTGTCACCCAGTCGTTTATTGGACATATTAGCGACATAGATCTTGCTGGCTATGCACTTGTTCAAACACTTAGTGTCCGCTTTGTCAACGGAATACTTGTAAGTTAACTGTTGACAATAGTGTGTTACACATTATTATTTGTAACATTATATGTTAATTAATATGTATCAACAGTTAGGAATGTCGAGTGCAACCGAAACGCTTTGTGGACAAGCATTCGGGGCTGGTCAACACCACATGATGGGCATTTACTTGCAACGATCATGGATCGTTGACTTGATCACTTTGACCGTTTTGCTCCCGATCTTCATCTTTGGTACCCAAATCTTTAAACTCGTAGGCGAGGAAGAATCGATAGCAAACAGTGGCGGATACATATCGTTATGGTTCATTCCTTTTGTCTATAACTTTGTTTTTAGCTTGACTATACAAATGTATCTGCAAGCACAGTTAAAGAACATGATTATTGCATGGCTTTCGGCTTTGCAATTCACAATCCATATACCTTTGTCACTACTTTTCGTGTATAAGCTGAATATGGGGATCTCGGGTGCCATGATTGCACTGTCGTTGTCTTCGTGGTTTCTTGTGATCGGAGAATTCATATACATTTTTGGAGGATGGTGTCCTCATTCGTGGAAAGGATTTACGGTAGCTTCTTTCAAAGATCTTGTTCCTGTTGTAAAGCTCTCGGTATCCTCCGGTGTAATGGTCTGGTAAGTGTTTAACACGACCCGTTTAATACCTACTGACTCGACCCATAATTTGTAACTCATAGTTCATGTCAATGCTAACTTTTGCAACATGTTTTGTAGTAAGTGACTGTTGACTTTAAGATATGTGTGCTAATTTCATTTACAATGATGACTAGAATGCCTTTAATTTATACAATGATATGTGCAATTTTTTACAGAAACACTTCAAATGTTTTCTAACAACTATGATATTTAAAGTAATTTAATTAATGTTGTTATTTATTCATTTAGTTAAGAAGTCATTTGTTTGACTTTGAATGTCAAACTATGGTCTGACCATTGTTTTTTAATATATAGCTTGGAGTTATGGTACAATGCTGTTCTAGTGTTACTTGCTGGATACATGGCTGATGCTGAGGTTGCAATATCCGCCTTCTCGATTTGGTATCGACTCGTGTTAAGTTACTATTACTCTCATTTTGGTTGATTTCAGAAGGAGATAAAAACTTGTTTTTATGATCTGTTTGCAGCCTGAACCTTAATGCGTGGGAGTTTATGATGAGCCTCGGTTTCTTAGGTGCCGCATGGTAAGTAACCGATGACTCCTTGAGAATTTTCGTTAACTACATTTTCCGTATGCTTTACGGTTTAATCCCTAACATATAAAAAAATATGCCAAAACTAACATTTGCATGACAGAATCCAAAGTGAATCTTTTCAAACTCATAATTATTTTGACCCGTTACCCAACCATTGTTTACCAACACTATTATTCTTTTTTTTTGTGTATGTAACTAATGTGACTTTTACTGTAACTTTAACATGTATAAAGTGTTCGGGTGGCGAACGAATTAGGCAGAGGAAACGCGAAAGCAGTAAGGTTTTCGATACAAGTCTTGTTGGGGACTTCCCTTGCGATTGGGGTGTTCTTCTTTGTTCTTTGTTTGGCATTTGGCAAAAAACTTGCATACGTGTTTACGGATGATGAAAGAGTTGTGGATACAGTATCAGATCTTTCTTTGCTTCTCTCTTTTTCGGTTTTGTTGAATAGCATTTATCCTGTACTCTCTGGTAAGTCCTTAAATATCATAAAACTTATATTTTTTGAAATGTTTACAAAGTTGGTGTTCAAGTGTTCACAAATCTTTAAGTTTGTAAATGGTAATTTATATTGTCATCAGGTGTGGCCGTTGGAGCTGGTTTGCAGTCAGCTGTGGCGATCGTTAACCTCGTTTGCTTTTACTTGATCGGCATCCCATTGGGAGCTTTGCTCGGATATTTAACGAGTCTTGGCGTTAAGGTACATAAAGATAACAAAAAATTGGGGGTGGCGATTTCGACCCATTTATTGAGAAATGGGTTGATTTGGATATATAGTTTTTGCTTACGCCTCAATTTGGGTTTACTCAAATTATACAAGAGGTTAATTCGGGCTATTCTAATTACACACGACGATCAACTCAAATTTTACAACGGGTCAATTTAAGTCGTAGTCATAAAACTTGCGAAATAAAATGGGTCTACATGGGCGAGCACCACTCACCACCATTATGTGTTACAACCACCTACTAACTGTCGCCGCCACATCACCACCACCGTAGCCGCACTTCCTTTTTCATCGTTGTCACACGACCCTTTCCCCAACATCCATACTCACTTCAGGACTCATTCTGACCCGAACCCATTTTTAACAAAACCTATTTGGTTTGAAACTATTTCAATCCGTCACCCGATCAACCCATTTTGTCATGCTTGTGGAAACTATTTCAATCCGTCACCCGGCCAACCCATTTTGTCATGCTTACGGAAACTCTTTCATGGTTAACTTTTTCTATGATTGATTCATCTTACTTAACAGGGAATATGGATCGGAATGATTGGTGGCGTTCTAACACAAACGATTACTCTTGTATATATGACTTGGAGAACAAACTGGGACGATCAGGTAAATTCTCTAAAAATTAATTGGTTTTCACACCTTGCATATGATTTTCTTTTCCATTCCGTATATCATATAAACATGTATTATTCTTCGACTCACACATAGGTCAAGAAGGCTTCAGAACGACTCACACAATTTTACTTAAAGTTGGATGAAAATACTGAGCAAGTTTCTAACGAGTTATGATGGTGCGCTTTGTCTAATTATATCATTTTTATGTTTTCTTTGTATTTTTTAAGTTTCACATCTAGTTAATGGATCTATGGACTTTTTAGTGTGTTGAAATTCAACTGATTTTTGCTAAATTATAGGAATGAATATAAGTTCTGTTGACTGTTACAAACTCATTCCCAAGCGTTCCCATCAAATGCACCCTAGTTGTGCACCTACGCGATCATGTAGCGGGGCTAAACAATTTAGCATATCACACATATATAATGTTTGCTGGTTTACGCCATTTTTTAAATGTGAGTGATAACATATTCGTGTGACGAATTCAAAGGGTTAGTTTTACTAATTTGGGTCTATCATCACTACCTCTGAAAATAATAAAATTAAGGACAAAATTTTAGACCTTTGTGATTGCAAAAAGTACCGGTTACTACGAAAAAATAGAAAAGTTTTTAAATTGTCATCAACTGTCACACTAGACGAACGAAAGTTGCACAATGCATCATCGCAACCTCCCATTCCCGTGCGATCCAAGTTAAATATTAACTAATGTATGCATTGCGATTCAAAGACTCAAATCAAAGGATAAGGGATAATTAAGGGATAATTAAGGGATAATTAAGGGATAATTAAGGGACACTTTTGAGACTATGTGTCAAACCCCCAAGACAAGAAACGTACAAAATTAAATGAACTTTGAGAATCTAATGGACAAAGTGCAAACCGAATAAGGTTTAATGTAGAAACCAACACCATATACATAGTGATTTTAATGACACTGGAATCTAGAATATTTGCATTATAATTTCGTTCACTTAGGGTTTCGTCGGTCGTAATTGACTGTCAATTCTTTTTCTGTTAACTATAATGGAAAGTATACCCAAGAACACACAAATCTATATGATTGCACACGGTAAAACCCTATATTGAAGTGAGAAACGATTACACAACTCGAAATTGCAACGTGAGCTCAACCGAACTCTAATACCATATAAAACATCTCTAGAGAATTGCAACTTTAAGTGTTGTACAAGCTGGATAAGTGTTTTAAATTACTAAAACTCAATGTAAGAACAAAGACCACAAACCATAATCTCATATATTGAACTTTTAACAAAAACACTGAGATACTTTTACGTATATGATTTTTTGTTCCATTTTGTATATCATATAAACATGTATTATTCTTCGGCTCACACGTAGGTCAAGAAGGCTTCAGAACGACTCACACAATTTTACTTAAAGTCGGATGAAAATACCGAGCAAGTTTCTAACGAGTTATGATGGTGAAGCTCTCGCGCTTTGTCTAATTATATCATTTTTATGTTTTCTTTGAATTTTTTAAGTTTCACATCTAGTTAATGGATCTATGGACTTTCTAGTGTGTTGAAATTCAACTGATTCTTGCTTAATTATAGGAATGAATATAAGTTCTGTTGACTGTTACAAACTCATTCCCAAGCGTTCCCATCAAATGCACCCTAGTTGTGCACCTACGCGATCATGTAGCGGGGCTAAACAATTTAACATATCACACATTTATAATGTTTGCTGGTTTACGCCATTTTTTAAATGTGAGTGATAACATATTCGTGTGACGAATTCAAAGGGTTAGTTTTACTAATTTGGGTCTATCATCACTACCTTTGAAAATAATAAAATTAAGGACAAAAATTTAGACCTTTGTGATTGCAAAATGTACCGGTTACTACGAGAAAATAGAAAAGTTTTTAAATTGTCATCAACTGTCACACTAGACGAACGAAAGTTGCACAATGCATCACCGCAGCCTCCCATTCCCGTGCGATCCAAGTTAAATATTAACTACTGTATGCATTGCGATTCAAAGACTCAAATCAAAGGATAAGGGATAATTAAGGGACACTTTTGAGACTATGTGTCAAACCCCCAAGACAAGAAACGTACAAAATTAAACGAACTTTGGGAATCTAATGGAAAATGTGCAAACCGAAAAAGGTTTAATGTAGAAACCAACACCATATACATAACGATTTTAATGACACTGAAATCTAGAATATTTGCATTATAATGTCGTTCACTTAGGGTTTTGTCGGTCGTAATTGACTATCAATTCTTTTTCTGTTAACTATAATAGAAAGTATACCTAAGAACACACAAATCTATATGATTGCACACGGTGAAACCCTATATTGAAGTGAGAAACGATTACACAACTCGAAATTGCAACGTGAGCTCAACCGAACTCTGATACCATATAAAACATCTCTAGAGAATTGCAACTTTAAGTGTTGTACAAGCTGGATAAGTGTTTTAACTTACTAAAACTCAATGTAAGAACAAAGACCACAAACCCTAATCTCATATATTGAACTTTTAACAAAAATACTGAGATACTTTAAGTATATGATTTTTTGTTCCATTTTGTATATCATATAAACATGTATTATTCTTCGACTCACACGTAGGTCAAGAAGGCTTTAGAACGACTCACACAATTTTACTTAAAGTCGGATGAAAATACCGAGCAAGTTTCTAACGAGTTATGATGGTGAAGCTGTTGCGCTTTGTCTAATTATATCATTTTTATGTTTTTTTTGTATTTTTTAAGTTTCACATCTAGTTAATGGAATCTATGGACTTTCTAGTGTTGTAACACCCAGTTATTTTAAAAAGACAAGAAATGAAGAATAAAAGAAAGAAAAGCAATAAAGTCCAAGTGAAGGGACTAAAAGTGTCCAAAAGGACAAAATCTTTCAAAAGTTAGTGTAAAGGTGGGCATGGTCGCCCACCCTCCCTTCACATCACACTTTTTTTGGTTTGAGAGAGAGAGAGAGAGCAGAACTTCGAGTTTTGAAGAAAAGAAGAAGAAGAAAAGTCGAATTCAAGGTAAGAATTTGTGGGTTCTAAGTGTTTATGACGGGTTTTATCCCAGTTATTTGTTTATGTGCTTATGTGTTGTGTATGTGCTCGGGTGTGTGTGTGTGGTGTTGTTTTTAGGTGTTTGAACTCATTTGCAAGCAGGTTAGAAAGGAAGAAAACACCCAAGTTGCACAAGGTGAGTTCTAGACCCCGGTTTCTACTGTTTTGAAACATCTTTGGGGCAGAAAATGTATTTAAATGATTTTTACAATGTTTGAGTATGTATGCCCGTATGTATTATGCATGTTGGATGATGATTCTTAGATGCTTATAGGTTATTCATGTTTAGAATAGCCATATTAAGCTTAGAAAAGATGGGTTTGATGATTGGGGTTGAAAACATCCTAGAAACATGTTTTATAGAAAGCTCATACGCCTAGATAAGGCTCATACACCTGAAAATGCCTTAGAAGGATTTAAGTGTAATCCATGCGCCTAAACAATAGCTCATGCGCCTAAAATTGCCTTAGAAATGTTTTAAGCTAGCCCATGCGCCTGAACAGTGATCCATGCGCCTAGAAATATTAGTCGGATGACTAAGTGTAGGGCCATGCGCTCCAATGGTGCTTATGCGCCCAAGTGGCCCATGCGCCTAAGTGTTCACACGCCTGAATAGTACCCATGCGCCTAGAATTGGGCTGGAATTGACTAAGTATCCAGACGTCCAGGATTCCCCAGGCGCCTAGGCACTCATGCGCCTGCATAGTGCCCATGCACCTGAAAGTAGCCCATGCGCCTAAGTGTTCCCTATGCGCTTGCATAGTGTCCATGCACCTGCATAGTGTCCATGCGCTAGCATAGTGCCCATGCGCCTAAGGACTTAGAATATTTTCTGATTTTTGAGGAAAAATTGTAATGTAGACTTTGACTTGGGAGATTCCCGGGGGCTACGTAAGTTGACTTTTTGAAGTCATTTATGTTATGAGGATGTGATGCATGATGTGATGTATGATTGTATGATATGTTCCTTATGATGAATGTTTGTCTTTCCTATGGCTTTACTTGTTATGTTATGAATGAATAAGTATTATGTACGTAAAGTGAAAGATAATGAAAGAGGAACACGAAGTAAGAATGCATGCATTATTAAATGACGAATGAACGAAGGAAAGGCTTGCAAGCACATATTTGAGGTGAGCAACACAGTTGTTGCAACAGACTCGAACAGCGTACTATCGTAAAGTTGCCATGGGGGTGCGCAACACTATGGTTGCAACAGACTCGGATAGCGTGCTATCATTAAAAGTGGCAATTGGGGTGAGCAACCCTATGGGTGAAATAGACTCGGATAGCGAGCTATCATGAAGTTGCCATGGGGTGAGCAACACTATGGTTGTAACAGACTCGGATAGCGTGCTTTCATTGAAAGTGGCAATTGGGGTGAGCGACCCTATGGGTGCAACAGACTCGAATAGCGTGCAAACAGATGTGCTTGTTAAAGAGGTGAGCGACCATGTTGTCGCAACAGACTCAAAAGGACGAACGTATAAAATGGACGAAGTTAACAAATGTAATGGAAGATAATAATGATGTTATCTGTATGTACGTATGATGCATGATCACGAACGAATGAAAAATGTAGTTTGATTCTGAAAGAAAATAAAGAATGGTTTTAACGATTGAAATATGTGTTTTATTATAGAACTATAACTCACTCAGCAACGCTAACTTTTATACGTTTTCAGTTGGCAGGTAAACGTAGCTGAGGATGGCACGAGGCGGCTACTCAGTTCTTTTGGATGGCATTCTTTTGTTAATGTTTTTGCCTTGTAATGCGAACGAATGATGTTTTGAAATGAATGCTTGTATTAACTTGCAAAAACATTTGTAATGATATGAAAAATTATTTTTTTATGTTTCCGTTCCAATATTTTCGTAAGGCAATTGTAATATAATGCTTTATGTGCGATGAGGATCCAACTGTAAGTGTCCCGGGAATGGGGCCTTACAAGTGTGTTAAAATTCAACTGATTCTTGCTTAATTATAGGAATGAATATAAGTTCTGTTGACTGTTACAAACTCGTTCCCAAGCGTTCCCATCAAATGCACCCTAGTTGTGCACCTACGCGATCATGTAGTGGGGCAAAACAATTTAACATATCACATGTAACACCCGGTTATTTTTAAAAGGCAAGATATAAAGAATAAAAGCAAGAAAAGCAATTAAGTCCAAGTGGAGGGACTAAAAGTGTCCAAAAAGGACAATACTTTGCAAAGTTGGTGTAAAGGTGGGCATGGCCACCCACCCTCACTTCACCTCAACATCTTTTTCGGTTTAGAGAGAGAGAGCAGAGAAAGCTCTCGGTTGAAGAAGAAGAGGAAGGAGAGAAGTGAAGTCAAGGTAAGAATTCAGGTTTTTATGTTTTATGTTGGGTTTTATCCCGGTTATGTGTTTATGTGCTTATGTGTTGTGTTTGTGCTCGGGTGTGTGTGTATTTGGTGTTGTTTTTAGGTGTTCGAACTCTTTGCAAGAAGGTTAAAAGAAAGAAACACCCAAGTTGCATCAGGTGAGTTCTAGACCCTGTTTTTTACATGTTTTAAACTATCTTTGCGGCTGAAAACGTATTAAAACAATTTTACAAAGTTTATGGATGAATACCTGTATGCATTGTGTATGTTGGATGTTGGTTCTTGAGTGTTTATAGGTTATTCATGTATAGAATAGTCACATTATGCTTAGGACAGATGGGTTGATGATTGAGGTTGAAAACATCCTAGAAATATGTTTCACAGAAAGCTCATGCGCCTAGATAAGTGTTCATACGCCTAGAAATGCCTTAGAAAGATTTAAGTGTAACCCATGCACCTAAACAGTAGCTCATGCGCCCAAAATTTGTCTTAGAAATGTTTTAAGTATAGCCCATGCGCCTGAACAGTGGTCCATGCGCCTAGAAATATTAGTCGGATGCCTAAGTGTAGGGCCACGCGTCCCAATAGTGCTCATGCGCCCAAGTGGCCCATGCGCCTAAGTGTTCATGCGCCTGAATAGTGCCCATGCGCCTGAAAGTTGGCCATACGCCTAAGTGTTCCCCATGCGCCTGCATAGTACTCATGCACCTGAAGGTTGCCCATGCGCCTAAGTGTTCCCCATGCGCCTGCATAGTGCCCATGCGCCTAAGGACTTAGAATATTTTTCTGATTTTTGGGGAAAAAGTGTAATGTAGGCTTTGACTTGGGAGATTCCCCGGGGCTATGTAACTTGACTTTTTGAAGTCATTTTTGTTGTGATGATGTGGTGTATGATGTGATGTATGATTGTATGATATGTTTATGTTCCTTATATGATGTATGATTATCTTTCCTATGACTTTACGTGTTATGATAATGAATGAACCGAAAGTATTATGTAACGTAAAGTGAAAGATAATGAAAAAGGAACATGATGAAAGAATGCATGCATTAACGAATGAATGAACGTAAAAAGTCTTACAAGCAAACGTATGGAGGTGCACACCCTATGTAGGTGTTAGCTCAACGGTGTGTGGGTTAGCTACCCCAAAGGATGCACATTGGGGTCCAATCCTTGTGATTGACCACATAAATGGATCCTTGCTGCTTGCCCTAGGTACTGGAGTCAGCTTCGTGCATAATGTTCGAGATCTATGAAAGACCTCAGGCCCAGTTACCCGCTTCGTGCATAATGTTCGGGGTATACATATGGCATTGATCCGGAAAAAGAGAAAAGATAATGGTGAATGTACTTTCCCTAGGTACTGGAGTCAGCTTCGTGCACAATGTTCGAGATATGAAAGACCTCAGGCCCAGTTACCCGCTTCGTGCATAATGTTCGGGGTAATGTACATGTCACTAGAAGTAATGAATGAACGAATGTGAAGAACGTAATGAAGAAGATAATAATAATATTATCTGTATGTACGTATGATGTAGGATCACGTGTGAATGTAAAGTATAGTATGAATTTGAAAAAAAAGTATGTTTTTTTTATAAAACCAGAACTCACTCAGCAACGCTGTAACACCCGAATATTTATTATTTTGAAGCCGGTGAGGAAAGAAAAGAAAATAAAGTCCAAAAGTCGAGGGACCAAACTCGCCAACGAAAGAAAGTCGGGTGAGGGGAAGTATATAAGGGAGAGGGCAGCCCTTACCCTCTCCCCCACACTCACAAATCAGCCAAAGAAAGGGAAGAAGAGAGAAAGAAGAGAAAAAGAGGAAAAGTGCCGGTTCGGGTTGGTTCGGGTCGCCAAAATCGTCGTGAAGCAAGCCAAATCGAAGCCCTTAACGTTGTGCTCGTTTGTGTGAGTTCTAGAACCCCACTTTTACTTGTTTTCAAATGATTTTGGGGCTGGAAAGCATAAAAACCCGTTTTTGTATGTGTATGTGCTTGACCCTTGGGTGTGATGTGTGTGATGCGTTTCGTGTATGTTTTCGGGCGTGGCGTGGTGCTTGTATGGTGTTATGGTATGCATTCCTAAGGTTTAGTATGGTCGATTTAGGCTTAAAATGGGTTTAGATGAGTTTGGAGGCCGAAAACCCTCGGCTGCAATCGGGATGACCTGCATTCTACATCAGTTAGGGCTAGGCGACCGACTGGAGGCCGAATGGAGGCCATACGGCCGATTACGGTGCGATTGGGGTCCATTCGCACGATTGAAGGTCCATTCGCACGATTGAAGGCCAGTCGCGTGGAGGTCATGCGACTGAAGGTCCAGTCGCATAAGTGCTCATCCGCATTAATCCTATTCGCATGAGCTCCATCCGTATTGTCCATTCGCGCACGACTGGATGTTCATTCCCATAGGTGTTCATCCGTATTAGTTCAATCGCATGATGTTCAGTCGCATGGAGGCCATGCGACTGAAGGGTATCCATACGCCCGAATAGGGCTGTTGTACCCGAGGAAGGTATAGATTGACTTCTGACTTTCGGGGAAAGTGCAGATGTAAGTTTTGACGTAAAGGTCCCCATAAGAGCATGTAAGATGACGCTTGAGGCCTTAGAAAGCATGTTGGGCATGATGATGATGATGATGTTGCAAGTTTATGCACGTTATGTATGTATGGTGTTGCCCTGTATGATAATGATGACTGTGTGTGTTATGTTCCTTGTTATGATGTATGTTTATCTTTCCCATAACTTTACGTGTTATGATAAGAATGAACGAAGTATTATGTAACGTAAAGTGAAAGATAATGAAAGAGGAACACGATGTTGAATGCATGCATTAATGAACGAATGAAACGTCTTGCACGCATCGGATAACGGGTCCTTCTTTGTGATTGACCCTTAATGTAGAACCTCTACCGCTCACCCGCTCGTATACTGTGGCATACGTTTAGCTGTTCATATTTGACTTCGGCCCAGTAGCTAAGACTGATGGTTACTCCTAGTACCGTGGCATACGTTTAGCTGTTCATTTATTGACTTCGGCGCCGGTAGCTACGACTAACCGGGGTGTAGCACATGGTATTGGTACGGATGATGTACGATGCGCAAGTAAAGTCATAAAGAACGAATGAACGAATGAATGAATGAAGAAGATAATAATGATATTATCTATGTGTACGTACGATGTGTGATCATGTAAAGTAACGGATGGTTTTATATGAAAGTAAAGTATGTTTTGTAATAAAACTAGAACTCACTCAGCAACGCTGACTTTTTATATGTTTTCAGTTGGCAGGTAATGTTTGCTGAGGATGGCACACCGTGAAGCTACTCAGCTCTTTTGGGATGGCATTCTTTTGATTAATGTTTTTGCATTGTAATGCGAACAAGCTATTTTGTAATGAATGTTGTATTAACTTGCAAAAGCATTTACATGGAAATGAAAGATTGTTTTAGTTTTCCGCTGCGATTTATGAAATACAAATGCAATTATACGTTTTATGTGCGATGAGAACCCAGCTGTAAGCGTCTCGGGAACGGGGCCTTACAAGTTGGTATCAGAGCCAAAGTTTAAGTGAAATGGGTAAATTTTCAAAATAAACCTAATCTTAAACTGAGAATGGGATGGAAAAGGAAATGGAATGCCCATCTGAGTAGCCACGTGCCATCAGGTATTTTCGTAAAGTTAACCGGTTTTATGTGCGCATGGTATGTGTTATGTGTTGTATGTAGATTT
Organism: Flaveria trinervia; assembly: GCA_025506515.1. Taxonomy (NCBI): domain Eukaryota; kingdom Viridiplantae; phylum Streptophyta; class Magnoliopsida; order Asterales; family Asteraceae; genus Flaveria; species Flaveria trinervia. The sequence goes on along the minus strand of CM046451.1, from coordinate 6,729,915 downwards.
AAATACTGATGTAGTCAGGACAGGTAATACTTGGGGTATGAAGAGTAAAGTAAGTGGCTAATCACAACTGGCCACTGTAATTAGGACTTACTATACTTGACATAAACTGAGCTGTTCCCTTGAATGATCGTGTTGGTGTTTGAATCTTTCATTGTGCGTGTGATGGCCAGAGGTAGATCTTCGAAAGCTTCTAGAGGTGGAGGTCACGGTGCTGAACCGCGACCCAAGAGAGGGAGACCTAGAGTTGAGAGGGTGGTTCATGAAGAACCAGAGACCCCCCATCCGGAGGGTGGCGACGAAAGCGCCAATCTGAGAGCCTCAGTAAAGGAGGCTGTTGTAGAAGAAGTCCATTAGGTCATGCAGACAATCTTACCGTCTGTGGTGACTGAAGTTATTAAGGCTGTACGAGAAGGGGAAAGAAAAGAAAAAAACAAATCCTCTGGAGAACGGGAACACCCAGAGCCTGAAACGGTCCTGTCTGATGATGAAGAGGAAGAAGAAGAGCCTGTGCCAGAGGCAGTGCGAGGATGTAACTACGGGGCATTTATGAGATGCAATCCCCCTTCTTTTGACGGTAATGGCAATGTTACCGCTGCTCACCGATGGGTGAGAGAGATGGAGGCCGTTCTCGACATCAGCGAGTGTCGGGAAGATCAGAAGGTGAAGTTTGCCACTCATTCATTTGTGGACTCGGCACTATGTTGGTGGGACAACATTGTCCAAGCAGAGGGTAATCGGGCAATCGGGAGAATGAAATGGCCTGAGTTGAAGAAGATGGTGATTGAGGAGTTCTGTCCTCATAGGGAAATGGATAAGTTGGAAAGGGAGTTTCTGCAGTTGGAGGCTGGAACCATGACACACCAGCAGTATACCACCAAGTTTAATGAAATGGCACGACTCGTGCCTGATCAGGTGACGCCTCTGTCTCGGAAAATCAGAGGTACATTCAGGGTTTACCGGTGGATGTTCATCGGCATATGATCGCTGCCCGACCAAGCACGTTTAGGTCGGCGATTGATTTGGCAGGGAGGTTGTATGATGAGTGGGAGGTGGTGGTGACTGAAGCGAGTAAGAAGGGTGGTGGTGATCGGAACTGGAATGGGAGGAGGTTTGGTCGGGGTGATGCCTCGACGGGTAACAAAAAGGCACGGTGGATGACCGCCGCGTGCCACATCGGGAGTGGGATCAAGAGGTGTGGTAAGTGTGGAAAAGAGCATGCGGAGAATGTAGGCTGGGTTTGAACGTGTGCTTCAAGTGTGGGAAGACAGGGCATATGGCGAAGGATTGCCTGTCGGGCAAATGTTTTAACTGTGGGGAAACTGGTCATATGAGCAGAGATTGTAAGAAGCCGAGGACTGAGGGTTCAGGGGTGAGGAAGACGGGAGTGAAGACCGAGGGCGAGCGCCAGGGCATTCACTATGACACAGGAGGAAGCTAGGACAGACCTTGATGTCGTGTCCGGTACGTTTCTGGTGAACCAAACTTTAGCTTCTGTGCTATTTGATTCTGGTGCTAGTAGGAGTTTTATTTCTGCTGCTTTCTGTGCTAAGCTGCCTGTTAGTAGTAGCGTGTTGATGCGCCATTTGATGTAGAAACTGCCATAGGTAAGTCTACCAGGATTTCGGAGATGATAGAAAACTGATGTGGAGTTAGAAGGTCACAAGTTTCCTGTTAGACCGTTTGTGATGACCTTGGGTGGTTTTGATTTGGTTCTTGGATGGATTGGTTGGCGGACTTCGAGGCGAACATTGTGTGTCGCAAGAAAATGATTCGGTTGACAGCGCCTGATGGAAGTTTGGTAACGGTTTATGGTGATCGGGTTACTACGATCCCGAAGGTGATCTCAATGGCGTGGCGGGAAAGTGTATGAGGCGTGGATGTAGCGCCTACTTGGCTTATGTAAAGGATGTAGATGCACCAACACCACAACTGCCTGATGTACCGGTTGTGTGTGACTTTCCAGACGTGTTCCCAGAAGATTTACCAGGGGTACCACCTGACAGAGAAATTGAATTTCAGATTGATCTAATACCGGGTGCCAACCCGTTGCCAAGGCACCATATCGGTTAGCTCCGACGGAGATGAAAGAGTTGATGGAACAGTTGCAAGAGTTGCTTGATAAGGGGTTCATTAGACCGAGTATCTCTCCTTGGGGTGCTCCGGTCCTGTTTGTAAAGAAGAAGGATGGTAGTATGAGGATGTGCATTGACTACCGTGAACTGAATAAATTGACGGTGAAGAACCGCTACCCCTTACCGAGGATAGATGATTTGTTCGATCAGCTTCAGGGTGCCAGGTTTTCAAGATAGATCTTCGGTCTGGCTACCATCAGTTGAAGGTGAAGGAACAAGATATCCCTAAAAGCTTTCCGCACGCGCTATGGTCATTATGAGTTTCTTGTCATGTCCTTTGGTTTGACCAACGCGCCAGCTGCTTTTATGGATCTGATGAACCGTGTGTGTCGGCCTATGTTGGATAAATCAGTGATTGTGTTTATTGATGATATCCTGATTTATTCGAAGAGCGAGATTGAGCATGCCGGTCACATTCGAGAGGTTCTAGAGACGTTGAGAAGGGAGAAATTGTATGCTAAATTCTCCAAGTGGCTGTTTTGGTTGCGCGAAGTTTAATTTTTGGGTCATGTGGTGAATCCTGACGGGATAATGGTGGACCCGGCGAAAGTGGAGGCGGTTATGCAATGGAAGTCACCAAGGACGCCAACCGAGATCCGTAGCTTCTTGGGTTTGGCGGGCTACTATAAAGATTCATCCAAGACTTCTCTAAGATTGCTTCTCCACTAACTAAGTTGACCCGAAAGGATGTGAAGTTTGTATGGGGTCAAGCTCAAGAGAAGGCGTTCGGAGCTGAAGGCAAGACTGACTCAAGCTCCTGTTCTGTCATTACCCGATGGAAGCGAAGATCTGGTGGTTTATTCTGATGCTTCCTACTCAAGGTTGGGGTGTGTGTTAATGCAGAGAGAAAGGTTATAGCCTATGTATCTCGACAGTTAAAGGTTCATGAGGTCAATTATCCTACTCATGACTTGGAGCTAGCAGCCGTGGTCTTTGCGTTAAAGATTTGGAGGCACTATCTCTACGGGACGAAGTGCACCATATTCACTAACCACAAGAGTCTGAAGTCCTTCTTCGAGCAAAAAGACCTGAACATGAGGCAGAGGCGATGATTGGAGCTTATAAAGGATTATGATTGCGAGATCCATTACCATCCAGGCAAGGCTAATATGGTGGCGGATGCCCTTAGCCGAAAGGAAAGCCCGAACCGATTCGGGTGAAAGCTTATCAATTAATCATGACCTTTGATGTGATGAAGCAAGTCAAGGAGTTTCAAGATGAGGCATTGAAAGAAGATCATGTTAACTCGGAAAGAATGAGAGGTTGTTGGTTGGGGAATTGGGTGAAAACACACTCGGTGTTAGAACTCGATTCGGTCGTGTGTGGATTCCTCGTTTTGGGGATCTACGGGTGAAGATCATGGATGAAGCTCACAAGACTCGATACTCCATTCATCCTGGTGCCACGAAAATGTACCATGACATGAAGAAGATTATTGGTGGCCGGGTATGAAGCGTGACGTGGTGGAGTATGTGAGTAAGTGCCTTACTTGCTTAAAGGTGAAGGCAGAGCATCAAAAGCCGTATGGGAAGATCCAACCTTTGGATATACCGGAATGGAAGTGGGAGCACATCACCATGGACTTCATTACGAAGCTGCCACGTACTCCGAAAGGGTACGATGCCATATGGGTGATAGTTGATCGTTTGACGAAGAGTGCTCACTTTCTACCGATCCGCGACGTATTCATCTGAGATGTTGCCGATCTGTTCATCAAGGAAATTGTAACTCGTCATGGTGTGCCGGTGTCTATTGTGTCTGATCGTGACACTCGGTTTACATCTAAATTTTGGAAGAAATTCCACGACGCTATGGGACGAGGTTACATATTAGCACGGCTTATCATCCCCAAACCGATGGTCAGTCAGAAAGAACCATTCAGACACTGGAAGACATGCTCCGGCATGTGTGATCGATTTTGGTGGAAGTTGGGATGACCACTTACCGTTAGCCGAATTCTCATACAACAACAGCTATCATGCCAGCATTGGTATGCCACCATATGAGATGCTATACGGTAGGAGATGCAGAACACCCGTTTGTTGGGGTGATATTGGTCAGAAGGATTGGGGAGCGTCGAGGTAATCGAGGCTACGACAGAGAAGCTTGAAAAGATTAAAGCCTTCATGAAGGCACCCAAAGATATACAGAAGTCGTATGCCGATAAGTGACGTAGGCCAATTGAGTTCCAGGTGGGTGACCGGGTTATGTTGAAGGTCTCACCTTGGAAGGGTATTATCAGATTCAGAAAGCGGGGCAAGTTGAGCCCAAGATATATAGGCCCTTTCCGAATCATTGCTCGAGTAGGGGAGGTGGCCTATAGATTGGAGTTGCCAGATGAGTTAAGTGGGATTCACCCGACATTCCATGTATTTCATCTGAGAAAGTGTATAGCTGATGAAGACATGATTGTTCCACTGGAGGACATTGAAATAGATGAAAGGCTCAATTATGTGGAGCAACCAGTGGCAATCATCGATCGTAAAGAAAAGAGGCTGCGAAATAAAGTGGTTCCTCTTGTGCATGTACAGTGGAAGCACAGGAAGGGATCCGAGTCAACGTGGGAGACTGAGGAAGAAATGAGACAGCATTATCCACGTTTGTTCGACGAATAACAGGTTTCGGGGACGAAACCTATTTAAGGGGGGGTGGACTTGTAACACCCGAATATTTATTATTTTGAAGCCGGTGAGGAAAGAAAAGAAAATAAAGTCCAAAAGTCGAGGGACCAAACTCGCCAACGAAGAAAGTCGGGTGAGGGGAAGTATATAAGGAGAGGGCAGCCCTTACCCTCTCCCCTACACTCACAAATCAGCCAAAGAAAGGGGAGAAGAGAGAAAGAAGAGAAAAAGAGGAAAAGTGCTGGTTCGGGTTGGTTCGGGTCGCCAAAATCGTCGTGAAGCAAGCCAAATCAAAGCCCTTAACGTTGTGCTCGTTTGTGTGAGTTCTAGAACCCCACTTTTACTTGTTTTCAAACGATTTTGGGGCTGGAAAGCATAAAAACCCGTTTTTGTATGTGTATGTGCTTGACCCATTTGGGTGTGATGTGTGTGATGCGTTTCGTGTATGTTTCCGGGCGTGCGTGTGCTTGTATGGTGTTATGGTATGCATTCCTAAGGTTTAGGATGGTCGATTTAGGCTTAAAGTGGGTTTAGATGAGTTTAGAGGCCGAAAACCCTCGGCTGCAGTCGGGATGACCTGCATTCTGCATCAGTTAGGGCTAGGCGACCGACTGGAGGCCGAATGGAGGCCATACGGCCGATTAGGGTGCGATTGGGGTCCATTCGCACGATTGAAGGTCCATTCGCACGATTGAAAGGCCAGTCGCATGGAGGTCATGCGACTGAAGGTCCAGTCGCATAAGTGCTCATCCGCATTAATCCTATTCGCATGAGGTCCATCCGCATTGTCCATTCGCACGACTAGATGTTCCTTCCCATAGGTGTTCATCCGTATTAGTTCAATCGCATGATGTTCAGTCGCATGGAGGCCATGCGACTGAAGGGTGTCCATACGCCCGAATAGGGCTGTTGTACCCGAGGAAGGTATAGATTGACTTCTGACTTTCGGGGGAAAGTGCAGATGTAAGTTTTGACGTAAAGGTCCCCATAAGAGCATGTAAGATGACGCTTGAGGCCTTAGAAAGCATGTTGGGCATGATGATGATGATGATGTTGCAAGTTTATGCACGTTATGTATGTATGGTGTTGCCCTGTATGATAATGATGACTGCGTGTGTTATGTTCCTTGTTATGATGTATGTTTATCTTTCCCATAACTTTACGTGTTATGATAAGGAATGAACGAAGTATTATGTAACGTAAAGTGAAAGATAATGAAAGAGGAACACAATGTTGAATGCATGCATTAATGAACGAATGAAACGTCTTGCACGCATCGGATAACGGGTCCTTCTTTGTGATTGACCCTTAATGTAGAACTTCTACCGCTCACCCCTAGTACTGTGGCATACGTTTAGCTGTTCATATATTGACTTCGGCCCAGTAGCTAAGACTGATGGTTACTCCTAGTACCGTGGCATACGTTTAGCTGTTCATTTATTGACTTCGGCCCAGTAGCTAAGACTAACCGGGGTGTAGCACATGGTATTGGTACGGATGATGTACGATGCACAAGTAAAGTCATAAAGAACGAATGAACGAATGAATGAATGAAGAAGATAATAATGATATTATCTATGTGTACGTACGATGTGTGATCATGTAAAAGTAACGAATGGTTTTATATGAAACTAAAGTATGTTTTGTAATAAAACTAGAACTCACTCAGCAACGCTGACTTTTTATATGTTTTCCAGTTGGCAGGTAATGTTTGCTGAGGATGGCACACCGTGAAGCTACTCAGCTCTTTTGGGATGGCATTCTTTTGATTAATGTTTTTGCATTGTAATGCGAACAAGCTATTTTGTAATGAATGTTGTATTAACTTGCAAAAGCATTTACATGGAAATGAAAGATTGTTTTAGTTTTCCGCTGCGATTTATGAAATAAAAATGCAATTATACGTTTTATGTGCGATGAGAACCCAGCTGTAAGCGTCCCGGGAACGGGGCCTTACAAACACTGACTTTTATACGTTTTCAGTTGGCAGGTAAAGGTTGCTGAGGATGGCACGAGACGGCTACTCAGCTCTTTTGGGAGGCATTCTTTTGTAATGTTTTTGCATTGTAATGCGAACGAATAATGTTTTGAAATGAACGCTTGTATTAACATGCAAAAACATTTGTAATGATATGAAAAGTCATCTTTCTTTATGTTTCCGCTGCAATGTTTTCGTAAGGCAAATGTATTTATAATGTTTTATGTGCAATGAATGACCAACTGTGAGGTGCCCGGGAACGGGGCCTTACATCACACATTTATAATGTTTGCTGGTTTACGCCATTTTTAAATGTGAGTGATAACATATTTGTGTGACGAATTCAAAGGGTTAGTTTTACTAATTTGGGTCTATCATCACTACCTCTGAAAATAATAAATTTAAGGACAAAATTTTAGACCTTTGTGATTGCAAAAAGTACCGGTTACTACGAGAAAATATAAAAGTTTTTAAATTGTCATCAACCGTCTCACTAGACGAACGAAAGTTGCACAATGCATCATCGCAGCCTCCCATTCCCGTGCAATCCAAGTTAAATATTAACTACTGTATGCGTTGCGATTCAAAGACTCAAATCAAAGGATAAGGGATAATTAAGGTACACTTTTGAGACTATGTGTCAAACCCCCAAGACAAGAAACATACAAAATTAAATGAACTTTAGGAATCTAATGGACAAAATGCAAACTGAAAAAGGTTTAATGTAGAAACCAGCACCATATACATAGTGATTTTAATGACACTGGAATCTAGAATATTTGTACTATAATGTTGTTCACTTAGGGTTTCGTCAGTCTTAATTGACTGTCAATTCTTTTTCTGTTAACTATAATGGAAAGTATACCCAAGAACACACAAATCTATATGATTGCACACGGTAAAACCCTATATTGAAGTGAGAAACGATTACACAACTCGGAATTGCAACGTGAGCTCAACCGAACTCTGATACTATATAAAACATCTCTAGAGAATATGACAAAGTGTTGTACATGTTGGATAAGTGTTTTAACTTACTAAAACTCAATGTAAGAACAAAGACCACAAACACTAATCTCATATATATTGAACTTTTAACAAAAACACTGAGATACTTTTACGTATTGATGTTTTGTTATTATATTTATTTAATACTTTGAGAATTGTGTTTTGTATTTGGAGATATAATTTTGATTATCGATGATTATTGTTTTTAAAATAAAGTTTAAACTTTTATATTCGGAGTTGTAATTATATTATTTATATTAATATAATAGACTCGAATTTGAGTAAATATGTAATTGATGTTCTTAATAAGAAAATGAAAAAATATGTAATTAAATTTTTAGCTTAAGTTAATATGTAACTAACGAGTTTAGGAAGAGAAAATACATAAATGCCCCACGAAATTAAACTACATTTAATATTTGCTATTTTTGTAAATTGTGTTTTCAACGGTAACTACTTTTTTTCTATTTTGTGTTAGACTCTCGGTATCATTCTTATTTTACACACACACACATATATATATATAGAGGAGGGATAAAATGAGAACTAGTTTTTTTTGTAAAAACTCTAGAAATCAATCTCAACCACTAGTTCTCAATGGTAAAATTGTAATTAACAAAAACATATTTAAAAATTTATAAATCAAAAAATAAAATAAAAATAAAAAAAATAAAAACACAAAAATGTTCCTCCTACTTTCCCTCTTTCATAAAAAATAAAAAAATATATAAAAAATAAAAATAAATCTCGTTTTTTAATGAAATTAGTTTTACACATGTGTAATATCGGATTTACACATGTGTAAATCCTTATTACACATGTGTATGACTAGATTTACACATATGTAAATAACGGATCGATGATTTCGTGAAAAAAAATTATGAATATTTTAAAAAATGATTTGCATGTGAAAAAATTATGTATATAAAAATGAATAAACAACCACTATAGATCCGTAATTCTATAAACCATTATATATCTAAAACTACATAAGAAAACAAGTTGTATTTTGCTCATGCCGCTGTATCTAATCGCCGATATGATGTAGGAACGTAGAAGATTTATATGTGGACAGGCTGATGAGGAGATTTAAGTGGATCACGCCCATCTATTATTATTTAGTTTCATAACCATACTTATTTATTATGATTTCAATTGTTTATTTAGTATTTTTCTATTGTTATATTTTGATATTAAATCATTGGATGTCTGTTTTAAACTTCTACTTTTGGTTACACAAACTATATATAAACTATAAACTTTATTAATGGTATGAAAAATATAAACACATGTGTGATATGTAATAAATATAAGAGTTGATAATGGTATGAAATATATAGAAAATACTTATATATGTAGAAGTTTGTGGTTGTAATTACTAACGACGTGCATCTTTTTGGGTTTTTCGTTGTAGATGTTCTAACTGTCTCGAAAAAGAAAAGTAATAAAACTTGGGTGTCATGGATGTTTAGGTTCCACCTACCAAATTAAGAGACCCACGTTTAAAATGGTTCCAAGTAATTCCAAAACTCCAATAATGTCACATGATACCACGTCAAACCAATCACCACTCAATCATACTCGTACCAAATTATGTTTTCAGGTTTGCATTATTTCGAAACAATAACTTATTATTAAACGAATAATTCATGTACTTTTTAATCATACTTTTAAATATACTTGACTTTCATGAAATTAAATAACTAAACACGTAACCATCTAAGAAGGTTGCTTTTACACACCTTACACTTAAGGATTTGTAGCCCTAAATATCAAGGATTTGGTAGTCACTCTTCTAAGTCTGCCATATTAGACGTGCCATATAAAGGGATTGGTGGCGACTCTTAAGGACAACTATTGTCTGAATGGAAATCTATCAGAACTCTTTGCACTTTCAAAATCGCACTACCACAAGTAAGGTTTTATAAGAAAAATGATTCCCAATGTTAACCTTTCAAACTTCTACAGATCGGAAATCCCGTCGGTTGTTTGTCATAGTCCGTCTAAAGTATTTCCTATACGCACACGCTATGTTGTTTTTTAAGAATAGCAAACACACAACAGGGAAATTTCACTTTAAACATCTTATTTCGTACACCACTTGTCTCTCAAATCTATAACTATAGTGTCTCGGTGTTACAAATTACCGATGGTATTCCATAGAAGTGTTGAACTTGATAGAAAGCCGTTGGTAACGTGCTAGTCAGAAATCTATCACAAATGTATTAATAGTATTCTATTTGAAAACAAATTCCCATGAGCTTTTTCCCAACGAATGCCCCTTAGTAACTACTATCACCTCATGGATCTCTAAGGGTGGTGGGGCGCCCATTCCACACCCACCACACTACACCACACACCCACCAATCAAAACACACTAGATCATATCACACCACACCAATTTTGAGAGGTGGGGGGCCCTCACACCACACTACACCACACTATTTTTTTAATTAACATAAATTACTTCATTAATAAAAATAAATTAAACATTCTAAATATAAAAACATACATTAAATAAAAAACATAAAATTTAATTATATGACAATACTAAAACTAAAAATCTACAAATTAAACTTCCAATCACGTATCCGGGCAATTTTTTCGTTTCCGTTCAAGGACGTTCGGTTCGGGGACATCATCATGCGGTTTAAGAAAAATCTCCATATTTTGATCTAACATTTCACGAAACAACGTTTCTCATTGTAAGTCGAGTAATTAGAGCCAATTTAGATTCATTTGGGGTGGGGTGGGGTGGGGCTCAAACGGTCGAAAAAGTGGTCTTTGACAATAGTCAAATGTTTGGTTTGTGGGGGTGTGGCACGATGCTTGCTTTTCACGGCGCAAGCATGGCCTGGCTCTTGCTTTTCATGGCGTGGGGGACCGCGGCAATGTGGCCGTGCGGCGCCAGCCCCCCGCTGTGACCATACGACGAGAGTGCCCAAGTACTCTTACACCCCGACTGACGGTGGAATCATCGGAGCGTACGAATATGAATCGATTGTTCATAGCTCATAGAATTAATCAAGTTGAAATAATATTAAATGCCATTTTCATTAAATAATACTAAACAAATAAATCATTACAAGATGATAAAGATTCAAACTACAAAAAAATCTTTAATTAAACTAGGTTCAAGTCCTATATAAGCATGAAAAAGTCCTCAAAATAGCATCCTGAAACATGTTAAAAATAAGGTCAACATATAATGTTGGTGAGTTCCTATGAATTTGTACATACGTATAAAAATAACTTTTAAGAGACAATTCATGTCATAGGTTCAGAAATAATGCAAGAATATAGATAACATAATGATACAATCAAACCTTGACAAAAGATTAACCACAATAAGATATAGAATCAACTAAGTGTACTTGGTTCCCATGATAAACAAGAATACGTCATCAGGAGCCGACAATAACCTCGGCTTTAGCATCAAATAGACTTGTCAAGCCCATAAATCTATGGCGTTGTTAGGCTAGCAATAGTTAATGATTGTTTCTTTACAAGATGACTATCATATAAGGCTCATAAATATCTCAAATAACCATAACAAGATTATAAACGAATTCCTCATGCATTACAAGTATCAAGATGTTTTACAAGTGTGTATTTATACGATTAACATGTTTCACCCCAAATGGTGTGAAATAAAAACAAAAAGAGATATGGAAAACTCACATTGTATAATTATGGTTTTTGAGTACATAAGAAAACTTGGATGTTCAAGTGTCAAAGGTGATGTCCTAAAGGATAAAAAATAAATAATAACTTGAGGTTGAAATTCATCACAAGAAGTTAGGACGTTTAGAGAATGCAAGAAAGCGAAGGGTAGATTGAAAAAGGATTGTTGCCCCAATTTTAGATTCTGCACATAATGTTTGGTATGTGTTAACGTTTGAACATGTTTTAAAAATAGCAAACGGTTTCATAAAATTATAAAATTTTACAGTTGACTAGCTCAGAGTCTCCCAGACAACTTTCGTTCAGATACATTTTTATGAAAATATCCTTAAATAGGTCAAAACAACAACACAAGACAGAAGGTGCCGAAATACGCACTTGTCTTGTGAATGCTATTATTGAGTCGTCCGATTGAGTTTGAAGAGTATATATAACATCTCGTATTTCTGTTAACTAAAAGTTAACTTCGTTTAATTCTTGTAAGGACCATTGTTGACATTTATGAAACGTATGGGTTACTTATGTTTAATTCTTGGTTTGCCTTTAAGTTTTAATGTAAGGTTAATAACATAGCTATTAAATTGAAATAATAATAATAATATTAATAATTTTAATACTAATAATAATAATAATGATAATAATATAATAATAATAATAATAATAATAATAATAATAATAATAATAATAATAATAATAATGATAACACTTTATAAAGTTACTTAAAAATGTTTAAAACTTAAATTAAGTACGTTAAGGGGTTTGTTTTGTCATTTTATAAAATTTAAATAGAAGTTTAAGGCATAAAATAATAAAGTTAAGAAACTACAGGGACTAAAAGTGTAAGTTTGAAAAACCCAAACCTTTTTCCCCTTCCCACTATCGACCACCTCCGGCCAAGTATCTAATGAGCTTCGAAGAGTTAAATCAACCGGTATCGTTAATTAAAATCCATTTGGAACAATACCAACCGTTCGAATGACTATTTCGAACCAATAATTGTGTTTAATTCGACTCTAATCGTTGTTATGACAAACAACTAGAAACCAAAATAGTGTTCGAATCAAAATCAGTTTCAAGTCGATAGCTGATCAATTGGTTCAGGCGATTCATTAGAAACGTATTACTAATCATTTCACATTCAACTCAACTAATAATTACGAATAAAAGCAAGTAATTAACAACAGATTCAAGACAAAAATTTCAAATCAAACCGTTGGACCATCGATCATGAAATAGTTACAATTGACTCTATATAACATAGGGGAAATACTACTCTCAATCCCTTTCAACTTTCTGTAAATCCAATTTCGTGAATCAATCACACAATCGACCTTTCCCAATTGCTTCTTCTTTGTAAATGAAACGAGTCAAAGCCGAGCATAAACATTACAATTCGATTGTAATCAAGTAGGTATAATACATCATTATGCTCGATTACACCTAAGGATCAAAAGCCTCAAGGTTAATCGGGTTGAATCATTCGATTTGGGTTTCAATTTTGGGATTGAACAAGTTAGGGTTCATGAGAAAGGGGTTTGTTTAAGTTTGGTTTTTAAGAATTAAAAACAGATTCATATCGCGGCTGAGGCCTCTGGTTCACTGGTAAAACACATGACCCCTAAACAAGAGGTCCCCAGTTCGAATCCGAGGAACCTCATGTGTTTTTTTGGGGCCTTTTTGGCCTTCAAATTTAATGTTAAAAATTTCTAAAATTTATAAAAAATCATTTTATAAATTTTGTTTATTTTAAAACCTCTAATTATTTTTATGTAATTTATTTATAAAAAATACCTTTATATTTTTGTTTAATATTCTAAAGCTAATGATATAGTTAGTATATTTTTATAAAATTTAGACTTAAATACTGGTTTAATTTACACGAACTATTATTTCAAACATTGCCCTTAAATTATTGTTTAAATCGTGTTCATTTTATTTTCTAATAAAACTTTATTTAGAATTTATTAATATTACAAATTATTATAAATGTTATTCATATTTCATATCTTTATGTAATATAAATATATTGTTCTCAAGAAAATAATTGATTTTCATTTGTTAAATATAATTGACAAAGCCCTAAACATCAAATTGAACTTTAGTCCACGATAATTCGTTAAATTTATTATTAAACATTAACCTTGTGAATATATATATATATATATTATATATATATATATATTATATATATATATATATAATATATATATATATATATATATATATAGGTGCCTTATGACAATTTATCTTGGAACGACGCCTATTATTAATCCTATTAATCGTCATACTTATACTTATTTGCTATGTGATTTTCCTTGCCTCTTTTTACATTATTTCACACTGTTTTGAGGTGAAATATGTTAATCTTATCAACATACACTTGTAAATGTTTAAATTTTGTAAAACATTTGCAATTCATACTGTTTTTTGTCATGGTAATTTGTGTTATTGTAAGTCTTATATGAGGTACATATTTTGTTTACAATCATTAACTATTTCTAGCCTGGCGACGTCTTAGATCTTTGGGCCTGACAAGCCTATTTGGTGCTGAAGCCGATGTATTGCCAGCTCCTGATGACGTATGACTTGTTCATCATGGGAACCAAGTACACTTAGCCAATCTTATAAACTTGTAATCAAGTCGAGATTTGGTTGTAACTATATGTGTTCTATAAACTTGCTAACTCGTAACCTATGACATGAATTGCTACTTGTAACCTTTGATTTATTATGTATATAAAACCCTTGGAAACTCACCAACTTTATAGTTGACCTTTGTTTTTAACATGTTTTAGGAAATGCCTAAGTTTGATGTCATCATTTGAAGCTTGTAATAAACTAGGATTTGGACCTAGTTAAATGAATAAAATGATTATGTTATGCTTTGTTTTGTTTGGAACTATTTCATGTTTAAGACATATGATTGTATTTCATTTGAAACTTACAACATTAATATTTGCATTTAAATTTAACATTATGTGGCTGTGAACAATCTTAACCCTCACATCTCGATGTTTCCGCCGTCAAGGTTGGGGTGTGACAGATTGGTATCAGAGCCCATAACTATAGGGATTTAGGTTATTAGAAATGGTGACCTAGACTATAGTTTATGCATGAACCTTATAGAATGATATTTATATTCTTGTAAAAGTATATTGTTTGCATGCTACATATTGCTATACCTTCTTATGTGCAATTTGATTCCTTAGCATAGGATTGCCTTGTGAATGCTTAAACTTTGTTGCTTGTCTCCCCTAGACTTATTCTTGATTCTTTAATTCTCCCCGACGAATGAAACTTTCCTAAACTTATTCTCGACGACATGTGGAATCGACACTTATTATCATGGGTTTAATTCCTTAGACTCTATGTCTAATCTATGAAAATCTCATCAAGGTTTTGATTTCATAAACCTAAGAAATTTGTGTGGCACATAGACACATGTATCTTGGTTTTCCTGGCAAAAGGCCTTCGGGTTAAGGCAAGCATTTCGCATAAATCCTACGGGAATAGTTATGCTTACTTGGGGATTTCTGGGATGAGTGATAAACTATGGTCAACATACACAAGTTTCCAAGGCAAATGGGTGAACTTACCTTGACGTGTCAATGTTTCCAAATGGTAATACGTTACCAAATGGAACCATTCCATGTGCCTTACAACTTTTGACTTATCCTTGTTTAAATTACTATCCTTTGTTATCCTCATTCCCGTGACTAACTTATTTTATATATCCAGCATGTCTCGTCACCATGGAAAGCATGGAAGTTCTGATCGTAAGCTAGCCGCCATGATTGCTCGGCATATGGCTGCCGTCATCCCGACCATAGTTGCTGAACTCAATAGCACTTTGATGACCAATTCTAGAAACAATGAAATGGTCAAGGAGAGAATAGTGCTAACCAAGGGCGTAATAACCAAACCTGTACCTTCAAGCACTTTAGTTCTTGCAAGCCCACTAGTTATAGTGGCAAGGAAGGAGCCACTGGTCTTCTTGAGTGGTTCGAGAGCATGGAGAACACCTTTGTCAATTGTGAGTGTCCCGAGGCACTCAAAGTTCGTTATGCCACTAGTATGTTCCAACAAAGGGCACTTACCTGGTGGAATAGCGAGAAGAGAAATCGAGGAGTTGATGTTGTTTTGGCACTCTCTTGGGATGAGTTCAAGAATATCGCCATCGCCACTCAAAGTTCATTATGCCACTCAAAGTTCGTTATGCCACTATATGTGTTCTATAAACTTGCTAACTCATAACCTTTGACATGAATTGCTACTTGTAACCTTTGATTTATTATGTATATAAAACCCTTGCAAACTCACCAACTTTATAGTTGACCCTTTATTTTTAATATGTTTCAGGAAATGCCTGTTGATACATATGTACCTAGTTTAGGAGCTTAATGTAAAATGTCTGTCATGTCTTACATATATGTAATGGATGAGTTGAATGAAATACAATATGTGATTGATGCTTATAATGTTTAATGTTTCATTGTTTATTATGTAATATAGCATATTGAACTAACTATATAGGTTTGAGGTTATTGTACATAGTTCTTAGTCAATAATGATTGAGAAACGTGTTCAAACTTAATCGTATGAAGTCTTCATGCGAATGGACCATGCTAATGGACCATACACATGAATACTTCATGCTAATGGACCAGTCGCACGAATGAACCAGGAGACTGGATCAGTCGCACGATTGAGACATAAGATTGACTCAGTCGCACGATTGAACCTTCAGTCGTGCGTATGAATCAATTGCATGATTCAGTCACACGACTGAACCATGCTAATGGTTCAGTCATATGATTGACAAAATTGACTTAATACCAGGAGCAAACCCTGTGGCTAAGTCACATATCGACTTGCACCATCAGAAATGCAAGAACTATCTAGTCAACTTCAAGAACTATCCGAGAAGGGCTTCATTCGTCCTAGTTCTTCGCCTTGGGGTGCACCTGTTCTTTTCGTGAAGAAGAAAGATGGATCGTTTCGTATGTGCATCGACAATCGTGAGCTTAACAAGCTTACCATCAAGAATCGTTATCCTCTTCCTCGTATCGATGACTTATTTGACCAACTTCAAGGAACTGCTATTTTCTCGAAGATTGATTTACGTTCTGGATATCATCAATTACGAGTCCATGATGACGATATCCTAAAGACCGCGTTCCGTACTTGTTATGGGCACTATGAGTTCATGGTTATGCCTTTTGGTCTAACAATGCTCCTGCTGTCTTTATGGACCTCATGAACCGAGTATGCAAGCCTTATCTAGACAAGTTTGTGATCATCTTCATTGATGACATACTTATCTACTCCAAGTCCAACACCGATCATGAACTGCATTTGAGATTGGTTCTTGAATTGTTGAAGAAAGAGAAATTGTACGCGAAGTTCTCGAAGTGTGATTTCTGGCTCGAGGAAGTTCAATTTCTAGGACACGTGGTGTATAGCCAAGGAATTCACGTTGATCCTGTAAAGGTGGAAGCTGTGAAGAATTGGTGTGTTCCTACAACTCCTACCGAAGTTCGTTCTTTTCTTGGTCTTGCTGGTTATTATCGGCGATTCATTGCCAACTTCTCGAGGATCGCGAAGCCGCTCACTTCTTTGACACAAAAGAATAAACCGTTCGAGTGGGGTTTCAAGCAAGAACAAGCTTTTGAAGCGTTAAAGCACAAGTTATGCAATGCTCCTATATTGACCCTACCCGATGCAAATGACAACTTCACCGTGTATTGTGATGCATCTAAACAAGGCCTTGGTTGTGTTCTCATGCAACGAGGAAAGGTCATAGCTTATGCATCGAGACAATTGAAGGTTCACGAGGAGAATTACACAACAGACGATCTCGAGCTTGGTGTTGTTGTTTTTGCCTTGAAGATTTGGAGACACTACTTGTATGGTACGCAATGCATTGTCTACACCGATCACAAAAGCCTTCAACATGTTTTTTATCAAAAAGATCTCAATATGAGACAAAGTCGTTGGGTGGAGTTGATTAGTGATTATGATTGTGACATTCGTTACCATCTTGGTAAAGCAAATGTTGTAGCCGATGCACTAAACCGAAAGATTCACAACAAGATGATCTCATTCCAAGAAATTCACGATCGACGACAATGGTTTGACACTTTGGGTGAGTTTGATACTGAGATTCGACTAGATATCAACGAGACTACTGTACTGTTGCAAAACTTAAGAATAGATAGTGACATCGAGTCTAGTATTATGGAGGCTCAACAAATGGTGCAACAAGAAGGAAGAATGAAGGATGAGCTGGAGCATAATCTTTTAATCCGATTGGAAACGAAACCCAATGGGTTGATGTACTTTGCAAATCGTATTTGGGTTCCAATTCGCGATAATCTTTGTACCTTTATCATGATCGAAGCTCATCAAACTCGTTATTTCATTCATCCTGGTTCCGATAAGATGTACATGGACCTGCGTGGTCAATATTGGTGGCCTGGAATGAAGAAAGATATAGCGACTTATGTAGCTAAATGCCTCACGTGTACGAAGGTTAAAACCGAACATCAACGTCCAAGTGGATTACTTGAGCAACCTGAGATTCCTATGTGGAAGTGGGAACACATATCTGTGGACTTCATAACTAAGCTACCCTGAACATCTCGAGGACATGATAGCATATGGGTGATCGTTGACCGATTGACCAAATCGGCACATTTTATACCCATACGTGACACTTACAAGACATCGAGGTTGGCTCGTATATACGTTGATGAAATTGTAAGTCGTCATGGGGTACCTCTGCACATCATATCCGACCGAGACGCTCGTTTCACTTCGTATTTTGGTTTTCTATGCAAGAACTCTTGGGTACACAACTAGATCTAAGCACGACTTACCATCCTCAAACTGATGGTCAAACCGAGCGAACGATCCAAACCTTGTAGGATTTGCTACACCTTTGTGTTCTTGACTTTGGTGGTGATTGGGATACGCATCTACCGCTCATGGAATTTTCGTATAACAATAGTTACCACTCGAGTATCAAGATGGCACCATTCGAAGCACTTTATGGTCGTAAATGTCGTTCACCGATCTGTTGGACCGACATTGGTGAAAACTTCATCACTGGTCCTAAACTTATACAAGAGACGATCGATAAAGTTTCTATAATCCGCAAGAACCTTGAAGTGGCGAGAAGTCGACAAAAGAGCTATGCTGATAAGCAACGTAAGCCATTGGAATTCCAAGTTGGGGAGATGGTTCTTCTTAAGGTTTTACCATGGAAAGGTGTGGTTCGCTTTGGAAAGAAGGGTAAACTGGCTCCAAGATTTGTAGGACCTTTCAAAATCCTAAAAAGGATTGGGAAAGTGGCTTAAAAACTGGAACTACCTTCCGACCTTAGTGGAGTTCATCCTGTGTTCCACGTCTCAAATTTGAGAAAGTGTTTAGCTGACCAAAATCTGCATGTCCCGTTGGAAGACATCCAGATCGACGAGTCATTGCATTCCGTTGAGAAACCTGTTGAGAACATGGACCGCATTATGAAAAAGACTAGAACCACAACAACCCCAATTGTCAAGGTTCGTTGGGAGAATAAGCGAGGCGCTGAATTCACTTGGGAGCCATGAAGAAGAAGTACCCGTTCTTATTCGCTGGAATGTTTTATGAATGTTAAATGTAAAGTTTATGTTTTATGTGCAATGATTTACCAACTTTAAGCGTCCCGGGAACGGAGCCTTACAGAATCACAATAAACCACCTAAACTTATAACGTTAGATGATTACCCACAATGGAAGCAGCGATTTGAGATCTATCTCAATGGAGTTGACCCTAATCTTTGGGAATCTATTGAGACAGGTTATAGTATGCCAGTTGGTGCTGATGGTGTTAAATTAACCTTGGGAGGTATGACTGATAGCCAGAGAGCAAATTATAATGCTGAGAAGAAGGTGTATGCCCTGTTGACTCAGTCAATACCAAAAGACATATTCCATCAATTTTCAGAAAACAAACATGCTAAGAAGTTATGGGAAGCTTTGGAGAAACGATACGACATGAATGCAACGTTAAAAGCTCTAAAGGAAAAGGCTCTGAAGAAGGAGTTTGATAACTTCTCTTCGATAGGTAAAGAAAGCTTGGATGATGTCATAGATAGGTTCTATCATCTAATGAGTGAGCTGCACACTCATGGGGTGACAATGTCAATAGAAGACAAAGTGTCAAGCTTTGCCGATGGTTTTCCAGAGAAGTGGGACTCGTTTGTGTCTAACTTAAGACAGAACAATATACTGGCAAAATTAGACATAAACGACTTTATCCTGAAATTGAGGGAGGAGGAACTGGGGATGAAGTATAGGTCACAGAAAGGATCCTACGACCAGAATCCTTCACTTTATAACTCCTCTTCCACTCCAACCAGTTGAGGAGCACCTCTTCAAACAACATTTGTGTCTAGTTCAACCGCTCCTTCTCAAACTATAGCTTCAGGATTTGAAACGTCAGGGTCATCTAGTACCCAATATATCACACCTGAAGCAAATGCTACTAAGTTGAAGACCGAGAATCTCAAAAATGTTACTGTGGAGGTTGCAAAGGAGCATATGGACTTTCTAGCAGCAGTTGTTCATTCTTATGATGGTCTAGTTGCAGGGAAAATTGGTAATTGCCATCTGGCTGATGAAGATTACGAATAGGTGGACGAGAATGAACTAGAAAGAATGGATCTTATGTAGGCTTTGGCGAGTGCTGTTCGAAAAGCGAAAACGTTTGTAAAGAAAACTGGATAGAACTTGATAGCCATAAAAGACACTACCTTTGGATTCGACAAAACCAAAGTTACTAACTTTAACTGTGGAGAAAAGGGGCATTTCAAACGTGAATGTGTAAAGCCCAAGAAGACAGGTAACGGGAATCCATTCTTATCCTTGAACCGTCAAGAGAAATCCATGAGTGGAGCTACCGCGTCAAGCAAAGAGACAAAGGCCTTGACTGCTCAAGGTGATGAAGGACAGGATTGGACCTTCAGTTTTGTGTCTCTGAGTGAATCAAACATTGCCAATGTCAAGGGTTTGGATGATGACTCTGCAAGTGAAGGTGAAATAGCAGTTGAACTAGTGATGTCAGATAACGAAGATACTGCGAATGTGGTCGATCACCTGATTGAAGAAGAACTCAGAAAGACATGTTCAAAATTTCCAGCACCCGAACAATCAAACTCTGCTATGATGGCTGATTCAACCGAGACTTCACAGGTAAGTACCAAAGACCAACTCTTTGAAAGTCATGCTTGTAATGAATGTAATAAATTTAGAGAAATCATAGATTTAAAATTTTCTAGGTTATTAGACCAGAATGATAGCTTAGTAAATGACTTACAACTGTGCACATAAGCTAATCGGATTTAAAACAAAATAAACACAGTTATAAAGAGAAAATAGAAATTTTAAATAAACAACTAAAGGAAACCAAGGTTGTTGCTTTTAATCAAGCCAATGACATAAAGTTCTACTTAAAATCCCTGGAAGAAACTAAGAAAGAAAAGGCAGTTTTAGAAGTCAAAGTCAACTCATTAAAACAAAAACTGCATAGTTGGACCAGTTCTTCTCACATAGTTCAACACTTAGTGAAAGAACGAAATAACGAGGAGGGGTTGGGTTACAAAGTGGTCCCACCACCACATGAGATCTTGTTAAATGCTAAATGTAGACTAGTAAATAACAATCCAATTAAGGATCATGTGGTGTCCACTCCTCTAGTTAGTGATCCTGATTCCACAAGTAAACCGGTGGAATCAGTCACTAAACAGAAGGAGGCTACTTTGAAATCAAAAGGTAAGATGCGTATTGTGAATTTGGATGAATAATTTGAAAAGGTTAATGTAAAGTCAGGGTCAAACAAGTCTATTTTTGAACCCAAAATAACCAAACCAGTTAACCAACCACGTGCTCCATGTCACAGTCCAAATAAACAAAAGGCTATAGATGTTAAAAACGTTCAAACATTGAATTTTCTTAAAGGAGTAAAAATATCTAAACAAGACGTGTACAAACCCAACCAGACTAAAATCATACCAGTATCACACACTTCCCCACAGAGATAATTTTCCCAGCATGTAGAAGGTAGATCATGCTACAATTATGGAAAGAGAGGACACATCGCTTCTAATTGTCCTTATTATCAGACACCAAGAAAGAAAATTGAACTTTATGATTCTCAACAAATTTCTTCGAAAAGGAGTTCTATTACTCCACCAAAAAGAAGTAATGAACCTAAAGTCCAAACCGTCATCCAGTCGTCTGTTTATCACAAACATGCCTTACAGAAAGCTGGGTTATGGAAATAAAAGTCAAATCCAGTTTCTAATAATGGGAACAATAAGAAGATTGATATTCCTTCACCCTTAAATGGATAGTGGGTTGAGTTCATGATGTGTGATTCCTCTAGGTCACCCAAGTCAGTTAAGGCTTGGGTCCCAAACCTAAACTAATAATTTCCTCTGAATGTGCAGGGTGTCCGTTACAGTGCTATCACAAACACCTGGATGTGATAGTGGGGCATCTAGGCACATGACCGGGAACCTGTCTCTTATTTCAAATGTCAAAAAAATTAAAGGGGGACATGTCTCATTTGCTGGAATAAAGGAGGATACATCACCGCTCAAGGTGAAGTGAGAAACCAGAAAGTGAAGTTTGATAAGGTCAACTACGTTCAACAATTACAAAACACTTGCTTTCTGTATCCCAGATTTGTGACAAAGGATTCAAGGTTGTTTTTGACAACAAGAAGTGCTATGTGTTGAAGAAGGATTACATTATCCCGGAAGACCAAATACTAATGTCAGTGCAGGATCGGGTTTCTTACTTAAACACTAGGATTTATCTCAACTCACTTATAGAAACACTCAATTCAGATGAAGTAAAGTCTTTCACAAGAGTTGATAATATATAATAAGTAGTAAATGAACACACAGAAATAAATTTTCAAGGCACTTGTATATATTACTTCTCAACTCAAGATATTACAAGACTTTACAAGCATGATCCATGAGTTACAATGAGAGACTATATATACTAGATCCTACAGCCGATATACTTTGATACCAGCTGGAAATCTAAGACTAAAGCATATACTACAATGCTAAAGTTAAGGTATCTTAGATGAAGTATTATCTAAGATATGGCAGTCATGACATGTCCATGACTTACCTTTTGTCACCAACTAAAGATGGCAACTGTACAAACATAAAAAGGTAAACAGTGGATTAAAGTATGGTCAACTGCATGGCTTTTGAGAAAACGCCATGTTATCTCAGAGATTTGCAGCGGAGTGTCAGGGAGACCATACTTATGTCCACTGGATAATAGCAGTGTTTTCCGAAGGTAAGTTGGCTTCGGAAGAACAAGTTCTTCCGAACCCACTTATACTTCGAAGAAGCTTCTATACTTCCGAGGCTTGAGACTTCTGTACTTCGGAGACTTGAACTTCGGAAGTAGGTTCTTTGTCTTTGGAAGTTGGAACTTTTCCTTCGAAGTAGTTTACACTGTCTTCGAAGAGCTCCTTTTTCCTTTGAAGTTCCACACTTGGCTTCGGAAGTCCTTTATTTGTTGTACCAAATCTTCTAAGTGACTTGGTTTTGGTTGCACCAGCCTTTCTAGATCCAACAAACTCCCCCTAGGCTAATGCTACCAAAACCTCACTTATTCCTGCTTCTCAAAGCTTTCAGCACCAGGGACAAAAGATATTTGTCTGTCTCTTTGTTCTTCCCTGAAGTGGTGCTGAGAGCTTGTACAAGTCATTGGTGGATAGGAGATCCAGTCTATCACTCTGAATGACATGTACCCTTTGTTGTGCTCCCCTGAAAAGAGTTAGTTGATGGGAGTTATAGTCATACTCCCATCTAACTATGGATTCTAGTTCAGGACCTTCAACCCTTTGTAAAAAGGCTTTGCCTGTGGTTGCTGATCCCTTTCTTTCCTCCTCCTCTCTCAGTTTCAAATCTGCTTCAACCTTGCTTCTTGTAGTTAGCTCGGCCATATGAAGGCTACCTAGATGATTTCTGATATGGGCAGCTACATCAGAGTTTGAAGGGTTGGAGAATGTCTTCTCTGCTAACTCAGCAATGTCAAATATGCTTAAGTGTAGCAGAGATGAGGCACTCAGCCTGTTGAGCTCTCCATTCTCTCTTTCAACAACAAAGTTGTGAGAAGAGTCTTTGAACCTCCACCGGATGATCTTCTTTCTAGGTGCAAGAGGTTGTCTTGGCACCCTGTCGCTTTTCTTGGTATCCAGTAGAGTCACCAGCCTTCTCCTTAACTTCTTTTCTTCCTCATTCAAAGTGTCTGAATTGAGGCCAAGGAGATTTGCAGCTTGGTCCAATGTTCCTCTGGGCAGATGAAGAAATTGATCTCTAGTGAGGAAACTTGAGGATCCGTCAACAATGGTCAAATTGACAGAATCCTCCACATAGGAGATATCGCTTAGAGTTGTGCATTTTATGGGCTTTGTCTTGACTGCTTTGAATTCTTCTAAGGAGAGATGTTTAGAAGGTTGAGGGGATGGTTTGATAGGTTGATGGGTAGGTTGAGGTGTTTGGGTTCTGGCTAAAGTTTTGGGTTGGAGGATGGGTAGTTTAGGTGGTTGAGGTGAAGGGGTTGGTAGGAGTGATGGTGTGGGTTCAGGGGTGTATGGTTCATTGGTTGGTTCGGTTTTGATGGGGAGTGAAAAAGGTATGGTTTCAGGTTGTGGTTGGGTTTGGAGTTTGGGTTGAGTGGTTGCTTTGAAGGTCATCCCCTGTCCCCTTCTGTACATCTCCTTCCTCTTCCACGCACGAATGTCAGCCTTAATGTCACTGACATGTCGCTGGAGAGTCTTTTCTGACATAGGACCCACCTACCTGCAGAGAAGCCATGAGCTTTGAGATAGCTCTTCATCCAGGCCTTCTCACCTATTTTCTTGGCAGCAGTCAGTCCTGCTTCCTCTTCCTTCTTCTTCTTCTGCAATAGCTTTTCCCTTTCAGCTTTCTTTCTCTCTTTCTCCATTTGATCTTGCTCTTTGTTGAAGAGCCATAAGATCGTATCATTGTTATGTGGAGATAATTCTTCTTGAGAGAAACCTCTGGAGGTTAGGGAAGTTATCCTTTCCCTCCTGAGCTGTAGATCAGCTTCTTTTTCTTTCCTCTCCCTTTCTTCTTCCAAGGCCAACCTTGCAGCTTCTTCTTTTTGCTGTTTTAGAAGCAAGGTTGCATTTTCCAGCTCTATTAACTCCTCTAATGGTAGTAGGAGTACATCTTCAGTTGTAGCTTCTAGACTAACAAGTCTATCGATAATCTCTACCCTTTCTCGGTTGTTGACCGCTTCCTGGTTGGCTGAAGTTGCTTTGGTACTTGCAGCTAGCAGTTTTCAGTTGTCAGCCTACCTTTTCTTTTGAGTTTCTTCAACCTTTCTTCCTCCTGAAGCTCTTCCAAAGTCATCTTCCTCTTTCCTTTGATGTCTTTGGAAGTACTAGACTTTGGGGGTTCTTGGATAGAAGATTCAGGTTGAGTAGTAGAGATGGGAGCTGGAGTTAATGTTGATGTTAAAGCTAAAGGTTGAGTGAGAAAATCCTCTCTATTAACCTCAGATGCGAGTTCCAGGATTGCATCTGTGTCTATTAGATCATTGGATAATGAGAATAGTCCTTCCGCAGCAACTATCTCAGCTTCAGAAGTTTGAACTTGTTCTCCCGAGGCTTTGAATTGTGCTTCGGAAGTCTGTGAAAATGCACTATCTGTCCCAACAGTTTCAGTTGCTGGGCCATCAGTCCTTGTTTCCCCTTCGAAGTTAATCTTAGGTTCCACTTGGACCTTAGGTTGACCAACTTCCTCAATAGTGGTAGAAGGTGCATTTAACCTCTGAAGCTCTTGAGCTCCGAAGTAGATCACAGACATATTAGGGATTGGCTGTTCTATAAGAGATTCCAACAAGAACTTCTTAAAGAACCTATTGAGATCTTGGAGCATCCTTTGATCCACTTGAATAACAACTAGAGGAGGCTCAGGGAATATTGAAGCTTGTTGCACAAAATATTTTGATCTCAAGGAAGTGAGAGCTTGACTTTGGGTTTCCTCTTGTCTTTGACTTTGTCTTTGAACACTCTCCCCCTTCTTGGTAGCATCATCCCGAGAGCTTGATGAGCTAGAGGAAGAGGTCAAGGAGACCTGAATTGGTACATGCCTAACAGACCTCTCAATCTGTTTCTCAGCTAGTTTGGCCTTGAGAGTTTCAATCTCAAGTTACTGAGTGGCAGACCTATCCTTTGAAGTCTTAACCTTGGATTCAAGATTTGAGACTTTAGAAAGTAGGTCTTGAATGGTAAGTTGCATTCTTCCCTCATCTTCTTTTGAAGAATCACGGGGAGATGAGGTAACATACCTTGTATGTTCATCCTCACCACCAGATATGGTTTCTGGGCACCCTGGTTTCCCTTGCTCAAAGATGTCTCTTTCAGAGTCATCAAAGGGCATGGTTGTCGTAGATTCAGTCTCAGTGATGTTACCACTGTCCTGAGGATCCATTGAGAATCCTTTAGTAGTGGCAGCTGAATCTACATGAGTCCCCTCCACATCAGTGGGACTCACCTCAATAAAGCTTTGCTGATGGGAGCTAGAGATAAAAGGTCTCTTGGGCTCTATAGATCCTTAAGAGGGTGTTGTGGATCAACTTCATTGCCTTTAGAGACATAATCTCTTCATCAGTTCCAATTAAAAGGTCAGTAAAGGATATGGAAGTGAAACCTAGTGACTCGAGACTTTGATCAATGTCTAAAGGCATTGAGCCTGTGATAGGGCTGTCCCTTTTTGGCTGCTCAGGGGAGTATAGAGACTCACCCTGAGGGCTTTCAACTTAGGTTGTGGGCTCATGGGTCTGAGACTGAGGAGACTCAAGACCCATATTGAGGTTAATTGTGAAGGATGGTTGGACCTCAGGCTGAGTGGGAGCCCTTTGTTCCACTTTAGCCTTTTTGGGTAGAACATGAGGAGCTTTTTCAATCAGAGAAGATTAAACAAGGGTTCGTTTGGGACGTCTCTGATAAGTAAAGGTAATGGTTGGAGAAGGTAGATTTGGCAAAGTAGGGGTAGTTGTTGGTGTGGGTTCATCACCTGTGGGGTTAACAGAGATGTCACCAGGAGTCGTTGGCTCAATCATACCTGGAAGAAGTGCAATATCTCTTCCGGTTAAGTTGGTGGACACTCTCTTCAAAGTCTTGAAGATGGTCGGACTCATTTGAGGAGCAGTCAGAGCAGCTGCACAGACAAGCTTGCTCTGGTCCAGCTCGCAATTGATTATGTGCTGGAGAAACCTGGGATGCATGAAGAATGTGTCCTTTTGAAGATTTCCCATGAGGTTAATCAGGACGAATCTTGAATAGTTGAAGCGGAGGCTTTTCACCAACCCATGAACTAGGCACCCAAGTTCATATGGGATTTGATCCCATCCCCCAGATTTATTCGAGAAGCAGTGAAGAACCACGTGTAGCAGGAACTTCCATTTATAAGAGAAGTTAAATTTGTAGACAGTTGACCTGCTAACGTCTCCACCATATCCCATTTGGAAATAAGAATTGTCCAAATTTGCTTTGGGGAATTCCGTTGGAGCGCCCTCATCATGAAGCTCTAGATGCTCCCTGATGATCTGTTCAGAAATGACCAACTCCTGGCCACAGATGCTTTATCGAATGACACGAACCCCATTTAGGGTTTCAATCTGACCATTTGCCAAAATTCAGACATGTGGTTTGAGTAAATTATGGGGTTTACAGTCAGAGCGGTGTAGTAAAAAGATTGGGTTACAAAGGAGATGATATCGGAGAAGTCAACATCTCTTGAAGAATCAAGAAGTGTGACTTGGTTGTGCTGAGGATTGAATGCCATTTGGAAAGGTGAATGGGGTAATGATAAGGTGATGTGATGGTTTAGTGGATGAAATGACAGTGGCGGTAAGGTTAAAATCAGATAAATAATCCGACATCATTAACAAAATCTTTGCTTTTTACAGTGTGGGGCCCAAGAAATTTACGTTACACAGTGAAATCTCTCTTCCGAGTGTAAAACATTTCCGAAGGTAACTTGTCTTCCGAAGGCAATTCTTACTTCCGAAGCCAAAACTTTGCTTCCGAAGGTTAGAGTTGCTTCCGAATAAAGAATATGTAAGTTTCGGAAGTAGATCTGATATACAATCAATCGCTTCTTCCGAGACCAAAAATTCTTCCGAGAAGAAAGTTATCCTTTGAGAAATTTTGCTTCGAAAGATATGAGAATGTCTTCCGAAGGTTAATTTCTATTCGGAAGGAATTTACACTTAGGAAATTTCAGAGAGAATTTCTTGTAACAGGGCTTAAATTGTATTGACACAAGACTTACATATTAAAAAGGTTTTCAAAAGAGATCAAATTAATCAATGTTTATCATCCCAATAGCTGTTATAAGATACTTGAACCTTTGTTCATCAAAAGCTTTGGTAAACAGATCAGCATATTGTTCATTTGAGTCAACTTTGATTAACTTGATTAGATTTTTCTTATGAATATCTCTAATGAAATGATACCTGATGTAAATGTGCTTAGTCTTGGAGTGCTTCACTAGATTTTCAGTAATGGAGATAGCACTGTTGTTGTCAATATGGATAGGAGTACTCATAAAGTTAAATCTGTAATCTAACATCTGATTTTGAATCTATAGCAGTTGAGTACAGCAGCTAGCAGCAACAATGTATTCAGCTTCAGCAGGTGATGTAGAGACACAGGATTGTTTCTTGCATTGCCATGAGATGATCCTTCCACCAAGAAATTGACATTCTCCTGATGTTGATTTCTTGTCAATATTGCAGCCTCCATAGTCACTGTCAGAGTATCCATAAAGATTGAAATCCTTATTTCTAGGATACCAGAGACCTAGTTTAGGTGCTCCTTTGAGGTATCCGAGGATTCTCTTAACAACAACTAGGTGAGACACCTTTGGAGCAGCCTGATATCTTGCACAAATGCAAGTAGCAAACATGATATCAGGTCTACTGGTTGTTAGATACATCAAAGAACCAATAATTGCCCTATACTGATGTTGATCAGTATCTCCCCCTCAAGGTCAGGACAAAGATTATGGTTTCTGGGTATGGGTGTCTTGGCAGGCTTGCAATCCTTCATCTCAAATCTTTCTAAGATGTCAGAGACATATTTAGATTGATTAATGAAGAACCCTTCCTTCAGTTGCTTTACCTGAATTCCAAGGAAAAGTCCATTTTTCCCATGGAGCTCATCTCAAACTTCTTCTTCATAATGCCCTCAAAGTCCTTGCACATTTGGTCATTTGAGGAACCAAATATGATTTCATCAACATAGACTTGTACGAGCAAAATGTCGTTTCCAGACTTTCTGATGAAGAGAGTCTTATCAATGGTACCTCTAGTGTAGCCATTCTTCAAAAGAAACTGAGACAAAGTCTCATACCACAACCTAGGTGCTTGGTGCAGCCCATATAGAGCTTTATCCAATTTGCACACATAGTTGGGGTGTTGTGGATCTTCAAATCCTGAAGGGGTGCATACATAGACTTCCCTATCTATATCCCCATAGAAATGCACACTTGACATCAAGTTGGTATACTGTAAAGTCCTTGGATGCAGCATAAGCAAGGAAGATCCTAACTGTCTCAAGTCTTGCAACTGGTGCAAAGACATCAGTATAATCAATTCCTTCCTCTTGAATGTATCCTTGAACCACAAGTCTTGCCTTATTCTTGATGATCAAGCCTTTATCATCTCTCTTGTTTCTGAAAACCCATTTGGTGTCTATAGGTACTTGACCAGATGGTAGCGGACATAGGTTCCATAACTTCTATCTCTTGAATTGAAGTATCTCCTCTTGCATCGATTCAATCCAGCTACTATCTTTCAAGGCATCTTCTACCATCTTGGGTTCCATCTGAGATAGAAAGCATGAGTACAAACAGACATTCCCTTGATGAGTCTGTCCTCTTGTTCTCACACCCTCAGAGACATTCCCTATGATGTTTTCAGTTGGATGAGTGTTGTGAATCCTAAGACGAGGAATCACTTCTAGTTGCAGAGATAGATCCATGTTAGACATTTCTGCTCAGGAATTGGAACACTATGACCAGCTACTGTTTCAAAGTCATTCAATGAGGACTGATTGAATGAATGAGAAACATCATCAATAGTTGGCTATGAAGTAGTATTAACAGTAACCTGTTCCTTCAAAATACTACCTCCTTCTGTCTGGTGTTGTGGTGGATCACCTAATGAGTTTTGAGGCTTAGTAGGTGATTCACTTGTTTAAGCTTCACTATTCCTTGATATAGTTAAACTATCGGATCTGTGAATAGTGGAAGCTTGGTGTATTGTAGCACTTGGAGAATTTGGTCTAGGCCTGGGAAGCTCAAACAGTTGATCATTAGCAGCAGCATCAGCATCATTTTGAGCACCTATTCCAACTGAAACATTCTCACAAGAGGGTTTAGAATAGTTTGGAAACAATTCTAAATTAAAGATGTGATCGGGTCCATTCCCCCTAACACAAGGAGTGTGCTTATTAACAACTATATTGGACGACTCCTCAAATTGTTGATTCTTAATGTTGTATACTCTGTAAGCTTTGGAGCTAG
Organism: Flaveria trinervia; assembly: GCA_025506515.1. Classification (NCBI taxonomy): domain Eukaryota; kingdom Viridiplantae; phylum Streptophyta; class Magnoliopsida; order Asterales; family Asteraceae; genus Flaveria; species Flaveria trinervia. Next base: position 6,699,857 of record CM046451.1, on the reverse strand, counting down.
AATAGTATCCAACAAAGATAGCATCATCCGACTTTTCAGCAAATTTTGCCAAATTGTCCTTTGTGTTAAGTATGGTACACCTGCTGCCAAAGGACCTTAGAAAGCCAATGAACGGTGGCCTCTTGTTCCATAGCTCATAAGGGGTTTTTCCATGGGGCTTAACTACAAGAACTCTGTTCTGCACATAGCATGCAGTGCTGACTGCCTCTGCCCAGAATGTTAGAGGTAGCTTTGAATCAGCTAACATAGTTCGAGCAGCCTCAATAAGTGTCCTATTCCTCCTCTCAGCAACACCGTTTTGTTGAGGAGTTTTGAGAGCACTATATTGTGTGGCAATCCTTTTGAGTTACAAAATGAGTCAAGAACAAAGTTCTTAAACTTAGTCCCTTGATCACTTCTAATTATTTTAACCTTGTGATCAATTTGATATTTTATTTTAAGAATAAAAGATTTTAATGTTTCAGCAGTTTCATCTTTAGTTCTTAAAAAGAATACCCATGTGAATCTTGTAAAATCATCAACTATCACAAGGCAATATGATTTCCTTCCAATGCTCATTATACTTGTGGGACCAAAAAGATCCATGTGCAATAAGTGCAATGGAGTAGTAATAGAGTTAACACATTTGGATTTATGAGATGTCATGTGTTGTTTCCCTTTCAGGCAAGCAATACAGTTATCTTTGCAGAAAAACTCCTTTTTAGGCAAACCATGTACCAAGTTATTTTTAGCTAATTTATTCATTGTCTTAAAATTTACATGACACATACGTTTATGCCACAGTGTTGACTCATCACTATCAGCTTTGGAAAGAAAGCATGATACTTCACCCATTGGGGAAGCATTGTTCATATCAAGCTTGTACATATCCCCTTTTCTGGGAGATCTAAGAAGCACCAATTCCGGAGGAATTGTCATCCCTGGTTTGAGGATAATGCACTCATGTTCTGTGAAAAGCATTTGGTGCTTTTGATCATAGAATTGAAAAACACTTAACAGATTATGTTCAAGTTGTTTGACAAAGTTAACTTTGTCAACCTTCAACTTACAATTGGATATACTCCCTCTGCCAGAAATATATCCTCCGGCCTCACCTCCAAACTGGACAGGACCTCCATCATAATGTTGAAATTATTGAAGGAGAGATCTTTTCCTATCATGTGCCTGGAGCATCCACTATCTACAATCCAAATGAGATGATTAGTTTTGATTGTAAACCAAGCTTTATTGGTCTTGGGTTCTTCCAAAGATAATGACATAATTGAACCAAAATTTATGCATGGGGGTTCAGTGGATGTCGTTGAAGAAGAGGTTTGGGCTACAACATCTTCCTTGATCTTCCATTCCATCCCTTGGTTGATCATGGAGGATGAGCTTGTTGAAGCTTTTGTAGCTTGGCATTCTTCCGAAGCTTCTTTCTTTTCGGAAGAAGCCTTCACCACCTTTTCTTCCGAAGCAGTTTTCTTCTGGGATGGTTTCAAGGGGACTCTTTTGTTCTTCTGAGTCTTGACAGCTTTATCTTCTGAAGCCTTTTTCCTTTCGGAAGAAGAATCTTCTTCCGAAAGCAGCCTTGCTTTGGAAACAAGCTTTCCCTTTTTCATCACTTGAACCATTTGATATGGTCCAAATGAGAAACCTTCCCTGACTCCTTCCTTTTTAACATTATTTGCATAATGTGTGCTAGCAGGATTGTAATAACAATCTTTGGCCATGTGGTTTTGCAAACCACACATTATGCATGCAATGTTTATCTTTTGGGGATTTGAAGATTGTTGTTTCTTGTTCTTTTTATCTTCATCAGCCACTTTTTCCTTTGACTTCTGATCCTTTGGTAGGACAGGAGTGCTGGTACTACACCCCTATCCTGAGTCAGAGTTTCCAACTACCTGGAATCCAGCTGAGATGAATATACCCTTTTGCTTTGGGTCTATCTTTAGCTTGGACTCAGCCACTTTCTTGGCAGTTTTTCTGGCTGCCTTAGCTCTGCTTCTTCTGGCTTTGGTGGTCAGGGTTTGATCATCATTGGTAGGGGAGGGCATAATTACCTGGTTCTTCCCTGTGATGGTCTCCATAGTTGCATCATTCTTTAACTCATGAGAAGGTGGGTTAGCATATGGAACCTCTTGCTCTTCAGTACCACACCTTGGTTGTCTTATAGACTCATAAGAGTGTGGTGGAGCAATTTCATTGGTTCCGAACCCTCCTTTGTTTTGGTAACAAAGTTTTGAGTGAGAGGATGATGCAAGAATGGCTTGGAAGTTTTGCTCGGAAATAGCATACTTCCTGGCTTGAGCCTCAGCTGTGACAAGCTGGGCTTGAGCCTCAGTCAATTTGGATATTAAATCCTTTATCTGAGTCTTATAGTTTGTGTGTTCATGTTTTAATAGGGACACAATTTTCTCTAACTCCTCAATTTTTCTTTGGTAGTCAGATTCAGCCCTTTTAAAGTCAAATTTCAAAACATTTAAAGACTCAATATCAAATTTAATCTCCATATTGTAGTCCTGATACAATTTAACCTTAGCAATACAGGCAGGAGTACAGAGATGTTCATATACCTTATTTTCATCTGTTCCGGCCATGAGTGCTTGAGCAGGAGTCACATCCTGTACCATGAAGCTCCAGTCAACTTCTTGAGTCATTGTAGTTGTTTCAGTTGACTTTCCGGTGGGCTTTGGTGTAGAGGGATGTGTGGAGGCTTGTGGGGTTCCTGGGTTGGACTTGGGAGCCTTGCATTCCCTTGCAAAATGACCAAGTTGGTTACAGTTGTAACATTTGGCCTTGGTTTTGTCAAACCCAAATTTGCTGTTGATTGGGTTCTGGGGAAATTGCCTTCCAGTTCTCTTAAAGAACTTCTTTGCTCTGTAGGTTAGAAGAGCCATTTGTTGGACTATGTCCACATATTCCATGTCATCCGGGCTGAAACACTCTAGATCATCAAAGCAGTATTGATAATCACTTGAGTGTCCACTTCCTGAGACAAAAGCACAGCTGTCCTGAAAGGAGCTTTGCTGAGCTTGTTGAGACCTTGGAGTCTCAGGAAATGTGATGTTAGGCCTAGAAGAACAAGATGGCTGCTGGGTGTAAGTCAGGTATTGTTGAGGCTAGGAGATTCCTGAGCCTTCAGCAACCATTAAGGCGTTGCTAGCAGGAAGACTCAAGGGTCTGCTTGTCTGATGACCCCTCTTACTTTCCATTTCCAAATAGTATCCATCAAGGATCCCATAGAGTTCGGTCATGGTGAGTGTATTCAGATTTTCTATTCTCTTGATAGAGACACAGAAGAATGTCCACTCATTGGGTAATGCACTCATAAACTCTCTTGTAAGGTCTCTGAGTTGATGAGCAATTCCCATAGATTGAAGGGAAGAAATGAGATCCATGTACCTAAAATATTGCTGGCTAAGAGTCTCTCCAGCAACATGGGTGAAGTTCTCGAACTGCTGCTTCAGTGAGTCCTTCTTGGAGTCATTTGAGCTTGAGTACATTTGAGCAAGCGCATCAAACAGTTCTTTGGTAGACCTGCAATGTTCAAACCCAACCATGATAGAGTTTGGACTGCTGCTTTAGTGAGTCCTTCTTGGAGTCATTTGAGCTTGAGTACATTTGAGCAAGCACATCAAACAGTTCTTTGGCAGACTTGCAATGTTCAAATCCCACCATGATAGAGTTTGGAATTGCAGTCATGAGACCAGTCATAGCGTTGCTGTCAATGTCAAGCTTCTTCCTGTCCTCATCAGAATAATCTTCAACAGCTTTCTCGATCATGGCATCGTTTCCACCAGCTACTTTTGGCTTATACGGGCCATTGATAATGGATTGTCACATTTTGCTGTCTTGATATTTGATGAAGCCTTCCATTCTTCTGCTCTAGGACCTGAAGTTTTCAGGGGTGATGATGGGTGCTTTGGTCATCGTCCCCATCTCTACTTCAGATTTGTTGAGGGCCATTTTCGAGTGAGGTATAAGGAGGAGTGAAAAACAGGTTGATTAGGATGGTAAGATCTCACAATCTAAGAGCCTAAGAAGCTCTGATACCAATTGCAGGATCGGGTTTGTCACTTAAACACTAGGATTTATCTCAAACTCACTTATAGAAACACTCAATTCAGATGAAGTAAAGTCTTTCACAAGAGTTGATGATAATATAATAAGTAGTGAATGAACACACATAAATAAATTTTCAAGGCACTTGTATATATTACTTCTCAAGTTGAAAGTGCGATAGATTCGCTCAGAGAACGGGACAGAGTTCAAGAACCAGTGGATGGAGGCATTCTGCAAAGAGAAAGGAGTTGTACATCATTTCACATCTGCCTACACTCCACAAATGCATGGAGTTTCTGAATGAAAGAATAGGAGCTTGATAGAAACAACGGGCTCGAAACTGCCTATCCAATTTTGGAATGAGGCAGTTGCCAATGCATGTTACACCCTAAATTGAGTCTTGGTAGTTAAACGTCATGGTAAAATGTGTTATGAGTTGCTCCAACGACGTAAACCTAATCTGGAGTACCTCGAACCATTTGGAAACATCGATGTTTAAGAGAGTTTTCTAGGATACAACATACCGAATAAGAGAGTTTACAACAACTCAACGGGTCAAGTAGAAGTGTGGTGCAACATCGATGTTTAAAGATATACCACCCCCATGCTGGAAAAGGACCCACATTCTTCTTCGATTATGATGGATTCTTTAAGTCCTTCAACATCCCTCTCTCCCTTCCTGATGATGAGTTATCGACCAAAATGATGTACGATGTCTTAAACACACCGTCACTAGACTCGACAACATCAGGTTCACAAGGTGAGTTTTCTAGTCAATTAGGGGGAGCACTAGAGGTAAGCGACTCCTCCTCTGATGATGCAGAAATGGAGAATGATCAGGTGGATCATGAGGAACAGGTTCCTGTCACTGAAAGTACACAAGCATCAGATGTCGATGTCTCTGACACTTTGGAACCTCACACTCCAACGGCTACAATTATTGAACCAGGAATTCAAAATCTGGATCAGGAAGTAGTCGTTCCCACCACTCCCGGATCTCAACTTAATGTATATCATCCTTTGGACAACGTCATAGGGGATGTACAATCGGGAGTACAGACAATAAATTAACTATATTAAGCTGATTATGCCTCAGTCATGGAAAAAGGCTATCTTCACAACGGTGCTTATTGATGTTTTGTGTCTTAATTTGAGTCAAAATATGTAAGTGAAGCCTTAAAAGATGAGGCATGGGTGAGTTCCATGCAAGAAGAACTTCTTCAATTCAAGAAGTTAGGAGTATGGACACTGGTGGATAGACCAAAAGGTGCTAAGGTCATTGGCACTAAATGGGTATTGGAATGCAAGAAAGATGACCAAGGGGTCATAATCAGATACAAGGCTCGACTTGTAGTTCAAGGATTTCGACAAGTCGAAGGCATTGATTACAATGAAGTGTTTGTACCTGTGGCGAGAATGGAAGCAATCCGTATCTTCCTAGCCTATGCATCTTATATGAAGATTAAAGTTTATCAACTAGATATGAAGAGTGCATTCCTTCACGGTTGAATCTGGGAGATAGTGTATGTCATTCAACCCGAAGGATTTGAGGATCCGTATCATCGGGACAGAGTTTACAAGCTGGATAAGGCTCTCTACGGGCTCTACCAAGCCCCTAGAGCATGGTATGAGAAGCTCTCGACTCATCTTGTGAAACATAGCTTTCATAAAAGAGTGATTGATTGTACATTGTTCATCAAAGAAAAGGATGGCGACTTACTGCTAGTATAGATTTATGTTGATGACATAATCTTTGGTTCCAAAAATGAAGAATTATGTAAAGAATTTGAAGCAGTAATGAAAGCCAAATTTGAGATGAGTGCCATGGGAGAGATGAAGTTCTTTCTTGGGCACCAAAGGGAATATTCTACATCAGACCAAGTATGTAGGCGATATCCTCAGTTGGTTTGATGGAGAATGCTTCGGCAGCTGGGACTCCACTTGCTACAAACCACGATGTGGCACCCGACGAAAATGGTGATCTGGTGGATGCCACCATGTATCGAGGAATGATCGGATCCCTCATGTACCTCACAGCCTCACGACCTGATATCATATACGCGACGTGTCTCTGCTCCAGATATCAAGCAAAACCGAAAGTCAACTATCTCATAGGAGTTAAACGATTTTACGTTATCTGAAGGGTACTCCAACACTCGGGTTGTGGTATCCTCATGACGATTATTTTGAGCTTACAACGTATAGTGACTGGGATTATGGCGGTTGCAAAATGAACTACAAGTCAACGTCTGCAGGATGTCAATTCTTTGGGAGAAGATTAGTCACCTGGCAGTGTAAGAAGCAGACATCGGTTGCTCTATCAACCTGTGAAGCTGAATACGTTGCTGCTTGCATATCATTTGGATTCAATAGCAAATGCGGAACTATGGTTTGCAATTCTCTAACACTCCTATTTTTGTTGATAATTATGCTGCTATAGTCGTAACTAAAAATTCAGTCCAACATCCTAAAACTAAACACATCGGCATTAAGTATCACTTTATACGTGATTGTTTTGAAAAGAAATTAATCGATGTGGTTAAAATAAATACGAATTTTCAATGCGCCGACCTCTACACAAAATCATTTGATAAACCGAGGTTTTTATATCTATTAGAGGTTAATGGCGTGAAAAAGAAAAGTGATGTGATCATAGAGAAATAAAATGCTTAGTCTGACATTTTTATTTTATTTTATTTTGTTTTGTTTTGTTTTCTTTTATTTTCCTGTTTATAAAAATCCAAATACACAAAAAAAATTTTGGTTTTAGAATTTTAGGGGGAGAATAGGTTAGATTAGTATTAAATTAGTTGCTTTATTTAATTACTTAAAAAAACGAGAGAGGAGGACAACTTAGCTAAAAGGAAAGAAATCAAATTTGTGATACTGTTTCAATGGTTATGGAAAATGATAGTACACAGGGAATATATTGTTTGGGACTTCAAAAGAGTTTAACTGATTAAGATTCAAAATTTAAAGTTAAGTTAGAAAAGTCTAAGCAAAATAAAAGGAAAAATTATAGTAAAACTAGTATGCTATCAAGGTAACATAGAGAAAGTAGACCTAGAGGCTGATAGTTCATTATATGATGTGTCAGTAGATTCAACACAATAGATAAGTAGACCTCATTGGTGGTTTGAAGCTCAAACTAAGTTGTTTAATTTGCTGTGGGTTCCCATCTTATCCCTGGTTAACATAATCAACGCAGTTCCAATAAGGGGTGAAAAGCGAAATAAACGCCACAAATGTGTGCAGACGACCATAAAAATGAGCAAAGCACATGGAAATATGCAAAATGCAATCAAACTAATAACTTATGTTGTTGGTGCATTATGTGCAAAAACAAAAAATATGCTCTAACCAGAAGATAGGTTATGCGCCTCTCTGCTGTGCGGTGGCACTAACCAGAGGATAAGCATAACCTAAATATTCTAGAATTCATTGTAGTTTACGCCTCTCTGCTGTGCGATGGCACTGACCTGATGCTTTGCATCTCTTTGAAAGCCCTTAGAATAGTCTCTTCTTGAAAATACCCATAGACAGCTCATAAATCTCCTGAGGAACGTTGATTACCATATAAGCGTGGGATCCACTAATGCTTGTTGAAATAATTAAATCTTAACTCATCACCAATGTGTGTCAAAAGTCTATGTATGGATTTAAGAGGACATGTATACTGACAATCATCGTGAGTTGCAGTTCTCGAAAGTAAAAATCATTGTGCGCTTCTTGAGCTCTAGTATGATTTCCTAAAATTACTATTGACTATCAGTGAAAACAAGGATCTAGCATCAAGATTTTTTATTAAAATGTCCCAAGTGATTCTTATATACCTGTATGATTCCAAAATGAATCGTACCAGAAATGATAACCTAGAATTAAAGCTGTGCTATCGAGGAAGTACAATCGATTAGATTTACTCTAATAGGTTTAAAATCCATCTCAAATCAAAAATACAAAACTATGTCTTAATTTTATTTTTAAATTTTCTAGTTGTTTTATTTATTAAGTTTCAGTCATTTAGTAGGTAAAAGTCAGACTATGCATCAGAATTCAATCTATGAAACACTCACTTAAAAGAGGTCACGTCTGAGGTGACCAATCGGTTTTTTTATGTTAAAAAGATCACGTCTGAGGTGATCAATAGTTTTGTTAAAAGGATCACGTCTGAGGTGATCAACAGTTTTCAAATTAAAAAGGTCATGTCTGAGATGATCATCACTCATAAAGTTTTATCTATAATTAAAAGGCTAAGTGTTTGGAAGGTCATAAGGTCAAACTCATAAATATGAGCCATTCGCACAACTGGACCATAAGTATGGACCAGTCGCACGATTGGATCATACGTATGACCCTAATCGCACGACAGAACCACACGTATGGATTAGACATACGATTGGACCATAAGCATGGGTCAATTCGTACGATTGGATCACTAGAGTGAACCAATCGTATGAATGGGGTGACCGAATGAGTCAGTCGCACGATTGAAACCTAGTCGCATGATTGAATGTGACTGACTAAGCCAGTCGCACGTCTGAGATTCAGTCACACGAATCAAGAGTGCGAATAGGTTCAGTCGCACGACTGAAGGAAAACCTAGTATAAATAGAGGGGAGTCGGTCGTAGATAATCATCAACCCCAAATTGTACTTAATGGCATGAAAGCAAGCTTACTCTGCCCAAATTTTGTATCCGTGATTTAGCTTCTTGTTTGTGACACTAACGATTACGCTTTGTTTCTACAGGTAATGCGAGACTAAAATCGACCTAAATGCTTAGTTTAATCAAGCCCTAATGACCTAATTGGGTGAAAACTAAACCGAGACAAAACCTTCAAAATAAACCACTAACATGGACTTAATCATCGATTTATTAAGTACTAAGTGTTATTTGATTGATTGCGAGTCCATGAGTCTAACCTAAACGTTTATCATTAAGTATAGACCAAGAACCGATTCTATAGTGCCATACAGAGACATATGCGAATAGACACACTGATGAACACCAATCGCAAGATTGAAATGAGCGAATGACTCAATCGCACGAATGGAACATGCGTATGAATTCAGTCGCACGACTGGTTCAACCGCATAGAACAACATACGACTCAGTTAAGTCGCAGGCTCATTCGCACGACTGAGCTCATTCGCACGACTAAGACTCAGTCGCACTGTCCATTCGCATGACATAACAGAGTGATTCAAGTCCATTAAATTCAAATGTCATTCACTTACACAAACTCTAACAAGTTTATTTATCTTGTGTAACAGAAACAAGGCAAGTAGATGGACTATAAGCATAAAGCATAACCTCTGTGCGCATCTTGACGTCACCTCCCGGAATGCTTCTAATTTCGCTGGGATTATTGCCTTCCTACGGAGATGGAGGATATCCAAGGCCATATCTACCCCGTGCACACCATATCGATCGATTCAGCAGGCTTTCTGGGAAAGCGTTGTAGTAGACAGGTCTGCTGAACCGCATCGTATTCGGAGTTCCATATTTGGTGAGGAGATTGAGATCAGCGAGGAAGATCTGAGGAGAGTTTTAGAGTTGGGTGATGATGGTGACTGCCTAACCAGAGTGCATCCACTGACAATTCGAGGATGTTTTCTTCGGGCTAAGTATGCTGGTGTAAGCCCCCGTTCCTGGGATGCTTACAGCTGGATCCTCATCGCACATAAAACATATAATTACTTTTCTTTTACATAAATATGGCAGCAGAAACATTCAAAAATGACATCTCGTTACATTATAAAAACTTTTGCAAAATAATACATCATAATTCAATTACAAAACCCCAGTTGCATTACATCACAAAAGTATTATAAACATGGATGCCATCCCAAAAGAGCTGAGTAGGCGCCTCGTGCCATCCTCAGCAACTATTACCTGTCAACTGGAAACACATCAAAGTCAGCGTTGCTGAGTGAGTTCTAGTTTTATAATAAAACATACTTTTCTTTCGTTAAAACCTTTAGTTACATACATGCGATCACGCATCTTACGTATACAAATAACATCACTATTATCTTCATCATTCAAACGTTAACTTTCATTCTTCATACATTCTTACTTTCATTCATTCATTCATTACTTCCAGTGACAGGTACATTACCCCGAACATTGTGCATTAACATCTTGTATTTTTGGGTTAATTTAAAGTTAACTGCGTTTTCTTGTAAGGGAAATTGGTGCCTTATATGAAACTTATGGGTTACTTATGCTTATGGTGTTATTTGCTTTTAATTCTTTAACTTTTAACTTGAATGTTGATAATGTAAATGATTACATAGTAATCAAATAACAATCTTAATAATGATTTAACAATAATATAATAATAATAATAATATAATAATAATAATAATAATATAATAATAATAATAATAATAATAATAATAATAAAAAAGTAATAATAATAATAAAATTAATAATAATAGAATATAATATTGAAGATTAATAATAATAATACTAGAAATGATAATAACTTATAAACAAATTATTAACTTAAAAATGTTTAAAATCTATTTAAGTTGAGGGGTTGTTTTTGCCATTTTATAAACTTGAAATGAATGTTTTTTCAAGAAATAACAAAATGTAAACCACAGGACCATTGGTGTAAATTGTCTAAACCCAAACCCTTACCCCCTTCTCTCTCCCCGCAAAACCGATGGAGCTCCGGCCATCTCCAGCCGAGCTCCGTCGAGGGGAAACCACCCAACCAACAGTCGGTTCGATCGAATTAAAGCAAATGCATCGAACGTGGACACGAAACGAATACATAACTGGTGTTAATTCGATTGAAATGATGGTTTCATTAAGAACCCACATGAAACCGAAAGCTACCAAGCAATTACACTTAAATTTCGTTAAATCGACATGTTTGATCGATGAGAAACGTACGTGTAGTCATTACAAAACTAAATGTGTTGTTTAGTTTGTGTTTAACAACCAATAAACACTGAACCATAACTGAAACAAACGAGGCAGAAAAATGAAACCTATTCGGGATTAAATTGGCTAAATTAAACCTATTTAACAGAGGGGAATCAACACATTTGATCCCTTTAAACTCTTTACACACCCAATTGCATGAAAGACACAACGGAAAACTCGTAAACAGATCCTTGTTCATCGCGAAAGAACCGAGGATAAACCGAATCAAATCATGTCAATTCACACATAATCGGTAAGTAGAACACATGTACATACTCGTATTAACTTGGGGAACAAAAGCCCCATGACTACATTCATCAACAGAATCAAATTGGTGATCAATTTGATTCAAGAACATTCTAGGGTTTATGCCATTTGGGGATTTCATTGGGTTATGTTCTTATAATTTTAAAACCAAGTCTTAGCACGACTTCAGCCCTTAGCCTACTGCTCACAACGCGCACATCAAAACTCTGAGGTCCCGGGTTCAAACCCGGGCACCCTCAATATTTTTAGGCCTTTTCAGCCTATAAAAACAGAAAATTTCTAAAATTTTTTTTATAAAAATCAAGTCTGTAAGTTTTATTTATTCTTTTAAGACAACTAATTATTTTCTATAAATTTATTTCTTTAAACACTCTATTATACTTATAAAATATTTTCTTTAAACAAGTGTTACACTTAGTTTAATTTTATAAAGTTAGACTTTAAATAATAGTTAATTCACAAAAATTATTATTTCAAACGATGCCTTTAAATTATTTAAATCGTGTTCATTTATGTTAGTTATAAAAACCTTATTTAAACTTAATATATAAATCTTATAAATTACTATAAATGTTTTTTTTTCATATCTATATATAAAATATATAATATACTTCTTTTCATTGATTTCAAGAAAAATAGTTGGTCCCATTTGTTAAACATAATTATTTGACAAAACCCCAAATACCCAAATTTAAAACCCTAATCCTCTTTAATCCATTAAAATTACAATTAAACTTAAATCTTGTAATATATATATTTTAGGTACATTGTCAAGGGCTACGTTGAATCGACGCTTGTTATTATTTCTTAGTAATCATCCAATTTATACTTAATTGATCAGGTGAGTATTTCTATACCCCCTTTTTATACTTTCACACTTTGGGGTGAAACATGTTACATTATAAACTTTGCACTTGTAAACACGTTTGACTCTTGTAATCTTATGGCAATTTACTTGTGTGTTGTGGTTAGTTGAACTTTGTAGCTACCATGTAATGTCGAATATATATACGATCATTAACTATTGCTAGCCTAGCAAAGTCATAGATCTATGGGCTTGATCCAAGTACACTTAGCTAATCGTATATACTTTTAAACGTTTGAGACTTGTAAAACTTTGTCGAGGTTTGATTGTGCATTCTGTCTTACATCCCTAGTCACTTTGTTCTCTAACTTACAACATGAATAGCCATCTTTTATATACTTATGTATCGAAAACTATGGAAATCTCACCAACATTATGTTGACCTTTTATTTTTAACATGTTTTAGGAAATACTCAAGCTTGATCGCCACCTTTGAAGTTGTTCACACCTAGGAATGAACCTAGTTAAATAAATGAATAAGCTTGTTATGTTTTCTTTATTTGAGACTTATGTTTGTAATATTACTTTTGAAAATTATGAATAATATTATTGGATTTAATAATAGCGTTATGTGGCTGTGAACGATCTTAACTCTCACTCCTCGACGTATCCGCCGTCAAGGTTGGGGTGTGACATGCACGAAGCGGGTAACTGGGCCTGAGGTCTTTCATAGACCTTGAACATTGGGCACAAAGTTGACTCCAGTACCTAGGGCAAGTACCTTCACCATTTATCTTTTCTCTTCCGTTCCGGATCAATGCCATATGCTATACCCCGAACATTGTGCACGAAGCGGGTAACTGAGCCTGAGGTCTTTCATAGACCTCGAACATTATGCACGAAGCTGACTCTAGCACCTAGGGCAAGCGGCAAGGATCCCATTCATATGGTCAATCACAAAGATTGGACCCCAGTGTGCATCCTTCGGGGTAGCTAACCCGCACACCGTTGAGCTAACACCTTCATCGGGTGTGCACTTCCATACATTTGCTTGCAAGCCTTCTTACATTCATTTTTTCATTAATGCATGCATTCATTCATCATGTTCCTCTTTCATTATCTTTCGCTTTTCGTTACATAATACTAGAAACGTATCGAACACAACATCAGGGTCTGTCCTAGCTTTCTCCTGTGTCATAGTGAATGCCCTGGCGCTCGCCCTTGGTCCTTCACTCCCCGTCTTTTACGCCCCGAACCCTCAGCCCTTGGCTTCTTACAATCTTTACCCATATGACCACTTTCTCCACAGTTGAAACACCTCACACCCCTGCAATCTCTAACCATATGACCAGGCTTCCCACATTTGAAACAAACATTCAACCCCCATCTACACTCGCCACCGTCTTCCTTCCCACACTTGCCACACTTTTTCGATCCCACATCCGTGTGGCTACACGGCAGTCGTCCACCCGTGCCTTCTTGTTACTCGTGGAGGCACCACCTCAACCAAACCTCTTCCCATTCCATTTTCTATCACCTCCACCCTTCCGTCTACCTTCAGCCACCACCACCACAGTCCTCTCATCATACAATCTTCCTGCTAAATCCACCGCTGACCTAAACATGGTCGGTCGGACGGCGATCATATGCCTGCGAATGTCCACTGGCAAACCCTGGATGTACCTTTTAATCTTCTGTGACAGAGGCGTCACTTGATCCGGCGCCAGACGTGTCATATTATTGAATTTTGTGGTGTACTCTTGGTGTGTTATCATTCCCGCCTCAAATTGAAAAAACTCCCTCTCAACCTTGTCAATTTCCTGGTGAGGACAAAACTCCTCAATCACCAACTTTTTCAGTTCGAATCATCTCATTCTCCAATGGCCCTGCTGCCCTCAGTTTGGACAATATTGTCCCACCAACATAGAGCTGAGTCCACAAAAGATTGGGTAGCGAACTTCACCTTTTGGTCCTCTTGGCACTCGCTGATATCAAGTACAGCCTCCATTTACCTCACCCACTGGTGAGCAGCAGAAGCAGTGCCATTACCATCAAAAGTAGGGGGCTTGCATCTCATAAATGCCCGATAGTTACAGCCTTATGCTGCCTCTGGTGCAGGCTCTTCTTCCTCCTCCTCTTCTTCGTTGTCAGACAAAACCATCTCAGTCTTGGGCTGTCTCCTTTCGCCCGTAGGTCTACTTCTTTCTTTCCTCTCTCCTTCCCGTACCGCCTTGATAACTTCAGTCACTATAGACGGTAAGATCGCCTGCATGACTTGATGAACTTCTTCAACAACAGCCTCCCTCACTAAGGCTCTCAGATTGGCGCTCTCGTCGCCACCCTCCGATGAGGGGTCTCTGGTTCTTCAAGCACCACCTTTTCAACTCTGGGTCTTCCTCTCTTGGGTCGTGGCTCAGCACCAAGCCTATCACGACCACCTCCACGAGAGGCTTTCGAAGATCTACCACCGGCCATCACACGCACACTAAAAGATTCAACACTAACACGGTCATTCAAGGGAACAGCTCAATTTATGCAAGTATAGTAAGTCCCTAATTACAGTGGCCAGCTATGATTAGCCACTTACTTTACTCTTCACACCCCGAGCATTACCTATTCTGACTACATCAGTATTTAAATCTACAAACAACACATAGCACATACCATGCACACATAAACCGTTAACGTTACGGAAATACCTGATAGCACGCAGCTACTCAGATTGGCATCCAATTCCCTTTCCGTCCCATTCTCAGTTTAAGTTAAGGTTTATTTTAAAAATTTACCCATTTCACTTAAACTTTGGCTCTGATACCAACTTGTAAGGCCCCGTTCCCGGGACGCTTATAGCTGGATCCTCATCGCACATAAAACATATAATTACTTTTCTTTTACACAAATATCACAGTGGAAACATTCAACAATGACATCTCGTTACATTATAACGACTTTTGTAAAATAATACTTCATAATTCAATTACAAAACCTCAGTTGCATTACATCACAAAAGTATTATAAACATGGATGCCATCCCAAAGAGCTGAGTAGCCGCCTCGTGCCATCCTTAACAACTATTACCTGCCAACTGGAAACACATCAAAGTCAGCATTGCTGAGTGAGTTCTAGTTTTATAATAAAACATACTTTTCTTTCGTTTAAACCTTTAGTTACATACGTGCGATCACACATCCTACGTATACAGATAACATCATTATTATCTTCATCATTCATATGTTAACTTTCATTCTTTCATACATTCTTACATTCATTAGTTCATTCATTACTTCCAGTGCCAGGTACATTACCCCGAACATTGTGCACGAAGTGGGTAACTGGCCTGAGGTCTTTCATAGACCTCGAATATTGGGCACGGAGCTGACTCCAGTACCTAGGGAAAGTACCTTCACCATTTATTATTTCTCTTCCATTCCGAATCAATGCCATATGCTATACCCCAAACATTATGCACGAGCGGGTAACTGAGCCTGAGGTCTTTCATAGATCTCGAACATTATGCACGAAGCTGACTCTAGCACCTAGGGCAAGCGGAAAGGATCCCATTCATATGGTCAATCACAAAGATTGGACCCCAGTGTGCATCCTTCGGGGTAGCTAACTCGCACACCGTTGAGCTAATACCTCCATCGGGTGTGCACCTCCATACATTTGCTTACAACCTTCTTACATTCATTCGTTCATTAATGCACGCATTCATTCATCATGTTCCTATTTCATTATCTTTCGCTTTACATTACATAATACTTCCGGTTCATTCATTAACATAACACGTAAAGCCACAGGAAAGATAAACATACATCATAATAAGAACATATCATACACAGGCATCAACATCATACATGGTAACATCATACATACATAACATGCATATCATGCAACATTATCATCATTCCCAACATGCTCTCTAAGGCCTCAATCGTCATCTTACATGCTCTTACGGGAACCTTTACGTCAAAACTTACATCTGCACTTTCCCCCGAAAGTCAGAAGTTAAACTACACTTCTCCTCGGGTGCAACAGCCCTATTCAGGCGTATGGACACCCTTCAGTCGCATGGCCTCCATGCGACTGAGCATCATGCGAATGAACCAATGCGGATGAACACACATGCGAATGAACACCCAATCGTGCGAATGAACTAATACGGATGGACCTCATGCGAATGGAACTAATGCGGATGAGCATTTATGCGACTGGACCCTCAGTCGCATGACTCCCTATGCGATTGGCCCCAATCGTGCAAATGAACACCCATTCGTATGAATGGGCCCCAATCACCCCTCATTTGGCCTTATGGCCTCCAGTCGGTCGCCTAGCCCTAGCTGATGCAGAATGCAGTTCATCCTGAACACAATCTGCCATTTTCGACCTCCAAGCTCATCTAAACTCATTTTAATCCCAAATTGACCATCCTAAACCTTAGGGATGCATACCACAACACTATTCAAGCACACACAAGCTCACAAACAAGGCTCAAATGCATCATACACACACATACACATACACAAACGGGTCAAACATGCACCCACACAAAAACCCGATTTTCAGATGTGTTCCAGCCCCAAATCATTCAAAAATGTATAAAAGAGGGGTCCTAGAACTCACACAAGCGACCACGACGAGTAGAGCTTCGATTTGACTCGCTTCTTAACGATTTTGGCCACTCGAACCAACCCGAACCAACACTTCTTCCTCTTTTCTTCCTTTCTCTCTTCTCCTCTCTTTTCTTGGCTGAAATGTGAGTGTGTGGGGAGAGTATGGCTGTCCTCTCCTTACAAATATCACCACATTTCCAACTTTTCTTCGTTGGCGAGTTTGGTCCCTCGACTTTGGACCTTATTTCTTTTTTTCCTTCGTCGACCTCAAAATAGATAAATAACCGGGTGTTACAAGTCCACCCCCCTTAAATAGGTTTCCTTCCCGAAACCTGTTATTCCTCGAACAAGCGTGGGTAATGCTGTCTCATTTCTTCCTCAGTCTCCCACGTTGACTCGGATCCTTTCATGTGCTTCCACTGTACATGCACAAGAGGAACCACTTTACTTCTCAGCCTCTTCTCTTTTCAATCGATGATCGCCACTGGTTGCTCCACGTAATTGAGCTGTTCGTCTACTTTGATATCCTCCAGTGGAACGATCATATCTTCATTTTCCAAGCACTTCCTTAGATGAGATACGTGGAATGTCGGGTGAATTCCACTTAACTCTTCTGGTAACTCCAGTCTATAGGCCACCTCTCCAACTCGAGCGATGATTCGAAAAGGGCCTATGTACCTTGGGCTCAACTTGCCCGGCTTTCTGAATCGTATAATACCCTTCCAAGGTGAGACCTTCAACATAACCCGATCACCCACCTGGAACTCAATCGGTCTGCGTCTTTATCAGCATACGAATTCTGTCTATCTTTGGCTGCCTTCATGAAGGCTTTGATCTTCTCAAGCTTCTCAGTCGTAGCCTCGATTACCTCAACGCTCCCTAATTCCTTCTGACCAATATCACCCCAACAAACGGGTGTTCTGCATCTCCTACCGTATAGCATCTCATATGATGGCATACCAATATTGGCATGAAAGTTGTTGTTGTATGAGAATTCTGCTAACGGTAGGTGGTCATCCCAACTTCCCCCAAAATCATTCACGCATGCCTGAAGCAATTCTTCCAACGTCTGAATGGTCCTTTATGACTGACCATCAGTTTGGGGATGATAAGCCGTGCTAATATGTAACCTTGTCCCTATGGCATCATGGAATTTCTTCCAGAATTTGGAGGTAAACCGGTGTCAGGATCAGACACAATAGACACTGACACACCATGACGAGTTACAATTTCTTTGATGAAAATATCAGCCAACCTGTCAGATGAATATGTCTCGTGAATCGGTAGGAAGTGAGCACTCTTCGTCAGGCGGTCAACAACCACCTATATGGCATCGTACCCTTTCGCAGTACGCGGCAGCTTCGTAATGAAATCCATGGTGATGTGCTCCTACTTCCATTCCAGTATATCCAAAGGTTTAATCTTCCCATACGGATTTTGATGCTCGGCCTTCACCTGTAGACAAGTAGACATTTACTCACATACTCCACTACGTCGCGTTTCATACCCGGCCATCAATAATTCTTATTCATGTCTTGATACATCTTTGTGGCACGAGGATGAATGGAGTATCGAGTCTTGTGAGCCTCATCCATGATCTTCACCCGTAGATCCCCAAAACAAGGAATCCACACCCGTTCAAATCAGGTTTTAACACCAAGTGTGTTTTCACCCAATTCCCCAATCAGAACTCTCATTCTTTCAGAGTTAAGATGATCTTCTTTCAATGCCTCATCTTGAAACTCTTTAACTTGCTTCATCACGTCTGAGGTCATGGTCAACTGATAGGCTTTCACCCGAATCGGCTCGGGTCTCTCCTTTCGGCTAAGGGCGTCTGCGACCACGTTGGCCTTTCCTGGATGGTAGTGGATCTCGCAATCATAGTCTTTTATGAGCTCCAACCACCTTCTCTGCCTCATGTTCAGATCTTTGTGCTCGAAGAAGTACTTCTAGCTCTTGTGGTCGGTGAAAATGGTGCACTTCGTTCCGTACAGATAGTGCCTCTAAATCTTTATTGCAATGACCACGACTGGTAGCTCCAAGTCATGAGTAGGATAATTGACCTCATGAACCTTCAACTGCCGGGATGCATAAGCTATAACCTTCCCTCTTTGCATTAACACACACCCTAACCACGAATAGGAAGCATCAGACTAAACCACCAGGTCTTAACTTCCATCGAGTAATAAACCACCAAGCCCATTTGCTGCTCAAGCGCATAGCCTCGAGGAAGGGAGGCTTTGATGAGATGTCAGACCAAATCCAGAATGCTTACGTAGCTCTGGTACTTAACCATCCGTTCAGTTTCTCACTAATGATCTTCACTTACTGGGTTGAGAACATAGAAGCCAAGGAATGGAGGGCTTCTGTATTACCCGTGTTTCCTTCAGATGATTATTAACCAGAAGCTGCCCTCGCTACCCAAGGAGAGTGAGGATGCAGTTACACTAGAGGTGATGGATGACACCACTCTAGGAAGGATGAAGGTGTACAGGGGGAAGCAGGTAAAGCCCCCTGTGAGGAGATTGTTCGGCCATCTGGCCAATGCTGATTATGTGGCGCCAACTAGGAGGAAGTGGCGTCACGACGACAGTGACTCAGATGACTCTGATGATGACGACCACGGTGATGGTCAAGGAGGTGATGGTCTGGGTGGATCCGAGTCAACTCCAATCTACCCCGACTTCCAGCTGGATGAGGAGGAGGAGTCGGACGAGGAGCCATTGGTATGGACGGTGGGAAGCCGGGTCATAGCCACTGAGAGAGGGCTCAGGGCAGTTGGTGGACGCCAGGGTGAGCCTGGGGATGCTGTTACTGATGATACTAATCCATCTTACATCTCGGACCAGCCCAGCAGCCAAGGGGGAGCCTCTATCTCTAAGGGTTCAAGGAAGAAGAGGATGGCTCACCCTTATGGCAAAAAGGGTAAGAGGCCTAGATTTACTTTGATCCCATCTACACCACTGCCACAGCCACCACCACATCTACCACATCCACCACATCAACATCCACCACAGCTACCACCACTACTACCACACCCCCTACCACTACCACCACACTCCCAACCATCACTACTACAACCACCCATTCACCATACACTCCTATCCCACCACCCATATTCACCACATCCACCACTACCACCACCAGCCACCAAGCAGGTCTATCAACCCATACTACCTTCACCACATGACCCACTCTACCCTTCATTGGGGGTAGAGGAACAGCTAGCAGCACTAAACTGGATGGTGCTAAAGCTGTTAGCTGCTAATGAGCAAAGAGCAACACAACTAAGTGAGCTTGTGGAGCTCAATGCCGCTCAAGCACAACATATTTCCCAACTCCAGGAGCAGAATGATCAATCAGTTAAGAGGATTAAGGAATTGGAGGCAAAGAACAAGAAGATCATGCTCAGACTTAAAGGATCAAAAGATGAGCCTTTGAAGATCAGAGAAGGTAATGGTGATGATGATGATGATGATGATGGTGAAGATGATGAGTCTGATGACGAAGATGACAGTGATGATGAAGAGTCAAGGGGAAAAAAGAGGGGAGATGATGATGAAAAAGGTGATGCAGCTGCATCAGCCTCAGCTCAAGGTCAAGAAAGAAGGACAAAGAGATCACAAGACTAAGGAGCATCATCCTCAGCCCCTACCGTTGAAGAGTTGACTGATAAAAACAAAAGTAATGACTAGATGTTTATGTATTTAAAAAATTTTATACTTGAATCTTGTATTACAGCTTTGTAATTAATGTTTATATATATTTATCTAATGTTTAAATGTCTTGATTAATTACTAATGGTTGATGTTGCATGTTTAAATCAAGCAGAACAAACATCTCAACAAGATGAATATGATATTGCTCCTCTTCAGCAAATCAAGTCTCAATTCACAATTATTCTTGATTTGCAAGGGATTGTCAGAAGGTCGGTGAGCTACACTCCCGAAGAAGGAAAAATCATACACGACCTGACCGATGAGCAACTTGCAGAGATGTTCAGGCTAAATCCAGATGAGCTGGTCAAAGATGCTCCTACTTTTGATATGACAAGTGACAACGAGCTAAACGACATAGATGAAATAGAGATTGAAGATGTCATAACTGAGCACCATCCAGAGTATACTGACCGAGAGGGCAATGTGATCCCTAACTTGGGGTGAGACTCTCGACAGTGCTATATTTGATAAATTGGATGAGATGGAAAAGGAAACAAAAAGAATGAAAGCCAAGCCCAAGCCTCGGACGTTGATGTTGATATAAAGAAAGCTGAATGGGCGGCTTATTTTGCTGAGATACGAGCCCAACGCACTGTTCAAAAGCCAAATGCCTACACCAAGCTCTACAAGGTCAAGAAACATCTATAGGTGTCGGGCAAGATTATTGCATGGGCATATTTTGAGAATCTTAACGTTTAGGTAGTTAAGAGGGAGAAGGGAATAAAGTACTTCAGATTCCCACATGATCTGAAGACTCTCCCTGGTTTTGAGCTCAACCAGCTGGCACGCTTAAACTTGTTATATGCTGACCCTAGAAAAATGTCAGGCTGGTTTGAGGCTACACTAAAGAAGGAATACCACACCAGATGGGTAAACTTCAGACCTCAACAACCGAAGAGCTACATTCGTAGGTCTGAAGTGGATCCCATTTCTGGAAAGCCTAAGGTGGTGTTGAAGTGGAGTCCCCCGCGCACAATGTCCAAAATCCCCATAAGGGAAATGCCACAGGACTTCACTCCACACTTCAAATGGTGGTATTATGATTGGAGAACATGCGAAGCGGTCATACTTCTACAGAGAGAGATCAAAATGGAAACTATCCGGGTGTTCGACCCTATGTGGCTAACCAACTTGTCTGTAGACGATGTCTATACATTATACAAGTGGCCACTACTCTATGATGCACAAGATATAGTACAAGCCCTCCAGTTCCAGAACATTATACGACTCTATTTTGCATTTGAGATACATGCAGGAGTTACTAAAGAGGAGAAGTACAAGAGATTTAAGGAACTAATGAAGAATGTTAGACACTAATGTAAACTAGGTCCAAGGGGGAGTTTGTTGATACATATGTACCTAGTTTAGGAGCTTAATGTAAAATGTCTATCATGTCTTACATATATGTAATGGATGAGTTGAATGAACTTCAATATGTGATTGATGCTTATAATGTTTAATGTCTCATTGTTTATTGTGTAATAAAGCATATTGATCTAACTATATAGGTTTGAGGTTATTGTACATAGTTCTTAGTCAATAATGATTGAGAAACATGTTCAAACTTAATCGTATGAAGTCTTCATGTGAATGGACCATGCTAAGGGACCATACACATGAATACTTCATGCTAATGGACCAGTCGCACGACTGAACCAAGAGACTGGATCAGTCGCACGATTGAGACATAATATTGACTCAGTCGCACGACTGAACCTTCAGTTGTGCGTATGAATCAATCGCATGATTCAGTCACACGACTGAACCATGCTAATAGTTCAGTCGTACGATTAACAAACCCTAACCTATAAATACCACCTAATTCGTGGAAAAACGCAACACTTCAAGAATTTCAACTCATATTCGTACCCTAGCCGTCCAGAAACTCCAGAAAGCATGTTCCAACTTCATAGTTCGTAGTTGATCCCCTTCTAATCATTCTTAACGTTTCTTTAATCGTTAGATTCATCTGAACTGCGTTCTCACTGATTGGATTGCCAATCAAATAGGATTCCGCACTATTTGATCTGGTTTCACGCATTATCAGTTAGTACTCCGTACGCACATGGTCCTAACAATGCCCAAGTTTGATGTCATCATTTGAAGCTTGCAATAAACTAGGATTTGGACCTAGTTAAATGAATAAAATGATTATGTTACGTTTTTTTTTGTTTGGAACTATTTCATGTTTGAGACATGATTTTATTTCATTGAAACTTATAACATTAATATTTGCATTTAAATTTAGCGTTATGTGGCTGTGAACAATCTTAACACTCATATCTCGATGTTTCCACCGTCAAGGTTGGAGTGTGATAGTATAAACTATCGTTAAAAAGGTAATTCAATAAATTTAATATTGGAGTATGATTTTACTCAAATTTAGTATGTTATGACCAAGTTATGGTTAGTTGAAGTCAGACTATATTCTGTCAAATATGTATTAAGGAACTTATGTGCACTTTAAAATTGCTAAAGCATGAAACGGGTTAGAACAAATTTATTATGTTGATATATAGTATATAAGACTTCATTTGAGTTATAAAACTATTTCAAAACTTTGGCATAGCCATCATTTAGAGAAATAACCTTATGGAATAACCAAATGCAGCGACATAGTCGTCCATATGCAAACGAGATTCTTTGTTTACGTAATCATGTGCTTAGCTTGATTTAGGAATGTTAGTGATTGTTATAACGTTAGGGAAAGTTATAAAGTTAATGATCAAATGTTAATGATTAAAATTAAAAGCAATTTAGTAGAAGAAAGAATAAAAGTAACAACATAAAATCATGAGAACAATTGGATGTTAGAATGATTGAAACAATATAGAAATGTATGATATAAAAGCAAAATAAGATTATCTTAGTATTAGAAAGTTCTTTAAATTTCTTGTAAAATAAAATTTTTGAAATTGATCAAAACCAATATATGAAAGAAAAGATATATGAGTGAGATTTTTCGAGAATGAACAAATAAAAGTGAGGCCTAAAACTTGTATTTATAGTTATAAGATTAAATAAAATAAATAGATAAAAGAATAATTACAATTTAAAATTTTAATTTATGAAAATCTTAATTTTAATTTAATCAACTTATTTTCTTATAAAATCTTTATAGACTTTATAAATCTCTCAAAAACTTTGCAATTTGATTATTTATTTTATTAAATATTTAAAATCGTATAAATATTAATAACCTTTCAAAATTTATAATATTTATTTTATAGATTATAAGATTAAACTAAATTGATTAAGTGACACATTTATTATATTTAGAACGTAAAAATATATAAAATGACTAAATAATGAATTGAGTTATAAGATTGACTCAAACGGGTTCGTGTTCGAGTTTGCGTTTCTAGTTGAAAATGGGTCGGATGTTACAAGTACCCTAACGGATCCGTCCATCATCAATATGTCACACCCCGAAAATCGCAGCGGAAGGTCGCATGACGTGGTGATAACGGAAGTTAGAGTTAACCCAACTTTTATAGTCAAACATGTTTAGTAATAACGTCAATTATGAAAAACCATATATCTAACATCATAAGTCAGATTATAATAGTATTTAGTCAGCTAAGGTTGAACAACTTGAAATTTGACACGTGATATTGTCTTTAATATTATTTAAGGACGATTGAAACGTTTGACCCTCTAAAGACTTGGTTTCTGGAATTCCACATAGAGCTTACTTATAACCCTGAAAAAGAATGCATGGTAATAAATTCAACATAAAGTTGGTGAGCGATCGGGGTTTTCAGTCTTCTAAACATCATTTTCGAAAATAATATGATGAAACGAGGTATAATATACTCAACATAGACTAGCTAGGTACTATGATTAATTTAGGTTATAAGTCTATAATCAAACCAAGAAACACATCGTTGCCCCACAACTATCCAGACATATAAACTCCCTCCCTACAACCTGACCGGCGCGACTGGTTGTGAGAGCGGGCCCTTCTAACCCACTAGATCTACCAATATAGCATGTGGCCTCACCCCCGAGGTTAATGATTATATGGGGATTTAGGGGCTCAATAGTATATACCCATACCATTGACCCAACTTATACCCTCATAACATATATTAACCCATTTAACCCATCATATTTTTGAAGTGTTGTTTCTCATGCCTTTTCCCCCAAAACAGTTAAAATAATATTTAAAATAGGGCCGAAGGACTCACTGTAACACCTGGCCCCTCGCATCAACAATATTGTCCGCTTTGCCCACGAGGAGCTCACGGATTTGCTTTTGATTGCCCGAGTGAAAACTTCCCAGGGAGGTCACCCATCCCTGGATTGCTCCCACCTGAGCACGCTTAACTATGGAGTTCTCCTCTCATCCACAGCCAATACGCCCAAAACTCGTTGTTGATGTTAAAGGCCAGACATTCCTTATGAACCAAGAATCTCTCCTATACACGGCTGATGTGGGATATGTGTAGGGTGTCACAAGCACCCCGTGTTTGGACTTATTATCCTCGATGAGCCCGAGAAGTCACCATCCTTGGTGAGGTATGTCCCACACCCCGAAAGGCACAGGAGTGGCTCTGATACCATTCTGTAACACCTGGCCCCTCGCATCAACAATATTGTCCGCTTTGCCCATGAGGAGCTCACGGATTTGCTTTTGGTTGCCCGGGTGAACACTTCCCAGGAAGGTCACCCATCCCTGGATTGCTCCCACCTGAGCACGCTTAACTGTGGAGTTCTTCTCTCATCCACAGCCAATACGCCCAAAACGCGTTGTTGATGTTAAAGGCCAGACATTCCTTATGAACCAAGAATCTTTCCTGTACATGGACGATGTGGGATATGTGTAAGGTGTCACACTCACCTTGAGTGCGATTATCGAAATGGACCAACGTGCTAGACTTCAGATTATTAAACCCTAATTATATGCATCATGGTCAATATATGATGATTTATGCTTACGAGAATGTTTTTCACCCACTTTCTTAGTTGTTTTAAATAAAACGTTTTTATTATTTTTAAAAATGTATACTTTTGTAAATTTTCCAGTAAAGTTTATCTTTTTCCTTGAGCGTTATATACACTTTTGAATAATATCTATTCCTTGTCATATTCGAGATACCTTATGTTATTACTATTCTACTCGCGAATCTTGCGTTTATAACTTACATTTAACTAGTGATTTTCATATCTAAGTGTCTTATGTTATAAAATTATGATTTTTCAAACTTATATATATATATATATATATATATATATATAATATATATATAATATATATATATATATATATATATATTAGTTTTATTCAAAGTTTAACTAATGGTTTTGTAAAAGTTATGTATTTTATGCTAAATCTCTTATCTTTCTTTTATAAAGTAAATCTTTCAAAGTTATTGAGATTATTTAAAAACATATATTATTTTTATCAAATATATTGATTTAAAAATCCATTTAGCTTACGATTGTTTATTCAATGTATATATATATATATATATATATATATATATATATATTTCTTTTATTCATCGTTATTTCCTTAAAAACATGTATATATTTTATTTTTGCTTTGTATAGTTTATGATTTTGTAAAGTCTTGATGTCATAGTCGTTTAGTCAAGTCCTTTGTCGCAATCGTCCCGTTAATCTTAAGTATGATCTAAATCACGGTTCCTAGTTCTTAAGTTAATGTCAATCAAACTATTCATCTAAATGTAACCCTATAATGTTTTCAAGCATCTAATTTTTATAATAATAATTAATCTTGGTCATTTATTGTTTTCAAGTATCTAATTTTTATAATAATTATTAATCTTGGTCATTTCTTTCTATGACAAACAATATTATCTTGATTATCTTCCTATTAACATTTTGTTCATCATTTTCATCCATTCTACATTCTTACCTTGACATCTCTTATCGAGTTAAAATCCATCAATTTCTCAATCTTATATGAACATAAATACATACACAACATGTACATATCTATACCTACATATACATGTCTTCATACAATCCCAATCATACCATTAACATGATTTCATCAAATATCAACCTATTCTAAACATATTTTCAGATTTATTCAACCATTTCAAACACATTTTTAGATCCAAAATCATCAAACAACAACTTTTGTTAACTTTAAAGTGGTGAAACTAGGGTGATCAAGATCTTCATCTTGATCACCCATGCATGAAGAGATGTAAATAATTTAATCAAGAATACCTTAAGTACAATAGATTGAACAATACATACAATGATAGCACGTAATCTTCAACTTCTGATTACAACTTCGGTATCTATTCGAAGTTTCAACTAGAATCCTTAGAGAGAATGTAGTGAAGGTCACTAATGGTGGTGGTGTTGTGATTTCAAATGTGGTTTGAGGTGGTGTTTGCGGTTGCCGAGAGAGAAGGGAGGGTTGTGGGTTACGGATGGTGAGGGTGTTCTAGGTGTCGACGGTGGTGGATGGTGTAGATGGTGGTGACGGTGGTTGATGGTGTAGGTGATGGTGATTGAGGTGGTGGTCGCGGCCGATGGGGCAGGCGGCGGTGGGGGTGCAGGTAGCGGTGGGGTGGCCGAAGGTTGTGGTGGTGTGTGTGTGTGTGTGGAAGTGGAGAGGATGGAGTGAATATGAAGAGGTTTAGGAGATTTTGAGAAGATATGGATGACTTAATTGTCATCCATGCATGCCTTCCAAAATTCACTTATTATTATTATTTAATTTACTTAATAATTATTATAATTATAATTATCATTATATTATGTATAGTATTATTATTATCATGGTTAGTTACAATTATTATTATTATTAGTCACAAGAAATTTGTTAAATGATTCCAATGTTCATTAAAACGTTAACGTTAGGTTTTCAATTAATCAGGTATAATAATTAAATAACCATAATTTTATTATAAAAAAATGATTTCTAGCGTTGACTTGTTTGACCGGGTGTCACACAATAAAGTCTAGTTTATTGGAATGTCTTTTGTCTTTATACTTCCTTAAAAATCAATCAAAATGTGCAACATCATTTCTTCCCTAAACTTCATTAGTAGGGCACTCATCTTTTCTTCTTAAGCACCAATGTCGTTAGAATGGGTGAAAAGAAGCCTCAAAGGCTCAATAACGCTCAAGAAGAAAAACTACAAATATGTGTCTAACTCAAAATATGCAGAGCGGTTGTTGCTAGGTACCCCACGTATACATCACCTCACTTCTTTCCCTTCACCCTTAGAGGGGAGGAAGTCATCACCAGAATAATCATGTTTCTGAGTTAAAATGGTCAAAGTTGATCAAATGGGTCATGGGTCAGAAAACTGGATCTGTCCAAAATTTATTTTTGGAATTAATAATTTAATAGTTAAGCAATCAAATATAATAAAGTTGTCAAAACATAAATGAAACAATGCTTGATTTAAGCTATGGGTTATGATTCTCTTTATGAAGAAGTTATTTTCTTCCTTATAAATGGATGGTAGGAATAATATGCAAAATGAACCAAACAATATTTCATTTGTTCTACTTGATAAAATTACGTGAGTGTGTTTTTACCTATTGTTATTGCGCCAATTGTCTAATAATTGGTATCGGAGACACGTTTAATGAAGACGGTGTGAAGTCGTTTTGAAAGTCGATCGTTGAAGGGTGAAGCTCGTCGCTACAGGGCAAAGGAAACAATCAACTGATGAGTTTCAGAGCAATAGGGTCTATTTCTGGACTTCTTTTTATAGCAGAAAATGGAGGCGTGAAGGTATTTTGCTTAACCATTGTCTTGGTGGAAGTACTAACTGCGACAATGATCTGGTTGTCAAGACTCGATCAAAAACAATTTATTTTATCGGTCTTAGCTACCTTTATTGCATAAGGGTAAGTAAAGTCGTCTCCTCAGGGAATGTGTGAAAAGTGTTTAATTAACGCGACTCGATTAACTAAAATACTCAAACTTTGTAATAAAAAAATGAACTTTGAATGGATTAGTATGCGAAAGTGCATAAAGCAAGAAATTTAAAACTAATTAACTTAAATACTGAAAGACAATTACTTTCTGATTTCCAATTCTTCAAGATCAACAATTGGTAATTCTAAATTAGGGTTTGTAAGGAACAATACTTAAAGATCTCAACTTTTGATTAAAGTGATAACAAAGGAACAATCTTTTAAGACTCGTTCATTCACAATGTTACCAATTCACTTATATCACATTGCCTACTTAATGAGTTCACGATGCAAGGAAAGCAAAAAACTAATAATCAAGCAAACAACTTTATTTATAAGCAAATCGTTTAAATCAATCAAAACATATGTTTCATTCAATAGGTCAATGTTTAATACAAAAACCTAATCAATCATACAAGCGTCTCATTTTACAAGAATCGTACACCCAAAAGTTATCAAGAGAATCTAGCCACGCATCATCTTCATTCAATCTTCAATCTTGATTTTATTATAATCAATGAAGATATGGATGATATTGAGGAGCTTGGAAGCACCCAAAAATCTATTTGAAATCACCTAAATTCGGCTAGGAAAAGTTTTTTTTTCCAAAACCCTAATGATTAGGGTTATATAGGATTTAAAATTTGAAATAATCCTCCAAATATCGCTTTAGACTGTAAATTACGGCATATAGATTGTAGGTTACGACCTACCTTCAACCAGAAGGCCAAACCTTCTGCTTTACAGGGTTCACAGACGGACTTAGCACAGGGCTGTAAGTTACGGCCTCAGGTCGTAGCTTACGGCCTTCTTGCACTTTTTTCACAACATTTTTCACATGTAACTTTTCACGAGCTTTTTGTTGATAGGTCGTGGGCCCCGTAACTCTTTTTCTAGCCCAAGTTATGCCCATTTTAAGTTACTATGGTCTTGAACCTTTGGTTTTTGCATTTCTTCTCTTCTCGGGCTCCAATTTCCATCCTGCTTTATCCATACTCTTCACGTTTCACCAAGCTTAGTTCCGGTTTCCTGTTTTGTATATTTTTATCCAAAATAAACTTACTTTAGCTCCAATCACCTATAATCCAAAACACAAACAACTTGAACTTGTTCCACTATAATCATGATGTAAAATCAAGCATTTATATCAGTTAAACACCAAATATTAACACGTGATCACATCCCCACACTTAACCTTTTGTTTGTCCTCGAAAAAACTTACTGGCACACTTCTTCCTAATTAAGCACACATGCCGCATTATCACTACCTTAAACACGTAAGATCTGAAGACATGCTTAGTTTTCGACTTCATGATGTAATATTCACAACTGAATCATTCAATACTATTTGCATTTGAATTCTTTGGTTGGCATATACTTACCTTTTGTTTCAAACATTCATGCATTCACATTCCTGACAATAAACACTCCTCTCGGTTTATTTTGTAGACTACTGATGATATACTAGTGTTTATGGAGCTCTCAAATCACGAATGCACATACTAATCATAAGCTCGTATATTAATCAAATCACCATCGATTGACACAATATAAACAAAAATCAAGAGATCTTTCTTTGGTGGTAATGTTAGGCTAGGGTTTAAGGTGGGATTGAAAGGGATTTTAGAGTGGCTAAAGGAGAATGAAATCCAACTTAAACACAATAGACGTCTTATTTGTCCAATGTAACTCTTCTAATTGCACTTCTTGTAACAACCTCTCATACTATTTTTGTTGCTACATATTTTTTCAAGGCCCCGTTCCCGGGACGCTTACAATTGGTCAGTCATCGCACATAAAACATATATATTTATCATCTTACATAAAAACATTGCAGCGGAAACATTTAACCCAACATTACATTTAAATATAATAGCTTTTGCAACCAATATGTCGTCGTCGAATTACAAAATACATGTTACATTTTATTACAAAAGCGTTATAACAATGGATGCCATCCCAAAGAACTGAGTAGTCGTCCCGTGCCATCCTCAGCAGCATACATGCCAACTGAAAACACATCAAACTCAGCGTTGCTGAGTGAGTTCTAGTTTTATAATAAAACATAATTTTCTTTAATTAAAATCATTCTTTACTTGCATGCGATCATACATTGTACATACACATTGATAATAGTTATTATCTTCATCGTTCATACATTCATTCTTTCATCATTACCTCTTTTCTTACATTCAACCATAAACTTTACCCAGTTATTCCTGGTACTGGAGCTAGGTCTATCATAGACCCGTTATAACGGCGTGTCGCACCTCTGGTCACAGTACCTAGGGTAGAGTTTAGGTGTACAATACCCTGCTATTCTTGGAACTAGACCTAGGCCTATAATAGACCAGCTATAACGATGCTCCGCACTTCTGGTCACAGCACCTAGGGTAGAGTTTAGGTGTACCACTGCTATGTGCAATACCCAGCTATTCTTGGTACTGGACCTAGGCCTATCATAGGCCAGCTATAACGGTGCATCGCACCTCTGGTCACAGTACCTAGGGTATGCAGCAATGGTGCTATACAAATGGTCAATCACAAAGAAAGACCCCGATGTGCATCCTCCCGGGGTAGCGAACCCACACACCGTTGGACTAACACCTTTTAATGGCGTGTCCCAACATACAAGGCTTGCAAGACTTTTTTTACTTTCATTTATTTATTAATGCATGCATTTATCATGTTTCTCTTTCATTATCTTTCACTTTACATTATATAATACTTTCATTTCATTCATTAACATAACACGTAAAGCCACAAGAAAGATAAACATACATCATAACAACGAACATAACATACACAGTCATCAACATCATACAGGGCAACATCATACATACATCATGCATAATCATGCAACATCATCATCATCATCATGCCCAACATACCCTCTAAGGCCTCAACAGTCATCTTACATGAACTCACGGGAACTTACACGTCCAAACTTACATCTGCACTTTCCCACCAAAAGTCAGTAATTAAACTACACCTTCCTTGGGTTCACCAGCCCTACTTGGGCGTATGGGCACCCTTTAGTCGTATAGCCTTCAGGCAACTGAACATCATGCGATTGAACCAATGCAGATGAACACCTATGCGAATGAACACCCAATCGTGTGAATGAAACTAATGCAAATGGACTCAATGCGGATGAATCCCATGCGAATGGACTTAATACAGATGGAACTAATGTGGATGAGCATTTATGCGACTCGGCTCTCAGTCGTGCGAATGAACACTCAGTCGTGCGAATGAACCCACAGTCGTGCGAATGAACCCTCGGTCGTGCGATTGAACCTCAATCGCACCTATATCGGCTGTATGGCCTCCATTCAGTCACATAGCCCTAGCTGGTGCAGAATGCAGCTCATCCCAAACCCAATCTGCCATTTTCGACCTCCAAGCTTATCTAAACCCATTCTAAGCCCAAATCGACCATCCTAAACCTTAGGAATGCATACCACAACACCATTCAGGCACATAGAAGTTCAAAAGCAAGCGCCAAATGAATCATACACATACCCACACATACACAAATGTGTCAAACACACACACACACACCAAAAACCCGATTTTTAGATGTGTTCCGGCCCCAAATCATTCAAAAACGTGTAAAAGAGGGGTCCTAGAACTCACACAAACGACCACAGCGAGAAGAGCTTCGATTTGACCCGCTTCTCAACGATTTCCATGCTCAAATCAACCTGAACCAAGCTTTTCTCCTCTTTGTCTCCTTTTCTTCTCCCTTTGGCTGAGTTTTGGCAAGAATAGGGAGGGTGTAGGCTGCCCTCCCCCTTTTATACTTCCACTCATCCAAGTTTATCTCGTTAGCAAGTTTGGTCCCTCGACTTTGGGCTTTATTTCTTTTCTTTCTTTCGTCGGCTTCAAAGAAAATTTCCGGGTGTTACAATTTTGGTCATTTTGACCTCATATGTTTCTTCTTCTTTTTTTACTAAGTCAAATAACTTTACTAATTATTGGACTGGTATTGACGTGACTCTTCTATGTTATGGATTGGATTTCATCCTTTAAGGTTTTAGAAAAAGGCTAAGGCTTGTGGGCTTATTGTTTTGGCTTGAAACAAGTTGGGGCTCAACATGGTATTTATGGGGAGATTTTGTTGGTATGAAATTGAAAAGAAGGGTTTAAACAAATGGTTCAATCCTAATGCATCTATCATATTTATGCACATATTGGTCTATGATCTTGATATGTATCAATTACACAAGTTCTAACTCACATGCACACCGTGGATTCCCACTTTATGAAAAGAAATAAAGTAACTCATAGTATACTATGAGTTTTTCAATTAGGCTCAACTCTCATAGAAACAGTGGAAAGAGGTAATAAATGTGTAGCATGTATGTCTTCTACAATCGATTTGTAACACCACCTAGGACTTTCACTTATTTTTATGAAGATTCATGATTAGGATGCATTCCTCAATTATCAAAACAAACAAGTCAAGGGATCCATAGGTGCACAAACCAGTAACAATTAGCCACGTATGCCAAATTTTAGGTTCCATGTACACTTAAGTTTACTTATGTAACACCCTGAATAAAGTCGAAACGAGCCAATTAATGATAATAGGCTTAGCGAGGATTATTTATGGAAAATAAGCGAGTAATGGAGTATGGACCGAGTATACTTCGCGGGTTATGTGTTTGGCGAGTGTAAGGTCCCGAGAACACCCGGTATATATAAACGGATCAGCTTGAGCAAACTTTTATTTGCAACTCAACACTCTTTCTAGAGAGAGAGAGTAAAGAGAGACAGTAGAGAAAATTGAAGATTCAAGGCTCGGTTGATATCGGGATTGAAGATCGATGTTTGTGGGCATCCAAAAAACAAGAATACACCAAGAATCCAGGTAAGAAACATCATTTAATCGTTGCTTTTGATGTAAACCCGATTTCTAGGGTTTGGGTTTTTAAAAGTGGCAAAGATTCGCCCAAAACTCACGTTTTTGTGTAAGAAAACATGTAGAAATCTTAGATAAAGCTTATTGGATGATTATCCAAGTTTTGGGTGTAAAAGATTAATGTTTTGGGTCAAAATGGGTTGGTTCGTAATTTTCAGCCCGTTCTGCGAAACTGGGTGTTCATCCAGCGAAATTATGTATTCGTCCAGCGAAACTATGGGTCTTCCTATGAAACTACAGTTTCGCAGGTAGTTTGGCAGACATGGTTATCTAATGAAAGTTGGGCGAAATTGGCAGCAAAACTAGCAGTGAAACTGCTGATCTTGCAGCAAAATTAAAAGCGAAATTAGGTAGAAGTTAACTCCTTTAAGTGTTAACTTATCTGCAGGTTGTGTAGTGCAACCCTTGCTTTGAATGATTGATTGAGAAGCTACTCATCGAGTCCAGGTGAGTTCTAGATCTCCTATGTAAAGGTTTTGAACTAGTTTGGAGCTGGAAATGCATACTAAATATATGATTTAAATGACCAAGATTTTAAGAGGTTTTAACGGGAAGATCGATTTTTCTATAGAAATGTGCTACATAAAAGTGTTAAAATAAAAAAAAATTTCACGCTGACCTGGCAGCACGGCCCCAGCCAGGGGCGTTGCCCCTTGGACCCCACTAGGGGCTGCTGCGCCTAGGACCCTGCTGTCAGGGGCTACCGCCCCAGAACCCCTGCTATCTCGCGGTGGGTCAGTTATGTTTTATGATGATTTATGCTTGATATGCATATGTTTATGTATGTGAATGTACGATGCATGATGTTTAAGATGATGTATGATTGATGCTATGTATGATGATGCTAATGTATGTGATTATGTATGATATGTATGTTATGTATGATATGTTTTCTTATGTTCCCTTATTACGTATGATGACGTGACTTTACATTGTGTGATATTGATAATGAACGTAAAGTATTATCTTAACGAAGTGAAAGATTTAAGATAATGAAAGTGGAACATAATGAAGGAATGAATGAAAAGCCTTGCAAGCAAATGAAAGGAGGTTCACAACTCACTGAGAGTTGTTAGCTCAACTGTGTGTGTCTACAGCGTGCGATTTTGACTAACTCATAAGGGTTCATACACACAGTAAGAGTTCAGTCTTGGTGACTGCTCCAATATGTGAGATTTCCTAATTACTGTGTGTTATACAACGTGCGATCTTGGCGAACCCATAAGAGTTCACACACACAGGGGGAGTATGTCCTAGTGACCACTCCATACGTGTGATATGGGGTCCTTGTCACTTAACCCTAGATAAATTGCTTGGTGCTCTAGAGGGGGGTAAGTACATGACAGGACCTAGATAGAAGTGAAAGATAATAAATGTACGAAAAGTGCGATAAGTACGAAATGTGCGAAATGTATGAAAAGTGCGATAAGTATGAAATGTGCAAAATGTACGAAACGAACGATGATGAAGATAATAATGATTACCTTGATGTATGTACGATGTCTGATCATGTGCGATAGTATTGAAAATGTTTTAATGAATGGAAGGGAATGCAATGTTTTTTATAAAACTAGAACTCACTCAGAAACGCCGACTTTTTATGCATTTTCCAGTTGGCAGGTGAGCATTGCTGAGGATGGCCCGGGGCGGCTACTTGGCATTTTTGGATGGCATTCTTTTGTATAACGTTTTGCATTGTAATACGAATGAACTATATTTTGTAATGAACGATGTATTATTTTGCAAAAGTGTTTATTTAAAGGAAATGAAATGTTTGTTTAAAGTGTTTCCGTTGCATGATTTTAGTAAAGTTAATGTAATTATATGTTTTATGTGACCAGCTGTAAGCGTCCCGGGATCGGGGCCTTACAACTTAAGAAGTTATTTTCCACATTTTTTTCAAAAAAGTTCAAAATTTTAAAGTTTTTTCTAGTTTAATTCAATTCTTACAATTCTTCCTCTTATCCCCACACTTGAGATACATTGTCCCTAATGTATGGTTTTAAAACATAAATAAACATGCTAATGATTAAAATTCAGGATAAGAAAGGAGTACATAGACCTGATCATTAGTGAGAGTTTTCGATAGAGGACTTGCATCTCCCCACACTTGAGTGCTTGCGTATGTTGCATGATTGAAATACAAAACAAAATAAAGAACACACGAACTATTAAAAGAAGTAAAACTCATTTTCATAGGAATCACAGTTGCATTTAGCATATGCAACAAGCCTTTAAACCCCTCGGTAGACTCGAGTGGACGAGTTGCAATCTCGTGAGGGTTTATAGTGAACACACCGACAAAGTTCTTGGGTGGCCTCCCGCAAGCGCTAAGTTTTAGGTCTTCAGCCGGACCTTACCTGAGACCACTTATGGTGGTCGTATTGAGCATTTTCCTACCACATTACCAACAAATGGTCAATAGTATAAATACCGAATCTCTATTTTCTTTTTCATGGTCTCCATGTCTCTTGAATCAATGGTCGACATCGTAAATCCACATTTTCCCATCGAGTTACCAATGTATGCATGGTAGTTGACATGTCGGGTCCACACCTTCTTTCTTGTCCTTGGCATATCTATAGAATCGTTGTGAGCTCTCATTTGAATAAGTTTTACGATGTTGTCTAAACTCACCTTTCTCTTCTTCCAACACGAGCCATTATCCTCCGCTTTGTCAAATTGCATAATAGAAATTGAAGGACTATCAAAACCACATGGCAATATCTTAGTCTCTGGTTTTATAGGAGGTGTTATGTCATCTATTAGGTTTTAACATTTAACTCTTTGCTTTAAAAGACCTATAACCTCTTTATTCACTCATCATCACAAGCATCAACCACCACTTGTTCTACACATGATTCTTCAACAACTAAAGGAAATTGTGTGGTATTAATTTCCATGACCTCATCCTCAACTTTAAAAGATGGTAAGGTTAATTCTTCTAATTCTATTTTCAACAGTAATGCGTCACGCTTGACAATTAAGTAGTCAAATCGTTGTTGATCCGAAAGATGATGTTGTGACAAAAATATATCGATCTCGGGCAATATCAATTCCACTCGAACAATAGTTTTCTCCTCCTCAGATTGATACGTATTTTGAAATTGCATAACATGCTGGATAACATTCCGGATAATATTCTCTTGTGTAGGAAATTGACATTGAATCTAATCCTTGTATGTTACCTGAGAATATTCTTCATGATAGTGGTTATAATTCTCTCGATGACTTGAGCTTGATTTCATCTCTGGTTTATAGTTGTTGCAATCCCAATCTTGCTCAGAGTTTTAATTCACCTCTGACTGATAATAGCCTTCATAATTTGGAGAAGATGACTGGTAGTGCGGCTAAGATGATGGTACATCATCATAATATACATCCAATAAATATAATCTTCTTCTTGCATCTTCACACTTTTGCAAGTACTCAGGGCAATGATCTCGCGTGTGAAATGGACTTCTGCAACCGCTACATGAATAATAAACTCGATTCATGGTGAGATTTAACTTCTTCAAAGTAACCTACAAGACATATAACACCTAGCGTAGCACCGCACAAGACAAAACAAAATAAAAGAAAAGAAAACTAAAAAAATTAACAAAAATAGCACTTTGCGCACTAATTCTCCGGCAACGGCACCATTTTGATCTGATCGTTAAGACTCGATCAAAAATAATTTATTTTATCCGTCTAAGCTATCTTTATTGCATAAGGGTAAGTAAGGTCTTCTACTCAGGGAATACGTGGAAAGTGTTTAATTAACGCAACTCGATTAACTAAAAGACTCAAACTTTGTAATAAAAAATTGAACTTTGAATGGATTAGTATGCAAAAGTGCATAAAGCAATAAACTTTAGAACTAATTAACTTAAATACTGATAGACAATTACTTCCTCGTTTCCAATTCTTTAAGATCAATAATTGGTAATTCTAAATTAGGGTTTGTAAGAACAATACTTAAAGATCTTAACTTTTGATTAAAGTGATAACAAAGAAACAATCTTTTAAGACTCGTTCATTCACAATGTTATCAATTCACTTATATCACATTGCCTACTTTACTTCATGAGTTCACAATGCAAGGAAACCGAAAAACTAATAATCAAGCAAACATCTTTAACTATAAGAATATAATTTAAACCAATCAAAACATAATCTTGCATTCAATAGATCAATGTTTAATACAAAAACCTAATCAATCATACCAAACATCTCACTTTACAAGAATCGTACTCCCGAAAGCAATCAAGAGAACCTACCCACGTATCATCTTCGTTCAATCTTCAATCTTGATTTGATGATGATAAATAATGATATGGATGATATTGAGGAGCTTGGAATCAGCCTAAAATCTCTTTGAAATCACCTAAATTCGGCTGGGAAAGTTTTTTTGAAACCCTAATAATTCGGGTTATATAGTATTTAAAATTTGAAATAATCCTCCAAATATCATGTTAGACCTTAACTTACAGCATGTTAGGATCTCAGCATCTAGTTTGATCAATTAGATTGGATTTGCAGCGGAATGAGCCCACGAATTAACAAATTTAAACAAGAACACACGAAATTTATCAATGAAACAGTGTTTGTTATAGAGAGAGAATTTCTGCCAAAAGGAATATATTCATTCAATACACGCTTCGGCTGGCTTCCGCGCCGTTACAATTAGGTCATCTTTCCTTTTATAAGGGAAGCTGACGTCAGTTGATGTCACTTGACAGTGACATCTAACTGTTATTTAACTACTGAAAGTTAACACAACTACTGAAGATGTCAAACAGATGGCATCTTCTTACAAAAATACCAAGTGTTAACTATCACTACAACTACTGAAAAGAAACTACTGAAACAACATCGACTGAAGAACATGCTCTTCAGTCGTTTTACAAGTACTGAAATAGAAAAGAAAACTACTGAAAAAAACCATCACAACAACTGAAGAATGCTTCTTCAGCTGTTGTGACAAACTCTGAAGGCTTCAGTACTTGGACTTCTTGAACTTCAGTTGTTGTCATTAGCTGATGTCTTCAGATGTTGTCTTCAGTCTTGGTACTTCAGCTGTTGATCTTCAGTACTTTAGTCTTCAGCTGTTGATCTTCAACTTTGGTCTTCAGCTGTTGAGTCTTCAGTACTTTAGTCTTAGCTGTTGATCTTCAGACTTTGTCAAACAACTGATCAAGTCTTCAGCAGTTGTTGTGATGTCTTGTGGGACCTAAAGGTTTTTCTGATCTGGCTCATTGGTTCTTTTGGTCCAACAAACTCCCCCTGAACCAATGCAGCCAAAACCTTTAAGCTTATTGAAGATGTCCCACTTATTATGGCAGAAAGATTGGTCTTTTTGTCTTCTAGATCAGCTCAGAAGTGACCCTTGTAAGCACAGGCCTGGGAAGAAGTCTCAATGATCTGTTGACAAAGGATGGATGGGAACTCTGTCTTGGGGAACTGGACACAGAGCTGTTACCCCATCCATGAGATCTACTTCCCAACTATGAGTCTGTAAGACTCCCTTGTATAGGCCTCAAGGAAGATTACTTGTTCCTCCATGGTAAGCTCTTCTGCTTCTCCTTCAAAGAGTGACTCTGGCCCATAATACTCAGAGAGGTATTTGACCTGCTTCCCATTTTTTAGTTCCACAGTTGTTATGACTCTATATGCGAATTCATCTGGGTGAATACCCTCTAAGAACAACTGGAGCTCATTCTTTCTAACTTCCTCAAGCCTCCTATACACTAACCCCTTTTTCACCACTTTATTCTCCAGCATCTTTTGTGGGGTCAGTTTAGCTTTATAGGCTTTCTTGAAGTCATCTAGGATCTCCCAAGGTGATACTACAAAGGCCAGTGAGATCACTTCATCTACAATCTTCTTTACTTGGCCAATGTATCTCTGTGGAATATTTTTCTTTTGAATCCTATGAGACACCCTGGGATCAGGCCAAATCCTCACTCTCTCTTTTTGATATTGAAAGGTATGTCTGAGAGTGTATAATCTCTGAGCATGTTTCTTCATATTGATGATTGAAGATGTGGCAGCGTATGCTTTGTCGACTCTTCTCAACAGTTCCTCATCATGTTGTTTGTGAAGCTCTTCTTCTTCTAACTTCACTTTCACAATTTGCCTTTGAGATTCAGGAGTAATTGTTGGAGGGTGACTTATGGCCTTAGGCAACTGTATAACAGCTGAGATTGGCCCTGTCTTCATCTTCATCATTATCTTCTCTTCCTCTTCTAGCCTCAGTACCCTTCTCTTCCTCTTCTGGGGTACATCATCGGCTATTGGTTTTGTGGGTAAGGGAATTGGTTTAGTGGGTTGTGGTTGTGGTGGTTTTGGTGTGGGAATTTTGACAGGCTGTTCTAGCATTTTGGATGTAAGTGAGCTTTAGATTTTTGACCAGTTCAGTCCTGCTCCCAGCACCAGCTTCATTAAAGGCTTCAATGACCAGCCCTTTGGTATATACTTCAGACGAACAGATCTTGGTGGTTATTGCCAAGATGCTGTCCCTGGACCAT
This sequence comes from Flaveria trinervia, assembly GCA_025506515.1. Classification (NCBI taxonomy): domain Eukaryota; kingdom Viridiplantae; phylum Streptophyta; class Magnoliopsida; order Asterales; family Asteraceae; genus Flaveria; species Flaveria trinervia. The sequence continues at coordinate 6,660,111 of CM046451.1, read as the reverse complement.
GACTTGATTTCAATGATCTCCAAGATACTTAGCTATGAACCTGATCATGATTTCCAGCCTTTCCCTTTCCAACACACTGTAACTTGCCCATCTTGCTTGGATTTCTTCAATCTCCAATCTTCTAATTTTTGAGTCAAGTTTTTCAGTGTCATGACCTTGCCTAAACAGCTGATCAATGATTTATCCATTGATCGGCTGTGTTGGGCATCAGCCTCCTTCACCATTTTCTCCAACTCCTTCTCTCCTCTTCCACTCTTCCTTTTCTTGTATGTGACATGAAAGTCTTTAGTACTTCAGTCACTTTCTCCATTTCAGCTTCCTTCTCCTTCTCCTTCTCAGTCTCTACAACCAACTCTTTCTCTTTTCCACCTCTATCTCTTTTTTCTTCTTTTCCCATCTTCAATCCTCTTTGTTTTGCTTTCACTGACTGAATCTCCCCCTTTTTGGTTCCATTGGTTGCAAGGGTTTGATTGTCAGAAAGCCTTTTGCTCAAACTTCCTCTATCAAGGGTTGGATAACTGAGGGAAGCCTCTCATCAAGGTTTTAAATCACTATATCAGTGATAATTGGTGTGAGAGGTAAGGAATTTTGAAAGATAGCAGCTTTTGCTCAGGGGGGTTCTGTCCCTGAGAGATAGTGCCAGAAGTAGAGGCGGTGGCTGAGTGTTTTGGAGTGGCTCTGTGTATAAGAGACCTTCAGAGAAGGTGCCATCTGTTGGTGTATTGGGGCAGATGGTAATGGACTTAGATCCTGAGACTTTTGGCTAGCAGCTCTTTGAGTCTGCTCACCTCAGCCTCTAGGATTGTGTTGTGGGCTAAGACATCATAGAAGAAGCAGGTCATCATCAGTTTTGCTGAATCATCTGACCTCCTGATAGAATCAGGATGTACATGCACTGTGTGTAGATCAGTATAAGCATGTGCCCCTTGGTCTTGTTCCGGGGACTTCTAGCCTCAGGACTTTGTCCTTCATTGGTTGTTGCCTCTGGTGAGGTCTTATAGATATTACCCTCTTCATCCTGGTCATTTGCTGAAACAGGGAAGTGGCAGCCTCACCAGATGTTCTAACCTCCTCTGCTACACCAGGAATTGAACAGTATAACCCCTGTGCTGTGGGTTAGCAGCAGCATTTGGATCCTCCCCCTCAATTGTTAAGGATATCCCAGTTTTGATTGGTATCTGGGGAGGGGTTGGGAATGCAACTGACTCAGCACTTTTGCAACTATTATGGTAGGACTTTGGGGGCGGTTGCAGTGGGAGATGGTGTAGAAGCAGTATGCACCCGGGGAGAGTGGTGCATTTCAATGGCAACCTCCTCAAATGAGGAAGGTTCCAGATGTATAGGTGCCCCGAATGTGGTTGCCGCAGGCTCCTGTTGAGAGGAAGCCTGAGCGGTTGAGGTTGGGTGAGTACTTGTAGCTACTAGGGGATTATGGCCAGTAGATATATCCTGCGTTTGTGTTGCAAGGACATCCTCAGGGGACTCATTTCCCTGAGTAGCCGTTTTAGGATTCTTGTGTTTTGGGTTTGGTGGGGACTTTGGATTTGGAGGTGGTGGCTGTGGGTTCCAGCTGCGTGGGTTTTCGCAGCTTGGCAGCCTGTTTGAGTGACTGGTCTGAGTTGTGCCTGGAGTATACCTCAGGCAATACAGCCATGGCAGGGACTCCAAGGCCAACGTCCCCTCAGCTTTCAGCTGGTTCTCTATAATGGCCATTATGAACCGTGGATATAATATCCATCGGTTAGCAATAGGTTTTGAGACCATATCCTTAAGTTCAAGAAATATTATTGTAGAAAAATTTAAGTTTTGTTGCTCAATAAGAGAAGAATACCTGCTGCGCCTGGTTGACATTTGATCCCAAGAAGAAGTCTTAGGGGCTAGGCAGACATTCACCATATGAAAAATAAGGCGTTCCGCGTCATGAAAATGCTTCTTTAGGATGGTAGAAGCGCTGAGGTTACCCTGGTATCCATGGTGGGAAAAGGATAGATCAGTGTTGCCCTTTGAATATCTAGCGGGGAAGGTGGCATCATCCAGTTGTAGGGTTTGGCGAAGGATTGCCGGAGTGATGACACCTTACGGTAGTTGACGAACGACTGGAGAGACTCGATGTCATTCTCCCCAGTGGTAAGGGTGACGTTCGTCCAGAACTGATTTAGGGATTCGGCATAAATGGTAGGATTGATAAGGAAGGCCGTTTTGTATGGAGAATGGACCATTAGATCAATGGCAGTATCAAACTTCGTCCAGAAGGGTGATTTGGTAAGGTAGGCAACACAGTTGTGTCTTGGTTTAAGCTGCATGGTCGCCATTAATGTGAGAGAAGGTTCGGAGTTTTTGAACGTTGTGTTTGAGATAATGAAGCTCTGTAGGATTAGGTATTTATAGGGTATGGGTTATAAAACAACTGAAGGGTTTGGTGTTAATCATTAGTAGTTTTAAACGACTATAGACATGGTATTAACCTTCAGAGGTTGAAACAACTGAAGTCTTGGTTTTAGGCATCAGCAGTTATAAAACTACTAAAATCCATGGTTTTGACTTCAGATGTTGGAAACAACTGAGGACTTGGTGTTAGTCATTAGTAGTTGTGAAAATACTGAAGACATGGTTTTGTCATTAGTTGTTGTAAACGACTAAAGACTTGGTGTTAGTCATCAGTAGTTGTGAAACAGCAGTTGTAAAACGACTGAAGAGAAAATTCCCATCAGCAGTTTTCGTCAATTCTTAGCTTTTCAGTTGTTTCATACTGTCCTCAACACTTACTCATCAGACTTTTTAGCTGTTTTCAGTATTTCATAGGACATCAGTACTTATCTGTTTTTACTGACATAAGTAGTTATAACTGCATCAGTGTCTTTTAACAGAATCAGTACATATTTGTGAGATGTTTACTAATGATCATCAGTACTTGTTTACTGAGATCATCAGTAGTTGTCACTTATTCTAGCTGCAGCATACCAAGCCTTAACACTAGGTTTTGGAAAGTTGAACTATCCAAAGGCTTAGTAAAAATGTCTACAAGCTCATCAGCACTAGGCACAAACTTTGGATCACTTAGACCTTTTTCAAAACAGTCCCTAATAAAATGGTTTCTGATCTCTATATGTTTGGTCCTAGAATGCTGGACAGGATTCTTGACAATGCAAAGAGCTAAAGCACTGTCCATTAATAATGAAGTCTTAGTCTCTGTAATGCCATAATCCAAAAGTTGGTTCTGAAGCCAGAGTACCTGAGATGTACAACTTGCAGCAGCCATGTACTCTGCTTCAGCAGTGGATGTAGCAACAGATGTTTGTTTCTTACTCTGCCAAGAAATCAAACAGTTGCCTAGGAATTGACATCCACCAGAAGTTGACTTTCTGGTTAACTTACACCCTGCATAGTCACTATCAGAAAAAGCAACTAATTTGCAAGAGTGTCCAGTGGAATACCATAAACCTAGAGATTGTGTACCTTGCAGATATCTAAAGATCCTCTTGACTGCAATCAAATGAGACTCTTTAGGAGCAGCCTGAAATCTAGCACAAACACAAGTTGCAAACATGATATCTGGTCTAGAAGCTGTTAAGTACATCAAGGACCCAATCATACATCTGTAAATTGTTTCATCAACAGCTTTACCTTTCTGATCTACATCCAGTTGAGTGGTGTGGCACATGGGAGTAGAACAGGGCTTACAGTTTTGTAAATCAAACTTATTCAAAAGATCTTTTGTATATTTAGACTGATAAATGAAAGTCCCATCAGCCTTTTGTTTGATTTGCAATCCTAGAAAGAACTGTAATTCTCCCATTGCATTCATTTCAAACTTCTTTTGCATTAAATTGGTAAAATTATCACACAACTGAGGATCAGAGGATGCAAAAATAATATCATCAACATAAATTTGAACAAGTAGCTTATGCTGATCCACCTTCTTAATGAACAAAGTTTTATCTATGTAGCCTCTAGTGAAATTATTTTGAATAAGAAAATTTGATAATGTCTCATACCAGGCTCTAGGAGCTTGTTTCAACCCATAAAGAGTCTTATCAAGCTTGTATACCCAATCTGGATGTTTATTATCCTCAAAACCTGGTGGTTGACACACATAAACCTCTTCTTTTATTTTACCATATAAAAATGCACTTTTAACATCCATTTGAAAAACTTTAGATTTTGGAATACAGCATAGGCTAAGAACAATCTAATTGCCTCCAATCTGGCTACAGGAGCAAAGGTTTCATCATAATCAATACCTTCTTCCTGTGCAAACCCCTGAACAACCAATCTGGCCTTGTTCTTAACAATAAGCCCTTTTCATCTGTTTTATTCCTAAACACCCATTTAGTGCCTATTGCACACTTACCTGGGGGTAGAGGAACCAGTTCCCACACTTGCTGCTTGTTGAACTGAAGTAGCTCAAGCTGCATGGCTTCAACCCATCCATTGTCCCTTAAAGCAATGTGATAGTTCTTTGGCTCTTGCTGACTAATGAAGAGAGCATAGAAGCAGAAATTGGACAATTGACTTCTTGTTGAAACTCCAGCATTGATATCACCAATGATTTGAGACATTAGGTGATTCTTCAGCTCTTGATAAACAATGAGATCTGTGCAAGTGTTTGTAGGACCTTCAGCAGCAGCAGATGGTGATGCAGACTCTTGAAACGAAGAGTGAGATGACAAATCAAAAGATGTAGAGGAATCAGAGATCTCATCAGCATTTGTTGTGGATGGAACTGCTGAAGCTACAGGAACATCAAGTTTAGTGGACTCAGGCAGTTGATCACTAAACTTGAATAGGTGAGTATTGATATTATCATCATCATCGATACCACCAGGTGGAGAACTGTTGACAGGAGCAACAGCTGAAGCCTGATAAGGAACATATTGCAGTATGTCCAAATCAAATAACTCCACAGGGTTTTATGGAATCTTGTCCTTTGGAGATTCATTAAACTTCACATGTAGAGTCTCTTCAACTATCTTTGTTCTGCAGTTGAAGACTCTGTATGCCTTGCAAGTAGATGAATAACCAACAAAATACCCTGTATCCACCTTAGGATCAAATTTGTGGAGTTGATCCTTTGTGTTGAGAATGATGTAGAACTTCATATGGAGTCTTCATCAACCTCTGATTTACTAAGGCTCTATTCTGCACATAGCAAGCTGAGTTAACAGCTTCGGCCCAAAAGATCAGTGGCAAACTAGAGTCAGCCAACATGGACCTTGCAGCTTCAATTAGGGTCCTGTTCTTTCTTTCTACTACTCCATTTTGTTCTGGAGTCCTTGGGATGCTAAACTGCCTCTTGATTCTCTTTGAGAGATAAAAATCATCAAGTGTATGGTTTCTGAATTCTGTTCCATTATCACTTTTGATACACTTGACAGATAGGGAATACTGCTTCCCAACATACAACACAAAGTTTATAATCGTCTGAGCAGCCTCATCCTTTGAATGCAAGAAGAAAGTCCATACAAATCTGGAGTAATCATCCATAATTACCAGATAGTCTTTCTTCTTTGCCATACTCATTACTCTCATAGGATCAAAGATATCTATGTGTAGTAATTGCAAGCAGGCAATGGACTTAGGTTCTTCAATAGGAGGGAATGAGACTTTGTGTTGTTTTCCTTTCAAACAAGCAGTGCAGTTGTCTTCACATCTGAACTCCTTCATAGGCAATCCCCTTACTAAACCATGATGTATCAGCTGATTCAAGTTTTTAAGATTCACATGACCCAGCCTTCTATGCCATAGAATAGATTCTTGAGGAGAAGCCTTGGAAAATAGGCAAGGATGGCCTTTGAGATCTATTTTCTTGGAAAGATCTAAGGCATACACTCTTCCTGTCCTGTTGGCCCTCAGGAGAGTGTGATCATCCAAACCTTATCAATCAAACTCAGAACTTTGGATGACAAAATCCTACAGTTCTGATTGGTGAAAAGAGCAACATGGCCTTTATCACATATTGACTGACACTCAAGAGATTGTACTTGAGATTCTCCACATGGTTAACATCATCAAACCTTATTTCCCCACTGGAGACAAAGCCTTTGCCAATGATGTAACCCTTAGCATCATTGCCAAAAGAAACAAACCCCTTCTTTCCTTGAGAGTAATCATGAAGAAGAGAGTTGTTCCCTGTCATATGCATAGATCCTCCACTGTCTACATACCAGATGCTACTGTGGCATGTTGAAGAACCATGCAATCATAGTAAATTAGTTAGTTTTTGAGACCCAAACCTTTTTGGTTTTGGGTCTGTTTACATCAACAGATGGTAAACTAACAGATTTTCTATGAAGAACAGCCTGAGGGGATGGAGATGGTGAAGAAGAATCCTTTTGTGACAACTCGTCCAAAACTCACTCGATTTCGATTTCTGTGTGCCAATGCAGTAGACCAGTGATGGAACACTCTCACCATGTAACGCAATTTTCGGGACGAAAATTCTTTCAACATGGGGATAATGTGACATCCGGTAAATTTCCGTTACCAAACTCCGTTAGTTCCGTTAAGTCTTGTATACACGTGTCGTGAGCACACACTAGTTGTCGTTTAACGTTGGTGACATAATAATAATGGGTAATGTTAATTTGGTGTGAATCTATTGATTATGTGATATTGGGTTATGTTTATGTGTTTACACATTTTTTAAAAAGGTTAATTAGAAAATTAATCGCGTAACGCGGAAACATGCCTATTTATTCGTATGTCTTGTGTTTTTATAAAGATAAGATATATAATGATTTTCATAAGTTTATATTTTTATATTATGAAGTTAAAAACACTTTACAAAGAGTTTAAAGCTTAGTTTTAATAAAATACAAATTACAAGGGTTAAAAGGGTAAATGTGTAAATTAAAATTAAATAAAACAAATCCCAAACCTAATCCCACCCATTCGGCCGCAACACTCCCCTAAACCCCTCACCATTGTGAAATCAGCCAAGAACAAGCAAGGGAACACGAAATTGGATCGATTTCAAGGCATATAACTTGTTGGAATCATCAATTACAAGCTATAACACGTTTAAAGGTTAGATTTTTCATGTTTTTGTGAGTTTTTGTTTAGGGCCGAACCCTAATTCGTGAATTGGCCTTCATGGAGTTGAAATTGATGTTGTTTGATGATGTTAGTATGTTAGTTAGATTGTATACATGTTAGTTAACGTCGATTATGCAAGAATTATATGTTTTTAGTGGTTTGATCATGAACTTTGGTGTTATGCAAACCCTAATTCGAAAATGGCTTGATTATGTGAAGTTGATGATTGTTTGATGAATGTATGATGATTAATAGGTTGTATGGATGTTAGGATACATTGATTTTGCAAGAAATTGGTGAATTGGAATTGTGTTCATAGGTTACTAATAATAGTAACTTTATTTGCATGTAATGTTGAACTATAGATGTTAGATTGTTGTTGTGATCATTGGAAATTCAAGAACACATGTTATAGTTCATACATTACTAAAGATAGTAACTTTTTAGGTTATGAATTGATGAGTTATGATGTTTGAATGTTGTTGATCATGCTTAGGTGATGATATGAGTTTGAATTGGTATGTTATTGATAAATCCATGAGTATATTGGGTATTTGATAGATTTTGGGGTGTGCTTTCCCAAAAGGGAAACTTATTTATGTAAAATGTGAAAGATGGTAGTTTGAACATATTTGGGATGTTAGGAGCATGTTAGTATGATCATGGATGAATTCTAATGTGGTAGGATATGATAATTTGGTTGTATGTGATGTTGGGATAATCATGAATGATATTTGGACACTTATGATCATGTATGATTTAGATGTGGTTTAGTAGCAGGACATCATGTTTGGACTGGTAATTGATTGTTGGAATGTTGTTGAATGCAAAGCATATTGATAATGAATATAGTTATGATCATCATACACGCGTGCGAATCTGAGGCCCCTACTTAGTAGGATTGGCAGGGTTTAGGATGTGAAGTCGTGAGTGGCTTCACATGGCATGTGGTGAATGGTTGATCTTTGTGTGACATGTTTGTTGTGTTATAACTAGTGATATGTTAATGTTCTAGATTCGCATGACTTGTATGATACTTGGTTGTATGATGATCTAAGTGTTACACCTAGATGATATAGCATACGTATGATCTATTTGAATGTTAACAATGTATGCTACATGTGTATGATTACTTGAATGGTTTACAACACATAAAGTCACCAACGGGTCAAACGGGTCAACTAGGTCAAACATGTCTGTTTTGTTTGAAGTCTTGAGTCCTTGGTTGTAGTGTACTTAGGGTTTCACATGTTCTTTGATTACACGTACTCATGCACTTATATGATCTAGGTAACCTCTGAAGGTTGTCTGTCTATTCTGTTGCCAAGTCAAACCCTATTTATCTATACGCATATTAGGTGAGTTCATGCCCCACTCTTTATTTAATCTCTTTTGGGGAGATAGCATGCTGGTAAATCACAAACGCTTTATATATTCAAGTTGTGTATAATATTATATAGTGTTGATATCATGGAAAAGTCCTCACACTTTCGAATTGTTAATATTGAATAGCGGGGAAATTTGGTAGTACTACTGGGTCTGACGAGCCCCACCTGTGTGACTTGAGGTCAACCGGGTTCAATTTGTCCTATGAACATTGTCACGACCTGTTAAGTCATGGCAGGAGGCAACCACGTAACACAGTCAGCTTCAATTGCGAAATCACTATGAAATAATATTTACGGTTAACGGACTAGCTATCCGTTACAATGCACTACTTTTATATCGCTATTATTAAATTGTTTATGTTTGAATATCTCTTGAACTCACCAACCATTGTGTTGACATTTTTAGTATGCTATTCTCAGGTCATTAGCTTGCTTGCCATAGGAGCACTGCATGGTTCAATGCATTCTAAGACACGATCTTCAAGACAATTTTAGTATTTTAATAATTATGGTTTACTCTTTTGGGTTGGCACCTGTTTTGCCATAGTTATACTTTCATTGCCTTGGGTTGTTTTCAAAACGCTTCCGCATTGTTTAAAGTTTGTATTTTGGTTGATTTTGTTTAAATTATGGCATATAGAGTCGTTCTGAGTAACTATTGACTATGATCCTGGTTTGTTCACACGCCTCACGGTAAAACTCCGTAAGTAGATTTTAAGGGTGTGACACCTTTGGCATGGATTTTCTTCTCTGTGGTTTCAGCACAGGAGCATCTAATTGGTTGACTCTCCCCAATAGATGTTGAACCATCATAACAAGTTGTGTTTGATTATGTGATAAAGCCTTCAGCTCATCAGACACATTAGTCCTTGAGATTGATGGATTCCTGTGTTGTACCATCTCCCTTTGAGCAACCTCAGCTGTTGCCTGATTAACCCCTTCCTTTTTGGATTTCTTTTGGATTTTAGGGTTACAGATTTTAATGTTGCTGGTACAAACTTGGTTTCAAACTCAGTTTTCATTTTATCCATTTTCTTTTTAATGTTCTCATTGTGTTTGAGTTTGGAGCCCTTTTTATACCAGCAATCATCAGTAAGATGATTGAATAAGCCACATATTTCACATGGCTTTTTGTTCATCTTAAGTTGATCATCTGCTGAAGAAGATGAAACTACTGAAGACTTATTCTTCAGCAGTTTGCGACCAGTACTAGCAGTTTTCTTCCTTGCAGTACATGCTTTCTTGATATCTTCTTCAGTAGTTTTCCCACCCTTTCTACTGGCAGTTTTCTTTCCTTTAGTACATGCAGTAGTTTGGGTTTGTTCTCCAGGTGTTATGACTTGCTCTTTAGTACTTTCAGTACTTTGTGAAATACCACCTTGAGTGATCAACCTTTTGATCATGTGAGTGTCAGCATTTGAACCATCAACATCAGCTGATAGGTTTTGGGAGGAATTAATGCTGACTCCAACCTCTGATGGTGCTGTATCAGATAGTAGATCACATGATGAAAAGGATTGGTTATTGCTTTCTCCATCAGATTCTACCTCTGCTCTGGGAGTAAAATCTGTAGGAGGAGCAGTGTGATTATAACCAATGCCAAACTTCACATTGGAAGCAGACTGCTTACTGAGAAGCATTTCAAAACCCTTGCGGGAATGTACCCATCGATCACACTCTACCTGGGTAGCTGCAAGTGTTTCTTTGAGGTCTCTGTACTTCTCTAGAAGTACCTCTTCCCGAGCCTTATCATCAGTGATTTGACATTTAAGTTTGTAAATCTCATCATTCTTATCATTAAGCACAGACTCAAATTCAGCTTTTCTTTTGGATATTATTTGTTCTAGCTCAATGTTTTTGTTAATTAAAGCTACATTTGCTTCTCTAATAGATGCAAATATGGCTATGCATGTTTCAGAACATAGCTTGGCTTTGGCCTCAGAGGATACCTGTGATACCTGTGGTGTGGAGGCATTAGAGGATGAGGTATCAGCAGACTCCAGGGCCATAAGAGCAAGGTTTCCAAAAGGATTGTCACCACCATGTTGACCAGCACCAGAAAACAGTTGTTCATGACCAGACATATCATCTGGTAAACTACTCCAGTCAACAACTCCTGGGGTGAAAAAGTTGTGTTGTTGAGGTTGAGATTGTTGATGAGATTGGGAAGGTTAAGGCTCAGGAAGATTAGGTGGTTGTTGAGCAATGGGTACTTGAACTTGATTGGTTTGTGGCATGTAATAGCAGGGATATGGATATGGCATTGGACCCTGAGGGACAAAATATGCAGGAGATAGAGGTTGTGATTGATGACCAGAACTAGCAGGATGTTGCCCTCTGTTTTATTGAATATTACTTGGAAAAGTCACAAAGGGTGCAGAGGAGTTAGATCCAGATGATCTACACTCTCTTGCAAAGTGCCCAAGCCTGTGGCATTTGTGACACCTCAACTTACTCTTGTCAAAACCAACTTTGGTTTTGCCAGAGAGTCCAGGAATTTCCTACCAGTTCTCTTGTAGAACTTCTGAGACCTGATATTAATCAAGGTCATTTGGCTCAGAATATCCATCTCTTCTAATCATCATCAGCTATACCTTTCAAATCATCCATAATGAAGCACAAATTGTCACTATTACAGCCTAACTGACTATCAACACTCACAAATGCATGATCAGAACTGATTGAAGAGAAATCTATATGCACATCATAATTACTTTCTGATGCAGCATATTCTGACTCATGACCGACCAAGGCAGTGTTCCCTGGTACAAAGTCTTCAGTGAGCTTTCCTGATGATGCCAGTTTCCTTTTCTGCTCTATCTCTCTTTCAAATGTAAGCAGTTCCCATGAAGTTGGGTGAGAGATAGGCTATCCAGATTTGCATTAGAGCGTAGGACAATTGTATATGTGTCCCATCTCTCAGGAAGTGATCTGAGGATCTGTGGTTCATCTGGCTATTAGTGTATTCATGTTTGACCATTTTCAGCTCAGAGATCAAACATGAAAAACGCTCAAATTGTGGGTCAGAGTCTCACCCTTCCTATGAGCAAATGTCTCATATTGTTGGGCAAGTATTCCCTATTGTTTGCTAAGACCTCATCAGTACCACCAAATTGTTCTTTCAGTGCCTTCCAGAGGTCATGAGCAGTTTCATGATGCATAAGCCCAGAATAGATTTCACTAGGTAGTGCCATGGCCAGAATTCCATGAGCTTCGATCCTCCTCAGAGTATTGTTCCTTCTTCTTCGGAACCATTTGGTTGGTTTCCGGATTGTTCACCATAGGCTTATGTGGACCATGTACCACAGATGTCCAACAACCTGAACTGTTAACAGACAGGTGATGGAGCATTCTTCGTTGCCATATGTTATACTCAGTCTTAACCAGCATCGGAGGCTTGGTTGAGGAACCAGTATTGTGAGGGTCATTAGAAGGAGTAGTCATATTTAGAATTCAGACAAATTCAAGTAAACAAAGTAAATCTAGCTCAAAACCACTTAGAACCTTAAACAAAATGGCCAGAAGCAACAGAAACTCAATCTCTATAACCGATTCTTGCAAATTTGCTAATTCGATGAAACGTAGATAGCAAAAGAACAGTTTCAATGATCAATTGTTAAATCGATCAATGATTAACCTGCTCTGATACCATTTGTTAGGATCTCAGCATCTAGTTTGATCAATTAGATTGGATTTGCAGCGTAATGAGCCCATGAATTAACAAATTTAAACAAGAACACACGAAATTTATCAATGAAACAGTGTTTGTTATAGAGAGAGAATTTCTGCCAAAAGGAATATATTCATTCAATACACGCTTCGGCTGGCTTCCGCGCCGTTACAATTAGGTCATCTTTCCTTTTATAAGGGAAGCTGACGGCAGCTGATGTCACTTGACAGTGACATCTAACTGTTATTTAACTACTGAAAGTTAACACAACTACTGAAGATGTCAAACAGCTGATATCTTCTTACAAAAATACGAAGTGTTAACTATTACTACAACTACTGAAAAGAAACTACTGAAACAACAACGACTGAAGAAGATGCTCTTCAGTCGTTTTACAAGTACCGAAATAGAAAAGAAAACTACTGAAAGGAAACCATCACAACAACCGAAGAATGCTCTTCAGCTGTTGTGACAAACTCTGAAGGCTTCAGTACTTGGACTTCTTGAACTTCAGTTGTTGTCATCAGCTGATGTCTTCAGATGTTGTCTTCAGTCTTTGTACTTTAGCTGTTGATCTTCAGTACTTTAGTCTTCAGCTGTTGATTTTCAGACTTTGGTCTTCAGCTGTTGAAGTCTTCAGTACTTTAGTCTTCAGCTGTTGATCTTCAAACTTTGTCAAACAGCTGATCAAGTCTTTAGCAGTTGTTGTGATGTCTTGTGGGACTTAAAGGTTTTTCTGATTTGGCTCATTGGTTCTTTTGGTCCAACACAGCATATAGGCCATAAGTTACAGCCTACCCTCAACCAGACGGCCAAACCTTCTGCTTTTCGGGGTTCACAGACGGACTTAACATAGGGTCGTAAGTTACGGCCTTCCTGAACTTTTTCACAACATTTCCACATGTAACTTTTCATGAGCTTTCCGTTGATAGGTCGTGAGCCCCGTAACTCTATTCCTAGGCTAAGTTATGCCCATTTTAAGTTACCATGGTCTTGAACCTTCGGTTTTTGTATTTCTTCACTTCTCGGGCTTCGATTTCCATCCCACTTCATCCATTCTTCACGTCTCACCAAGCTTAGTTCCGCTTTACCGTTTTGCATCTTTTTATCCAAAATAAGTTTACGTAAGCTCTAATAACCTATAATCCAAAACACAAACAACTTGAACTTGTTCCATCATAATCATGATGAAAAATCAAGCATTTAGATCAATTAAACAAAATATTATTGACACGTGATCACATCCCCACACTTAACCTTTTGTTTGTTCTCGAACAAACTTACTTGCACACTTCTCCCTAATTAAGCACACATGACACATTATCACTACCTTAAACAAGTAAGATCCCAAGACATGCTTAGTTTTTGACTTCATGATGTAATATTCACAACCGAATCATTCAATACTATATGGAACTCAACAAAGAAGAAGAAACTCAAGAGAGGTTAATGTTTTCTAAAATGAAGAAAGACAAAAAGCACGGATGTGATTAATGTGGTTATGGATGTTCAAACCAAGATGACTTTGGGAGTGACCAATGAAGAGGTCAGGGTCCCAGAAAAAGTCAACATGGTGAACGGTTCCAACAAAATAAAAGCCGTGTCAAATGCTACAAGTGTGGTGAGCTTGGACATTTTTTAAATGAATGTCCAAAGTGGAAGAAAAAGAACGAGACTAACTTAGCACAATATATGGATGATGAACCAACATTGCTATGAGCAATGAAGTGCACAAACCATTATTAGGGGTGAATAATGGTTCTAATCATGTTTGCGTGTTAATGTCACACCCCGACCAACGGCGGAACCATCGAGGCGGACGAATGTGAAATGATTGTTCATAGCTCATGGAATTAATAAGTTGAAATAATATTAAATGTCATTTTCATTGAATAAAACTAGACAATTAAGTCATTATAAATAAACAAAGATTTAAACAACAACATAAGATATTATTTTACTAAGTCCAAGTTCTATATGAGGAAGAAGAATTTCTTCAAGTAGCAATCCTGAAACATGTTAAAAATAAAGGGTCCACTATGAAAGTTGGTGAGTTTCCATGGGTTAAGTATATATAAATATATAAAAAGATTTACAAGTAGCAATTCATGTCATGGTTATGAATTATGCAAGTTTGTAGAACACATATAGCTACAATCAAACCTTGATCAATAATAAGTTTACAAGTTTATAACGATTAGCTAAGTGTACTTGGTTCCCATGATGAACAAGCATACGTCATCAGGAGTCGGCAATAACATCGGCTTTAGCACGGAATAGGTTTGTCAGACCCATAGATCTATGATGTCACCAAGCTAGCAATAGTTAATGATTGTCAACATATAATGTCTATCATATAAGACTCACATTATTTCAAATAACCATGACAAAAAGTAAAGATTAGTTGCATGTGCATTTACAAGTATCAAGATGTTTACAAGTGTAAGTTTATATGTTAACATGTTTCACCCCAAAAAAGTGTGAAATAAAGTAAAAAGGGGCATGAAAACTCACATGGTATAAGATGCACTTAAGATAACAATAACAAGGTATGATTCTCCAACGATTACTTCACGATTCAACCTAATGGTGATGTCTCAGAATTAGAATTAAGATAAGATTAATGAAGAAATATGAATTAGGGTTTCGATTGGAATTTGGAGGGTTTTAATAATAAATCAAGTAAAAATAAAATAAAGCAATCGATTATGTTTTGGTTCATAAAGATGGAATAAATCAATTAACATTGAGAATGACAATAATTGATTTAATATTAATTTCTTGATTTTTAATAAAGATTAAGTATAATGTGTGAAGAAATTATTTATTAATAATAATTATTTAAAATTTGATAAAAATAATTAATTGAATACTATTTAAATGACTTTGAAATTATTTTATAAAGCTTTGAACTTTAAAATGATTTATTATAAAGGTCTTATAATATCAAACCTTAAAAAATAAGAATAAAAGATAATAGAAAACTATATTGTTTTATAAGTTTCAAGAATTTAACTAA
Organism: Flaveria trinervia; assembly: GCA_025506515.1. NCBI lineage: Eukaryota > Viridiplantae > Streptophyta > Magnoliopsida > Asterales > Asteraceae > Flaveria > Flaveria trinervia. The sequence continues at coordinate 6,644,999 of CM046451.1, read as the reverse complement.
AAGTTTAAGGAATAAACTTATTAACCATTTATGATATAACATGGTTAAATGAAGAGATGAATAATTAATTATTTAAATATTTATTAAATAACTATTTGAATAATTAATTATTCAACATGTAGATTTATAATGTTTTGAAATAATCCAAATTGAACCATAATAGGTTTATAACATTAAATCATATAAATGACTTAATAATATTTTCTATAACCTTAGTTATTCATTGAAAGTAATTACATTTAAAATTTAAAAATTGTAAGTTTTTAAATCATTAAAAATTATTTAATAATTTCTAGAAAGTTTAGTTGAAAAAATAGTTTTTATTTTGATCTAGTAACATTGGGATAGAATCTGAAATTTAATATATATAAAATTTAACTAAAAAAATAAATGTTGGAGGCCGGGTTCGAACCCGAGACCTCCTGCATACAAGGATAGAGTGGTAACCTGTTGGGCTAAAGCCCAAATCTATTTAGGATTTGAAAATAATTTATAAATCCATTAATTAAATAAATACTCAAATTACTCAAGAACCCTAAATCGCTTTCGATCAAATTGGACCCCAAATTGTTAAAGTTAATGAATGGAATGTTAGGGCTTTTATTCCCCTAATAAAATCGAGTGTTTCCATCTATGAATTACCTGAATAAGCTTCTTTTGATGATGAACAATGGTGAGTCAATCGCGATTGTTGTGGGTACGAATTAGAATGTAAACTTTGATTGTAACACCCGAATATTTATTATTTTGAAGCTGGTGAAGAAAAAAAGAAAATAAAGTTCAAAGTCGAGGGACCAAACTCGCCAACAAAGAAAAGTTAGGAAATGTTGTGATATTAGTAGGGAGAGGGCAGCACCTCTCCCCACACACCCCAATTTCAGACTTCATAGAGAGAAGAAGAGAGAAAGGAGAAGAATAAGAGAAAAAGAGTGGTTCGGGTGATTCGGGTGGCCAAACTCGTTGTGTAGCAAGCCAAATCAAAGCCCGTAACGTTGTGCTCGTTTATGTGAGTTCTAGGACCCCACTTTTACTTGTTTTCAACCGATTTTGGGGCTGGAAAGCATAAAAACCCGTTTTTGTATGTGTATGTGTTGACCCATTTGGGTGTGATGTGTGTGATGCGTTTCATGTATGTTTCCGGCTTGTATGGTGTTATGGTATGCATTCCTAAGGTCCAGGAGGGTTAATTAGGCTTAAAATGGGTTTAGATGAGTTTCGAGGCCGAAAACCCTCGGTTGCAGTCGGGATGAACTCCATTCTGCATCAGCTAGGGCTAGGCGACCGAATGGAGGCCATACGGCCGATTGAGGGGCGATTGAGGGTCATTCGCACAATTGGGATACATTCGCACGATTGAGGATTCAATCGCACGACTAAGGTTTCAGTCGCACGACTGGGAGTCCAATCGCACAGGGAGTCATGCGACTGAGGGTTCAATCGCATAAGGGCTTTGTCATATTAGTTCATTCGCATTAGATCAGTCGCATAGGTGCCCATTTGCATTTGTTCATCCACATGAGGTTCATACGCATGACTGGATGTCCATTCGCCTAAATGTTCATCCGCTTGAGTTCAATCGCATGATGTTCAGTCGCATGGAGGCCATGCGACTGGAGGGTGTCCATACGCACGATTAGGGCTGTTGCACCTGAAGAAAGTGTAGTTAGACTTCTGGCTTTCAGGGGAAAGTGCACATGTAAGTCTTGACGTAACGGTTTCCCGTAAGAGCATGTAAGATAGCAGATATGGTCTTAGAAGCATGTAGGGCATAAAGATGATGATGATGTTGTATGTTATGTATGTATGATGTTGCCCTGTATGATGTGATGTTGATGCATGTTAATGTTCCTTAGTATGATGTATAATATCTTCCTATGGCTTTACTTATTATGAGGAATGAACGAAGTATTATGTAACGTAAAGTGAAAGATAATGAAAGAGGAACATGATGATGAATGCATGCATTAATGAACGAATGAAAGAAGTCTTGCAAGAATTGGATATCAAGGTCCTTCTTTGTGATTGACCAAACGTGTAATGCCTTTACCGCTTACCCCTAGTACTGTGGCATACGTTTAGCTGTTCATTTATTGACTTCGGCCCAGTAGCTAAGACTGATGGTTACTCCTAGTACCGTGGCATACGTTTAGCTGTTCATTTATTGACTTCGGCCCGGTAGTTAAGACTAACCGGGGTGTAGCACATGGTATTGGTACGGTTGATGTCCGATGCGCAAGTAAAGTTATATAGAATGAATGAACGAGTGAATGAATGAAGAAGATAATAATGACATTATCTATGCGTACGTATGATGTGTGATCATGTAAAAGTAACGGATGGTTTATATGAAAGTAAAGTATGTTTTATAATAAAACTAGAACTCACTCAGCAACGCTGACTTTTTATATGTTTTCCAGTTGGCAGGAAATGATTGCTGAGGATGGCACCGTGAAGCTACTCAGCTCCTTTTGGATGGCATTCTTTTGATTGATGTTTTTGCATTGTAATGCGAACAAACCATTTTGTAATGAATGTTGTATTAATTTGCAAAAGCATTTGCATGGAAATGAAAGATTGTTTTAGTTTTCCGCTGCGATTTTATGAAATACAAATGTAATTATATGTTTTATGTGCGATGAGAACCCAGCTGTAAGCGTCCCGGGAATGGGGTCTTACATTGATGATAGTCAAATTAATCTTGTGTATAGCTCTTAAAACTTGTTTTGGCCAAAAGCCCCTTTTCAATTGCAAGTTAGAATGTCTGGAAGATAATCATCAACTATGATGCAGATCGTGATGAAGATGATGATTGAGTGTGAAATTTGGGGTTTGACGAGTGAAATTTAGGTTACAGAAAGTTCAAATGGGTTGATTAGAATCTTTACCCTTGTAACACCTGGTTATTTCTTTTAAAGTTAGTAAAAGAGAATAAATTGAAGGAAAAGGAAAGAAAGTAAATAAAGCCCAAGTAGAGGGGCCAAATGTGTCAAAAGGACAAAATGTTTGAAAAGTGTGTGTAAAAGGTGGCATGGCCGCCCATGTTGTCTACACACCCACATCATTCGAATTTCTAGAGAGTGCGAAGATGAGCAGAAACTCTCGGGTATTTGAAGAAGAACAAGAAGAAAAGTTCGAATTCATGGTTTTAAGATGTTCTTTACCGGCCTTGCCTTGGTTATATTATGTGTGTTTGTATGTTTGGTTGGGTGTATTCGGTGAATTTTAGGTGTTTGAACTCAATTCGCAAACGGGTTTGAAGAAGTCTTACCCAAAGAGCTACAAAGGTGAGTTCTAGAACCCCACTTTTACATGTTTATAACTTCTTTATGGCTGGAAATGATGTATGTACGTTTTTATTAAATGGGTTTTTACCCGTATGTTTATGTGTATGTGTTTGCGGGTGCGGGTTTGATTTGGGTGTTATTATGGTTATGATTATGCTATGAATGTGTTTCGTGGCTTAGAATTCTAGTTTTGAGCTTAGAATAATTTTGAGAATGATTAGAGAGTTGATTATTCTTCCGCATTGACAAATGCAGAAGACCAGATGCGATGCGGACAAGTTCGGCTCTTGCGCATTGAAAAATGCGGGAGAGTAGAGGAAATGCGGATGACATTTTTGTTCATCCGTATCACCCAATGCGGATGAAAGATATGCGGATGACCATGTGTGGATGACAGTCTTTGTTCATCCGCATTACCCAATGCGAATGAACCGCATACTAATGCGGATGACCCTCCGAGTCAAACTCATCCGCATTTGCTAATGCGGATGAGCAGGAGGAAATGCGGATGAAGACAGTTTATTTTTTTGATTTTTGAAGAAATGGGTAGATGTAGGCCTTGAATTGGGAGGTTCCTGGGGGTTATGTAAGTGACTTTTTGAGGTCATAGGTGGTGTGAATGATGATGTATGATGATTGACTATGTATGATTTATGCTTATGCATGATGGTATGTATGATGTATGTTATGTATGTATGATGATGCCCCGTATGGTGATGATTGTATGTTCATGTTTATGTTCCTTTATTATGAATGATTATTTTCCCGTGGCTTTACGTTAAATGTTAATGAATGAAATGAAAGTAGTATGTAATGTAAAGTGGAAGATAATGAAAAGAGTAATGTAAAGAAAGAATGAATGCATCCATTAATGAATGAAGGAAAGTAAAGTAAGTCTTGCAAGCCTTGTATGTGGAAACATGCCCAATGAAGGGTGTTAGTTCAACGGTGTGTGGGTTCGCTACCCCAGAAGGATGCACACCGGGGTCCGTCTTTATGATCGACCATTTGGATGGAACCTTTGTTTCTTATCCCTAGGTATTATGGTCAGGCCACTAGGCGCCATGACTGGGGGTCTATGATAGACCTCGGCCCAGTACCCACTTAGTGCATGACGGTGGGGTACATAACATGGCAATTGTACACCTGAATTTACCCTAAGTACCGTGATCAGGCCACCGGACGCCATGAATGGGGTCTATGATAGACGGCCCAGTACCCGCTATATGCATGAAGATGGGGTAAAGTTCATGGTTTTGAGTATGGAATGTAAAGAAGTAAAGATGAACGTACGAATGAAAGTAAGAAAGCATGAATGAATGAGTATGAAAGTAATATATGAAAGTGAACGGTAATGGCGTACGATGAATGAACGGAAGTTAATGAATAAATGAAGAAGATAATAATAATTAATATCTATGTGTACGTATGATGTGTGATCACGTTCTAAGCTTGGTATGACTTGGCAGAAAGTAAAGAAAGGTTTTAAATGAATGATAAAGTATGTTTTATTATAAAACTAGAACTCACTCAACAACACTGACTTTTATGTGTTCTAGTGGCAGGTAATGTTGATGAGGATGGCACAGGGCGGCTACTTGGCTCTTTTTGGATGGCATTCTTTTGTTTAATGTTTTTGCATTGTAATGCGATCAAACGGTGTTTTGTAACGAATGTTGTATTAACTTGCAAAATCATTTATTTTGAAATGAAAGGTTATTTTATTGTTTCCGTTGCAACGTTTTATTTAAGTCAATGTAAATATATGTTTTATGTGTAATGATCGACCAACTGTAAGCGTCCCGGGAACGGGGCCTTACAAGTTGGTATCAGAGCCAAAGTTTAAGTGAAATGGATAAATTTTCAAAAGAAACCTTAACTTAAACTGAAAATGGGACGGAAAGGGAAGGGATGCCAGTCTGAGTAGCTGCACGCCATCAGGTATTTCGTAATGTTAACCGGTATTATGTGTGCATGTTATGTGGTTATGTGTTGTTTGTAGATTTAGATACTGATGTAGTCAGGATAGGTAATGCTTGGGGTATGAAGAGTAAAGTAAGTGGTTAATAACAACTGGCCACTATAATTAGGGACTTCCTATACTTGACATAAACTAAGTTGTTCCCTTGAATGACCGTGTTGGTGTTTGAATCTTTCAGTGTGTGTGTTAGAGGATGGCCAGTGGTAGATCATCGAAGGCTTCATGGGATAGAGGTCGTGGTGGACGTGGTGCTGAACCGCGATGCAAAAGAGGAAGGCCTAGAGTTGAAAAGGTGGTTCATGAAGAACCTGAGACCCCTCATCCGGAGGGCGGTGATGAGAGCGCCAATCTGAGAGACTCAGTAAAGGAGGCTGTTGTGGAAGAAGTCATCAACTCATGCAGACAATCTTACCGTCTGTAGTGACTGAAGTGATAAAGGCTGTACGGGAAGGGGAACGAAAATAGAGGAATAGGTCCTCATGAGGATGGGAGCGACAGAGCCTGAAACGGTTCTCTCCGATGATGAAGAGGAGGAAGAAGAAGAGCCTGCGCTGGAGGCAGCATGAGGCTGTAACTATGGGACATTTCAAAGGTGTAAGCCCCCTACTTTTAATGGTAATGGCACTGCAGCTGCTGCTCACGATGGGTGAGGGAAATGGAAGTTGTTCTGAATATCAGCGAGTGCCGAGAAGACCAGAAGGTGAAATTTGCTGCCCACTCGTTTGTGGACTTGGCTTTGTGTTGGTCGGAAAATATAGTCCAAGTCGAGGGTAGTCGGGCAATTAGGAGAATGAGGTGGTCCGGTTTTTAAAAAGTGGTGATTGAGGAGTTCTGTCCTCATAGGGAAATGGATAAGGTGGAAAGGGAATTCCTGCAGTTGGAGGCGGGAACAATGACACATCAACAATACACCACTAAATTCAATGAGATGGCACGTCTGGTGCCAGACCAAGTGACGCCTTTGTCACGAAGATTAAGAGGTACATTCAGGTTTGCCGACGGATATTCGTAGGCGTTGCCCGACCGAGCACGTTTAGGTCGATGGTTGATTTGGCAGGGAGATTGTATGATGAAAGAACTGTGGTTGTGACTGAAGGCAACAAGAAAGGTTGTGGTGACCGGAATTGGAATGGAAAAAGGTTTGGTCGAGGTGGTGCCCCGATGAGTAACAAGAAGGCACGGGTAGATGGCCGCCGTGTGGTCACATCTGGTGCGGAGTCGAAGAAGTATGGCAAATGTGGAAGGGACCATATCGGAGAATGTAGGTTGGGATCGAACTTATGCTTCAAATGTGGGAGGACGGGGCACATAGCGAAGGACTGTCGTGCGCCAGATGTTTTAACTGTGGTGGAAAAGGTCACATGAGTAGAGACTGTAAAAAGCCGAGGGCTGAGGGTTCTGGGGTGAAGAAGACTGGAGGAGAAGGACTGAGGGCGAGCACCAGAGCATTTACGATGACGCATGAAGAGGCTAGGACGGACCCTAATGTTGTGTTAGGTACATTTCTAGTAAACCAAACTTTAGCCTCTATGTTATTCGATTCTGGTGCTAGTAAAAGTTTTATTTCTGCTGCTTTCTGTGCTAAATTGCCTCTTAGTAGTAAGAATATAGATGCGCCCTTTGATGTACAAACTGCCATAGGCAAGTCTACCAGGATTTCTGAGATGATAGAAGGTTGTGATGTGGAATTAGAAGGTCATAAATTTCCGGTTAGACCATTCGTGATGACTTTAGGTGGTTTCGATGTAGTTCTCGGGATGGATTGGTTAACGGACTACGAGGAGAACATTGTGTGTCGCAAGAAGATGATTCGTTGACAGTCCTGATGGGAGTTTGATGACGGTTTATGGTGATCGACTCACTACGATTCCGAAAGTGATTTCGACGGCGGTGGCGAGAAAGTGCATGAGGCGTGGATGTAGTGCCTACTTGGCCAATGTAAAGAACGTGGATACACCAACACCACAACTATCCGATTTACTGGTTATATGTGACTTTCCAGATGTATTTCTCGAAGACTTACCAGGAGTGCCACTTGACCGAGAGATCGAGTTTCAGATTGATTGATACCCGGTGCCCAATCTGTTGCCAAGGCACCATATCGTTTGGCTCGACTGAGATGAAAGAGTTGATGGAGCAATTGCAATAACTGCTGATAGGGTTTATTAGACCGAGTATCTCTCATTGGGGTGCTTCGGTTCTGTTGTGAAGAAGAAAGACGGTAGCATGAGGATGTGTATTGACTCGTGAGCTGAGTAATTTGACGATAAAGAATCGATACCCCTTATCGAGAATTGATGATTTGTTTGATCAGCTTTAAGGTGCCTGTTGGTTCTCAAGGATAGATCTTCGATCGGCTTGTGTGTTCCCGATTTGAACGGGAACGTTGAGCATGGATCTTAGGATTCATATTGATAAAGACAAAAACTTGAATGATTAGATGCTAAAATAAAATAAGATGAACATGATGAAAAACACAAACGTGTTTAATGTTTGATGTTTATTGATATGTTGTTGAAATCATCATCCATGAAGGATGATGATATGATGTTGTTGGTGATGGACCTAATTCTCCCTAACAAGTGGTGAATTATTCACACACTACAATGATAATATTTTCTAATATTTATACTAGTCTAGCATTTACAATAATTACAAAACAAACCCTAGACTAATATTTTGTTACTATTGTTCTTCAAATCTTCAATTTCAATAATGTTGGAAATCTTCAATTTCTTCAAAGGTAGAATACCCAACAATACTCCCCCTAAATTGTAGATTTCCAATGTGAATTGAAGCTTGATCTTGTTTTGTTGAATAGTTGTCCAAAGTCAAGAAATTTGTTGTTGGTGCGGAAGCGAGGTCTTCAAAACTTTGGTACAACTATATTATGTAACTCAATGTCACTTCTTTTTGTTGATGAGAGCCCGAATACAAAGCCCAAATTTGTTTTGTTGATCATAAGCCCAATCTTCAACACTTGAGCCCAAGTCCAATTGATGTTTTTGTTTAATGATGTAGCCAAGTAACAAAACCCAATGGTGTTCCGAGCCCATTTGCAATCCTAGGTTGCAAACCCTAATTCGTTTGATACTTGATGTGGCAACCCTAAATTCGCAAGCAACCCTAATTGACAAAAACATTTGCAGCCACATTCTATATTCGGAAAACCCTAATTAGGGCATCCCCATTCAGCCACAATCACCCCTAATCGGCAGCCTCTTTTGGTTCGCAAGGGCTGCCTTTGGCAGCTTCTTTCGGTTCGCAAGGTGCCCAATGCAGCCTACATTCGGCAGCCATATTTTGGCAGCCTCATTCAGTCACAAGAAGCCCTTATCGGTAGCTTTTATTTGGCTCGCAAGAGCTGCCTTCGGCAGCCTCTTTTGGTTCGCAAGGGCTGCCTTCGGCAGCTTCTATTGCATCCCACTTTGGCAGCCACAAACCCTAATTTGCTTGATTGACGTAGCCGAAAACCCTAGTTTGTTTGATAGCTGAGGCTAGGCATGCACAAATTGGGTTTGGGCCGGACCCGGAACCGGGTTCAAACCGGGTTCAGTCCAGTCGGGTTTTTTGTACCCGGGTATTGGTGAACCTGGGTACGGGTCCGGGTCCGGGTCGGGTTCACTTGCGGGAAAACCCTACCCACCATACCCCGGTAGGGTCGGGTCCGGGTCGGGTCCAATACCGGGTTTAGTTTATATTTTCTAATTTTTTTTTCTTTTTATATGTCCAATACCGGGTCAATATCGGGTCCAATACCGGGTTCACTTCGGGTTTAGACCGGGTCGGGTTCGGGTCGGGTTTTGGAAATTCAAAAAAATCCCAAACCAGGTTGAAACCGCCGGTTTATTCCGGGTACGAACCGGGTACACCCGGTACCGGGGTGTACCCGGACCCGGGTCCGGGTCGGGTCCGTACCCGGTTTTTTTGTCCAAGTCTACTTAAGGCAGCTGCAAACCCTAATGTTGATTGATTGTTGAATTGTTTTCTTCAACCTTCAATAATTTCAGCAATCCAACCATAAAATCTCATCAAAATCAATATGAATCCATCAACTCCAGCTCTGATACCAATTGTGTGTTCCCGATTTGAACGGGAACATTGAGCATGGATCTTAGGATTCATATTAATAAAGACAAAAACTTAAATGATTAGATGCTAAAATAAAATAATGATGAACATGATGAAGAACACAAACGTGTTTAATGTTTGATTTTTATTGATATGTAGTTGAAATCATCATCCATGAAGGATGATGATATGATGTTGTTGGTGATGGACCTAATTCACCCTAATAAGTGGTGAATTATTCACACATTACAATGATAATATATTCTAATATTTATACTAGTCTAGCATTTACAATAATTACAAAACAAACCCTAGACTAATATTTTGTTGCTATTGTTCTTCAAATCTTCAATTTCAATAATGTTGAAAATCTTCAATTTCTTCAAAGGTAGAATACCAACAGGGCTACCATTAGCTGAAGGTGAAGGAGCAAGGCCTAAAACAGCTTTTCGCACGCGTTATGGTCACTACAAGTTCCTCGTTATGTCATTCGGTTTGACCAATGCGCCAGTTGCTTTTATGGACTTGATGAATCGAGTGTGTCGGCCGATGTTGGATAAATCTGTGATTGTGTTTATCGATGATATCTTGATTTATTCCAAGAGTGAGGAGGAGCATTCCGGTCATATTCGGGAGGTGTTGGAGACGTTGAGAAGGGAGAAGTTGTATGCTAAATTCTCCAAGTGCGCATTTTGGTTGCGCAAGGTGCAGTTCTTGGGTCACGTGGTGAATCCTAGGGGGATTATGGTGGACTCGACAAAGGTGGAGGAAGTTATACAATGGAAGTATCCAAAGACGCCATCTGAGATTCGTAATTTCTTGGGTTTGGTGGGCTATTATAGAAGATTCATTCAAGACTTCTCCAAGATCGCTTCTCCACTGACCAAGTTGACCCGTAAGGATGTAAAGTTTATATGGGGTCAAGCTCAAGAGAAAGCGTTTGAGGAGTTAAAGGCGAGGTTGACTCAAGATCCTGTTTTGTCGTTACCCGATGGAAGTGAAGATTTGGTGGTTTATTTTGATGCTTCCTACTCGGGGTTGGGATGTGTGTTAATGCAGAGAGGAAGGGTTATAGCCTATGTATCCCGACAGTTGAAGGTTCATGAGGTTAACTATCCTACTCATGATTTGGAGCTAGCAGCTGTGGTCTTCGCGTTGAAGATTGGGAGGCACTACCTGTATGGGACGAAGTGCACTATATTCACTAACCACAAGAGCTTGAAGTACTTCTTTGAGCAGAAAGATTTGAACATGAGGCAGAGGCGATGGTTAGAGCTCATAAAAGATTATGATTGCGAGATCCATTACCATCCGGGCAAAGCCAATATGGTGGTGGATGCCCTTAGCCGGAAGGAGAGACCCAAGCTGATTCGGGTGAAAGCTTACGAGTTGATCATGACCTCTGATGTGATGAAGCAAGTCAAAGAGTTTTAAGATAAGGAATTGAAAGAAGATCATCTTAACTCCAAAGAATGAGAGTCTGCTCACGGAATTGGGTGAAAACACACTCGGTGTTAGGACTCGATTCAGACGGATGTGGATTCCTCGTTTTGGGGATCTACATGTGAATATCATAGATGAAGCTCATAAGACTCGGTACTCTATTCATTCCAGTGCTACGAAGATGTACCAAGACATGAAGAAAGATTATTGGTGGCCGGGTATGAAGCATGATATGGTGGAGTATGTGAGTAAATGCCTTACTTGTTTATAAGTGAAGGCCAAGCACCAAAAGTTGTATGGAAAGATCCAATCTTTGGATATACCAGAGTAGAAATAGGAGCACATCACCATGGATTTTATTACCAAGATAATGCGTACCATGAAAGGGTATGATGCCATATGGGTGATTGTTGATCGTTTGACGAAGAGTGCTCACTTCCTACCAATCCGCGAGACATATTCATCCGAGAGGTTAGCTGATCTTTTCATTAAAGAAAATGTAACTCGTCATGGTGTGCCGGTGTCTATTGTATCTGATCGTGACACCCGGTTTACATCAAAGTTTAGAAAGAAATTTCATGATGCGATGGGGACGAGGTTACATATTAGCACTGCTTATCATCCTCAGACAGATGGTCAGTCGGAAAGGACCATTCAGACGCTGGAGAATATGCTCCAAGCATGCGTCATTGATTTTGGAGGAAGTTGGGATGACCACTTACCGTTAGCTGAGTTCTCATATAACAACAGTTATCATGCTAGTATTGGTATGCCTCCTTATGAGATGCTATACGGTAGGAGATACAGAACACCCATGTGTTAGGGTGATATTGGTCATAAAGAGTTAGTGAGCGTCAAGGTGGTCGAGGCTACGACTGAGAAGCTGGAAAGAATCAAAGCCTTCATGAAGGTAGCCAAAGATAGACATAAGTCGTATGCTGATAAAGAACGTAGACCGATTGAGTTCCATGTGGGTGATAGAGTTATGTTGAAAGTCTTACCTTGGAAGGGTATCATTCAATTCAAAAAGCGGGGTAAGTTGAGCCCAAGGTACATAGGGCCTTTCCGAATCATTGCTCGAGTAGGAGAGGTGGCTTATAGACTGGAGTTACCAGAGGAGTTAAGTGGAATTCATCTGACATTCCATGTATCTCATCTAAGAAAATGTTTAGCAGACAAGGATATGATAGTTCCACTAGAGGATATCGAGGTGGATGAACGGCTTAATTATGTGGGGCAACTAGTGGTGATCATTGACCATAAAGAGAGAGATTGAGGAATAAAGTGGTCCACTTGTGCGCATACAGTGGAAGCACAGAAAGGGATTTGAGTCTACGTGGGAGACTGAAGAGGAGATGAGACAGCATTACCCATGATTGTTTGAGAAATAATAGGTTTCGGGGACGAAACCTATATAAGGGGGGTGGACTTGTAACACCCAGTTATTTCTTTTAAAGTTAGTAAAAGAGAATAAAGTGAAGGAAAAGGAAAGAAAGTAAATAAATCCCAAGTAGAGGGACCAAATGTGTCAAAAAGACAAAATGTTTGAAAAGTGGGTGTAAAAGGTGGCATGGCCGCCCATGTTGTCTACACACCCACATCATTCAGATTTCTAGAGAGAGAAAGCGAAGAGGAGCATAAACTCTCGGGTATTTGAAGAAGAACAAGAAGAAAAGTTCGAATTCAAGGTAAGAATTCGTGGTTTTAAGGTGTTCTTTACTGGCATTGCCTCGGTTATATGCTTATGTGTGTTTGTATGTTCGATTAGGTGTTTTCGGTGGGTTTTAGGTGTTTGAACTCTATTTGCAACCGAGTTTGAAGAATTCTTACCCAAAGAGCTGCAAAGGTGAGTTCTAGAACCCCTCTTTTACATGTTTTTAACTGCTTTGGGGCTGAAATGCATGTATGTACGTTTTTATAAATGGGTTTTTACTCGTATGTTAATGTGTATGTGTTTGCAGGTTGGGGTTTGATTTGGGTGTTATTATGATTATGATTATGCTATGAATGTGTTACTATGGCTTGGAATGCTAGTTTTGAGCTTATAATAAGTTTGAGAATGATTGGAGAGCTGATTGTTCTTCCGCATTGAAAAATGCGAAAGACCAGATGTGATGTGGATAGTTCTGCTCTTGCACATTGACAAATGCGGGAGAGTAGAGGAAATGCGGATGACAGTTTTGTTCATCCGCATCACCCAATACGGATGAAACATATGCGAATAACGGTTTTTGTTCATTCGCATTACCCAATGCAGATGAACCATGTGCGGATAACACTCTTTGTTCATCCGCATTACCCAATGCGGATGAACAACATACTAATGCGGATGACCCTCCGAGTCAAACTCATCCGCATTGCTAATGTGGATGAGCAGGAGGAAATGCGGATGAAGACAGTTTATTTTTCTGGTTTTTGGAGAAATGGGTAGATGTAGGCCTTGACTTGGGTGGTTTCGGGGGTTTATGTAAGTTGACTTTTTGAGGTCATAGGTGGTGTTAATGATGATGTATCATGATTTGACGATGTATGATTTATGCATATGCATGATGGTATGTATGATGTATGTCATGTATGTATGATGATGCCTCGTGTGGTGATGCTTGTATGTTCATGTTTATGTTCCCTTATTAGATTATTTCCCGTGGTTTTACGTTAAATGTTAATGAATGAATTAAAGTATTATGTAATGTAAAGTAGAAGATAATGAAAAGAGTAATGTAAAGAAAGAATGAACGCATGCATTAATGAACGAAGGAAAGTAAAGTAAACGCCCAATGAAGGGTGTTAGTTCAACGGTGTGTGGGTTAGCTACCCCAGAAGGATCCACACTGGGGTCCGTCTTTATGACCGACCATTTGGATGGAACCTTTTTTTCGCTTATCCTTAGGTACTGTGGTCAGGCCACTAGGCGCCATGACTGGGGTCTATGATAGACCTCGGCCTAGTACCCATTTTATGCATGACGGTGCGGTATAGCACATGGAAATTGTACACCTAAATTTACCCTAGGTACTGTGGTTAGCCACCGGGCGCCATGACTAGGGTCTATAATAGACCTCGGCCCAGTACCCGCTATATGCATGGCGATGGGGTAAAGTTCATGGTTTTGAGTATGGAATGTAAAGAAGTAAAGATGAACGTACGAATGAAAGTAAGAAAGCATGAATGAATGAGAATGAAAGTAATATATGAAAGTGAATGGTAATGACATACGATGAATGAATGGAAGTTAACGAATAAATGATGAAGATAATAATAATTATTATCTATGTGTACGTACGATATGTGATCACGTTCTAAGCTTGGTATGACTTGAAAGAAAGTAAAGAAAGGTTTTAAGCGAAAGATAAAGTTTTATCATAAAATTAGAACTCACTCAGCAACGCTGACTTTTATGTGTTTCCAGTTGGCAGGTAATGTTGCTGAGGATGACACAGGGTGGCTACTCGGCTCTTTTTGGATGGCATTCTTTTATTTAACTTTTTTGCATTGTAACGCGAACAAACGGTGTTTTGTAACGAATGTTGTATTAACTTGCAAAAGCATTTATTTCAAAATGAAAGGTTATTTTAATGTTTCCGCTGCAATGATTTATTTAAGTCAATATAGATATATGTTTTATGTGCGATGATCGACGAGTTGTAAGCGTCCCGAGAACGGGGCCTTACAACCCTTGATTAAATAGATACAATTCGTGTAGTTTCAGTTCGAACGACTTCAACGTCTGGTTCAGATGTTTTATTCGAATTTGTAAATGGTTGAGCGGTTACAGGTCCAAATGAATTTGTTTGTAAGACTATGGTGATCGTGTTTATGTTACAGATTAATGGTTTCAATTAATTGCACAATATTGGTTTAAAACCGTTTTGATTTAAAGATGGATTTCGGTTTCTAGTTAGCATAGTTTAACGAGTGTTTTAATCCAAATTAAAACGGATGCTTGGTTCGAAACTGGTACACAAGGGTTGAAGGTCGGTTTAATTGAGAGAAAACGATGGGTTTGTTTGTTTTGGCAGTCACTGGAATGTGCCAGAATTGGAGGTTGGAGACAGGGAGTTCGACGGGGATTGGGGTTGATTTGGGTTGCTTTAAACCAAATTACACTTTTGGTCCCTCCATTTATAATATAATTATTTTATGTAACAACTTTAAAACAAAGTTTTATAATTTGTAATTTGACCCCAAACTTATTATCACCCTAATTTAATAGTTTAAATGAATTGTTTACTTTATTTTATAAAATTTATATAACCTATTAATTTTATAAGGAATTTTATAATTTAATTTCAATTGTGTAATTTAAAACTCTTAATCTAGAATAAACCCTATAATCTTTATAAAATTCAAATTTTAAATCATCAATTTCACAAAGTTAGTTAAATAACACATTTATTATTAAAAAACACTAAAATGAAAGAAATAGCTTGAATAATGTGTTTGATTTATATAACCAACGAAACAAGTTCGGGTCTATATTTTCAAAAACAACAGATGTTATAGTTAAAATGTTCACGGGTCAAAAGTTGATCAAATTGGTCATCGGATAGAAAATTAGATCTGTTCAAAATCTAATTTTGGAATTAATAATTTAATAATTAGGCAATCAAATATAATAAAGTAGTCAAAGCATAAATCAAACAATGCTTGATTTAAGCTATCAGTTATGATTCTCTTTTATGATTATGTATTATTTTCTTCCTAATAAATAGATTATAAGAATAATATGCAAATTGTACCAAAAACATATTTTTTTATTCTACTTAATAAAATTATGTGAGTGTTTTTACCTATTGTTATTGTTATTGTCCAATAGTCTAACAGAATGATCACACTTGCTAACATTTATTTCTTACATCCATCCTTACTGTATTCTCATTAATGGCTGGAACTACCTATCATTCTGTCCCTAATAGACTTATATATGTACAAGATATATAAGGAGGCTAGTGGTGTTAGTTTGAGTGCAGAGGAACTGTTAACCTGGGGTCGCCCACACCCAATGGAAAAAAATTGGTATATATATATATATGATGTAATCCTGATCAAACCCCAATAAAATTTGAGGTTGACTCTATAAAGTTTTGACACCAACCTTCAACAAAATTGAAGCCATCCCCAAGAAAACTTTGACAAACTCCAATAATATAAAGTTTATAATTATAATGAACTAATTAGCATATATCTTAAAAAATTACCAAGCAATAACTATTTTAACAATTAGGTCACTTACTCAATAAAATCTTGTAAACTCAATTACCTAAATAATACCCGACAACCATTTCATCACTAAGCTTCGCAACATTACACCATTAACCATCTAATTAACAAACACTTATACTATATCATATAAAATTACAATATCAGCGGAAATTGAAGGCTTGATTAGTTAATTCTTGGAGGCTTTTAATTTATTTATTGAGGAAGTTAATTCTTGAAAAAAAGAACTTGAAATCTTAAACATGAATAATTACTTCATTAATTAAAAGCATCATGATGATGTAATAACTAGATTTAAAAAAATCTCATCGAAAACAATTATAGTGATATTGTACTTTTATCCATTTTTATATAGCAATTGTCGAACTTTTATTATGTATTTGAGTTTCAGTTTAATTTTATCTTCTTATTGCTTGATCAGATTCGAATAGGGACAAAAAATATTAATATTTAGCAATACAAAATCATCCTCTAAATATTCTCGATTCCATGAAAAAAAGTTATGTGCCTGTTACTCTTTGAGCGTTGAGCATGATTGGCTAGACACCTTAGCCGCATTGATTCACTCACGACCCCACCCTCTCCCCTCTTAGTGTGTGAGTATGTGGTTAAAAATAATATAGGAACTTTCAAAATAATTCACATGAATGCCCGATGAGCAACTGCCACGTAATCTCCTACAATATCCTATAATAAATAAAAGGGTCTCACTTCATTCTGCAACTCGATCAGTTCTACTGCATTTGTGGTTTCTCTCTAGGTATCTTGTTTCCTTACATCGCGTAAGTTCCAATTCCTCACCACTTTTTTTATTTTGATCCACGTTTTGAGTTTTGACTTCCTCAAAACGAGTTTCTTACTATATATTATCTTGTTATTATTATTACTAATACTACTATTATCTATTATTCTTCTAATATGTAAATAACAAACTTTCTTCAAGATGAAAAGGAACAAATTAAAAATACAAGAAAGTAACAATGGTTGTGGGGGTGGTGTGCTATCAGTGGCGAGAGGCGATGGCTAACGGTGGTGGCTGTGTATAGTAGTAGTGGTTATGATGGTGCGTGACTGTGTTGATATGCAATATTGGTAGTGGTGTCGAGTGTTATGATGTGCGATAGTAGTTGGTACGTGATGTACAAAATATGAGTGACACAAGTAGTAGGTGATTGGTAAATTATGGCGCTAAAATATGTGGGTGTGGTGGGTGGTAGGTTGTGGGGTGGTTCTTGACGATTGCTGGTGATTAGTGGATAGGTTGTGGGTGGATCCAAGAACTTTTTGTCACAGTTCCCCTCTTCGTATGTTTAAAAATAAAATATTTTGTCGGGTTGGATCATGAAAATACTTTTTGAAGGATTGATTCGGATTATTTAAATATTTGGGAGGCTTGAGTGTAGAAATTAGGTTTTTTAAAGCATTTGTGATTTAATTTGGTTAGTATGAGTTTTGAATTATGAATTTAGTTTTGTTGGTATGGTCTGAAGGTGATTATAATTGCATTTTCAAATTTTTATTAGTTTAGTGATTTTGAAGGTTTCTAGTATAAACACTCTTTGCATAGTCATTGAATGTTCTAATGTCATATAGTTCGAGAAGTACTTCAATGGAACCAAGTAGAGAACATTTTATTTTAACCATTATATAATAAATTACACATATAGGAAAGTGTAGACTTGGACTAAAGGAGTTCTCTCAAGTAAATTATCATGCCTATATTTATGTTACTATCGTCAAAAAAATTCTTAAATCTAACCTATGTTCAGTAACTCTATCGACAAATTAAAATTAGTGGGAGAAGAAATGTGTGTAGCAGACAACCATTCTTATGGAAATACTATGGTGTGAACCATACTCTAATATTCTTTAGCACACTTAATATTGACTTTCAACAATCCAAACAGGTAGTAATCAATCAATTTAAATCATGTATTCATGTGGGCTAATATTGGGCTTATCTAAAGATTGATTAAAGTGGTTACCTAGATATTTAAGATGGATTTTTTGATTTGTTTAATATTTTTTTTATTTTTATTCATATAATTACATTAAAAATCATTATATTTTCTCTCTTATTTTTAATTAAATAATACTTATTATACCCTTATCATTACTTTTTTCTCTCTATCCACTCACAACCACTTTAAAAAATCTTAAAAATTTTATAAGGATTGAACAGTGGTTCTTTAAATATACCAATCCACAATATATTTATTTCTTCTTTATTCACAAACACTCAAAACCATTCCACATAATAAACCAAACACACTCACATACTTTTAAGGACTCTACTGTAAGTGTTCTTAATCAAAGTCAAATATTTTACCTTTAAAAGGTTAAAAAGAAATTTGTCACTGGTCAGAGAATTATTTTTGTAAGTGTCATTATAAAATCATTCTTTTGTCACTCACATCTTTATCTAAGAATTTACACCATATAATATTATTGTATACAAAAAACCTACTGGGTGCCACGTGACTCCTTCATGACTACTTTGGTCCGCCCTTGTATATAGATGTAAGTAGCGGTAGTGGTTGTATGATGGTAGTTTATAGCGGTAGATTGTACTTTGTTCTTAACAAATATTATCTGCAGCCGGAAGATTAACAACACCTATGTGGTAGTCAATATAGACAGAGAGCCAAAGATATATCAGTCATTGTGGTATGGATTCTTAAATGGTTTATCAGGTTAGGGCTTGTGTTGAAGGAACAAAGGATTGAGTCATTGTCCCATTTAGTATTTTATTATTATTTTTATGTTAGTCTTCTTTAATAAAATTGAAGTTATATTTATAAGAATTATATATAAATATACTTGTAATTGGTTTGTCCAATTATAAATATATATGTTATATAACAAGAAAATAGTAATGCAATTTTGATAAAACAGTTACAAGGGTTATGTATAGTTTACATGATTATATATAAATGTTCTTGGTTTAACCTTGGTATCTTTGAAATGAATAAATCATGGATCTTGTTCAAGTTTACAAACTTAACCAACCAACCCAAAACCCATCAATTCACTAACAAGTCGGATGGGATCCTATTAATGTATTATCTACTGTAATGGTTAATTACGTAATGTTTGACTTCTCATATATATTTTTTTCTCTCAATATATAATATTTAAATACACTATACAATAAATTTAAGAAGATTTTTTTATTGTTTCATATAATTTATTTTATATTTATACAATATTAGAAACTAAATCAGTTGTTAGAATTAATAAATTGGTTAAGAGAAACACATGTGAGACAAATATGGAAAAGTTTACGGGGCTTTTTAAAATGTTAGTAGACCAAGCATGTTTTTCTTCTAAGGTTTTCAGGTTTTTGCCCGAATATAGATGATCTTATGTTTTTTAACAAAGAAATCATATCTTAAACACTTACTTATAATTGTTGTTTAAGTATTCTATTTAACTAATAGATTTACACAAACTCAAAACCCACACAAGCTTGTCTATCATCTTAGTCTCTTAGATATAAAAACACACTTAAATATTACCATAAACTTTTCCTAAAATCTTAACATTTTTATCATTATCATCAACTTTCATATTTTCTTTTCACAGACGCATTATTTTCTTATCAACTAATTAAGTTTTAAAGTTATATATAATAAAAAATATAATCTATAATTTATACAAACATATGATATAAAATGTTTAAATAACTGATGAATGTATTAAAACGTTATATTTCTATATATTTTTAGAACCTCCACAACATGTTTGTAATGAAATGCCAACATATCTCGAGTCATGTATCTTGCATTGGCATAAAGGATTAGAGGATGACCATATCTATTAAAATTTCCACCCGTTGTTGCTTTAAATTCATACTTACGCTTTAACCATGAAGCAACGTTTCCACTCTTGATGAAATTATCCATCAATCTATTCTTGTTACAAGCATGTTTTAAAAAGCTTTGATTTGACTATCTAGTGGCTTCCATTTCTATCTTTTGAATATTTCGTTGTCTTAGACATTTATGTTGCTATCAGATATACATATACACATATGTATACATACATACATACATACACACACATATATATATATATACAAATATATGTATATATATATACATATATATATATATACATATATATGTATATATATGTATATGTATACATTTCAATGGGACACCGTGTCCTTCATTGTCATCCATGGCATATTTTATCAATGAAACATAAGTATCTTCTTTAGGTTGAGGTGTGTATTCCTACAGATAATGTAGTGTACCCTTGAAGCAAACGTCTTGCTTCTCTTCGATGATATATTGAGAATCACATTGATTCTTCAATTTTGGCCGTTCTTGAGTAAGTTCCAAACATGTTCATAAATGAACTATTAACTATGAAATGGAAAAGATAATCCATTAATAATGTTTTGTCAAGTTACATCAAAATAGAAGGTAGACGGGCAACAAGCTGCGCCGCCACCCCTTTCTGAATAGCAAATCCTAACCTTTCAAAAACAAATCCTTGCCTCCCCGGGGTTGAGCAATGGTTGTCTATGACCCGTTGGACCCTGGTCAAAAAGTTGATAGCTTCTGGCACTAGGGAACCAAATGTATCAAAGGCAAAGGGAACAAAAGCGTGTTGGTTCTCTGCGCAAGCTTTAGCATGTTTATCCACTTTCTTTGATTCTGCCTTTCTTGCCGCTTGACCAGCTACAAAACCGTTTTCCCGTAAACCAACCAAAGGGGAAACCCCTGTGAGGTCCACACAAGCATGTTTGCCCCCAGCCCAGCCAAAGACGAGCAGATCCGTTGGTCGCAAAGTAGACCTCCCCTCCATAGGGTCCGTGAGGAAATTCACAGGGGCTTCTTTCTTAGCAGAAATCTCAGCTCTTCTTAGGATGTCCCCCAAAACATCTCGTACCCAGTCATGCCGATATTTGAACCCAGGTAGCTCTTTACAGTGAAGGGTGTGCCCCCCATATTTATCCATACAAGCTTTACGACATATCGGACATGTTTCATCTTCCGGGTACATAGGGATCATCAACCGGTATTTGAGAATTGCTCTATATTCTACTGGAGACATGCACTGTCCCAACCCTTCAGTCGGGATAACGGTCAAAAAGTCTTGAGCATGGGGGCCCTTCAGGCACTCAAACACCGCCTTTTGGCGGGATGACAAAGAAAAAACTTCTCCCAGGCTTTGAGCGATTTTGCTAAACAGAGCATTCGCCAAAGTTGTTTGTGGCTTCGAGGGGGTGGTGTCCTTATTAGAGAAACCGCCAATATCCAAGTCTGGGAGAAGGACATATAAGCGTTCAAGCGCCTGCTGATAGTCCGGGTCAAGCCCGAAGACCCCACTGTTTCGAAGGATATGATCTTGTAGTTCCCAAGACTGAGCTCTAGAGGCCACAAAAGCATAAGCCCCAACATCTCGAGCTGAAAGGAGTCCCAAACCACCGAGATGCATTGGCAAAGATGCCAAACGCCATTGGAGATCACCAAAAAAAGGGCCACCACCCACGACAATGTCTTCTATAGCCTCCCTGAGGCCATCATCGAACCGAGATACCGCATCCTCCATCAAATGGGGTTGACAAGTGCGCAACCCAAAAAGTAACTTAGCAACTCCCATGCACGACCTTAGCAAAAGTAGTTCACATTAGGGATTCCTAAGGCAGGGCAAGAGTTTCATGAGGTCAACCGCTCCCGAGGCCCGCCGCCCAGCCAACTCCTCAATAAAGCTAGGATCACGGCTAACAGCTCCACCAAGGAGCTTAACCCCCCTCTCTGGTCTACCAATCCCTCTCGGGAAAAGTCCGTCCTGAACTTTACGCCCATCGCATGTCGGCCAAAAAACCTCTGTTTTCTTAATGTTGAGATAAAGCCCCAGAGATGGCCCTTCCACGGTGATGATGTCTAAGGCCTTAGCAACCTCCGACGCGTTGCCGATAATCATTCCATCATCCAAATACGAAGCATGAAACAAAGGGTTACAACGGTCCTGGACCCGAAGAATAAGGGGGTGTAAGGCAAGGGCAAAGAGAAGGGGCCCTAAGGGATCTCCTTGTTGTACTCCGGTAATAGCCCCAATACAATCATTACCACCATACAACTTAGCAGGCTGAGCATAAAGAAATTGGACCCACCGATAGATTGACGGGCAATGCTGATGAACCTCTTGAAGGAAGGTTGTGCGGTCGACCGTGTTAAAAGCATTAGAGAAATCCACAGTAAGCAAGGCCAAGGAGCCGTCTTCATGACAAGAGTTGAGAAACCTGTTTGCACTGTGAAGCACTACCTCTGCACCATTAGGCATCCCTACCCCAAATTGAAAGTCCCCCAAGTGCTGGGCCATGTCTTTCCCGACCATCTTCATCACCACCTTAGAAACCAACCTTCGCCAAATACACCCCACAGCAATAGGCCGAATTCCTTTATCAGGCTTCAATAAGGGGGTGAGGGGGGCCGACGCAACAAACTCAGCAAGCACTTTAGGGCAAGATCCCTCAAGCAATAAGTTAACAACTTCAGTAATGCTCGTAAGCAAACCTGAGGGGGTCACAGAGCCCTCGCCACCAATAGCATCTAACAAGTTTGGGCCCGCATCCCGTCCCTACCACATGACGTCCCTTTGGGGAAGGATCGGATACATTTGAACACACACTCCTCATGAACAACAAGAGTGGGTTGGGCTAAAGGGTTGGAAGGCAAGGACGGGGGTGGCACCACTGGGTGTTTATCAATAAGAGCTTTCAAGGTCGACTCACCAAAAGGGGCAACTCCACTAGAGCATAGGACCTTAATCGTAGCCGTGAAATGCCCATCTTGACTTTCCGAAAATATTGCTTAACATTAGGGTCCCTTTCCTTGTTTTCCTCTCTCATGCATTCCCCCCTAATAGCACCAGCCTCTCCCACGCTATCCAACAGGGACGAGACCAAAGCATCAAACCCGGACCCATTTTTCCAAACTGTTAGCGCGTGCAAGATGTTACTACACTACAAAGATTTCCTGTTCCCTGATCTTCGCTCTCGTCTGGTGGATGGTCTGACCACCTGCAAGGTGCAACGTGGTAGCAAAAGCAATTGAACCCAATTTTCAACGGAACCTGGCGACCCCACCACTTTACGCAAAGCACCTGTTAAAACCTGAGCAAACAACAACCGACAACTGGGGGGAATGCTTTTAACAGTCTGAATGGGGAGTGAAAAAACCCGCTCGAGGAGGTTAACATCACCCCCGAGCCCAGCTGGGTGACGTGGATTTGTGTCAACCACCACTGGACATGGTTTCCAGATCCCAACAATAAAATCTTCAACATCCCCCGAGAATATGTCAAACGACACGACCTCATCATCATGCTTGCACCCCCTACTGAGTGCATGCACTACCATGCACCTTCCACACAACCATTTATCACCTGCCTTAAGAACTTCCCCAACATCCAAAAAAAAGCTCTAAATCCTGGAGATAGCCTCCTTCAAAGACAGCCTTCGGTTATCTGTCTTGAGGTGGGTGCTTTGGATGTGTTCAAGTAGGCGGAAAAAACCCCCAGACCCAGGTTTGTCGTCTTTACATTCATGGAAAGATTTGAAGGGGCATGTCCTTAAACCACTAGCAGGGCCCTGCACAGAGCCCCTTGGCTTAACATTCCGACCCCTCCTTGTAGGAGCCATGCGCGTAGGTTAACTGCCACAAGAGATAAAAAAAACAAAAACACATAAACGGTGCACCGAACTCGAGATGAGTTGTGAGGGGTAGAATACCGATGGAACCCTATACAAGCCGAAGGAGGGTAGCAACCGCGAGTTGCCCACCCTTTAGATGGTACCCCACATGACCCCTCACACCATGGCCGTTAGTTAAAGATTAGCAACCCAACAATACGATGAAAGATTAGAAGAGTCGAATTTGAATTTCAAGATCAAATCACCTTAAACAATACCCACTTCACAAGATTACTAAAAAAACAAGCTTTCTCAAACCTTCACTTCATAGGGGCATTTGATCGAACACCTTGTGTGCAAATCATCCAAATCCGGATTTTTGGGGTGTTAAAGTCGAGCCAAGCACACCTTTATGTTCACACTCCAATTGCAACCTAAACTTGACGATCAATCGCCATTGAAATCAAGGATGAAGAGAGAGCTAGCAATTGCATTGGAAGCTCGATCTCAGTTCAATTGCTTCAATGGTCGCCCTCGCTCTTCCAGAAGTCCACAATTTCAGTTCACTGGTAGTAGAAGGAAGAACAAAGAGGCATCATCTGCTGATAGTTGTAAGAAGTCGATTGAAGAAGTCAATGTGAACCGGATGAGTAAACGTGTTAAAAATGTGGTTCCGGATGGTGATTCGGTAGTTGTTGATCGTACAACGGCAGCGTAGAATCGGTAGCGGCGGAAGTGGCGGTGGCGGTGGCGGTGGCGGAAGTTGTCAACGGCGAAGAGGAATCGGCGGTGTCCGACGTGCTCTACGTCGGAGAAGAAGCTCCGGCGGTGGAAGTAGCTAAAAAATTGTAATATACTAAGTAGCCAAATTATACTAAGGACTCTATGAAATAGTATAGTTTGTATATAAATTTTAAATTAAAAACTTAAGCATATTTTTAGTAATTTTTAATTTCTTTCAAGAGAGAGAATTTATTATAAATTGATATGATTGAATATTTTTAAATGTGACTAACCAATTCATGATGTAATTTGGATGGTTCGATTTGATTATGTTTGCAATAGCTCTAACTTAATTGGTTCGAACTGATCCAACCTAATGAACATACACGCCTACTTGAGCACATGCATCAAAGTTTACATGTATATGCATAAAAAATCAGATATTTTGATGCAACAAAAGACTATTTTTTATATTAACTTTATTTTATCTTTATGTATTGTAATATATGTAAATGTTTAAATGCAAAAATGATTTCTAATGTGAGAAGTGCAAAAATTCATTTAACGATTGATCTAGGATATAAATAGTTGAGATAAAGGGACGTTGCATGTCCGCTTGAAAGGATTGCAAGGGTTAATTAAAACGGTAAAGCTAGATTAAACCTATCATTATTGATTTTTCTCAAGTCCCATCATCTTTTTTAAATGAAACTTTTTATACGATATTATTTAAAAAAATTATATCATAAAGCCAAGAATTTTTTAATAAAAATATTACATTTTCTAACAAAAGTACGCTTTTTCTAATAAGAAAGTTAGTTTTGTCTAATACGACTTCACATGTAATTTTTGATAAAAAGTTGTTTTTAGGTGTACCCAATCTTTTCAATGCCTAATACATTTTATCAAACAAAACATAACATTTATCATGATTGTATTAACTTCATTTTGTTGTTAACAAACTTAAATCATTTATCAGGATTGTATTAACTTCACTTTGTTGTTAACAAACTTAAATCTATAGATGCATAATCATTATAATTTATGACTTATATCATAATAACAATATCAAATAGGTTAAAGAAGACTTAATAATATATGTTGAAGACCATACTCATTTTATGTCTCAATACGTCGCATTTATTATGTAATTTTAGTTTTATTTTTTTATGTTAGATCGATAACCACGAATACTTGATAGAAATTTGTTGAAATAAGTAATATAACATTAAATTCACTGTAAAATTATGAAACTATTAGTGGTACACCAGAAGCTACACCATTATCTACTGGTTAGAGATAGTTGGCATTAACTATTTCCTTTTTTATCATTTGAATGCATATGTTAGAGATGCTATTAATCGGGTTAATTATGAATTTAATTCATTTTATTTATTTTTATAACCAAATTTATTAAACTTAATAAAACTCATTTAGCATAAACTGATAAGAAAACTGAAAGAAGGAACTGCACCATCACTAACATGTTTATAATTTCTCAGGATGGATGATGGGATTGAGACAAAGCTTCTTAGACCTCATGACCAAGAAGATATCAATGAAGGCGACCTATATCAAAGGATATGGAATGAATCAAAGAAGACATGGAGGTTGCATTGCCTAGCATCATATCAAGGCTTTCTGCATTTGGATGTCTCGTTGTCACACAGTCGTTCATCGGGCATGTTAGCAACATAGATCTTGCTGGCTATGCACTTGTTCAAACACTTAGCGTCCGGTTTATCAACGGACTACTTGTAAGTTGACCATAATTTATCTTTTATTTATACATTATAATAAATTTGTTAAATGATTTTAAATAAGTTCTCATAATTGTTACATATAGTTACCCTAAAAATAAGATATGTATATTTGTTAATATCAACTATTTTCATTATGTTTGGGATTTATCGACAGGTGGGAATGTCGAGTGCAACTGAAACCCTTTGCGGACAATCATTTGGTGCAGGCCAACAACACATGATGGGTATTCACTTGCAACGATCATGGCTCGTTGACATGATAACCGTGACCATTTTGCTCCCGGTCTTGATCTTTGCTGCCCAAATCTTCAAGCTCGTGGGCGAGGCAGAATCAATAGCAAACAGTGCTGGATACATATCTTTATGGTTCATCCCCTTTGTCTATAACTACATTTTTAGCCTAACCATACAAATGTATCTACAAGCACAATCAAAGAACATGATTATAGCATGGCTTTCGAGTTTCCAATTCGTCAGCCACATACTTTTATCACTGCTTTTCGTGTATAAGTTGAATTTGGGCGTCTCAGGTGCTATGATTGCACTATTGATTTCTTCATGGCTACTTGTGATCGGAGAATTCATATACGTTTTTGGAGGATGGTGTCCACATTCATGGAAAGGATTCACACTTGTTGCTTTTAAGGGTCTAGTGCCTCTTGTAAGGCTCTCAATATCCTCTGGTGTGATGGTCTGGTAAGTAGTTATTGTATTAGCCTTTGTGATGGTCCATTTTCGTGAATTTATCACGTTAACATTAAATTTCATGATACATTTGGCAAATTATGTACGTGTCAAGACACATATTTTTCTAGTGAAGAATGGTACAATGTTGTTCTACCCTAACCATGTTGTTTCTATATATATATATAGCTTGGAGTTTTGGTACAATGCTGTTCTAGTGTTACTTGCTGGATACACGAGAGATGCCGAGGTTGCAATATCCGCCTTCTCCATATGGTATCATCGCACACTACTATGTTTCCCCTTTTGATTAATCTCATAACGAAATGAAACTTGTTTTTGTGTCTACTTTTGTAGCTTAAACGTTAACTCATGGGAGTTTACAATAAACCTCGGTTTCTTAAGTGCCGCAATGTAAGTGTGACCGATGATTCCTTTCCATAAGCTTCGCAAGCGGTTTAAAAATGGTATGATTAAGATCAGATAGAAAGTAGTGCGTTTAAAATGTTTAAAATCTCATAAATTGCTTATTAACAACCTACTCTTTGAAATGATATCTTAAACACTAAGTTTGATCTAACTCATCGTCGTGCGAACACTATATTTTCTTTTCTAATTTACATACATATGACTGATATGACTTATATTGTAACTTTAACATGTATAAAGTGTTCGAGTGGCAAATGAAATTGGGAGAGGAAACGCAAAAGCAGTAAAGTTTTCTATAAAAGTCTTGGTGGGGACTTCTGTAGCAACCGGGTTGTTCTTCTTCGTTCTTTCTTTGGTGTTCCGTAAGAAACTTGCATACTTCTTTACGAATGATGATAGCATCGCAGACAAAGTATCGGATCTTTCTTCGCTTCTCTCTATTTCCATTATGTTGAACAGCATCTATCCTGTACTCTCAGGTAACTGCTATTAACACTTAGTCGACCTAGGCGTAACACTTACTATTTTTGGAACTTTACCACTTATGTAAAGAAAAATACTTTATCACTGGCCAGGGTTGCAATAGGAGCAGGTATGCAAACAACAGCAGCAGTTATTAACCTCGTTTGCTATTACTTGATCGGCATCCCGTTGGGTGTTTTGCTAGGATATGTAACGTCCTTCAGGTTAAGGTACACTAACATACATATATAAAAACTTAAAAAAATTGTAACTATGGATTAAATACAATTATGCATTGATAGAAAATGACCCTAATGCAATATTTTAAAACAATTTTACAAAAAAGTTACATTAATTTAAACAAAAAATATTGCATTAGCTAAAAAATGTTGACTTATCTAACAAAAAAATTGTTTAGATTTAATGTAGTTTCACCTAACGTAACATTTTGGTGTATATGGGCATGACTGTATATGATGGGTTATTCGATTTACTTACTTGATAGGGTATATGGATCGGAATGATAGGAGGTATTCTAGCGCAATCTCTTTCGCTTGTATATATGGTTTGGAGAACAAACTGGGACAACGAGGTAACTAACTAAATTAACCATAAGTTAACGAGTAACTTCACACAATAATAACTAAATTTCTTGAAGGTGTTAATTTTCCATAAATTAAAGGGATGTTCGTATTGATTTATATATTTCTAAGTTTATGATATTTTGTATAACTGATAATTTATTCCGCTTTTCCAACCATAGATTAAGAAGGCTTCGGAACGACTCAGTAAATTTTACCTGAAATCAAGTGAAAATTCTGAGCAAATTTCTAGGGAGTCGTAATTAAGAAGGCTCTCAGAGATTATTTGTATGCATCTATTAATTGTGTTTTATAAGAAAATATGATTGAAGACCTGATGTTTAATATTTGATGGATTTTTGAGAGAAAAAAATTCAACAAAATCCATTGAAAGTGCTTGTCTTTTCCATTCACAAGAATATAAGCATTAAACTGTTTACAAATTTTCATGTAACTTTCAATTAGTAATATGCATATCGCTTATATTTTTACACACAAACAGTTACAAAGATGTCGGTGAATCATAAACAGAAAAGTTATGATATATAAGCGTGCGTTTTTATGAGATATTATCACACATTTATACATTACCAACAAAGATATTTTAGAAATGTTGTTAAATCGAAGCTTTGAGGTTCTAGAAAATAAACTAGTACTATTAAATGAGTTCATAAATTCTTACCAACAAAACATAATCTATGCGTTTGTTCTATCAAACCAAACAACAACATCGTCCAATCATGTGTTGTTTCATCGACACACACATATTTACTACCATGATGTAATGTTATAGATTTATTATGGCTCGATGATGTTGTTGCTAGGGTTTGATTCGTCAACCTTTAAAAGTTCTCGTATCACAAATGTAATAGAATAGGTGTTTTTTTCTAGTTTTAGTAGTCCAAACAATACGTTTCTACAAGCACATTACCGAGAAAGCAATACCAAGTCTCATGATATTTACGAGATAGATATCAGCACATAAATAAAGCTTAAGTATAGTATGTTTACACTACAAGAAAACGAGACTATGGCGACGACATTTGTCCTCGTGATAGGGTACGTTTGTCTTCGTCATAGCACTAGTCGCCACGGATTCGTCGCTATAGCCCATTTTATTATCGTCGCCAAAGATGTAGTCGCTACAAAGGTCTATCCCGACGACATGTCCTCGCCATAGAGCTGTCAACAAAAATTTCTCGTATTATATTTTAATTAAAAATATTTGTTCCTGGGCTATGTCGACGACGTCGCCATAGGTCTTTTATTATTTATAATTATTTTAATAAAAAATTAAAATAAAATAAATTTGACCAACACTATAGCGACGACATGCCGTCGCCATAGACCAACTCTTTTTATTTTTAATATTTAATATTCTTTTTATTTTTCTAATTTTTTATAATTTCCAAGTTATGAAAACAAATTTATATACTAAAACGAGAGCTAATGTTATAAATACCTAAAAGAAAGCTAATATGATTTGAGTTGTATACATACGAAACTACTAATGCAAACATCATTTAAGTTTTTACAAGCCATACAAATTAATTAAATATCATCGTCTTGTTCATCTTCATCGTTATCAGGATTTAATTTACTTCTTTCAAGTTCATTCATCTGTTCATGCAGTTCAGCACTTGTTGCTTGATAATTGGTTGATACGCACACACATATCATAGTTAATATTACGTTTTAATATACTTTATGTATCGAATGATATTACTTTTTTACGTGTTTGAAATGTAGGTTAAATGAAGCTTAATGGATATTATTTGAGAAGAAAACAAAGGATAACAAGACTAAGACTTGAAAGGTGCTGAAAATGAAGAAAACTGTACAAAGTGTTGGGTGGTCGTAAGCTACGGCCTGAGACCGTAACTTACGGCCCTGTGCTGAGTCCGTTTGTAAACCCCGTAAGACAGGAGGTTTGGCCGTATGGCTGAAGGTAGGTCGTAACCTATGGCCTATAGGCCGTAAGTTACGGTCTAACGCGATATTTTGAGGATTGTTTCAAATTTTAAAACCTATTTAATCCCTAACATTAGGGTTTCGAAGGGATCTCTGCCTCCAACCCCAAGAACGAATCTTTGGACTATTTTTAGCCATTGGAACTCTCTCTAATCATCAATTGATCAATGATTCATATGAGCAAAGTGAAGATCAAAGAGATGTTGATGAAGATGCAAGGCTAAACCACCTGTGATCATCTCCGGGTGGACGGTTTGTGATTGGATAATGCATGCTTGTGTTTTACCTAGTCAAGACATAAACTTTGATCGTTTAATAACTTTTTTCTTTTTATGTGTTTTGAATCATATGTTGATTGAAGATTCTTGTTAGTGGATTTGATTATTGCTTATCAAGTTATCAGTCTTGCATTGTTAACCATTGAGTAGTAATTAGGTTATTATCATTAATTGGTGATTTCAAATAAAGTTTCTAGATTGTGGCATTAGTTAGTTTACTAGTTAATTTACATAATTAGTTATCAAGTTGGTAATTACCTTTCAACGTATGTGATAAACAAGTTATGTCTATGTGACTTCATGATTAGATAAAACATAAGTCGTGTATTCAATTACATTCCTGAAACCTGGTTATGATCCTTTTCATCTCAATAGTTCTAAACCAAGTCCAAGTTTTCATTTTGCTTCATAAAGTGATCTTTTTAAGTTAATTTCACCCACATCCATTTACAGTCAAAGTGAAAATAGTTTATTTAATTAGTAATTTAGATAAATAATCAAGTAAATCATGTAACACTAACCACATGCTCCCCGTGGATACGATACCTGACTTACCCTAGCTACCTAGGTTAATTAGGTTTTTGCATGACCCCAACGACAGGTCATCAAAATGGCGCCGTTGCCGGGGAGCTAGTGCGCTTTGTGCTATTTGATTTGATTATTTTTTTAGTATTTGTTTAAGTTTCAAACAAAATATAAAAAACTCAAAATAAAAAATTACTTTTCATAGTTTGTTTTATTTGTTCTTCTTTACCCTTGGTTTTCTAGTTGTTATTTTAGGGTAATTTTCTTACAAGTTTAGTAGAATCATGGATCGGGATTGGAGTTATGATGATGATTACGATCCATGTATATGTTGTGGGAGCAACTGTTACTGGGTTCAAGATTGTCCATTGTTCAAGAGCAGATATGGAAACATAGAGAGAGCATCTTCTGAATATAGGCGGCAAAAAAGATTTGTGAGAGGAAACTATGATAGTGAAGAGACACCCTCATATTATTCATACTTTGAACCCTCTCCACCACCAAAATATCAAGAATATCATGTTGACAGCAATTAAAAATATGCTCAAGAATGGGATTTGAACCCTTATGAAACCGAGATGCCACAATTCTCAAGCTACCAAGAGGAATATGATGACTGCTATCCTGAACACCCTCAGTTAACATACGAAGAGACTCAAGTTTCAATAAACTCTAAACTTGATGAAATCATGAACATGATGGTGGAAATGAAAAAGGAAGACGAGTTAAGAGACAAATCATTTGAGGCTTTGGTTAAACAGATTAGTCAACTCGCAAAGGATGTAGCTCAACTTAAAGGAGATCAATGTAAGTTAGATTGTGACACCATGGTTAACGTAGATGTGATGGAAGATGTTATGGGTCGTTCAGAGCATGACTTGAGATATTTCAAGTTAAATGAAGATGTAACACCTCCAAAAGAGCCAAAGCCCAATGTAGACCCAATTTATCCCAATCATTCTTATGTGCTTATTACTCCAACTATTATAGTTGGGGAAAAAGATTTGAAGACCAAGATAAAGAATGGGGCATTCGAAGACATTAGACAAATTATTATAAGATGGCAATGCAACTACTACTCAAAAAACTTGCCAATGATGATAACACAATCATGGAACTGGCAGGTCAACTATTGATCTTTTATCAGGAATTCAATAGGCAAATGTTCATTTAAACCCCCATGAAAGAATCTCAGGTACGGTCTGGCTGAAGACCTAAAACTTAGCGCTTTCCGGGAGGCAACTCGGAGAACTTTGTGGGTATGTTCACTAGAAACCATCACGAGACTTCACTCGTCCACTCGGGCATACCGAGGGGTTTAAAAGGCTTGTTGCATATGCTAAATGCAACCGTGATTCCTACAAAAGTGAGTTTGGAAATTTAATTTTATTTACTTATTTAATCTTTTTTTCGTGTTTCTCCTCTATGTACATTGTTACAGTTCAAACACAAGATGCAAACACTCAAATGTGGGGAGGCATATGGATGTCCTACTGATCAGGTCTATGTACTCTCTCCTCATCTTATTTGTTTGATTTGTGTAGTGTTTTTTTTATTTTTTTATGTATTTGGTGGTGTAACAAACTTGTTGGTGTTGGGATCGTGTTTAATTTAACTTTTAGTCAACGTCGAGTCTCGGTATGCATAGCACAGGGATGAGGGATTTAGCTTTGCACTTGGGGGAACTAAGGTTTTTGTAAATTAATTCAACATTAGGACAATGTATCTTAAGTGTGGGGATGAGATGATTAAACACTTAAAATTCAGAAAAGTTGAAAATATTTTGAAAAAAAACAAACAAACAAACAAGAAGGAGCTTTTAAACGAATTTAGTTTCACATCAAGCCTAATTTCTCAATGTAAATCGTTAAGTATCGCTTGCTTGTGCACACGTTATAAGTCAAAGGAAGGTATGCCCAATTGGTAGTTTTCTTAAAAATTAAGTAGGATTGCTAAGTTAGGTAAACGAACCAGACAGTGGTCAACATGCATGTTTCGTATCCTTAACCCGTTCCTTTGTTTCCATGAGAATTTGAGCCTAACTGAGCATTTTTCATGATATATTTAGTTGTTCTGTTCTTATTGTATTGAGTGTTTACCATAATGTGCATCTATTTTAGAACTCGTGTAAGTATACATGTCGAGATTATGAACCTTTACTTTGCATAAACATGATAGAGGCATTAGGATAGCCATTTTGTTTAGACCTTTTCATTTTACTTCCTTACAATAACTTTTCCCTTTAGACACCCCTTTGAGCCCCAACTTATCATTTTAATGAGCCGCATTATCAAACCCATTAAACTTTTAGCCTTTTCAAATAAGCCGTGTGGTGAAGTCCAATTTGTGACATGTCTAAGTTTTCTAGTATTTTCTTTTTCTTTTTAGTTGAAGTGTGTTAGATAGTTTCAGCAACAAATATGCCTGATAGATATATGAAAACAATGAAAAGAAAAAGACGGCAATATATGAGGTCAAAATGACCAAAGTATGGAACAACAAAAATAATGTGAATTGTTGTAGTGTGTTCGGCTTAGTGTGATCCGAGTTTATAGTAGTATATGTAGTTTTTAAATTTAGCATGTCTATATTGGATTGCATTCACCATTAGCCACTTTAAATCCTTTTACACAACCTTAACCCAAGCCTATCATTACAACCCGTAAAAGACCTCTTGATTTGTGTATTGTAGTGTGTTAGTTGATGGAGATGTGATTATTACACGAGCTTATAATAATAATGTGCATTATTGGTTTGAGTGTTCCACATATACTAGTATATAATCACTAGTCCAAAAATCAACCCGAGAGGAGTGATCATTGTGAGAGGAGTAAATGCATGTGTGTTGCCATCCGAAGGTAAGTTATGCTTGGTTAGGTGATCCTACGTTTTCAAACATGTAGTTATTAATTAGGTTGTTAATTTTGAATGATACAAATTTTAGAGTTAGGTATGCCTTGGGACCATAACTCACAGAAGATTAAGACATCATTAACGTATTTAATTGATTAGTGTTGAAGTGCTACAAGAGAGTTTGTTTGAGGGCAAACAAAAGGGTAAGTGTGAGGATGTGATAATTGGTTGATATGCATGCACATATCATAGTTAATATTACGTTTTAATATACTTTATGTATCGAATGGTATTACTTTTTTATATGTTTGAAATATAGGTTAAATGAAGCTTAATGAATAATATTTGAGAAGAAAACAAAGGATAACAAGATTACAACTTAAAAGGTGCTGAAAATGAAGAAAACTGTGCAAAGTGCTCGGAGGCCGTAAGCTACGGCTTGAGGCCATAACTTACGGCCCTGTGCTGAGTCCGTCTGTAAACCCCGTAAGACAGGAGGTTTGGCCATATGGCTGAAGGTAGGCCGTAACCTACGGCCTATAGGCCGAAAGTTACGGTCTAACGCGATATTTTGAGGATTGTTTCAAATTTTAAAACCTATTTAATCCTTAACATTAGGGTTTCGAAGGGATCTCTGCCACCAACCCCAAGAACGAATCTTTGGACTATTTTGTGCCATTGGAACTCTCTCTAATCATCAATTGATCAATGATTCATATGAGCAAAGTGAAGATCGAAGAGACGTTGATGAAGATGCAAGGCCAAACCACCTGTGATCATCTTCGGGTGGACGGTTTGTGATTGGATAATACATGCTTATGTTTTTACCTAGTCAAGACATAAACTTTGATCGTTTAATAACTTTTCTCTGTTTTTGTGTTTTGAATCATATGTTGATTAAAGATGTCACACCCCAACCTTGACGGCGGAAACTTTGAGGAGTGAGAGTTAAAATTGTTCACAGCCAAATAACGCTATTATTAAACCCAAATATATTATTCATAAGTTTCAAAGGTAATATTACAAACATAAGTCTCAAAGAAAGTAAATAACATAACATAAGATGTAACAAGCCAATTTATTTCATTTATTTAACTAGGTCCATTCCTAGATGTGAACA
Organism: Flaveria trinervia; assembly: GCA_025506515.1. NCBI lineage: Eukaryota > Viridiplantae > Streptophyta > Magnoliopsida > Asterales > Asteraceae > Flaveria > Flaveria trinervia. The sequence continues at coordinate 6,609,963 of CM046451.1, read as the reverse complement.
AGCTTCAAAAGTGGCGATCAAACTTGAGTATTTCCTGAAACATGTTAAAAATAAAAGGGCAACAAAATGTTGGTGAGATTTCCATAGTTTGCAATACATAAGTATATAAAAGATGGCAATTCATGTTATAAGTTAGAGAACAAAGTAACTAGGGATGTAAGACAGAATGCACAATCAAACCTTGACAAAGTTTTACAAGTCTCAAATGTTTACAAGTATATACGATTAGCTAAGTGTACTTGGATCAACCAAGCAGGCTTGTCAGGGCCATAGATCTATGACGTCGCCAGGCTAGCAATAGTTAATGATTGTACATATATTCGACATTACATGGTAGCTACAAAGGTCAACTAACCACAACATACAGGTGAAATGCCATAAGTTTACAAGAATCAAACGTCTACAAGTGCAATATTTATAAAGTAACATGTTTCACCCCAAAGTGTGAAAATATGAAAAAGGGGTATAGAAATACTCACTTGATCAAATAAGTATGGAATAACGATTAATAAGAAAATATAATAAGCAACGTTCCAACGTAGTTCTTCACAAGGTACCTACGTATGCACATTTTTACAAGGTTTAAGTTTAACGAATTAACGAAGGCTAGGGTTTTAAGTGGATTTGGCCATTTTATAAGTACTTTTTAAAAATATATATTCTTTATATATCTAAATATAGAGAAGGTGAAATTAAATCATTTATAATAATTAATAAAGTTTAGATATAATATTTGAGTAATTATTTGACATAATCATAATTTAAACAATATTAATGAAAAGAAACATTTAAACCAACAATAATTTATTATTTATTATTTAAAATCCATTTCTTTTTAAAAAAAAAATCTTTGTAAATTGTTTTATTACAAGATATTTATTTAATTAAACTTAGAAAATTACAAAAATTATTTAATGACCTTTAAAAATATTTGAAGTTTTTAAAACCCATTTTTATATTAAATAACATTTTTCTATAATTGAATTAAGGCTAGAAAGCCTTTTATAAAAATAATAAGAGGGTGCCCGGGTTCAAATCCGGGACCTCTAAGTTGAAATGTGGTGAGTGAACTAGTGAACCAAGGCTCCCAGCCGCGGTATAACTCGGTTCTAAATTGTTTTAACCTAAGTCAATAGAACACCCCCAAATCCAAGAACCTTAGATGCATATTGATTCAAATTGAACTTCAACTCGATTGTTACAACTCGATTAACCTTAGGGCTTTTGATCCTAAGCTTAATCGAGTACCAAGATGTATCATACTCACCTGATTATGATCAAAATGATGAGTTTTAACTCGAGTTTGCCTCGGTTCGTTCGCAAAGAAACTGGAGGTTTAAAGATGATGTTTAAGTGATGTTTTAGAAAAATTGAGGTTGTAGAGAGTTTAAAGGGGTCGAGGGGAACATTTGCCCTCTGTTATATAGTTCCAATTCAATGTGATTCATACCCTTCGGTTTCATTTCGGGACACGAATGTTGTCACACCCTCAAAATCCACTTGCGGAGTTTTACCGCGAGGCATGTGAACAAACCAGGATCACAGTCAATAGTTACTCAGAACGACTCTATATGCCATAATTTAAATGAAATCAATCCAAAGTAAATAAATTAAATAGTGCGGAAGCGTTTAGAAAACAACCCAAAGAAATAAAAGTATAATTGTGGCAAAACACGTGCCAATCCCAAAAGAGAAATCATAATCATTAAAATGATAAAATTGTCTTGAAGATCGTATCATAGAATGCAGTGGACCATGCAGTGCTCCTATGGCAAGCAAGCTAATGACCTAAGAATAGCATACTAAAATTGTCAACACGATGGTTGGTGAGTTCAAGAGATATTCAAATATAAACAGTTTAATAATAGCGACGCACAAGTAGCGTATTATAACAGATAGCTAGTCCATTAACAATAAATATTATTTCATAGTGATTTCGTAATTGAAGCTGACTGTGTTACGTTGTTGCCTCCTGCCACGACTTAACAGGTCGTGACAATGTTCATTAGGACAACTTGCACCCGGTTGACCTCGAGTCACACAGGTGGGGCTCGTCAGACCCAGTAGTACTACCCAAATTTCCCCGCTAATCAATATTAACAATTCGAAAGTGTGAGGACTTTTCCATGATATCAACACTGTATAATATTGTACACAACTTAAAAACATAAAGCATTCGTGATTTACCAGTATGCTATCTCCCCCAAAGAGAGTAAATAAAAAGTGGGGCATGAACTCACCTGATATGCGTTTAGATACACAGAGTTTGACTTGTCAAACAGAATAGACAGACAACCTTCAGAGGTTACCTAGATCATATAAGTGCATGAGTACGTGTAATCAAAGAACATGTGAACCCTAAGTACACTACAACCAAGGACTCAAGATTTCAAACAAAACACATGTTTGACCTAGTTGACCCGTTTGACCCGTTGGTGACTTTATGTGTTGTAAACCATTCAGTAATCATACACATATATCATACATAGTTAACATTCAAATAGACCATATGTATGCTATATCATCCAGGTGTAACACTTAGATCATCATACAACCAAGTATCATACAAGTCATACGAATCTAGAACATTAACATATTCACTAGTTATAACACAACTAACATGTCACACAAAGATCAAACCACTCACTACATGCCATGTGAAACCACTCACGACTTCACATCCTAAACCCTGCCAATCCTACTAAGTAGGGGCCTCAGATTCGCACGCGTGTATGATGATCATAACCATAATCATTAACCATATGCATTGCATCACAACAATCCATCACCAATCCCAAACAAGATGTCCTACTACTAATCAACATCCAAATCATACATGATCATAAATGTCCAAATATCATTCAGGATTACCCCAGCATCACATACAACCAAATTACCATGTTCTACCACATTAGAATCTATTCATGATCATACTAACATGTTCCTAACATCCCAAACATGTTCAAGCTATCATTTTTCAGACTTTATGCAAATAAAGTTTCCCTTTTGGGAAAGTACATCCCAACATCTATCAACCATCCAATGTACTCATGAATTCATCATATTTATACTATCTCAAGCTCCATACAATATATGGACATGATCAACATCACCTAATCACCATAATCTAACAATCTTCATAAACAAAAGTTTCTACTTTTGCAAGCTATGAGTCAATAACATCCATTCAAAGATTTCTAGCATTCATAACAACAATCTAGCATCCAATCATCAGCATGAACACATCCATAACATCATCCATCACTAGATCACCATTGCATGCAAAATAAAGTTACTATTATTAGTAACCTATGAACACCAACTTCAATTCACCAATTTCTTGCAAAATCAATGTATCATAACATTCATACAACCTACTAATCATCATACATTCATCAAACAATCATCCATCATGCATAATCATAGCATTTTCGAACTAGGGTTTGTTTCATACACAAGGTTCATGATCAATCCACTAAAAACATAGAATTCATGCATAATCGACGTTAACTAACATGTATACAATCTAACTAACATACTAACATCATCAACCAACATCAATTTCAACTCCATGAAGGCCAATTCACGATTAGGGTTCGGCCCTAAACAACAACTCACAAAACAAGAAAAATCTAACCTTTAAACGTGTTATAACTTGCAATTGATGATTCCAACAAGTTGTGCACCTTGTAATCGAACGAAATCAAGGTTTAGATGCTTGTTCTAGGCTGATTTTCACAAAGGGAGAGTGTGGGGAAGGAAGTCGCGGCCGAAAGGGTGGGTGTGGGGCTAGGGTTTTGTTTTGTTAAATTTTAATTTACATAATTACCCTTTTAACCCTTGTAATTTGTATTTTATAAAAACTAAGCTTTAAACTCTTTGTAAAGTGTTTTCAACTTCATAATATAAAGATATAAACTTATGAAAATCATTATATATATTATCTTTATAAAAACACACGACATACGAATAAATAGGCACGTTTCCGCGTTACGCGGTTAATTTTCTAATTAACCTTTTAAAATGTGTAAACACATAAACATAACCCAATACTCACATAATCAATTAGATTCACATCAAATTATCATTATCCATTATTATTAGGTCGCCAACTTTAAACAACAACTAGTGTGTGTGCTCACGACACGTGTACACAAGACTTAACGGAACTAACGGAGTTTGGTAACGGAAATTTACCGGATGTCACATTATCCCCATGTTGAAAGAATTTTCGTCCCGAAAATTGCGTTACATGGTGAGAGTGTTCCATCACTGGTCTACTGCATTGACACACAGAAATTGAAATCGAGTGAGTTTTGGATGAGTTGTCACATCATCCCCATGTTGAAAGAAATTTCGTCCCGAAATTTAAATCAATACCTTCATCTGCTGGCATCGTCCCTTCGAATAGTTAAGGGTACTTAAGCTTCATTTGACCTTCCCGTTCCCATGTGAATTCCGGTCCACGTCGCGAATTCCAACGGATTTTAACAATAGGTATCTTGCTTTGCTTAAGTGTTTTCACCTCACGGTCCATCATCTCCACTAGTTCTTCAATAAAGCGCAATTGTTGATCCACTTGAATTTCTTCTAGTGGTACGACCGTCCTTTCATCAGTTATGCACTTCTTCAGGTTTGACACGTGAAATACATCATGGATTCCACTTAGTGAATCAGGTAGGGCTAATCGATAGGCTACTGGACCTATTCTTTCCACTATTTCAAATGGTCCAACGTACCTCGGATTTAGTTTCCCTCGTTTGACAAACCGAACTACGCCTTTCCATGGTGAGACTTTCAATAAAACCTTGTCACCAACCTGAAACTCTAAAGGTTTCCGTCTCTTGTCAGCATAACTTTTTTGTCTGTCTCGCGCTGCAGCCATACGGTTCCGTATCGGTACAATCTTCTCAGTCGTCTCATGAATTAACTCGGGACCTGTTATCTGACTATCACCAATTTCTGCCCAGCAAACTGGTGATCTACATTTTCTCCCATACAGCGCCTCGAAAGGTGCTGCCTGTATACTAGTATGATAACTGTTGTTATAAGAAAACTCCACCAATGGTAGGTGAATTTCCCAGTTATTCCCGAAGTCAATCACACAAGCACGTAGCATATCTTCCAACGTCTGTATAGTACGCTCACTCTGACCATCCGTCTGTGGATGATATGCAGTACTCATATCCAATCGTGTACCCAAAGATTTCTGCAATGATTGCCAGAAATGTGACGTGAAACGAGCGTCACGATCGGAAATAATTGAGATCGGTACACCATGTCTCGACACGATCTCTTTAAGGTACAATCGGGTTAATTTCTCCATCTTATCCGTTTCCTTAATTGCAAGGAAGTGAGCAGACTTTGTCAATCGATCCACAATAACCCATATAGTGTCACAACCTAGTCCGGGGTAGTTTAGTAATAAAATCCATGGAGATTTGTTCCCATTTCCACATCGAAATCTCGGGTTGTTGTAACAGTCCGGATGGTTTTTGATATTCCACTTTTACCAGCGTAACAGGCATGAGATCTATAGCGAAAGTATGACCAGCAAGTTCTATCTTACAGTCTTTAAGGATATGCGTTACATGGATTTGTTTACCGTCGGCTAATTCCACAGTGTATTTAGATTCTAAAGCAGAGGGTATATCACTTAAAAGACTACAGAACTTTAAGGACACAAAACTCCTATCGGCTCCAGTATCAAATAGTACCGTAGCAAAACAACCATTAATAGGGAATCTACCAGTAACAGTTGTGGGATCATTTAGAGCCTCACCTGAACCAATGACGAAGGCTCTCCCCTTGGCTCCATCTTTATTGCCGCCATTTCCAGTACCATTTCCACCATTGTTGTTATTATTACCATTGTTGTTGTTGTTACCGTGGTTGTTGGTATTGTTGTTGTTGTTGTTGCCATTTCTGTTCCTCCTTAGTTGTGGGCAGTTTCGCTTGTAATGCCTTCTTTCCCATATTCAAAACAACCCTTGGGAGTTTCTTGAGGTTGTTGTGGCCTCCTCACCAGTTCACACGACAATCCTTCGCAGCGTGTCCAATTTTTCCACAACGTTGACACTTGAAACTATCACACCTTCCCACATGATGGTAATTACACGAGTGCACTTCGGATGCCTACCACCATAACCACTGGGTCCTTGATTATTTGCAGGCATCTGGTTGGGGTTACGGTTATTGTCAAACCTCCGTTGCTGCTGAACCGGCTGTTGTTGCTGTTGAGATTGAGGTTGACCACTGGAAGATGATGATTCCTTGGTGTTGTTGCATTATCCCACTTTCTTTTGTTGTCGGGCACGCTTGCCACTGCGCCCCGTTTGGGTAGACGTCCTTGCTCCACGGCTTGGTCAGTTAGCCTGTGAGCTAGCTGGATGGCTTGCTGAATTGTGGCTGGATTGGAAGCAGTTACCATACTCTGGATTTTAGGTACCAATCCCCGTATGTAATGCTCTATCCTTTTATGCACCTCATTCACCATTCCCGGGCACAAAGTTGCTAATTCATGGGTTCTGGTGGTGTAAGCCTCAATTTCCGAGCCCTGCATTTTCAGTTGCCAGAACTCCATCTCTAACTTATGTACTTCGCTGCGAGGACAGTACTCCTCGGTCATCATTGCTTTGAACTCATCCCATGGAAGTCCATTCGCCATCGCTTGTCCAAGCATCTGGACTTGCGTGTTCCACCAAGACATGCAGAACCCTCTAAAGTCCCGGTGGCATACTTTACTTGATTCGCTGGTGGACAGTTACATTTGGAGAAAACAGACTCAGTCTTCTCGAACCAGCGTACAAGCCCTACAGCACCCTCTGTACCGCTGTAGGTGTGTGGTTTACAGTCCATGAAGGACTTGTATGTACACACTGGTGGTCCTGTTTTAACACAACACATTAATCAGACATCCCCTACAGTTATAAAGGATATCAGATTTATCTTTCTATCATTGTTTACCTGCTGGCTGACCCGCGTGGGCAGCAGCCACTGCCGCCTGAACATGCTCATTAATTAGAGCAGCCAATTCTGCGGGAGTCATGTTATAGCACCACCACCCTGTTCTCCGTGCCACGTCCACGTCCGCGTCCATGACCACGTCCACGTCCACGTCCACGGGCGTCCATTCTTTTCACTTTACATTGTAACACCCGAATATTATTATTTTGAAGCCGGTGAAGAAAGAAAAGATAATAAAGTCCAAAAGTCAAGGGACCAAACTCGTCAACGAAAGAAAGTCGGGTGAGGGAAGTATATAAGGGAGAGGGCAGCCCTTACCCTCTCCCCCACACTCACAAATCAGCCAAAGAAAGGGAGAAGAGAGAAAGAAGAGAAAAAGGGAAAAAGGCCGGTTCGGGTCGCCAAAATCGTCGTGAAGCAAGCCAATCGAAGCCCTTAACGTTGTGCTCGTTTGTATGAGTTCTAAGACCCTCTTTTACATGTTTTTGAATGATTTTGGGGCTGGAACACATCTGAAAACCCTTTTTCGCGTTTTTGGGTGAAAACCGTATGTATGCGTGTATGTATGTGTAGGACCCGTTTGGGGCTTGATTTCTTGCATGGTGTGCTTGTATAATGTTATGGTATGCATCCCTAAGGTTTAGGATGGTCGATTTAGGCTTAAAATGGGTTTAGATGAGTTTGGTGGATGCCGAAAACCCTCGCTGCAGTCGGGATGAACTGCATTCTGCATCAGTTAGGGTTAGGCGACCGACTGGAGGCCGAATGGAGGCCATACGGCCGATTAGGGTGCGATTGGGATCCATTCGCATGATTGGGGTTCATTCGCACGATTGAAGGGCCAGTCGCATGGGGGTCATGCGACTGAAGGTCCATTCGCACGACTAAAGGTCCATTCACACAACTAAAGGTCCATTCGCACGACTAAAGGTCCAGTCGCATAGGTGTTCATCCGCATTGTCCATTCACACGACTGGATGTTCATTCGCATAGGTGTTCATCCGTATTAGTTCATTCTCATGATGTTTAGTCGCATGGAGGCAATGCGACTGAAGGGTGTCCATACGCCCGAATAGGGCTGTTGTACCCGAGGAAGGTGTAGATTGACTTCTGACTTTCGGGGGAAAGTGCAGATGTAAGTTTTGATGTAAAGGTTCCCATAAGTTTTGTAAGATGACGCTTGAGGTCTTAGAAAGCATGTAGGGCATGATGAGGATGATGATGGTATTGCAAGTTTATGTACGTTATGTATGTATGGTGTTGCCCTGTATGATGATAATGATGACTGTGTGTGCTATGTTCCTAATATGATGTATGTTATCTTTCTTGTGGCCTTATGTGTCATGTTAATGAATAAATGAAGTATTATGTAACGTAAAGTGAAAGATAATGAAAGAGGAACATGATGATGAACAAAGTATTAATGAATGAATGAAATGTCTTGCACGCATCGGATGACGAGTCCTTCTTTGTGATTGGTTCTTAATGTAGAACCTCTACCGCTCACCCACAGTATTGTGGCATACGTTTAGCTGTTCATTTGTTGACTTCGGCCCATAGCTAAGACTGATGGTTACTCCTAGTACCGTGGCATACGTTTACTGTTCATTTGTTGACTTCGGCCCGGTAGCTACGACTAACCGGGGTGTAGCACATGGTATTGGTAAGGATGATGTCCGATGCGCAAGTAAAGTCATAATGAACGAATGAATGAATGAAGAAGATAATAATGATATTATCTATGTGTACGTACGATGTGTGATCATGTAAAAGTAACGAATGGTTTTATATGGAAGTAAAGTATGTATATTTATAAAACTAGAACTCACTCAGCAACGCTGACTTTGATGTGTTTCCAGTTGGCAGGTAATGTTTGCTGAGGATGGCACGGGCGACTACTCAGCTCTTTTGGGGATGGCATTCTTTTGATTAATGTTTTTGCATTGTAATGCGAACAAGCTATTTTGTAATGAATGTTGTATTAATTTGCAAAAGCATTTACATGGAAATGAAAGATTGTTTTAGTTTTCCGCTGCAATTTATGAAATACAAATGTAATTATACGTTTTGTGTGCGATGAGAACCCAGCTGTAAGCGTCCCGGGAACGGGGCCTTACATACATTCACAAATACAATAATGAGTAACATCAAACATATTTAACTCATTGAAGCGTAGTAAACAGTAAACAAAAGAAATAACGAATCATCACAACCACAACATTCATAACCAAAAATAATAACCAAGTAATAAATTGCAAAGAAGTCACAATGTATTTAGCAATGTCAAATTGAAGTTTGTCGTTCGTGTGGGGAAACAACCCTTCCCACATAGGTTTCAAAAAGAAAACACTACGTAGTCTAAGTCATATAAAGAAGTCAATCGACAACATCTGACCCATCACTATCATCCTCCATCTCCTCCGTTTCCTCCTCATCGGGTCCCTCCTCGGGATCCTCCTCATCCTCAGGGTCTGCTGTAGGAGCAGGAGCTATAGTAATCTGAAGTGCCGTTAGCTGAGCTTCTAAAATGGCAATCCTATTATTGGCTACGATGTCACGATGTTCACGAGCAGTCACGCGCCCTTGGAGTGCCATAAGACCATCTTGCATATGGTGACAACCGTTCAGGGTCTTCCCGTGTTCTTCCTCGAGTTCATCCAATGGTGTCTCAGGTTGTACACCTCTTGCTGTAGTGTACAGACATCACCCGTGAGCCGCCTTACTCGATGTTGTTCTGTATCCAGTGCAGCATCATTGGTCGTTGGACTGCGCCGTTCGTGGGAGTGAAGGCATGGGTTGATCGGCATTGTTCCTAGAACTGGGCCTCGGGACAGGTACGCGCTCCCTAAACATAATATGATCAACAAATCTAGGATAGGAACGCCAGTCTCGCAGAGGGTCACGCTTCATCAATGCAAATGGTTGATCCCAGTCAATCTCCTCTCGGGGATATGCCAGTCGGGGCCAATCGAATCCATCATCAGGTACAGGTGCGGGAGGTGGGGATTCAGATCGTGTAGGTGATTCAGGTCGTTTACCCGGAGCTCTCGAAGACGATGCCATGCTGCAGAGAGTGTGACGTGTATGCCAATGAGTATATAGTAGATGAGAATAAGGCACAGGTAACTAATTAACTGTGTGCGCTTATAGTCTAGTGTGTATGCAACCTAGTTCCCTATAACCAATGGCTCTGATACCAATTTGTCACACCTTCAAAATCCACTTGCGGAGTTTTAACCGCGAGGCGTGTGAACAACCAGGATCACAGTCAATAGTTACTCAGAACGACTCTATATGCCATAATTTAAATGAAATCAATCCAAAGTAAATAAATTAAACAATGCGGAAGCGTTTTGAAAACAACCCAAAGAAATAAAAGTATAATTGTGGCAAAACACGTGCCAATCCAAAAGAGAAATCAATAATCATTAAAATGATAAAATTGTCTTGAAGACCATATCATAGAATGCAGTGGACCATACAGTGCTCCTATGGCAATCAAGCTATGACCTGAGAATAGCATACTAAAATTGTCAACACGATGGTTGGTGAGTTCAAGAGATATTCAAATATAAACAGTTTAATAATAGAGATGCACAAGTAGTGTATTGTAACAGATAGCTAGTCCATTAACAATAAATATTATTTCATAGTGATTTCGTAATTGAAGCTGACTGTATTACGTTGTTGCCTCCTGCCACGACTTAACATTCGTGACAATGTTCATTAGGAAAACTTGCACCCGGTTGACCTCGAGTCACACAGGTGGGGCTCGTCAACCCAGTAGTACTACCCAAATTTCCCCGCTAATCAATTAACAATTCGAAAGTGTGAGGACTTTTCCATGATATCAACACTATATAATTGTACACAACTTAAATACATAAAGCGTTCGTGATTTACCAGTATGCTATCTCCCTAAAGAGAGTAAATAAAAAGTGGGGCATGAACTCACCTGATATGCGTTTAGATACACAGAGTTTGACTTGTCAAACAGAATAGACAGACACCTTCAGAGGTTACCTAGATCATATAAGTGCATGAGTACGTGTAATCAAAGAACATGTGAAACCCTAAGTACACTACAACCAAGGACTCAAGATTTCAAACAAAACAGACATGTTTGACCTAGTTGACCCGTTTGACCCGTTGGTGACTTTATGTGTTGTAACCATTCAAGTAATCATACACATATATCATACATAGTTAACATTCAAATAGACCATATGTATGCTATATCATCCAGGTGTAACACTTAGATCATCATACAACCAAGTATCATACAAGTCATACGAATCTAGAACATTAACATATTCACTAGTTATAACACAACTAACATGTCACACAAAGATCAAACCTCACTACATGCCATGTGAAGCCACTCACGACTTCACATCCTAAACCCTGCCAATCCTACTAAGTAGGGGCCTCAGATTCGTACGCGTGTATGATGATCATAACCATAATCATTAACCATATGCATTGCATCACAACAATCCATCACCAATCCCAAACAAGATGTCCTACTACTAATCAACATCCAAATCACATGATCATAAATGTCCAAATATCATTCATGATTACCCCGGCATCACATACAACCAAATTACCATGTTCTACCACATTAGAATCTATTCATGATCATACTAACATGTTCCTAACATCCCAAACATGTTCAAGCTATCATTTTTCAGACTTTATGCAAATAAAGTTTTCCTTTTGGGAAAGTACATCCCAACATCTATCAACCATCCAATGTATTCATGAATTCATCATATTTATACTATCTCAAGCTCCATACAATATCTAGACATGATCAACATCACCTAATCCCATAATCTAACAATCTTCATAAACAAAAGTTTCTACTTTTGGCAAGCTATGAGTCAATAACATCCATTCAAAGATTTCTAGCATTCATAACAACAATCTAGCATCCAATCATCATCATGAACACATCCATAACATCAATCCATCACTAGATCACCATTACATGCAAAATAAAGTTACTATTATTAGTAACCTATGAACACCAACTTCAATTCACTAATTTCTTGCAAAATCAATGTATCATAACATTCATACAACCTACTAATCATCATACATTCATCAAACATCCCATCATGCATAATCATAGCATTTCGAACTAGGGTTTGTTTCATACACAAGGTTCATGATCAATCCACTAAAAACATAGAATTCATGCATAATCGACGTTAACTAACATGTATACATCTAACTAACATACTAACATCATCAACCAACATCAATTTCGACTCCATGAAGGCCAATTCACGAATTAGGGTTCGGCCCTAAACAACAACTCACAAAAACAAGAAAAATCTAACTAACTTTAAACGTGTTATAACTTGCAATTGATGATCCAACAAGTTGTGCACCTTGTAATCTAACGAAATCGATGTTTAGATGCTTGTTCTAGGCTGATTTTCGCAAAGGGAGAGTGTGGGGAAGGAAGTCGCGGCCGAAAGGGGTGGGTGTGGGCTAGGGTTTTGTTTTGTTAAATTTTAATTTACATAATTACCCTTTTAACCCTTGTATTTGTATTTATAAAAACTAAGCTTTAAACTCTTTGTAAAGTGTTGTTAACTTCATAATATAAAGAGATAAACTTATGAAAATCAATATATACTATCTTTATAAAAACACACGACATACGAATAAATAGGCACGTTTCCGCGTTACGCGATTAATTTTCTAATTAACCTTTTAAAAATGTGTAAACACATAAACATAACCCAATACTCACATAATCAATTAGATTCACATCAAATTATCATTATCCATTATTATTAGGACACCAACGTTAAACGACAACTAGTGTGTGTGCTCACGACACGTGTACACAACACTTAACGGAACTAACGGAGTTTGGTAACGGAAATTTACCGGATGTCACAAATGTGAAGTGTTCAATTTGGTCTCCAATTCACAGTTAAACTTGAAATTAAGATCATTAACGGGTATGAATTGATTAGTCGATCGTGTATACCTGATTAATTGAGTCTTTATTGATTCATTATTGTTGAATGGTTCACGGTTAATGGCACTCGATTACCCAACTTGTTAGAGTTCATAACCGTATTTTAGACTTAATTAAAGGTCATAATTGAGTTCGAAATGCATTTGCGATCGGTTGGGATGATTTGGTAAAAAAATGGGTGGTTTCGAGTGGATTTGGGACCTCGCCGGCGCCGCAGCCGCGGTGGCCGAAGGGCCGGCTGGAGAATCGGATTTGAGTAGGGAGAGAAGTTTTGGGTTTCAAATGTTTACACAATTGGTCCCTGTACTTTCTTTTCTTTATTATTTTATGCCCAAACTTAAATGTTTGAAGTTTTCTAATTAACAAAAAGACCCCTTCACTTGGAGTTTTATATAATTTGACTTTTAAATTTCACAATCTATTATTATTATTATTACTAATATTATTATTATTATTATTAATATTGCACTTTGTTATTATTATTTTTAATTATGATAGTTTATTATTATTATAGATAACATTTTTATAATTTATTATTATTTTTATTATTAACATTATAAATGTTTTAGTTATATTATTAGTATGGTTATTATAAATTAAGTTTAATTCAATGAAACTACTAATTTTCAAATTAAATGCAAGAGTACATAAGCAATCCACGAGTTTCACAATGATAGAAAATGTCCTTACAAGAATTTAACGATGCAAACTTTTAAGAATGAAACTAAGCGAACAGATGCGGGTATTTCTCCTTCATATGATCCTCTCGCTCCCAAGTAAACTCAGCTCCACACTTATTCTCCCAACGAACCTTGACAATTGGAGTAGTTGTGGTTCTATTTTTCTTCATGATGCGATCCATAATTTCAACAGGTTTCTCAACAAAGTGTAAGGACTCGTCGATCTGAATGTCTTCCTGTGGAACATGCAGACTCTCGTCGGCCAAACACTTTCTCAAATTTGAGACATGGAACACAAGATGAACTCCACTAAGGTCGGAAGGTAGTTCCAGTCTATAAGCCACTTTTCCAATCCTTTTTAGGATTTTGAAGGTCCTACAAATCTTGAAGCTAATTTACCCTCTTCCCAAGCGACCACACCTTTCCACGGTGAAACCTTAAGAAGAACCATGTCGCCAACTTGGAACTCCAACGGATTACGACGCTTATCGGCATAACTCTTTTGTCGACTTCTTGCCACTTCAAGGTTCTTGCGGATTGTGGAGACTTTATCGGTCATTTCTTGTATAAGTTCAGGACTAGTGATGAAATTTTCACCAACGTCGGTCCAGTAGATCGGTGATCGGCATTTATGACCATACAAAGCCTCGAATGGTGCCATCTTAATACTTGAGTGATAACTATTGTTATACGAAAATTCCGCGAGCGGTAAATGCGTATCCCAATCACCACCAAAGTCAAGGACACAAAGACGCAGCAGATCCTGGAGGGTTGAATTGTTTGTTCGATTTGACCATCGGTTTGAGGATGGTAAGCCATACTTAAATCCAATTGAGTACCCAAGAGTTCTTGCATCGAAGACCAAAAGTGTGAAGTGAAACGAGCATCTCGATCGGAATAATGTGCAATGGCACGCCATGACGACTCACAATTTCGTCAATGTAGATGCGAGCTAGTCTTGAAACTTTGTATGTGTCTCGTATAGGTAGGAAATGTGTCGTCTTGGTCAAACAGTCAACAATCACCCATATACTATCATGACCACAAGGAGTACGAGGTAACTTGGTTATGAAATCCATGGATATATGTTCCTATTTCCACATAGGGATTTCATGATGCTTAAGTAAACCACTTGGTCATTGATGCTCGGCTTTGCCTCTTGCACACGTGAGACACTTGGAAACATAAGACGTGATATCTTTCCTCATTCCAGGCCACCAATATTGACCACGCAGGTCCATGTACATCTTATCGGAGCCATGATGAATGGAATATCGGGTTTGATGAGCTTCGTTCATAATGAAGTGTCAAAGGTTATCATGATTTGGAATCCAAAGTCGATTCAAGAAGTACCACATGCCATTCGGTTTTGTCTCCAGTTGTGACCGAACGTTAGACATCAAATCTTCATCTTTCCCTTCGTCGGTTAGTGCCGCTTGTTGAGCCTCACTTATGCATAACTCGAGGTAGCTATCGATCCTTATGTTTTGAAACATGATAGTAGCCTCGTTGACATCCACATGAATCTCGATATCAAATTCTCCTAGCGTATGAAACCATTGCCTTCGATCTCGGATTTCTTGGAGCGAGACAGTCTTGTTGTGGACCTTGCGACTCAGCGCGTCGGCTACAATATTTGCCTTTCCAGGGTGATAACGAATGTCACAGTCGTAGTCGCTAATCAACTCAATCCACCGTCTTTGTCTCATGTTGAAATCATTTTGGTTGAACACGTGTTGGAGACTCTTATGATCAGTGTAGACTATGCATTGCGTCCTATAAAGATAGTGTCGCCAAATCTTCAATGCGAAAACCATAGCACCAAGTTCAAGATCGTGGTTGTATAATTCACTCATGAACCTTCAATTGCCTCGACGCGTATGCTCTGACTTTGCCTCATTGCATGAGAACACACCAAGACCTTGATTAGAAGCATCACAATACATGGTAAAGTCATCGTTTCCATCAGGAAGTGTGAGAATAGGAGCATTACACAGCTTGCGTTTTAATGTCTCGAAAGCCTCTCTTGCTCGGGTCCCCATTCAAGGAGTCGATTCTTTTGGGTTAGCGCTGTTAATGGTTTAGCATCTTCGAGAAATTCGCTATGAACCTACGGTAATATCCCGCTAAGCCCAGAAAAGAACGAACCTCAGTTGGGGTTGTGGGAACACACCAATTCTTCACGGCTTTAATTTTAGCAGGGTCAACGTGGATTCCTTGTCTCTTCACCACATGCCCTAAGAATTGAACCTCTTCTAACCAGAATTCACACTTGGAAAACTTGGCATAAATTGCTCCTTCTTCAAAAGTCCAAGAACTTGTTGTAAGTGCGTCTCGTGATCGATTTTCGTCTTGGAATAAATAAGAATGTCATCGATGAACACGGTCACAAACTTATCCAAATACGGTTTACATACTCGATTCATAAGATTCATGAGCACGGCAGGTGCATTAGTCAAGCCAAAAGGCATGACCATGAACTCGTAGTGTCCATATCGAGTACGAAAAGCGGTCTTTGGAATGTCATCATCGTGAACACGTAGTTGATGATACCCAGAACGTAGATCGATCTTTGAGAATTGAGTTGCTCCTTGAAGTTGATCGAAGAGATCTTCGATTCGAGGGAGAGGGTATCGGTTTTTGATAGTAAGCTTGTTGAGTTCTTGGTAATCGAGGCACATACGAAATGAACCATCCTTCTTCTTCACAACAGTACAGGTGCACCCCACGGTGATGAACTAGGGCGAATGAAACCCTTATCGGTCAACTCTTGCAGTTGACTAGCTAGTTCTTGCATTTCAGACGGTGCAAGACGATAAGGTGATTTAGCCACAGGGTTCGCACTAGGGATTAGGTCAATCTTGAACTCAACTTTTCGTACGGGAGGTAGTCCCTTAAGATCCTTGGGAAAGTCCCGCACGACAGGAATGTCTTTCAATTCCTTACCCTTGGCTTTCGTATTAACTACATATGCCATGAAAGCCATGTAGTTTTTACTTAAGCACTTGCGGGCCTTGATACAAGACATGAGTTTGGGTCCTTGGGATGATTTCTCCCCAAAGACCTTCAAAGTATCACCTATCGGTAAAGGAATTCGAATGCATTTCTCGAAGCATAGAATTTCCGCACGATGCTTGGCTAACCAATCCATACCAATGATAACATCAAAGCTTCCCAATTGCATAGGGATAAGGTCGACGAAGAACTCGTGTTCGTTAAGGCTTAAGTGCAATCACGTATTACGACGTCAATGACGATAGATTTTCCATCGGCGACCTCAACCGTGAAAGATCTTTCCAGATTAGCATGTTGTTTAGAAAGTATAGCTCGAATTCCAAGGACACGAAACTCCTATCCGCACCCGAATCAAACAATACAGATGCATAATGACTATTTACAAGATACATACCTGTTTGGTAATAACCTATTATTGGTATGATGAACACAGATAGGAATTTTCGTTATAAGACAAGAAACGATTTAAAAGGAGTTCAATGACGTACCATTCACCACGTCGTTGTTGGCTTGTGCTTGGTTGGCGTTGATGTTGAAAGCCCTTCCACGAGCCGGTGGCATAGTTCCCGCATTCCAAGGACATTGCGGACGAATATGACCAGGCTCGCCACAGTTATAGCAGGTCCGGTTGGTAAGCATGGCAGTGTTGTTTGGCGCACGAAGACAAGTAGCCACCAAATGACCATACTTCCCACACAACAGCAGACTCGGCATGGGATGTTGCTCGCATGGTGGTACTTGCACGTGTTACACATAGGATATGGACCAGCATAAGCTCTAGCCACAGGGGCTTGATTTGTAACCACCATTTGTTTTTTAGGAGCATTGGGTGCGGTCACAGCATAGTTGCGTGTCGGGGTGACCTTACGCTTCTTGTTTTGGGAAGATGACTCGGCCTTTACCTCCTTTGTTGCCTTGGGTGTCACCCTCGTAGTAGACTTAGAACCCTTTGACGGCATAGTGCCAGCTCTTATATGATTCTCGGTGAGCTGTGCAGTGATGGTAATCGCCTCCTCCAAAGTTGTGGGCCTACTACCCACCACGGCATCTTGAATTTGAGGTGGCACCCCCTTGATGAATTTCTCAATGTTACGGGGCACGATGTCCACCATGTGTGGTAGAAGCATACTCAACTCATGATGTCGGGTGGAATAAGCCAAGTGATTCCCACCATCTTGTTTAAGGTTCCAAAACTCCACCTCTAGCTTTTGCAACTCGCTCCTCGGGCAAAACTTTTGGATCATGATATCCTTAAATTCCTCCCAGGGCAACGCCAAAACAACCTCGGTTTCTCTTTTCACTATTCCACCATGTGAGTGCCCATTGTTGAAGGACACTTGTAGCATAGCGAACCTTGAACTCTTCGGGGCACTCGCTAACGATGAACGTGTTCTCCATACTCTCGAGCCACTTGAGAAGTCCAGTGGCTTCTTCTTTTCCACTAAAGCTAGTGGGTTTGCACGAGTTGAAGTGTTTGAAATGCAAGTACGATTGTTCCCGTTTTGGTTGTTGCTATTCTCTCTATGAGCACCGCTATTGTTTCCATTGCTGTTGTTATTGCTATTAGCCATTAGGGTACTATTAAGTTCAGCAACCATGGTCGGGATGACGATAGCCATTTTCCGAGCAATCATGGCGGCTAGCTTACGGTCGGAACTTCCACGCTTTCCATGGTGACGAGACATGCTGGATATACAAAAATGAGTTAGTTACGGGAATGAGGATAACAAAGGATATAGTTTAGACAAAGACAATCTAAGGGTTGTAAGGTGCACGGAATGATTCCATTTGGTAACGCATTACCATTTGGAAATGTTGACATGTCAAGGTGACTTGACCCAATTGTCTTAGAAACTTGTGTATATTGACCATAGTTTATCCTCATCCCAGAAATCCCCAGGTAAGCATGACTAGTCCCGTAGTATTTATGCGAAATGCTTGCCTTAGCCCGAAGGCCTTTTGCCAGGAATCCAGGATACAGGTGTCTATGTGTCAAAATATTTCTTAGGTTCATGGAATCAAAACCTTGATGAGATTTATATAGATTAGACATAACGTCTAAAGATCCAAGTCATAAGCATAAGCATAAGATTCCACGTGTCGTCGAGAATAAGATTAAGAAGTTTCATGTTCGGGGAGAGTCAAAGAGTCAAAGTTAAGTTTAGGGAGCAAGTGTCACACCCTGCTGAAAGTGGAAACACGGGGATGTACGAGACGGGATCGTCATAACACATGGTACACAATAGAGATGTAATATTAATAGTAATGATGACAAGCGTGTCATGATGACACCGACACAAAGGAGACTTGTGTCGTGTTTAGTCAATATTCTACAACATAGCCATAAGCATAACATGATAATGATTCACATAATCAAATGAGATAACATTGTATGGTAATTCCCACAACCCGGGAACAAGTATCAAAGAATGATATTGTTTAATCAGACTACAACAATGTTCCAAAATGAAATGTTTGTCAAATATGTTTAGTCTTAAAAATGCATCCTAGGGTCCCCACTAAGGCAGCACACCTAGATATTCAATTAGCATTGTCACCTGAAAAGATATGCTCAAAATGGTCAACAAAATTGTTAGTGAGCTCGCAGGTTAAATAACAATAAGTAATTGATGCTGTATAGTAATTGTTGTGGAATATCGTGTATACAGTTATAAGTAAGCAAAATCACATGACATTGAGCTTTACAACCAAACCTAACGACATACACACAGTATCTTGTCGGAATATATTCACCCAAGGGCCCGTTCCTGGCCACTGTTCGTACCAACTAGTATACCAACAGACAAGGGTGGGGGTGTCAACCTAGTAGTACTACCAATACCTATCTGTCGGTTCCCACACTGGAATTAAATGGTTGCAAAGAAAGTACCACACAGCGAACTCAAGCATGTATCAGATAAGTACTCACAACACAGTAACACGTTGATTCCAAGTATGTAAATTGTATGTAGTTGTACAGCATAGAAAATGGGTGAGCATACTTTTCCCATGTTTGTAAATGTTGAAGTATGTATAAGTGTAAAAAGGCCCACGAAACTCACTTGTTAAGTGGTAAGTATGAATGATCAAAGTTCCAAATGTTGTATGCAATAAACGATCAAACCCTTTGACAGTTATAGTTAAGCATTAATGACATGGATAAAGTAAATAGTAACGTTTGGTCGGTTCGGGTTGTATCGGTTCGGTCGTGTGTAACACACACAAGCAGACACACGTATTAGATCTTATGTAGACCAAGTACTAGAAATCGTCGCCATTGCCAATGATATTTGTGTAAAAGTTCCATTGTTATTAGTGAAGTATTTGGTAAATATTAGTAGTTACGAATCGGTGTTGATAATCGTAAAATGTTAAGTTGATTCGATTTGGAATAACATTAATAAGTTTGAGAGTGTTGACTTTAACATTGTCATTAGCAATGGCAACCGTGTCGATGTCACCTTAACATCACACAACATACACACACCACACACAAGAAGGAATTCACACACAGCAACTTCAGTCGCACGACAGGACCATACGCATGACTCTACACTTCATCCGCACGAATCAACCCTCATTCATACGAATCGGTTTCATTCGTCCGATTGAACCTTCATTCGAGCGACTTAGCATTCAGTCGTACCACACAACACCCAATCGCACGACTCAACATCCATACGCACGAATCAACCCTCATTCGCACGAATTAGCTTCATTTGTACGATTGAACCTTCATTCGTGCGACTCGGCATTCAGTCGTGTGATACAATTCGATGTTATATAGTTCCAATTCGATGTGATTCGTACCCTTCGGTTTCAAGTCGGGACACGAATATGAAGTGTTCAATTTGGTCTCCAATTCACAGTTAAACTTGAAATTAAGATCATTAACAGGTATGAATTGATTAGTCGATCGTGAATACCTGATTAATTGAGTCTTTATGTTGAACGGTTCACGATTAATGGCACTCAATTACCTGACTTGTTAGAGTTCATAACCGTAGTTTAGACTTAATTAAAGGTCATAATTGAGTTCGAAATGCATTTGCGGATCGGTTGGGATGATTTGGTAAAAAATGGGTGGTTTCGGGTGGATTTGGGACCTCGCCGGCGCCGCAGCCGGCGGTGGCCGGAGGGACGGCCGGAGAATCGGGTTTGAATAGGGAGAGAAGTTTTGGGTTTCAAATGTTTACACAATTGGTCCCTGTACTTTCTTTTCTTTATTATTTTATACCCAAACTTAAATGTTTGAAGTTTCCTAATTAACAAAAAGACCCCCTTCAACTTGGAGTTTTATATAATTTGACTTTAAAATTTTACAATCTATTATTATTATTATTATTATTACTAATATTATTATTATTATTAATATTACACTTTATTATTATTATTGTTTTAATTATGATAGTTTATTATTATTATAGACAACATTTTTATAATTTATTATTATTTTATTATTAAATGTTTTAGTTATTATTATTAGTATGATTATTATACATTAAGTTTAATTCAATGAAACTATTAATTTTAAAATTAAATACAAGAGTACATAAGCAATCCATGACTTTCACAAATGACAGAAAAGGCCCTTACAAGAATTTAACGATGCAAACTTTTAATTAACTCAAAATTACAAGATGTTACAGAAGATTCTTGTTAGCGGATTTGATTATTTCTTATCAAGTTATCAGTTTTGCATTGTTAACCATTGAGTAGTAATTAGGTTATTATCATTAATTGGTGATTGCAAATAAAGTTTCTAGATTGTGGCATTAGTTAGTTTACTAGTTAATTTACATAATCAGTTATCAAGTTGGTAATTACCTTTCAACGTATGTGATAAACAAGTTATGTCTATGTGACTTCATGATTAGATAAAACATAAGCCGTGTATTATGTTACATTCCTGAAACCTGGTTGTGATCCTTTTCATCTCAATAGTTCTAAACCAAGTCCAAGTTTTTGTTTTGCTTCATAAAGTGATCTTTTTAAGTTAATTTCACCCACATCCATTTACATTCAAAGTGACAATAGTTTAGTTTAATTAGTAAACTAGATAAATTATCAAGCTAATCATGTAACACTAACCACAAGCTCCCCATGGATACGATACCTGACTTACCCTAGCTACCTAGGTTAATTAGGTTTTTGCATGACCCCAACGACAGGTCATGTTGCCTAAGTGCATATTGATTTTCAATTTTCCCTCCATTAAAGAACAAAATAAAAAATTATTAGTCTTTTTATAAAAGTTCGACAACATAACTTTTGAACTTTTTTTACTTGATGCTATATGGAAAAGTGAAGTTAGTAACATTTAAAAGATATGGATGAACAAATATTTAAATTGAATAACTTACACTACTGGTAACTTGAGGGAAGTGAATATGCATGGTCATGTGGGTCACGACCCCTGTCGTTACTATCGTCTGCAACACATGATGACATAACCTACAACAAAAACAATTAATAATTCTTAAATATTTTTTAAAAAATACAATTCAAATCCTAAAAATCTTAAATTCACGTTCTAAAATACAATTCAATATAAACATTTTCTAATACACATATTAAATGTTAAAGGAATAACCAAATGAACAACTAATAACCAAATAAACTTATATTATCGTCTATAAAATATTTAAATCCACAAATCAATAACCAAAACAAAAAACTTATATTATCATTCTAACAACAGAAACTAATAATCAAACTAAACAACTTTTATATTATCATTCTAACAAAACAAACTATTATCATTCTAGCAATGCATACTAATAACAAATTAAACAACTTATATTATCATTCTAACAAAACAAACGAATAACCTAATCAAACAATTTTTATATTATCATTTTAGCAACACAAACTAATAGCCAAATCAAATATTTATTTTATCATTCTAACAATACCAACTAATAACCTAATCAAACAATTTTATAAGATACAAACTAATAACCAAATCAATAACTTATATTATCATTCTAACAACACAAACTAATAACCAAATCAACCAATTAACTTATATCAATATAACAACACAAGCTCATAAGTAAACCAAACATATTACATTATGATTTTAACACCACATTTTAACCAATAATCAAATATTACACTTATTTTATCATTGTAACAACACAATTCATTTATCATATTAATTCATAGAAAGAAGATAACATACACACCTTATAATTTTAACAAAGATGATACAACAACCCTAGAAGGCTAGAATGGTGGTGGTGGAGTCATGGTGGTGGCTAGAGGTCCCATGGTGGAGTTTTTTTGTGACATCCGGTAAATTTCCGTTACCAAGCTCCGTTAGTTCCGTTAAGTCTTGCATACACGTGTCGTGAGCACACACTAGTTGTCGTTGAACGTTGGTGACCTAATAATAATGAATAATGTTAATTTGTTGTGAATGTAAGTGATTATGTGAATATTGGGTTATGTTTATGTGTTTACACATTTATAACGGTACTTAAAGAATTTATCGCGTAACGCGAAACGTGTCTATTATTCGTATGTCTTGTGTTTTTATAAAGATAAGATATATAATGAACTTTATAAGTTTATATCTTTATATTATGAAGTTAAAAACACTTTACAAAGAGTTTAAAGCTTAGTTTTTATAAAATACAAATTACAAGGGTTAAAGGGTAAATATGTAAATAAAATTAATAAAACAAACCCTCCTCCCAAAACCCACCTTCGGCCGCGATCAGCTTCTAACCCCTCTCCATCTTCGAAAATCAGCCTTGAACAAGCAAATCGTGTGGTTTTGGTTCGATTACAAGACATATAACACTTAGGAAGCATCGATTTCAAGCAATTGCAAGTTTAAAGGTTAGATTTTTCATGTTTGCGATGTTCTTCATTATGGCCGAACCCTAGATTCGAATTGATCCTTATTGGGTCGAATTGGATGTTGTTTGATGATGTTAACATGTTAGTTAGATTGTATACATGTTAGTTAACGTCGATTATGCAAGAATTCTATGTTTTTAGTGGATTGATCATGAACTTTGGTTATGAAGCAAACCCTAATTCGAAATTGTTGTGATTATGCATGATGGATGATTGTTTGATGAATGTTTGATGATTAATAGGTTGTATGAATGTTAGAATACGTTGATTATGCAAGAAAGTTGGGATTTTGATGCATTGTTCATAGGTTACTAAGAATAGTAACTTTATTTGCATGTAGTAGTAATCTAGTGATGGATTGATGTTATGGATGAGTTCATGATGATGATTAGATGCTAGATTGTTGTTATGAATGCTAGAAATCTTTAATTTGATGATGTTGATCATAGCTTGCCAAAAGTAGAAACTTTTGTTTATGAAGATTGTTAGATTGGGATGTTTAAGTGTTGTTGATCATGTCTAGATGTTTGTATGAGCTTGAATTGGTATATTATTGATGAATTCATGTATGCTTTGGATGTTTGATAGATTTTGGGATATTCTTTCTCAAAAGGGAAACTTTATTTGTGTAAACGTTGAAGTATGATGTTATGACCATGTCTGGGATGTTAGGAGCCTGCTAGTATGTTCTGGATAAATTCTAGTGTGATAGAACGTGTTAAATTAGTTGTATGGCATGCTTGGATAATCATGGGTGATATTGGACTTGGTAATCATGTATGGTTTGGATGTTGTGTAGTAGTAGGACATCATGCTTGGGTCTGGTAATTGATTGTTGTGATGTTGTGAATGCAATGCATATGCTTAAAGAATATGGTTATGATCATTATACACGTGTGCGGATCTGAGGCCCCTACTTAGTAGGATTGGCAGGGTTTAGGATGTGAAGTCGTGAGTGGCTTCACATGGCATGTGATGAATGGTGGAACTTTGTGTGACGTGTTAGTTGTATTATAACTAATGGTTATGTTAATGTTCTAGATTCGCATGACTTGTATAGTACTTGATTGTATGATGATCTAAGTGATACACCTGGTTGATATAGCATATGTATGATACTATTTGAATGTTAATCATGTATGTTGTATGTGCTCATTGGCTTTATTTGAATTATAACTCATAATGTCACCAACGGGTCAAACGGGTCAACTAGGTCAAACGTGTCTATTTTTCTGGAAGCTTGAGTCTTTGGTTTTGGTATGATTAGGGTTCCCAATGTCTTTTATTTGCACGTACTTATGTACTCACATGATCTAGGTAACCTGTGAAGGTTGGCTATCCTCTCGTTTCTCAAAATAAACCTAAGTACCTTTGCATACATCAGGTGAGTTCATGCCCCACTTTACTTAATCTCTTTTGGGGGAGATAGCATACTGGTATTTATACGAACGCTTTTATTATTTAAGTTGTGTATAATATTAATATAGTGTTGTTTACCATGGGAAAAGTCCTCACACTTTTGAATTGTTAATATTTAATAGCGGGGAAACTTGGGTAGTACTACTGGGTCTGACGAGCCCCACCTGTGTGACTCGAGGTCAACGGGTGCAATTTGTCCTATTGAACATTGTCACGACATGGTAAGTCGTGACAGGAGGCAACAACTATCACAGTCAGCTTCAATTGCAAAATCACTATGTATAATATTTACTGATAATAGACTAGCTATCTATCACCATACACTGCTTATATTTATCGCAACTGTTTACATGTTTATTGAACTCAAACTCTTGAACTCACCAACCTATGTGTTGACATTTTAGTATGCTTTTCTCAGGTCCTTAACTTGCTTGCCATAGGAGCACTGCACGGTTCACTGCATTTTAAGACACTATGCTTCAAGACAAGTTGACATTTTAACAATTATAGTTTACTCTTTGGTTTGGCACTTGTTTTGCCATAAGTTATACTTTATTGACTTGGGTTTTTTCAAAATCACTTCCGCATTGTTTAAAGTTGGTATTTGGTTGATTTGTTTAAATTATGGCATTTAGAGTCGTTCTGAGTAACTATTGACTGTGATCCTGGTTTGTTCACACGCCTCGAGGTAAAACTCCGCATGTGGATTTTGAGGGTGTGACAGATTGGTATCAGAGCCATTGGTTATAGGGAACTAGGTTGCATACACACTAGACTATAACCGCACACAGTTAATTAGTTACCTGTGCCTTACTCCCATTTACTGTATACTCATTGGCATACACGTCAACTCTCTGCAGCATGGCATCGTCTTCAAGAGCTCCGGGTAAACGACCCGAATCACCTACACGATCTGAATCCCCACCTCCCGCACCTTACCTGATGATGGATTCGATTGGCCCAGACTGGCTTATCCCCGAGAGGAGATTGACTGGGATCAACCATTCGCATTGATGAAGCGTGACCCTCCGCGAGACTGGCGTTCTTATCCTAGGTTTGTTGACCACATCATGTTTAGGGAGCGCGTACCTGTCCTAAAGCCAAGGACTAGGAAAAATGCCAATCAACCCATGTTTTCACTCCCACGAACGGCGCAGTCCAACGAGCAATTGATTGCTGCACTAATGGCTGCACTGGATACTGAACAGCATCGTGTGAGACGACTCATGGGTGATGTCTGTACACTACAGCAAGAGGTGTACAACCTGAGACATCAATTAGACGAACTCAAGGAAGAACACGGGAAGACGCTGAACGGTTGTCACCATATGCAAGATGGTTTATGGCACTCCAAGGACGCGTGACTGCTCGTGAACAGCGGGACGCCATAGCCGATAATAGGATTGCCATTTTAGAAGCTCAACTAGCAGCACTCCAATTGCTATAGCTCCTGCTCCTGTCGCAGACTCTGAGGATGAGGAGGATCCCGAGGAGGGACCCGAGGAAGAGAACCCGAGGAGATGGAGGATGATAGTGATGGGTTAGACATTGTCGATTGACTTCTTTATATGACTTAGACTACGTAGTGTTTTCTTTTGAAACCTATGTGGGAAGGGTTGTTTCCCCACACGAACGACAAAACTTCAATTTTGACATTGCTAAATACATTGTGACTTATTGCAATTTATTTACTTTGGTTATTATTTTTGTTATGAATGTTGTGGTTGTGATGATACGTTATTTCTTTCATTTACTGTTACTACGCTTCAATGAGTTAAATGTGTATGATGTTACTCATTAGTGTATTGTGAATATAAAGTGGAAAGAATGGACGCTCGTGGACGTGGACGTGGACGTGGTCGTGGACGCGGACGTGGACGTGGACGTGGCACCGGAGAACAGGGTGGTGGTGCTTAACATGACTCTGTGGAATTGGCTGCTCTAATTAATGAGCATGTTCAGGCGGCAGTGGCTGCTGCACGCGGGTCAGCCAGCAGGTAAACAATGACAGAAAAACAAATCTGATATCCTTTATAATGTAGGGGATGTTTGATTAATGTGTGTTGTGTTAAAACAGGACCACCGGTGTGTACATACAAGTCCTTCATGGACTGTAAACCACACACCTACAGCGGTACAGAGGGTGCTGTAGGGCTTGTACGCTGTTTTGAGAAGACTGAGTCCGTTTTCTCCAAATGTAACTGTCCACGGCGGATCAAGTAAAGTATGCCACCGGGACTTTGGAGGGTGCAGCTCTGTCTTGGTGGAATGCGCAAGTCCAGATGCTTGGACAGCGATGGCAAATGGACTCCCCTGGAATGAGTTCAAGGATATGATGATCGAGGAGTACTGTCCTCGAAATGAGGTGCAAAAGTTGGAGATGGAATTCTGGCAGCTTAAGATGAAGGGTTCAGAAATTGAGGCTTACACGACCCGTACTCATGAGCTGGCTACATTGTGTCCAGGAATGGTTAATGAGACACATAAAGAATCGAGCACTACATACGAGGATTGGTGCCTGAAATCCAAAGTATGGTAACAGCTTCTAACCCGACTACGATTCAGCAGGCCATTCAAATTGCCCATAGACTTACTGATCAGGCGGTAGAGCAAGGGCGTTACCCAAACGGGGCGCTGTGGTGAGCGTGCCCGACAACAAAAGGAAGTGGGATGCTCCCAGCAACAGCAATAACAATCATCATCATCATCGTCTGGCGGTCAACAACAATCCAACAGCAGCAACAGCCAGTTCAGCAGCAGCAGCGGCGGTTCGATAATAACCGCAATTTCAACCAACTGCCCCAAATAACCAAGGACCCAGCGGTTACGGCGGCAGGCATCCAAATGCCCACGGTGTAACTACCACCATGTGGGACGTGTGATAACTTCAAGTGTCAACGTTGTGGAAAGATTGGACACGCTGCGAAGGATTGCCGTGGTGAACTAATGAAGAGGCCACAACAATCTCAAGAAACCCCAAGGGTTGTTTTGAATGTGGGAAAGAAGGGCATTATAAGAGAAACTGCCCACAACTAAGGAGGACACGAAATGGCAACAACAACAATGGCAATAATAACAACAATGGTGGAAATGGTACTGGAAATGGCGGCAATAGAGATGGAGCCAAGGGAGAGCCTTCGTCATTGGCTCGGTGAGGCTCTAAATGATCCCACAACTGTTACTGGTAGATTCCCTGTTAATGGTTGTTTTGCTACGGTACTATTTGATACTGGAGCCGATAGGAGTTTTGTGTCCTTAAAATTCTGTAGTCTTTTAAGTGATATACCCTCTGCTTTAGAATCTAAGTACACTGTGGAATTAGCCGACGGTAAACAAATCCATGTAACGCATATCCTTAAAGACTGTAGGATAGAACTTGCTGGTCATATTTTCGCTATAGATCTCATGCCTGTTACGCTGGGGATTTGATGTCGTGATAGGCATGGATTGGCTCTCTAGCAAGCAAGCGGAAGTCGTATGTCATGAGAAGATTATACGGATCCTGGTTGGTGATCAAATTCTTACCGTCAAAGGTGATAGGAGTGGTGCTGTGATAGGCATCATCTCGTATATGAAAGCTCAAAAGTTGTTACGAAAGGGCCGCGTGGCTATCCTAGCACTTGTAACCGATAAGCAAAAGGAAGAAAAGAGAATGGAGGATATTCCCGTAGTACGCGACTTTCCGGAGGTGTTCCCAGAAGATCTTCCTAGATTACCACCGCACCGGCAAGTGGAATTCCAGATTGAGTTGACTCCGGCGCAGCAGCTCCGATTGCGAGGGCACCTTATCGATTAGCACCAAACGAACTACAGGAGTTGTCGTCACAACTTCAGGAGCTTCTGGATAAGGGCTTTATTCGACCTAGTACATCACCTTGGGGAGCTCCTGTACTCTTTGTTAAGAAGAAGGATGGCACATTCCGGATGTGCATCGATTATCGAGAGTTAAACAAAGTAACAGTCAAGAACCGATACCCTTTACCTCGTATCGACGACTTGTTCGATCAGCTTCAAGGATCAAGCTATTACTCGAAGATTGACTTGAGATCTGGTTATCATCAACTCAGAGTTCGAGAAGAAGACATTCCCAAGACCGCATTTCGTACTCGTTATGGTCATTATGATTCGTGGTCATGCCTTTTGGGTTGACTAATGCACCTGCTGTGTTCATGGACCTCATGAACCGCGTGTGCAAACCTTATCTTGATCAGTTTGTCATTGTGTTCATCGATGATATACTGATATACTCTAGGACCAAGGAGGAGCATGAAGAGCACTTACGAATAATCTTGGAACTGTTGAAAAATGAGCAGTTGTATGCTAAATTCTCAAAGTGTGACTTTTGGATAAGAGAGGTACAATTCTAGGTCATATTGTTAATGAGAAAGGAATACACGTTGATCCTGCCAAAATTGAGGCGATAAAGAATTGGACTACACCCAAAACACCAAGCGAGATAAGGCAATTTCTTGGATTAGCAGGATATTACCGCCGATTCATAAAAGGATTTTCTAAGATCGCACAACCTCTCACAGCCTTGACTCACAAAGGAACGACATACAAATGGGCTGAGAGTCAAGAATCAGCTTTCCAATTATTAAAACAAAAACTCAACTGCCCCGATATTAGCATTACCCGGGAACAGATGACTTTGTGGTGTATTGCGATGCATCCATTCAAGGATTGGGTTGGTCTTGATGCAACGAGACAAGGTGATAGCTTACGCCTCGAGACAACTAAAGGTTCATGAGAAGAACTATACTACCCATGACTTAGAATTGGGCGTAGTAGTTTTTGCCTTAAAGATCTGGAGACATTATTTGTACGGTACCAAGTGCACAATCTACACCGATCACAAGAGTCTTCAACATATCTTTGAGCAAAAGAGTTGAATATGAGGCAGCGACGTTGGGTGGAACTACTAAATGATTATGATTGCGTAATTAAGTATCATCCGGGAAAGGCGAACGTAGTTGCCGATGCTTTAAGCAGGAAGGAAACAGCCAAACCCCGACGGGTGCGAGCTTTACAGCTTACTATCAGTACCCAACTGCCCGAACAAGTTAAGGGAGCACAAATAGAAGCTTTAAAGGTGGAAAATATTGGTTCTGAATTGTTAAGGGGAATGGATAAGCAGCTAGTGATGAAAGATGATGGAATTCGGTATTTCATGGATAGACTTTGGGTGCCTGTTCATGGAAATCTGAGAGATTTAGTTATGAGCGAGGCACACAAATCTAAGTATTCTATACATCCTGGATCCGACAAGATGTATCATGACCTAAAGGCTCACTATTGGTGGCCTAACATGAAAGCGGATGTAGCTACGTACGTGAGCAAGTGTTTGACCTGCTCGAAGGTGAAAGTGGAATATCAAAAACCATCCGGACTATTACAACAACCCGAGATTCCAACGTGGAAATGGGAACAAATCTCCATGGATTTTATTACTAAGCTACCCCGGACTAGTACTGGTTGTGACACGATATGGGTTATTGTGGATCGATTGACAAAGTCTGCTCATTTTCTTGCAATAAAGGAAACCGACAAGATGGAGAAGTTACTCGCCTGTACCTCAAGGAGATCGTTTCGAGACATGGGGTACCGATCTCAATTATCTCCGACCGTGACGCTCGTTTCACGTCACATTTCTGGCAATCATTGCAGAAATCCTTGGGTACACGTTTGGATATGAGTACTGCATATCATCCACAGACGGATGGTCAGAGTGAGCGTACTATACAGACGTTGGAGGATATGCTACGTGCTTGTGTGATTGACTTCGGAATAACTGGGAAATTCACCTGCCATGGTGGAGTTTCTTATAACAACAGTTATCACACTAGTATACAAGTAGCACCTTTCGAGGCGTTGTATGGGAGAAAATGTCGATCACCGCTTTGCTGGGCAGAAATTGGTGATAGTCAGATAACAGGTCCCGAGTTAATTCATGAGACGACTGAGAAAATTATACAGATACGGAACCGTATGGCTGCAGCGCAAGACAGGCAAAAGAGTTATGATGACAAAAGACGGAAACCTTAGAGTTTCAGGTTGGTGACAAGGTTTTGTTGAAAGTCTCACCATGGAAAGGCGTAGTTCGGTTTGGTAAACGAGGAAACTAAATCCGAGGTACGTTGGACCATTTGAGATTGTGGAAAGAGTAGGTCCAGTAGCCTATCGATTAGCCCTACCTGATTCGCTGAGCGGAATTCATGATGTATTTCACGTGTCAAACTTGAAGAAGTGCATAACTGATGAAACGACGGTCGTACCACTAGAAAAATTCAGGTGGATGAACAATTGCGTTTTATTGAGGAACCAGTGGAGGTGATGGACCGTGAGGTGAAAACACTTAAGCAAAGCAAGATACCTATTGTTAAAATCCGTTGGAATTCACGACATGGACCGGAATTCACATGGGAACGGGAAGATCAAATGAAGCTTAAGTACCCTCAACTATTCGAAGGAACGATGCCAGCAGACGAAGGTATTGATTTAAATTTCGGGACGAAATTTCTTTCAACATGGGGATGATGTGACAACTCATCCAAAACTCACACGATTTCGATTTCTGTGTGCCAATGCAGTAGACCAGTGATGGAAACCAGTGATGGAACACTCTCACCATGTAACGCAATTTTCGGGACGAAAATTCTTTCAACATGGGGATAATGTGACATCCGGTAAATTTCCGTTACCAAGCTCTGTTAGTTCCGTTAAGTCTTGCATACCGTGTCGTGAGCACACACTAGTTGTCGTTGAACGTTGTGACCTAATAATAATGAATAATGTTAATTTGTTGTGAATCTAAGTGATTATGTGAATATGGGTTATGTTTTGTGTGTTACACATTTATAAACGTTACTTAAAGAATTTATCGCGTAACGCAGAAACGTGTCTATTTATTCGTATGTCTTGTGTTTTTATAAAGATAAGATATATAATGAACTTTATAAGTTTATATCTTTATTATGAAGTTAAAAACACTTTACAAAGAGTTTAAAGCTTAGTTTTTATAAAATACAATTACAAGGGTTAAAGGGTAAATATGTAAATAAATATTAATAAAACAAACCCTAGCCTCCAAACCCCACTTCGGCCGCGATCAAGCTTCTAACCCCTCCCCATCTTCGAAAATCAGCCTTGAACAAGCAAATTCGTATGGTTTTGGTTCGATTACAAGATATAACACTTAGGAAGCATCGATTTCAAGCAATTACAAGTTTAAAGGTTAGATTTTTCATGTTTTGCGATGTTCTTCATTATGGCCGAACCCTAGATTCGAAATTGATCCTTATTGGTCGAATTGGATGTTGTTTGATGATGTTAACATGTTAGTTAGATTGTATAAATGTTAGTTAACGTCGATTATGCAAGAATTCTATGTTTTTAGTGGATTGATCATGAACTTTGTTATGAAGCAAACCCTAATTCGAAATTGTTGTGATTATGCATGATGGATGATTGTTTGATGAATGTTTGATGATTAATAGGTTGTATGAATGTTAGAATACGTTGATTATGCAAGAAAGTTGGGATTTTGATGCATTGTTCATAGGTTCTTAAGAATAGTAACTTTATTTTGCATGTAGTAGTATCTAGTGATGGATTGATGTTATGGATGAGTCATGATGATGATTAGATGCTAGATTGTTGTTATGAATGCTAGAAATCTTTAATTTGATGATGTTGATCATAGCTTGCCAAAAGTAGAAACTTTGTTTATGAAGATTGTTAGATTGGGATGTTTAAGTGTTGTTGATCATGTCTAGATGTTTGTATGAGCTTGAATGGTATATTATTGATGAATTCATGTATGCTTTGGATGTTGATAGATTTTGGGATATTCTTTCCCAAAAGGGAAACTTTATTTGTGTAAACGTTGAAGTATGATGTTATAACCATGTCTGGGATGTTAGGAGCCTGCTAGTATGTTCTAGGATAAATTCTAGTGTGATAGAACGTGTTAAATTAGTTGTATGGCATGCTTGGATATCATGGGTGATATTGGACTTGGTAATCATGTATGGTTTGGATGTTGTGTAGTAGTAGGACATCATGCTTGGGTCTGGTAATTGATTGTTGTGATGTTGTGAATGCAATGCATATGCTTAAAGAATATGGTTATGATCATTATACACGTGTGCGGATCTGAGGCCCCTACTTAGTAGGATTGGCAGGGTTTAGGATGTGAAGTCGTGAGTGGCTTCACATGGCATGTGATGAATGGTGGAACTTTGTGTGACGTGTTAGTTGTATTATAACTAATGGTTATGTTAATGTTCTAGATTCGCATGACTTGTATAGTACTTGATTGTATGATGATCTAAGTGATACACCTGGTTGATATAGCATATGTATGATACTATTTGAATGTTAATCATGTATGTTGTATGTGCTCATTGGCTTTATTTGAATTATAACTCATAATGTCACCAACGGGTCAAACGGGTCAACTAGGTCAAACGTGTCTATTTTTCTGGAAGCTTGAGTCTTTGGTTTTGGTATGATTAGGGTTCCACATGTCTTTTATTTGCACGTACTTATGTACTCACATGATCTAGGTAACCTGTGAAGGTTGGCTATCCTCTCGTTTCTCAAAATAAACCCTAAGTACCTTTGCATACATCAGGTGAGTTCATGCCCCACTCTTTACTTAATCTCTTTTGGGGGAGATAGCATACTGGTATTTATACGAACGCTTTTATTATTTAAGTTGTGTATAATATTAATATAGTGCTGTTTACCATGGAAAAGTCCTCACACTTTTGAATTGTTAATATTTAATAGCGGGGAAACTTGGGTAGTACTACTGGGTCTGACGAGCCCCACCTGTGTGACTCGAGGTCAACCGGGTGCAATTTGTCCTATTGAAAATTGTCACGACATGGTAAGTCGTGACAGGAGGCAACAACTATCACAGTCAGCTTCAATTGCAAAATCACTATGTATTATTATTTACTGATAATAGACTAGCTATCTATCACCATACACTGCTTATATTTATCGCAACTGTTTACATGTTTATTGAACTCAAACTCTTGAACTCACCAACCTATGTGTTGACATTTTAGTATGCTTTTCTCAGGTCCTTAACTTGCTTGCCATAGGAGCACTGCACGGTTCACTGCATTTTAAGACACTATGCTTCAAGACAAGTTGACATTTTAACAATTATAGTTTACTCTTTGGTTTGGCACTTGTTTTGCCATAAGTTATACTTTATTGACTTGGGTTGTTTTCAAAATCGCTTTCGCATTGTTTAAAGTTGGTATTTTGGTTGATTTGTTTAAATTATGGCATTTAGAGTCGTTCTGAGTAACTATTGACTGTGATCCTGGTTTGTTCACACGCCTCGCGGTAAAACTCCGCATGTGGATTTTGAGGGTGTGACATTTTTTTTATGGTGAGGGTGATAGGACTAGTGATGGGGGTGAAGGAAGTGGAATCAAAGCTAGAAATGATGTTGGTGGTGGATTTTAGGAGGTGATGTGCTGGTGGGGCGAAGTTAGGTCGCGGTTATGGTGTGATTTGTTTTGGTAAAGTGAAAAGAAATAATAAGACAGACTGTAACTTAGGGCAAACTGCACCCTATGATGACGACATGTCGTCGTCATAGGGTTGAATTATTTTTTAATTTTTTTAATTGTTTCAGGCGGGATAAACGCGCGCCTAAGTGAAAACACCTATGGGGATGACATGTCGTCGCCATAGGTCTTTCATAACTTTTTTTTAGTTATTATTATTATTATTATTATTGTTTTTGTTATTAAAATTATTATTATTACTATTATAATTATAATAATTATTATTAATATTATTATTATTATTGATTTTCAATAATAATAATAATAATATTATTATTATTATTATTATTATTATTAGTATAAATATAAATATTGGTTTATTATTAATATTAATATTAATAATAATATTAATATTAATATTAATATTAATGTTATTATTATTATTATTATTATTATTATTATTATTATTATTATTATTATTATATTATTATTATTATTATTCGTATCAATATAAGTACTATTATTTATATCATTGTGGTAAACAAAACCTAGGTACCAGAGCTGTACATTGTTAATTTTGTTGGCATCCATTGATCCAACGTTAGACATCCATTGATCCAATCTATATGATTCAACGTTAACGATTGTAAAAACATAATTTAATTACCATTATAAGTGTATAATTCAATAATCATCTTTATAATTGGCTCATAGGTAATTTTTAACATATGTAATCACCCTAACCATAGTAATCATACATATCTAACATTGTTTGACTCTCACTGATAACACTTAAGCATAAATAAACTTTGCATCTAGTAACTCTTGATTAACTATTGAAGATCATCACGGTTACCGGATATGCTTATGTTAATTGTGAAGATTTCATACTATAGAATGAACAAAAGCATGATAACTTAGTAAAATATCATGCATCTCGGCGATTGTCACTATTGGATCATAGCTAACCTTTGACATATGTAATCGGCCATAATCATCATAACCTAAGATATTTGGCATTGTTTAACACTCATTGATGATAGTTAAGTGTAAATATAAATAAATTACCATTAATAAACATCACTTCCCCTAAATTACAATCAAATTGCATAACTTAACACTAATGTGTTTGATCATAGCTAATTTAATAAGAATAATTTAATAAGCATCGTAATTCAACCAGAGCTAACCTTTACTATATTTGATTGACCCTAATCATCATAACCAAAAATATTTGACCTTTTATACACTTATTGATGATAACTAAGTATAAATAAACTTAATTTACCATTAACAAGCATAATTTCCCATAAATTACGAACATTTTGTTTAATTTAATACCAATGATCATAATTGGATCATATCTAAGCTTTGACATATGTAATCGGGTCATAATCATCATAACCTAAAATATTTGACCTTGTTTAACACTCATTGATGATAGTTAAGTGTAAATAAAAATAACTTACCATTAATAAGCATCATTTCGCATAAATTACCATCGAATTTCATAATTTAACACTAATGTGTTTGATCATAGCTAATTTAATAAGCATAATCTAATAAGCATCATAATTCAATCAAAGCTAACCTTTAATGTATTTGATCGACCCTAATCATCATAATCGAACATATTTGACCTTTTATACACTCATTGATGATAGCTAAGCATAAATAAACTTAACTTACCGTTAATAAGGATAATTTCCTATAAATTACCAGATCGTGTTTAATTAATACCAATGATCATAATTGGATAGCTAATTTTGATGAATGTAATCGACCCCAACCATCATAACCCAACATATTTGACCTTGTTTAACACCCGTTATGTTAATTTCTCGTAATTTACTAACAATGTATATAACATAACACTAATATTCATAACTCGATCATAGCTAAACTTTGACATATTCAATCTATTCTAACTACTATAATTGAACATATTTGACCATGATTGACGCTAATTGTTAATAATTATAATTATCACAACATATAAAATTAGTTTTTTTTCTTCTTTTAACTTAGAAAATAATTGAATAGATGATTGAACATATATCATTTAGTCAAAGTTAGAATACAATCTTAAATTTCACTAAATACTTAATCCATATTATACCACTGAGATTCACCTTGTATTTAAAAAATAGTAGTTCTAGCTTATCTTTATCTTTCTTTTAAAAAATAACATTTAATAAGATTTTATTCCATTTATAAAATAAATTAAAAGCATATAGTATTATATTAAGAAAATAATACAAACATACACACAGTTAATTAAATAATAATATTTATTACATTATTATTATTATTACTTATAATAACAATAATAATATTACTTATAATAACAATAACATGTACATAAATTAATAATAATAATATATTATTATTATTATTATTATTATTACTAATTATAATTATTACTTTATTAATATCATATTTAAGAAAATCATAAAATCTTATGGTGACGACATGTCGTCATCATATAGTTCTCATAATGACGGGACTATTTCCCTTCTAGTTATTTTGAGCAGAAAAAAAAGAAAAAAAATAATATTTTGACATGTCGTCGCCATAAAGTTTTTATAATGACAGAACTATTTTCCTCCTAGTTATTTTGGTGGGAAAAAAAGAAAAAAAGTGTTTTGAGCTATGGCGATGACATGTCGTCGCCTTAGGTCCACTAAAAACGAGGCGTATAGGGTTGAAAACACTAATACACTGTATATAGACACCACACATTATAAATTGGCACTTCAATAAACGTCTCGTATGGCACCATACGTGGCGTATAGGGTTGAAAACACTAAAGGAAAATTCAAGGGGGACTGTTTAAGGGTTATACGCCCCATATAGCGCTATACGACCCCTATATGACACATACAGGGCTATACGACGCGTATAATAAATTTCGACACTAAATACAAAGAAAATTCAAAGGGCTGTCAGAGAGTTATACGTCTCATTATAAAGCTATACAATGCTCCCCTCTCCACCATACAACACGTATTAGACAATATGAATCATATAAAAATGTTGATTTATAAATTTAATCTATCTAATATCAATTCCCTGTATTTATTATATCATATTCATATGTACCATGTTTTTCATGATATTTATAGCATGAGTTGAGTGCACTGTGTGCGAGTAGTTTTACTGGGACCATATAAACATCACTTTGAGTATTATATGACACATACTTCAAGGTGGAGAATTTAATGCTCCGGGCATTTATAACCCTTTAGATTTAATTTGTCATTTTCAAGTGTCCGATTCAGGTATATGATGATGATATTCATAAGTTTGATATGAACTTAACCCAATATTTCAAAGTTGATTAAAAATTTAAGATTTATTGCATATATTATATGAGAATACATTTACTGGTTTATAATCTATTGGTTTGACGTCTACTAGTGTTATTTATAATCTATTGGTTTGATGTATTAGTGTTGAAATTGATATATGGGTGTACTATTTCAACCTAAAACCTCCGCAGAGAAAAATGTAGAGCATCATTATTGAAAGTGGTTTGTATCCTTGAATTATAACTTAGTTTATTCAAATCATTAAGGTAAAACTAAGAGTGAAAAACGTCCTATAAGATCAATTTTAAATGTTGAAGAGCTCAGTGTGATAAATATATCATCTACATAATCCAATACATAGGTAACTTAGACATGACAATAAATAAATAAAGAAGTGTCACATATGTGTTATCTAGACTTATAAAATCCAAGAGTTGTAGATAGATTGGAAACAAGCTCTAGACTGCTTGAGATGATAAGGACTCTTCTAAATAAGAAAACCCTTATGTGGTCTAGTCGAGATAACAAAACTAGAAGGTTATGCAATACACATCGTCTCGGATAGATCTCTATGCGGAAAGGAATGGTTGACGTCAATATATCTAATATCCAAGGAAGCAAGAGGGCAACTGATAAACAAAGTAGATGGTTGTGGGTTTTATCACAGGGCTAAAAAGTCTCAGTATGTCAATACCCTTAGTCCAATGAAAAATCTAACGTAATAGTCGGACCTTATATCTATTAACGATGTCATAGACGCTACTAGATTCTATAATTTCACTTACATCCAACTACATTTACCTAAAAAGGAGCAAACACTAGGTCCAAATGTGGTTACAGTTGAGGTAGCATTTTTATGCGCATGAAATCTATTGCAAATGAAACTATGAACTAAATACTTGAAATCAAGAATGAAAGATAATCCCAATTCACTATATCGACTTGAATTACAAAGAGATTGATACTTGATTGAACTGAATACAACGACCTAATCAACACCCCTTTTAAACCTCCCTAATCAGGTTGTTAACGGTAATTAACAAACCAAGTCATATTACCATTAAACCCCTAACTCTAAACATGAATACAAGAATGACCCCTAGACTTTCTAAACAATACAAACACAAATCAAGATGACTAAAGTTGACTTCAATACACTATCATATCAACAAAATCTGACTGAATGAGTCCCTTGTGTGCATGGGAGATATCCTACACTAGGTGGTGAAGGACTTATTTAAGACATGAAGTAGGATATATATGCTCTAGAAAGAGTTAAGGGGTTTAGGTTGTCATGTTTGTTTATTCACGAGAGTGAAGAACCTATGCTGAGGAGGTGGGTGAAAGATCAATCAAGTCGGGTGGAGATGTTATAGATAGTATGGCATTATGAACGAGAGAGTATGATGGATGGAGGTAAGATAATGGCGAATGACGAGGGGACGAGGGAGTATGATGGATGGAGGTAAGATAATGGCGAATTACGAGGGGACAAGGGTATTGGAAGAATATAAGGAAATAGACAATCTAGTGGTTTTGGTTGATAGTTTGCCAACTTTGGAAATAGTACAAGCATTATAATGTTTTGTGAAAAGTTTACTTGAAAATTTATAAAATGAAAATAAAGTCCAAGAAAAATTATATAATTTTAAGGTGTGCTTTAGTAAGGTAAGCCCAAACAACTAATACTAGAATGAGCAAAGTCGTACCATTACCGACAACCACTTGTTCCGTACATAGATGATAGATATATGGTGTTACATCTCCAACAATGGTAACTGATACGGACTATGCTGCAACAACCAACTGGCCCAAGGCCCAAACGTGTTACAAAGAAGCCCACAAGATTGGAAGATTGAAGTTCACGTCAACATGCACGTTTCTTTTAGTTGTTTCTTTGTTTTTTGTTGGATATTTGATTTAGTCTTTTGCATGTCTCTGCATGATAGGATAGTGGGTAAGTTAGATCTTGAAATAAGGACATGGGGTAAAAGCCAAGTCCCTGCATGTTTAAATTCAGTACTTTTGTTTTTGAAGGAATATATGAGAAAATTGTTCCAACTCTTGTCTTTCTTATCTTCGTCTTCTTGGAGTGTTTGCCTACTTGAAAAGGCTATACCACCCCCAGTAACCGGAACCCACTCAATACCAACCTACATCACAACCACCCCCGTCCACCAAAGATCACGTTGCCCCTGTTTGATGGTTCCAATCCTCTCGGTTGGATCTTTCATGCCGGCAATTACTTCATCTACTATCAAATTCCGGCGGGCGAACGGGTGTCCTTGACGGCTTTCTATTTCATTGGAGATGCCCTTTCATGGTACCAACACCTCGTGAATAACGATCTGTTAGGAACTTGGGCAGCGTTCAAAAGGGAATTAGAACTCCGTTTCGGACCCTCAACTTACGACTACCATGAAGCCACCCTATTCAAACTCCGCCAAACGAGTATCATGGCAGCCTACCAAACAGAATTTGAAAAACTGAGCAATAGGATCATCGGTATGTCGCAACAACAACTTCGAAACTGCTTTATATTTGGGTTACAATCTGAAATTCAATCAGAATTGGCTATTCTTAAACCCACGACCCTACACGAGGCTTGTGCCCTAGCCCGTTTAGTGGAAGAAAAACTAGCCCAACCAATGAAATCCAAACTCAATTATCCCACTGAACCCCTCACCATCACCCATTCCTCCACCACTTCGTCTTTTTTTTTCTCCTTCATCCTCTACTGCAGCCACTAACAAACAAAGTACCAACACCCCTCCATTGTTACCCAACCCACCTAAGCCCTTACCTATCCCGGAAAATATTTTGCCTGTTACCGGTTTTATCACAGGCAAATCGTTTACAATCCTAATCGATTGTGGAAGCACCCATAATATTTATATAAAAATTTACACTGCCGGGCTAAAATTTAACACTACGAACGAAAAAATAGGGGGTGGCGGCCCCGTCCCCTTAATAGCTTCATCCCTGGTGAAACCATATCGGTATCCTCATTATCAGAAACAAATCATGACACGTCTCATTACCGAAATGCTAAATGATGGTATCATTTGTTCAAGCCAAAGCCTGTTCTCGTCACCGGTTCTCCTAGTTAAACAAAGATGGTTCATGGCGTTTCTGTGTTGACTATCGAACCTTAAATGCTGTTACGGTGCGTGATCGGTTTCCAATACCCACAATAGATGAGTTATTGGACGAGCTCCACGGTGCAACGATGTTTTCAAAAATTGACCTTCGCTCCGGTTACCATCAAATTCGTGTTGCTGAAAAAGATGTCCACAAAACAGCGTTCCGCACCACCGATGGCCACTACGAATTCCTTGTTATGCCGTTTGGGCTCACTAACGCCCCATCTACATTTCAGTCGGCGATGAATGATCTGTTTAGACATGTTCTTCGCCACTTTGTTCTCAGTGTTTTTTGATGATATACTTATCTACAGTCCAGACGTCACGAAGAACTACCATCATATACAATTCGTTTTTCAAACCTTGCTAAACAACCGGTTTCATGCTAAAGGATCAAAGTGTGTGTTCGCGGTTTCGAAACTTTCCTTTTTGGGTCACCGTATCTCCGCCAAGGGGGTCGCTCCCGAACCAGAAAAGATCGACTCGATTCAGAAGTGGCCTCAACCGATATCATTCACCACCTTGCGCGCATTCTTGGGACTAACATGTTACTATTATCGATTTGTCAAAAATTATGCTCACATTGCAAGTCCTTTAACAAATATTTTGAAACTGAAAGTGTTTGCATGGAACCATGAAGCAAGTCAGGCTTTTATTACTTTGAAAAATCACATGCAGAAGCTTTTCACAAAGCATTATAATGCTTTATTTTTATTCTATAACGTTTTTTTAATCGTTCAATTCTATTTAGCTTTATTTTTAATTTTTTTATATTTATACATATTTTAACTATTCGACTCAATCTAAATTTATCCCATTCTTTTATTTGAACGTTTTTTCTATTCGTTTATTAAAAAACTTTCTTTTTAAACTAACCTTTTAAAGTTATTCAACTGTTTAACTAATATGTGTGCATATGTACAAAAAAAGTTTATTTTTATTTTTAAAACTTTAAAATATATTTTTCAAACTGTTTAGATTTTAAACTAATAATTTAATTACTAAAAACATTTTAAAGTGTTTTAACCAATGTTTTCAGAACCGGATCGAACGTCGAACCGGACGCCTTACTGGTTTGGTGGTCGGACCGGTCGGACCGGTTTTATGAACCGGATGACGTCATATATATTAAATAAATATAATTATATATATATATATATTATATATATATATATTATATATATATATTATAAAAATTATAGAACTAAAATAACAAGTCAAACACTATTATATAAAGTATTACAACTTCAACAAATAGTCAAATAGAAATATAAATATATTAATCATATCAAACAAAGTAACAAACATCTAATCATCCATGATCCAACTTTCAAGTTTCAAGTTTCAACCATACTGATACCATAATCCAAACTTCCAAACTTAAGCAAAGTAGCAAACTAATCAAAAACTAATCGAAACAAAGCATCAAGTTCAAACAAACAAGTTTAAACAAACATAACATAAGTATCTTAAAAATCATCCAAACCATCATCATTATCAACTTCATCATCAAGTACAATCAAATCATCTTCGTTAATATATTCACCTAAAATTAAAAGAAAGACAAGTTTTAATTAAACAACATATACAATTTTATATTTTCACATAATACTTGTATATAAATGAATACTAACCTTGTGCTTGCGAAGTAGACGTACCATCAATGTTATTTAGTGGCTCTTCTTCTAGCATATTTTCCAATTCATTATAATCAAGTTCACCTTCCTCTTCGTCATCAATAACCCAAAACTCAGTTTTATCAATGCTTTCATAATCCACAGGGTCGTATGACCTTTTGTCTCATTTTTCCTAATGAAATCAATGTTATTTGTAAATATTACGTAAGAGAAACAAATGACAAAAATAACATAATTGTCATTTTATATAATACCTATTTTGAAGAAGCAAGTTATAATGAACATATACGAGATCACAAAGCCTTTGATGCTCTAATCGGTTCCTCTTTTTCGTGTGAATTCTTTCAAAAACACTCCAGTTATGCTCACATCCGGAAGAAGATGCAGTTTGACTTAAAATTCTTATTGCAAATGACTGCAACTCAAGGACATCTCCACCAAACAATTTCCACCACTCATCTAACAAAATTAAAATAGTAGATTATTATTACATCAATACATTCACACATTATAACTAATAAAAATAAACATTAAAGTAATCTTACCGGGACGAGTTGTCTTTGCTGAAGCAAAAGCAAGTGGTCGACTAAATCACCCTCTCGATCACGAAATTGATATAACTGTGATGTAAGCTTCATAGGGTCCAAATTCGTCTTTTCCTCAAACATATCAAGCACCCTTTAAACGCCTCCCTTTTTCCATATTGTTTTCTTGATCATACTGAAAAGCTGGATTCAACCAATAAGCAGCAGCATGTAGACTCCTACGCAACATTCTATCCCACGAGCATCAATAATGTCGGTATATTGCTTGTAGTTACGTTCTTTATAGCGGAATAATTCTATGATGCCTTTCCTTGCCCTGCTCATACCTTCAAACACATAACCTAGTGAAGGTTTTTCATCCGAATCACAAATACGCAAAAGCCTCAAAACAGGAGCCATCACCTTCACAATTATCAAACAATTATTCCAAAA
The DNA here is from genome assembly GCA_025506515.1 of Flaveria trinervia. Classification (NCBI taxonomy): domain Eukaryota; kingdom Viridiplantae; phylum Streptophyta; class Magnoliopsida; order Asterales; family Asteraceae; genus Flaveria; species Flaveria trinervia. The sequence continues at coordinate 6,566,417 of CM046451.1, read as the reverse complement.
TTTATCATTTAATACAATTTGCTTCACATATTTGGCTTTTGATAATTTCAAGACTTTTTTGAAATCATTAGAAGTAACCATAGCTTGCAAATCTGATTTATGGTCATATAAGCTTCTTAATGCAATGAAAGCTGTACCAAAACGAGTAGCACCTGGACGTATGATTTCTGTCCAACCTTGTCTTTTCCTCAACCAATTCAAAGGCCATTTATGGTTATATATAAAAACAGTTACCTTTGATGCAAATTGAACTAATTCAGCCACAGAAGTTAATTCTGAAATATCCTTCAAAATCAGATTAATACAATGGGCTGCACACGGGGACCAACAAAGCAATGGATATTTCTCACACAACAATCTGCCTGCAGCCTTGTAATTAGCAGCATTGTCAGTAACAAGGTGAACAACATTTCTATAACCAATTATCTCAACAATCTCTCCAAATAAATTGCATAAGTTTTCTGCATTAGCCTCAACATCCGATGCATCAACAGATTTAATAAAAGAAATCCCTTTTGGACAATATACCAAAAAATTAATGAGTGGTCTTTGTCTAACATCACGCCATCCATCACTCATTATTATGCAACCTGTTTCTGACCATAACAGTCTTTGAGCTTCTACTATTAGTGTCACTAATTTCTTAGCATCTTTTAATAAACTCACTCTCATTGCATGATAAGAAGGTCCTGTATACCCATGACCCATAGAAGATACTTTGCTCATTGCAATCAGAAATAGAGGTGAATTAACAGCATTCATTGGTATACATGCATGATAGAACCACATAGCCACAGCCAAATCTGTATCATGTAATCTTTCTTTACTTTGCCATGCTGATTTTATTGAAGGTTGAGAAGAATCATTTATGCCTCGCTCAAAATAAGATTGTAAGTTCTCAGAAGTAGAAGCTTTTCTTTTACCTTGTGCATTTTGTGGTTTACTCCTAGGTGTTTCTTCATCTTTTCCCTGTGAACTTTCTTCATAAGCACTTCTCATTTGAAGCTTGACATCCGCAGGGACCTTTAAACAAGCAGCAATATTTCCTTTTACTCCACCAAGATGTTGTTTCATTCTATTAATGCCCCCTCCACGAACATGTTTATCACAAAAACTACAAATTAAAAACTTTTTCCCCGATGCATCATGAGCTTCAGTTGCATATCTCCATGCATTATCCGTTTTCAAACGAAGAATTGAATGAACACTCAATTGTGTTTCAGTTTGTGAGGCCGGTGGCGGTGGTGAAGTCGAATCCATGTTCTATAAGATAACAAAAAATTAATTGTTTATCCAAGATCACCAAATTAATTGAAAAAACCAACTAAAGGCTAAAGAGTAAAGACTAAAGAGTGTATAAGTTCTCAATCAAAATCATAAACTAGTTATTCAACCACTTTAAACATAATTAATGACACCACTACATATAAACATATATAAGTTCTCAATCAAGATTACCAATTCTTAACAAATTAAGAACATGAATAACAATATCACAACCTACAGATTACCAATTCTTAACAAATTAAAAACATGAATAACAGCATCAAATACCAAAACCAATTGAGATCAAGTACCAAAAGGTCCAAAACCAAATTCTTAACAAATTAATTCTTACCAATTCTTAAGTGAATTGATCTACTTAAGAACCAAGTCACTAACTTAACCAAGTCAATTAACAAGTGAAGTGCAACTTGCAAATCACAAATTGAGTGAACAACAAGTGAACAACTAACCAAGTGGCAAGTGCAACCTGCAGATCACAAATTGATTGAACAACCAAGTGAAAAACTAACCAAGGGTTACCTGCGGGTGGTCCAAAGTGCGAAGTGTAGGTGGTCGACCTGTGGCCTGCGGTGGTCCGAAGTGCGAAGTGCGATTCTGCGAAGTGCGGGTTACCTGTGGCCTGCGGCCTACAGCCTGCGAAGTGCGAACAACTAACAAAGGGTTACCGAGGAATCGAGGATTATGAATTACCGATTACCTGAAGGCCGCGAACTGCGTGCGATTCTGCGAAGTCGACTGTCGAGTGGGAGAGTGGGCGGTGGACGGGTGGAGTGTCGACTGTCGACTGATTTGGGGCAAATTTAACTATTTAGGAATTTAGGATTTTATTTTTAGGTTTTAAATTGGGGTTAAAAAAGAAGACCGGTCGAACCGGCGAACAGGCAAAACCGGTTCAACCGGCTAATTCGGGTTTACTCGGCCGGTTCACAGCAAATAAAACGATTCATATGGGATCGGATCGGCCAGGGGGCCGAATGGCGGTCCGACCGGTCCGATCCGACCCTAACAACATTGGTTTTAACCATTCGATTGTCTAAACATTATTTTTTAAACAATTGGGTTTTAAAAATAATTTTTTAAAGGTATGTTTTTTAAAGAATTTTTAAAATCATTTATCTTCAAACCGTTCGTCTTTAAACTCTTTTAGCTTTTTAAACACATTTTTTAGAATCGTTCTGCCTTTTAAATTTATTTTTCAATCGTTCGTCTTACTTAAATGTCTTATAAAATCTCTTTGCTTTTCAAATGATTTATTTAAATGGCTTTTTTAATCGTTCAACTAATTAAACTTATTTCTAAATTCATTTGTCTTATTTAAACGTCTTTTTCAAATCAATTGATTATTCAAATGTAAAAATTGACTTAAAAAGTTTAAATAAACTAAACACAAGTAATTTTAATATCATAAAGCCCTAATTGTAATAATCAAAACTCAAGTTAATCCTTAAAATAATACAAAATGACATAAATTTAGAAATCACTTTCAAGTCAACTTGAATAGAAGATGACAAAAAAATCAAAAAGATAAAAAAAGATGTTTTAATAAAAGGATTGTTTAAAAAGAAAGCTTTTTACTAAACGAATAGTAAAAAGAAGTTCAAATAAAAGAACGGGATAAAATTACATTTACCGAGCCGAGTAATTAAAAATATGTATAAATACAAAAAAAGAAGTTTAATAGAATTGAATGATTAAAAAACATGTTTATATAAAATGACAGTTAAAAATACCTTGCGGTTTAAATAAAATAAATAGATTAAAAGGACATTTAAGTAAATTTAACAGTTTAAATAAGAAGTATAATAAGCCAAACAGTTTTAAATATTTTGTTAGATAAAGTGAATAGTTTAAATACGATGTTTAAAATCGAGCGATTTAAAATTGAAATTAAAAAACTTTGAAAAATAAAAATATTTTGTGTGTATATATATATATATATATATATATATATATATAATATGTTTGTGTGAGAGAGTAAATTACATTTTGATCCTTAAGATTATTAAAAATAACCATTTCAGTCTAAAGACATTTTGATCATTTTATTAGAAAGTAATTATAATATCTAACCATATTAATATATTAGACTGGAAGAGTTATAGAATAAAAACCATAGGGCTTTATTTGTTAAAAAATCGTATTGTGAACTCAAATAGTTAAATTAATCAAACCACAAATATCAAATAGTAATTTACTCTAAATATTGAAACATGGGTACAATTTTCCTCTTCAAAATCGCTAGTTTCTGCCAATTTAGAAGAATAATTTCAAACTCTATCCGATAGTGATTATCGATTCAAAAGATTATTGAAAGGTTTGGTTATTTGAATATTGCATTCAAATTCTAAAATTTATCAAGTTTAGAGTTTGTTTGTTTGTTGATTGTTGTGTGTTCTAGACTTGCAACATCAACGAAATCTTTTGAAGTTAGAATGGTAAACCTCCTTTTGACGTTAAAGTGTGATGAGGTGGTGTAAATTAAATGCTCGTGTTAAATTAGGAGTAAGTTAGATTAGTATGCGAGTTTGTATTAAAACATTAATATCTGATGCATCGGTCTCCTATTCTAGCATGAGGGACACAAGCACTTAGTTACCTATGTCTCAATGTTGGATCTGAAATATGTGTATTGAGGGTAGCTATGAGGTCAGTGAAGGTTGCCATTAGATCGACCACAACCACGGTTTGAGTAAGGTTACACCACCATGATTTTGACTCCATCATGAGGAACCCTAACCATCATAATTCTGGCACGGTTTGATTTTTGTTTGGTGTCCTTGTCAAGTTTTGCATATATAAAAGGCAAGATGTTACTTCATGTCCAATGTTTTGGATGTTACCTCATGTTCATTTTTCTTGCAAATTTGACAACTTGTAGAGGTTAAAGTCTACATATATTTAGATGCATAGGAAGGAATTTGGCTACGTAGATGAATGGCAATAAGGAGAAAGAAAAAAACTAATGATTTTAATCACATTAGAGTTTTTTACTTTGCTACCATAAAAGATTAAAAGATATCATGGTTTTGTGATTCATGAATCAATAAAACTCACCTCAACACATGGTTTTGCAAGTTATAACATAATTTTGAATAAGATCAACGTACAACCTAATTATGTCTGATATTTAAATAACATCTCAATACCAAATAAACCAAACAATAGTAATAATATTAAACGATGATCTAGTATATATAATCAGCAAATAATGATTAAACTCATTAACCAAAATTAAAAACCAGTGTAAAACACTTGCAAAAGAAAGGTACCTGCACAATAAAAAATCCCAAAACTAAGCTATACATGATGTCCCACCTTTAAATTTTCTTGTTGGCATCTTCCACATGTCCACCCACTGGCACCCCTTGTAAAAATAAAATATCCAAAATATAATCATCATAAAATCCAAATCTCCATCTTCCATGAGTACCCCACCACCAATCATACTTATTTTCTATCTCCACAAGTATTTACATTATCTCTTTTAAAGTATTAAAAACAGCCTTCAAGATAACAAGAAAGAGCAAAGGCCACACCATCTCCTTCATTGTCCTTTTAGCTTAAGCTAGTAAGTTTCAATTATTATTCACTAATTCTTTTATATCAGATTGATTAATCTAGGATTTACTTTCTCAAAACGAGTAATCTTGACCGACTTATTGTATGTTTTATTGTTATTATTGTTGTTATTATGCTTCTTGTTATTGTTGTTATTATGGTCAATCTAGTACATGTAAACCGAATGATGTTAGCAGGTATTTGTTTATTATGATTCTCTCCTAATAGGTTTGGAATTTGAATCTCCTTCCTACTATTTTACAATCACCGAGTCATGACTTTTAGTTTAGTTGTTAGGGGTGTTCAACTAATCTAATTTCGAATTCTCGAATTATTCGAATTTTGATTTTTTAAACTAGATTTGAATTCAATTTGAATTAGAATTAGATTTAAGTGATTCGATTTGTATTAGAATTTAAAACCACATTCCAATTCGATTCATATCAAATTCGATTGTGAAGTTTAAAAAATACAAATCAAATTTGAATTTGCAAAAAAGAATTTATTTTAGGTCTTAATTTTAAAACTAATAATCTTTAATGTATAAAATAACTAAAGAATAAAACATGGTTAGAAAGTTAGAAACATTAGTATCAAACTTATAATTGAATACATATATGTATAAATAATTCATTTATATAAAATATAAAATAAATAACTATATTATATGCATATATAATATTATATGTATATTTTTATTTTGAATTTCGAATCGAATCAAATAAAAAATTACAAATTTGAAATTTGATAAAAAAAATTCGAATCAAATTCGAATTGAATTTCAAATGAGTGATTTTTGAGTCAAGTTGAATTAAATTGAACAAGATTCGGATATTGAACACTTCTATTTATGATTAATAATAATAATCATAATAATAATAATAATAATAATAATAATAATAATAATAATAATAATAGTAATAATAATAATAATAGTAATAATAATAATAAGAAGAATAATTTTTTCAGAACTGGATCCAATGTCGAACCGGACGTTTTACTGGTTTGTTGGTCGGACCGGATTTAATTATATTTATATATGTAATTAAATATAAGTAATTTATATATGATTTATATATGTATTTTATAGTTATATATAAAATTTAACTATATTTGTATATCTAACATATTAATTTATGGTTTAACATTTTGTTTTTACCCATTAAAATAAAAAAATTAAAAACTCAAAATCTGGTTCGTCCTGTTTCCCGATCCAACCACCGGTTCGACCAGACAAAACCGAACTAAACAAACCGGACCGGCCACCTGACCGATCCCAGATCGGACTGGCCGATCCGATCCAGTCTCAAAAACATTGCATAAGAAGTTGTCTTAACTCTTGTAATTAAGAGGCAATAAACTGTAACATATTGTGCATTGTCATAATAAGCTATTGATTTACGAAGCACTTGACGAGACATGTGACTGGATCTGGTTAATTTATGTCAATGATATAATGTGTCTCTTGTGTCCACTGAATACGATGTGACAACTTATAATTTATTTGAGAATTTAATGTTAAGAAATATAATTAATTTCTAACATGTTATTTGTGATTAAATTGTTTATATTGATTATTTTCGCTGAGAGTATGTAGTATATTTTTTATTTGGATTCCTAGCGAGTCCTTACATAAATTTCTCAAAACTATTACCAAGGCGATAAACTATTTAGTCGTTTAAACTCATAAAAATCATAATTAACTCAATAAACCGAACCGTTATAGGGCGCCTAGTCTCTATCTCTATAATCCTTAATTTATGTTTCAAGCCAAAATGTTAAATCAATCAGGATGTAAAAGCATCGCCTTGTTCTTAAATGATGACTAATGTTGGACAACGCGATCGTGTAATTAAATTGAAGCATATAGCGATTAAAAAATATTTCTGTTAATTATTGAATTGAAAATGATTTCGATTGATGTCGTATTCTCAAGAAACAAACGACTAAATACACAAAAGACCACAAATTACTCCGAAAAAGGAGGAGGCCATTAATACTAAAGATACCCACTAAAAATAGATAAACGTAAATATATGTTTCACTAATATTCCCCCTCAGTTTGAGCGTTGGTAAGCCGTAACGTTCAAACTAGATCTAAATGTTTCGAAGAGATATCGAGGAAGTCCTTTTGTAAAGATATCAGCGTACTCTTCATAAGACGGAACATGGAGGACCCGAATGTGGCCAAGTTGCACTTTCTCACGAACAAAATGAATATCCATCTCCACGTGTTTGGTGCGTTGATGTTGGACGGGATTCCCAGACAAATACACTGCTGAAATATTGTCGCAGAATACCACCGTGGCTTTGTGAGTCGGAGCACGCAATTCAAGCATAAGGTTTCTTATCCAAGTAGCTTCGGCGACGGTGTTTGCAACACCCCTATACTCCGCTTCTGCACTAGAATGGGATATGGTTGGCTGACGTTTGGAGGACCAAGATATGAGGTTGTCACCCAGAAATATGCAGTAGCCGGAGGTCGATCTCCGTGTGTCGGGACATCCTCCCCAATTGGCATCAGAGTATGCAGTTAGGGAATTAGTTGGGGAGGCTAAAATACGTAAACCAAGATTAATGGTACCATGAATGTATCGAAGGACTCGTTTCATGAAGTCAAAGTGAATGTCCCTGGGAGCATGCAAGGATAAGTCTGGGCGCGTGATGGTAAGATATTGAAGAGCACCAGCTAGACTTCGATATAAAGTCCCATCAGGTAAAGGGTTCCCGTCATCGGCGCTGAGCTTGGAGTTGGTATCAACAGGAGTGAGACATGGTTTGCATGCGGTCATGTTAGCTCGATGAAGGATATCTCTAGCATATTGCGACTGAGCCAGGAACAAAGACTGATGATCACGGGTGACAGTTATGCCAAGAAAATGATGCAGGGGGCCCAAATCAAACATAGCAAATTCATTTGAAAGCTTGTGGATGAATGTTTGTAGTAGGTCCGGATGACTGGCTGTGAGAACTATATCATCAACATATAAGAGAAGATATGCGAGCTGCTGACCATTCTGGTAGATGAATAGCGATATGTCACACAGGCTGTGTCGAAAATCTAAAGAAGTTATAAAGGTGGAGAAGCGAGTGTACCATGCTCGAGGCGCTTGTTTCAAACCATAAAGAGATTTCCGAAGTCGACAGACATGGTTTGGACGGTTGGGGTCGACAGACATGGTTTGGACGGTTGGGGTCGACAAAGCCGTGTGGTTGATGCATGTAAACCGTTTCTTGCAAATGACCATTTAGAAACACATTCTTGACATCTAACTGATGTATCGGCCAAGATCGGGATACTGCTAATGATAAAACAGGGCGGATGGTTGCAGGTTTTACAACCGGGCTGAAAGTCTCGGTGCAGTCGATGCCAGCCATCTAAGATTTACCATTGCAGACAAGACGTGCTTTGTAGCGCTCCAAGGAACCATTGGCATTAAATTTATAGCGAAACAACCACATTGATCGAATGACTGGACTATGCATGGGCCTTGGTACTAACTCCCATGTATTATTAACCTGCAAAGCATTAAATTCATCGTTCATGGCACGAAGCCAGTTAGGGCTTTGGTAGGGGAGGTGGGGATGAGTGAGATGTTAGAGAGGGTAGCAAGGTTATATTTGGGATTGGGTTTCGATACACCGGCTTTGGACCGAGTATGCATAGGATGAGTATTGGAAGTAGATAGTGGAGATGGTGGTATTGGTGGTTGAGCAACGGGTTGGACATCAGGGGGTTCGACCGTAGGGTTGGATTGGGTTTCACTACTATTGGTGGAGGCAATCGGGTTGGGAGATGGTTGGTTTGGTTGGGCGATAGGGTTTGTGTTTGAGTGTGTTGTTTCAGAAGGAAATGATGTAGGGAAGAATGGAGGGGTTATTGGAGTCGGGTCGTCAAGAAATGTATAAGATGGAGTTGTGCATATTTCTAGGAATGGGTAGGTGCGCTCATTGAACACGACATGTCGGGACAGATGAACCCGACCAGTTTTAGGATCATAGCATCTATATGCACGGAAGTCAGACGGGTAGCAAGAAAGACACACCGAGCAGATCTAGGTAGAAGTTTGTTTGGTTGGGTGGCGGACATGTTTGGGTAGCAAGCACAACCGAAGGTGCGGATGTGGTCGTATGTGGGATGGCGGAGATAGAGGGAGAAGGCTGGGGTTTGGTTATTTAGGCGGGTGATAGGTAAAATATTATGAAGATATGCGGCAGTGTGAAGCGCCTCTACCCAAAATTGAGGCGGTAAATGAGCATGAATTAGGAGAGCACGTATGACATCATTCAAGCGACGTATCATGCGTTCGGAGCGTCCATTTTGTTGGGACGTTTGAGGGCATGCAAAATGGAAAAGGATACCGTTTTGGTCGGCAAAATTTTTAAAATTGTTGTTGTCAAATTCACCCTCTAAGTCACATTGAAAGGTTTTAATGGGAAGATAAAATTGTGTTTGGATGAGTTTATGGAACTTGGTGAAGGTGTGAAAGGTATCAGATTTGTATTTAAGTGGGTAGACCCAAAGATAATTGATGTAATTATCAATTAAAACCATATAATATTTGTATCCAGAATTGCTAATGACGGGTGAGGTCCACAAATCACAATGAATTATATCAAACGGTTTAAAAGTATGAGAAACATAATCCATAAAAGGTAATCGTTTACTGTTTGACAATTGACAAGATGAACAAAAGGACAAATCAACATTTTTATTGCAAGAAATATTAAAAGTGCGCTTAAGATGTTGAAGCACGATTTCTCCAGGATGACCGAGATGTGCGTGCCATGTTGGGTGGCTTGTGGAAGAAACTAAAGTAAATTCGGGCTTGGTGAATGGGTAGAGATCTCCATGGCTATTGTGACGGGAAAGGAGCCGTCCATCCTTGAGGTCCTTCAAATAAAAACCAAAAGGATCAAACTTAACTGAAACTTGATTATCAGTAGTAAACTTACGTACAAATAAAAGATTTTTAATAATCGATGGTGAGTGAACAATATTATTGAGTTTGTAAGTTTTGTGGGAAGTGTGTATAAGTCGTTGCCGGAACCCATAACTGGTAAATGTTGACCATTACCGACAAAAATAGGGCTTGGAGGTAATAAAGATGGAATTAAAATTGTACCTGGATCTGATGTGATATGAGATGAAGCTCCGGAGTCCATGTTCCATTGTGGGTCATGATAGTTGAGGCTCATGTTTGATAACGCCAGACCGATGTCAGATGGGCATAGGGCGTTCCCGGGCTGTGAGCTAAAACCAAGAGGTGGCTGAAATTGTTTTTGGGCTAAGTGGGCCTGTTGGGCTTGTGTAAATTAGGTAAATTGTTGGGAGGGAAATTGATTAGGTTGAGGATTAAAAGGCTGAGATGGGTACGGTGATAGTGAGGGTGCCCAAGAGGCATGTGCATGAGACAATGTAGGCTGGTGAGAGTATTGATTTTGAGGTGGATTAGCTTGGTGTGAAGGGGTCTGTTGATAACAGTTTTGTGCTCCCCATGAACCGGATCCGCGTCTAGTGGATGGAGCTGGCCGATTATTGTTGCCTTGTCGACCACCCCGTGCATTATACCCCCGACCACGTGCAGCTTTGGCAGGGTCATAGTTTCAACCCCGGTAACCATTTGGATAAGGAAAACGGTTCGGATCTGTTGGAGTGGTGCTCGGATTGGTGTTCGTGAAGTGAAGCATAACCGTATCACGGGTGTTAGTAGACCTAGCGGCTTAACGAGACTGCTCATCTTCAATCATGCCCCGAGCAACTTCCCAAGCGGGTTTTTCACGATTACTTATAGCAGCAATTGTATCAAATTCTATTGGAAGCCCGCGCACCATTTGAATAACGAGACGAGTTTCACTTACCGGTTGATCGACGTCCCGCAATTGTTCAGCAAGGTTTTTAAGAGTTTGACAATAATCATCAAACGAGGAGCATGAACTGAGAGTTGTATTTAAGAGCTTTGTTTCAAGTGTGACCGCCCGCGCCTGCTTGTTATTGACAAATATGTCACAGATTTTTAGCCACGTTGCTCGAGCCGTGAGATCGATGTCAAGAACACGTGACAATAAATCTTCAGACAAGGTGCTGTATATCCATTGTAAGATGAGGGCATCGAGTTCAGACCATGCTAAAAATTTGGATCGGATTCATCCGGCGGTGTAGTGCCATCGATATGGTGAAGCACTATGTAGGCCCGAGCATGGAGCTTGAAGAGTTTTACCCAAGACGAGTATGTAACTTTCTTTCCATCAAGGGTTCAGATCTTGTTATTGATATTTGTGACGGTGTAAGCCGGATTGGAGTTGTTTGGTTTCTGAAGTGGGTGGGTTTTCGGTGACCGGAATATCTCCAGTGGCATGGCGGCAACAGGATGAAAAAGAAAAGGAAAAAAAATTTAGGGTTTTACTTTGACTCTGATAACCATGATAATTATTGAATTGAAAGTGATTTCGATTGATGTCGTACTCTCAAGAAACAAATGACTAAATACACAAAAGGCCACAAATTACTCCAAAAAAGGAGGAGGCCATTAATACTAAAGATACCCACTAAAAATATATAAACGTAAATATATGTTTCACTAATAATTTCGAGCTGGTTGATGCCCCAAATGATGTTGGTTACTGTTGGGTAAGTTAAATTTTTTTTTTACATTATGGTAATTAATTTTGGTTATTTGTGAACCATCATACCTCTTCATGATGGTCACACCTATTGGTACTCCAAAACTATTAGAATAGGTTCTTGGCCTTCACTTTAAGGATAAATCAATCTCTTTCTAATCTCCAACACATAATCAATCACAATGCAAGGCTTGTTAATGAAGGAGTTTTGTAGTAAATATGGACTGATTATCCATAAGGACAATGATTTGAACACGTCTTTGTGTCATTGCATTTCTTAGTTTAGTTTCTAACTAGATATACATGACTTCTAACATCGTCCACCCCAACATCAACCTTATATTTCAATATAAGAAAATCTACAATTTCACATCGTTAACATGATTATAATTTCTTGTTTTTAGGATGGATCATGGGATAGAGGCTAAGCTTCTTCGACATGAAAAAGAGGAAGGTGACCTAAAATAAAGGATATGGAACGAATCAAAAAAGATTTGAAGGGTTGCAATGCCAAGCATCATATCAAGGGTTTCTGCATTTGGAACTATTGTTGTCACCCAGTCTTTTATCGGTCATGTCAGTGACATAGATCTTGCCGGCTACGCACTTGTTCAAACACTTAGCGTCCGGTTTATTAATGGAATACTTGTAAGTTGACCGTAGTCTTTTCTATTAATAATAAAAAGCATAACTTCATCCAATAATATATTTTAGTCATCTAAAATGTTAGTATCGGTGTAAGACCCAAGATTTTTTTCTATAGGGGTCGGTACTTCAATGCTAGATGTCTCTTAACTTGACATCTATAGTATCACATAAAACATGATAACTTGTCGTTGCAACCAAAAGCCAATAGTTATAATGATGTTTTTGAGGTAATCATAATCGTGAAAAAATAAAGTGCTATTCAATAACCATTTAGAAAGAATGGGTAGGCATCAGATGTTAACCCTCTATTATTGCAATAATCGTATTAATTTTTGAAGATCAATCAAAATCATTATTTAGTTAATGGAATAATGTCATTAAACATATACAACGTAATGTTCTTTTACGCATATGTGTAAATTTACAAGTGTGAAAAATTTATAACAGGTGTAAGTAACTTACAGCCGGTAAATATTTAAAGATATAAGTGTAACTTACACTAGTCGTATCTTTTTGACGTTTGTGAATTTACATAGATACATAGATGAACATATTTTTGTATATGTGTAATGATTTTATTCCAACGAAAAAAATGACGATTTTGATTGATCTTCAAAGGTTAACATGGATATTGCAATAATAGATAATTTACATTTAATCCTTGCCCTAGAAAGAAAAAATGAAAGATTTAATTGAATTTGGTACTCACGTTATTTCATTTAACTTTGTTTTTTTTAGAAGCAACATGTATAGATTGATGTTTTCAAATTAAGTCCAAAAATCTAAGGGTTAGTTGAAAAACCGTGATATACAATACATATACAAGTTAAAAAAGTTTCAGAGTTAACATATAGTTACCACTGAGTCTTTGTGTCTTTAATCTTAATTCATTAAAACTAACCAATTTCTTTCTGTTTTTGTTTATCAGCAGTTGGGAATGTCGAGTGCAACCGAAACTCTTTGTGGACAATCATTTGGAGCTGGACAACACCACATGATGGGCACTTTCAATGATCATGGATCGTTGACTTGATCACCTTGACCGTTTTGCTCCCAATCTTGATCTTTGGTACCCAAATCTTCAAACTCGTGGGTGAGGAAGAATCGATAGCAAATAGTGGTGGATATATATCTTTATGGTTCATACCTTTTGTCTATAACTATGTTTTTAGCCTGACTATACAAATGTATCTACAAGCACAACTAAAGAACATGATTATTGCATGGCTTTCGGCTTCTCAGTTCGCTATCCATATACTTTTGTCACTTCTTTTCGTGTATAAGTTGAATTTGGGAGTCTCAGGCGCAATGATTGCGCTCTCGACGTCGTCGTGGTTTCTTGTTATTGGGGAATTCATATACATTTTTGGAGGATGGTGTCCAAATTCTTGGAAAGGATTCACAGCTGATGCTTTTAAGGATCTAATGCCTCTTCTAAAGCTCTCAATATCCTCTGGTGTGATGCTTTGGTAAGTGCTAGTATAACTTTTTTGAAAGTCAATACATAGCTAATGACTAGAAGTTTGTAGCTTAATATGTCTAACTTAAAAGATTTTTCATTGTTATAATGATATGGTGGATTCTGATGGGTTAATCTTGATGGTTTAAATTGGGTCACGGGTCACGGATTATTTATATGGTTTTGGTAGTATTTGATATGCACATGGAGATTTGAAAGTTGAATAAGTCTACTAGAAGTTGTTTTGAATATAGTTTTCACCAGTTAGGTTGTTAGGGTAGTGCGAATCGTGTAATCATGGTATAGTGCGAGTCGTGTGGTCATGGTACGTGGGTTTAGGTCTATTTATGCTTGTTTTATGAGTTTCTTTGATGTAATACAATTCCAAACTTCAAACAATTAAAAGAGTCGGTCATTAGTTTATTATCAAATCATTTCTGTTATTGTTTATTGAGCCTGTATCCAACAGATTCAATTGTTGGTTTAATTCTTTTTGTATTAATGTAGTTGTAAAGTTTGTTCTAGAGATAAAGTTAGATTAGTGCGAGGACTAAAAATGTAAATAGTTAGTTAGTTCTAACTACTATAAGTATGAGGTTGTATTGTATGTTGTGTAACACACTTCAATAAGAAATTACACTGTTGCATTTGAATTTAGAACATTTGGTATCAGAGCGTATAGGCTCTCGATCAAATCTCTGTGCGCTCCGTCCTCATCGATTGCAACTTCGGAAGAAGCCCCCGACTGACTTCGGAAGAACAGTCAGCTGGCCGCGGAAGATCTCCTCCTTTCGGCGGCTGATCAATTCGAGTGATCTTGACACCAAATCCACCTCACTTGATTCAAGGCGATGGCGAATCAAGACAGACAGATGGCACTGAAGGACACCAGTGATCCGATCGCATTCAAGATTCCAATTCTCACTCCGACGACCTACACTCCTTGGGTGATCAAGATGGAGGCGTTCATAGATGCCCAGGGGCTCTGGGATGCCATTGAACCTCCCACCCAAGCCATGGTGGATATCTGATTGGGTAAGAAGGCTAAGGCCTTCATCTTCCAAGCCCTGCCAGAAGATGTCCTGATGTAGGTGGCTGCATTCAAGTCGGCCAAGGACGTCTGGGAAGCCCTCAAGAAGCGATATGTGGGTGAAGATAGAGTCCGACAGGCCAGAATTCAAACTCTCGATCATGAGTTTGAATTGCTGAGCATGGGTGAGAGTGAGTCTGTTGATGAATTTGCGGGGAAGATGGGAGAGCTAGTGTCGAGATACAGAGCCCTGGGGATGACAGTGCCGGCAGCCAAACAGGTCAGCAGGTTCTTGAAGGCGGCTCCTGATAGATTCCTACCCATTGTGGCTGCTATTGAGCAGTTTTCGGATCTGAATAAGATGCCATTTGAGGAACTAGTGGGGAGACTCAAAGCCTATGAAGAGAGGTTGAAGCCGGTGACCCAAGGAAAGAGTTCCTCTGGACAGTTACTCTTGACTAAGAGTGAATGGCAAGAAAAGTCAAGAGTTGAGGCCAAGCAAGATTCCAGAAGCAGGGGAAGAGGTAAAGGAAGGTTTGCAAAGAACAGGGGAGCAAAGACAAACCAAGAACCTAGTAACAAAGATAAGAACACCATCAAGAGAGACAAGAAGTCACTGAGGTGTTTCAACTGTGACAAATTGGGCCATTTCGCAAATGAGTGCAGGGCACCAAGAAGGGCAGAGCAGGAAGCCCATTTAACTCAAACTTAGAAGGATCAAGAATCCACCCTGCTGATGGTAGAGGTGTCTATGGATTTGGGCCTGCTAGAGGAACAGAGGGTGTTCCCCAGAACTCTACCAAAAGGAGAGGATTCTTGCTGTTGGTACCTAGATAATGGGGCCAGCAACCACATGACAGGAAGTAGAACCCACTTCACTGAACTAGATGAAGCCATCAGTGGCAAAGCCAAGTTTGGTGATGGATCTGTGGTTGCGATAAAAGGCAGGGGCTCTATATGCTTCAAATGTAAAAATGGAGAGCATAGGGTAGTAACCAATGTTTACTACATACCAGCCCTGAGGAATAACATCCTGAGCTTGGGTCAATTGGATGAAATAGGATGCAGGATCCTGATGAAAGATGGGCATCTGTGGATATATGAGAGAAGGGGAAAGACTCTCATGAAAGTGAAGAAGTCACATAACAGGTTGTACAAGATCAACTTACAAGTGACCTCTCCAAAGTGCTTGTTGACTGCCATGAATGAGTCTGCTTGGTTATGGCATGCAAGACTGGGCCATCTGAGTTTTGACTCAATTACCAAGATGACCAAGCATAATATGGTCAAGGGAATGCCAAAGATAGAGCACAAGTCACAGTTATGTGAAAGCTGTCTGGTTGGGAAGCATAGGAGTCAACCACACCCCAATGTAAGTAGTTACAGGGCTAATTCACCACTTGAATTAGTACATGCTGATCTCTGTGGATCATTGACCCCACCCACTCCTGCTGGGAACAAGTATTTCATGCTCCTGGTGGATGATTACTCAAGATACATGTGGGTGTTTATGCTAAAGTCCAAAGATCAGGCTCCTGAAGTCTTTAGAGACTTCCAGACTCAAGTCCAGTTGGAAACCTCTCATAGACTAAAGGCTTTGAGAACTGATAGGGGTGGTGAGTTTACCTCAAAGACCTTTGAACAGCTTTGTAGTTTGGAGGGTGTAAAAAGGTTTCTAACAGCCCCTTACTCCCCACAATAGAATGGTGTGGTGGAGAGAAGAAATCAGACTGTCATGGGGATGACAAGGTCCATGTTGAAAGCTATGAAAGTACCTTTGGAATTTTGGGCTGAGGTAGTGAGGCATTTAGTTTTTCTATTGAATAGAAGTCCTACCAAAGCGTTGGAGGAAATGACACCTTATGAGAAGCTGTTTGAAAGGAAGCCTAAGGTGAAACACTTAAGGGTGTTTGGTTGCAAGGCTTATGTCAAGATCCCAAGTCATCAAGTGACTAAACTTGATGATAGAAGCACTTCTATGGTGCATCTAGGGGTTGAACCCAGAACAAAAGCCTATAGAATGTATAATCCTTGTACATAAGATTGTGGTAAGCAAGGATGTGAAATTTGAAGAAGAGAAATCTTGGGATTGGGACATCAGTGAACAGGAGAAACCATCCAATCCTAGTTATGCCAGGTTTGGAGTGTTTATGAACTCATCTGATCATAGACAGATCTCTTCAAGTGTACAACCACTTGAGTCTGGTGGTCAAGAACAGGATGTTAATCCAGTGAATGCACCAGATCAAGAAGGAGGATTAGATAGTTTAGGGGGTGGGAGTGATGATAATAGGTTTGATGATGGTGAACTGCCTAGGGACAGTTATGATGATACACCACCAAAGGGGTTCACGGGTCTTGATGATGTGTTCAGCAGGACAGAGGTTCTTGAACAAATCCCCTTTGATCTTTCTGTCTTTGATGAGTCTGAGTTATTGCTGATTAGGGAACCAACAAGCTTTGATCAGGCTAAGAATAAGATTGAGTGGAAGAAAGCTATGCAAGAAGAGTTAGAAAGCATAGAGAAAAATGGGACTTGGAAGCTTGTTTAGTGTCCAGAAGGTGTGAAGCCAATTGGGTTGAAGTGGCTCTTCAAGTTGAAGAAAGATGCACAAGGGAAGGTTGTGAGACATAAAGCCAGGTTGGTGGTGAAGGGGTATGTGCAGAAATATGGTATAGACTATGAGGAGGTATTTGCACCGGTAGCCAGGCTTGAAACAGCGAGATTGATACTGTCTGTAGCTATCGTTAACAAATGGGAAGTTCATCATTTGGATGTGAAGACAGCATTCTTGTATGGGGATTTGAAGGAAGATCTGTATGGTACACAACCAGAGGGTTATGTCAAGCCAGGCAAGGAGGGATTAGTTTACAAGCTTGTGAAGGTTTTGTATGGCCTTAAGCAGGCACCCAGAGCATGGAATGAGAAGTTGCACCTTACCCTGTTACAGTTTGGGTTTATAAGGTGTCCCCAGGAACATGCTGTTTATAAGAAGCGGGATGGTGATGAAAGTGTGATTTTGGGAGTATATGTTGATGATTTAATTGTGACAGGATCTAGCTTAAGTATGATTGATGATTTTAAAGGTATGATGAGATCCAGATTTGAGATGACTGATCTAGGGTTGTTGAAGTATTACTTAGGAATAGAAGTTAAACAAGAAGACAGGGGTATCTTCTTGTGTTAGTCTGGTTATGCAAGGAAGATATTGGAGGAGCATAATATGTGGGGTTGTAATCCAGCTAGATTTCCTATGGATCCTAGTTTGAAATTAGGGAAGGATGAAGAGTTGGAGACTGTGGATGCTACCTTATATAGGAGATTAATTGGGTGTTTGAGATATCTGACCCAAACCAGGCCTGATTTGTGTTATTCTGTGGGAATAGCAAGCAGGTTCATGGAATCACCTAGATTATCTCATTGGCAGGTTGTAAGGCATATTCTAAGGTATCTTAAGGGTACTATAGATCATGGTGTATGGTATAAAAGAGGTGGAGTTGCTGAATTGATAGGCTATAGTGATAGCTCTCATGCTCCAACAAAAGCTGATGGGAAAAGTACTACAGGGGTAGTGTTTTACTATGGTGGTGGACCAGTGAGTTGGGTTAGTCAAAAACAAGAGATAGTTGCATTATCTTCTTGTGAGGCTGAGTTTATAGCCGCAACTGCTGCTGCTCAACAAGCAATATGGCTGAAAGGTGTGCTGGAAACCCTGATTAATTCTAGTATAGGTCCTATTCTGCTTAATGTTGATAATAAGTCGGCTATTCAACTTGTGAAGAATCCAGTTTTCCATGGAAGGTCAAAACATATTGATGTAAGGTATTACTACATAAGAAGCTGTGTAGATAGAGGTCTTGTGATATTGAGGCACATTTGTGGTGAGGAGCAGAAGACAGATATACTTACAAAAGCCCTTCCTAGGCTGAAATTCATGGAGATGAAGAAATTGCTTGGAGTGGGATCTATGAAAGAATTAAGGGGGTGAATGTTGGTTTATTTTTTTTTGTATTAATGTAGTTGTAAAGTTTGTTCTAGAGATGTAAAGTTAGATTAGTGCAAGAACTGAAAATGTAAATAGTTAGTTAGTTCTAACTACTATAAGTATGAGGTTGTATTGTATGTTGTGTAACACACTCAATAAGAAATTACACTGTTGCATTTGAATTTAGAACATCAACTACATTTTTGTAACACTAACTAGATTGCAAACCTATTATTCATACACATGAGATGCTATTATCTTGACTTCATATATATATACATTATAGTCTAACCAAATTAATATGTATAGCTTAGAGATATGGTACTATGCTATTCTAGTCTTACTTGCGGGATACATGGAGAACGCCGAGGTTGCAATATCTGCCTTCTCCATTTGGTATCGACACGGGTTCTTAAATCTCTCTTTATGTTAATATTAAAAGAAATAAAAACTATCTATCGTTAACTTTTACAGCCTGAACATCAACTCATGGGAGTTCATGATAAGCCTTGGCTTCTTAGGGGCTGCGTGGTATGTTATCAAAAGTTACTTTGAGAGTTATCCTACACTTTCATATATAGGCTTAATTTGGTATATTTGACTGATACGAGCTATATTTCAACTTCAACATGCATAAAGTGTCCGTGTGGCGAATGAATTAGGCAAAGGAAACGCGAAAGCAGTGAAGTTTTCCATTAAAGTATTGTTGGGTACTTCGGCCGTGATAGGCGGGTTCTTCTTTGTTCTATGTTTGGTGTATCGAAAAAACCTTGCATACTTGTTTACCAATGATGAAAGAGTTGCATATACAGTATCAGATCTTTCTTTGCTTCTCTCTTTTTCGGTTCTGTTGAACAACATTTATCCCGTGCTCTCAGGTAACTCCTCCCATTCATAAAAAAAGTTAGTTAACCCAAACATACACTTACTATTTTAGAAAGTTTTCATGCTAAGTTCATCATGCCTTTTAATAATTTTTAAGATATAATCAATAACTACAACCATGGGATAACAAAAATAAATAATCATCCAACAACAAAAGTATAAAACTAACAACTTCCACAAACCTTATGTCATATAGAAAACATTTATCAAGGCTAATGTCAAAACAATCAACATTGTACATTTATTAGTAACACAGTAAAATTTTGGGCTAAATTCACAGAATACGGCAGCATATTATTAGGTGATCACCACTACATGTAATCAAGATTCAAATATAACAAACCTTGTTACTTTATATGTTTGGAAAGTTTACGTGTTATTGATCAACGTTTGGGAAAAAATATATTGTGCCACCAGGGGTGGCAATTGGAGCGGGTTTGCAGGGAACTGTAGCAGTCGTTAACCTCGTCTGCTTTTACTTGATCGGCATTCCATTGGGAGCTATGCTCGGATATTTAACATCTCTTGAAGTTAAGGTACAAGCATATATATTAAAAGTTAACTTTTGGATCGAAACCAATATATATCCTAATCCTATTTTATGGGCAAGAATACCTATGACTAATTACTCCATTTAATTACTTAATAGGGAATATGGATCGGAATGATAGGAGGTGTTTTAACGCAAACAATTGCGCTTGTATATATGATTTGGAGAACAAACTGGGATGATGAGGTAGTTAGTTTATAAAATTACATGCATACTCCTATCTATATATATTATATATGATGTTATGAATTTCGTATAAACGGGTATTTTGGTTTGCCAAACGACAGGTCAAGAAGGCTTCAGATCGTCTCAAGCAATTTTACTTGAGATCAGATGAAAATGCTGAGCAAATTTCTAACTAGTCATTACAATAGTCTATTTGTATGCAACTATGCATTAATTTTTTACTCAAAACATTACACACTCGGTGATCTGGCTCACATTAATACTATCATGAGTTCATCTGTGTCACCGCAGCCGTTGCCACCACCACCACCAGCTATTGATGGCACTAGAAATAACTGACTATGCTGGTGTACATATCTCTTGCTATGGTATAGGAACTCGTGAGTAAGCTGAAGAAATTATTAGTAGAAATTCTTAATATGGGAACTCATTAGTAGAAAGTCTTAATAAGATACTGTTGTTTAACTTTTACATAATTTGTAGCAATTTGTGGATCTATAAGATATTACATATTTATATAAATTTTATGGATTTGTAAGAACTTATAATTTGATATGTGAGTGTATATAATATATGTCTTTTTCATATATTAATAGATAGAATAAAATTGGAAAACACAAATAACACATCTGTTTTATATTCTGTATGATTTTAGCAATGATTCCGTTACAAAAAACCCGTAGGTAACATTACTTTTTAATTTTATGTCTTTGTTAGTAAAATAAGAATTTCTTAAATCAGTCCATAGGAAAAATACTTTTTTACTTTTATTAAATCTTATTGTTAATAACATCGCTAAAATGTTTGTTGTTAATTCACGGTCTAATTAACATAAGGATATTGGAATGAGTTGAAAATGATACTGAGGGTTGCATTGCCAAGCATCATATCAAATCTTTCTGCATTCGGATGTGTGTCTCGTTGTCACATTGTCGCTATTGGTATGTTAGTGACGTAGATCTTGTTGGCGACACACTTGTTCAAACATTTATTATCCGGTTTAATAACAGACTACTTGTAAGTTGACCGCATATAGTCTCCTAGTTATATCTTTAATAAGAAAGTGAAGTATGGTTAAAAAAGTGAACTCTTACATATGATATAGTTACCCAAAAATGATATATGTACATTCATTAAAACTAACCATTTTCCTACTATTTAGGATTATTGATGGGTGAGAATGTCGAGTGCAACTGAAACCATTTAAATTTGTGACAGTCATATCAAGCAGGACACCACCACATTATGGCATTCACTTGCAACAAGCATGGATGGTTGACTTGATCACCTTGACTGTTTTGCTCCCAATCTTGATATTAGGTACCCAGATCTTCAAACTCGTGGGTGAGGAAGAATCGATAGCAAACAGTCGTGGATACATATCTTCATGGTTCGTCCCTTTTGTCGTGTTTGTAGCATAACTATACAAATGTACTAAAGAACATGATTATTGCATAGCTTTCGGCTTCTCAGTTCACTATCCATATACTTTTGTCGCTTCTTTTGGTGTATAACTTGAATTTGGGGGGTCCGAGGAGCAATTATTGCGCTCTTGACATCATCATGGTTGCTTGTTATCGGGGAATTCATATACATTTTTGGAGGATGGTGTTCAAATTCTTGGAGAGGATTCACAGCTGATGTTTTTAGGGATCTGGTGCCTCTTCTAAAGCTCTCAATATCCTCTGGTGTGATGCTTTGGTAAGTGTTTGTGTTGTCAATACATATAGCTAATGACTAGAAGTTTGTAGCTTAACATGTGTAACTTAAAAGTTGTTCCATTGTTATAATGATACGGTGTATTGAATCATTGAAAGTATAACCTTTAACATTCTTGTGACACTTTCAGATGTCAAACTTATTATTCGTACAAATGAGGAACTGTTCTAGTTGTACTTGCGGGATATATGACAAACGCCAAGGTTGAAATATCATCGTTTTGTTGGCTTCAGGCCTAATATTATACTCAAATTCTTGCATCCATTCATACTTCAATGCTTATATTATATAAAAAGTAAATATGAACTCCTAAAAACAAGTAGCATTACTCTAGTACCCTTAATCTATATCCACTACTTGCTAGCTACTAAGACTAAGGGGTTGTTTGATTACTGCTGACTGAGTAAGATCTGACTGAGTCAGAAGCTGACCCAGTAAGAAGTTCTAACTGGGTTTGCATCTGACTAAAACTTGGATGTTTGATTTAGTATCTGACTGACTTTGCTGAATAAGAAAAATAACCTTATTGTCCCGTTTGGTCAATTGATGTCAATCGAACTCTATCGGTGAATCTACAACAACATGATGAGAAGCTTCCATTATGTTCTAAAGTGATAAGAGAAATAAATTGGGAGCTCAAAATCAAAACAAATGGCTCATATCACCCTAAAATCCTCCGATGGATAACACCACAATCTCCTCAAAACCTCTCATCAAACCCACCTCCCTACTCCTCCCCAAAATCACCACCATCACAATCTCCGCCGGAACCGCCGTCGCCGGAGCATTTTTCTCCGCCTTGTGCTGCGGAGGGGGGGGGGGGTCGAAGAGCAAGGAGTTCGTCACGCAGGGGGGCTGGTCGCGCAGCGCAGGGGGGCTGGTCGCGCGGCGGGGGGGGGGGGGGGCTAGTCGTGCAGCGGGTCCACCGTCGGTGGTTGTTCGGTGGTCGCGCAAGGAGGGTGGGTAGGGTGGTGGCCGTCGGTGGTCACTCGGTGGTCTGGGTCAACTTTGTTTAATTTCAGGTCTGGGTCAGCTACTTGGACCCGGTCAGCAAGAAACAAAATGCATATCAAACGGGCTGACCCGCTGACCGAGTCAGCCAGTCAGCCGGGTCAGCCCGATCAGACGCAATCAAACACCCCCTAATTCAAATTAAAAACTTGCTACATACTCTAAATAAAACATGATTAAAATACTAGACCCATGACACATAACTCAACCTAGCTTAACCTGATCAAAATTAACCTAACATTCACAACCTTAATCCTGATCTGGTCTTGCTTCTTGATTGAACCACACAGGTTCGATTCTTGCTGCATGCCTTTAAGAAATTTAGTTCTTATCTCTTGCTCTATTATTGCTTGTTATCTTCTAGCTTGATTGAATCGATTCATCTTGCTCTTACTACTTGCTCTTTCTCTTACTACTTGCCTCTTTCTTGCTATTTTCGTTGCTTTCGTTCTCATAAACCTGCTCAAGAACACCCGATTCGTATACCACTATCGGCCTCGATTCCAAACCCAAAATTACCAAACTATTGTCATGCTTTCTGCCCTATTTTGTGGTTGTTAACATTGCAATAAGGCGCGAGTTAATTACCTCTTCAGCCGAGAAATTGAGCCCGAAACACCCATCGTTTCTTTTTGTCTTGCACTATACTTTCTCAAAACTCAATGTTTAGTCACCTTCTTGCTTGCATGCTTCCTTCCTTTCGCTTAAAATTAAAACCAACAGTTTGCTTGATTGCTTCGCATATCCTTTTCAACAATTAAAACCTAAAATTAGTTCTGCACGTTTGTTGGTTGCCTCCTTGTTTCATCGATGACTCTTCTAGTTAAATCAACAAATAGCTTGTCTGCTTCATTCGTTTCTATTTATTCCATTGTATACCTCCCTCTCAAAACGATTTCTTCCTTCTTCCTCTTGATTTTCTTCCTGCTTCAACGCTGATCTTCAATTTCTTTCTTGATCTCAACAATAATAATCGTAACAGATACATGTCGTTCTGCGGATGCCTTGAATGATCAAGTCCTCAACGATAGTTGCTTATGATCACTGCTGCTATATTCTTGCTTGATTACCTATTGCTTCTTTTTGTCTTCAACCCTGCAGCCAAGGGCTGTTCCCACTTTCTAAAAACGACTCTTAAAACAATCCTCTTTTTATAACCTTCCACTCTGATATCAATTGTTGGTTTTAGACTCAAGATTATATTTAAACTCTTGTATTCATTCATACTTCAAAACTTACATTATATATATAGTAAATATGAACTCCTAAAACCAAGTATCATATTTAAGATTATATGCATAAGATTATGTATGTGTTTAATTTAATTATTACAAGCTAGGAACTCTTTAAGTCGTAAGCTAATAATTAATGATGATAATTATTCTTACAATACATTAACCTTAATTGATTTATCATCTTAAGTAAAGCTTTGGGCCTATGAGGTGGCATTCCTTGATTTCCAATTGACAACTCCTGAGGAGGCTCTGCGTCTTAGTAAACATTCATCCCTTAATCATTTCCTTATTAGTTTCTTGTTTAGCATTGTCATACGTCTGCTGGATTACATCACACTGACATTTCTTTGTGGCATTGCTTCTGGGAGGCTATGTGGTTGTCCAACGTGTCCTTCAATGTTTCATGTATATTGTCCTCTATGGTAGTAAAGATGGTGGTTATATAGGTAGGAACTATAGAAAATGTTAATGTTAAAATAATAAATGTACAATTCAATAACAAACATGTTATTTTTGTAGAATCTTGTTCTAATATTTTTTGAATTTTGTTTGGTATATTATATGTGTTTGAGCTGGATTTTTTGGGCTGATCCGTTGAAAGAAAGTGAATTGGACTTATTATTTTACCATTGCAAGGATGTGTAGAAAAAAAGGAGGAAAAATAGATTGAAACAACACAATACAGATGATATTTTAGGAATAATCTCTCACATGCAGCTCCTAACTTCATCTTCTTTATTAGTCATTTTGTGACTCCATTATCATCTTTGGATCAGATCATCTTCTCCATCTGTTCATTGTCTTGATGTGTTCGTCATTCTTCATCTCAACAGTTGGGATGTTGTTCATGATAACCCATTTGTTCGTTTTCTTTTTGATGGTTTTGTCTAGGGTTCGTCATATTGATGATCATAGATGTTCTTGAGGATTATATAGATCTTCTTCATCAGATTATTGTATTGATGATTTGATTCTTGGTCTTTGTCTATTTTCTTTAGTTTCATAGAATATACTAGTTTGTTCTCTTTTGTATTCGTTTCTAATTACATAATTTTTTGTTTGGATTTAATACAAATTGATTTGAGTTTCTTGACAGTTAATGCGTGTAAATCATGTGTGTAGTAGTTGTTATTTTAGTTTGCTCATTGCCCTTATTACTATTCACTACCTGAAGTATGAGTTTAAGATCTAAATACGAATGGCTAGCCCCAAAATTGAAATTATAGGTTTGATTGTTTAAAGGGTTATTGGATTTTAATAATTTCAAGTTTCATTTATTGGTCGGGATTCATCTCAACTCAGTAAATGTTTATATATACTATTAACTTTGAATTTATTTTCATCCAACGATCTCTTACTAACTAAGAGTTAACCCCGTTATTTTTTTGATGACGTGGACTATTTTTGTTGCCAAAACACTAAACAGAATCAGGTCCGTCAATTTGAAACTTTTGTACCATAAAACTTATCAATCTTCACCTCCTGATTTAAACCACCGAACTCGTTGGAGGTGATTTTCAACTGATGATGGAGGTTAGACAATAAAAAACAGACCTAACTGAAACTAGATGGTGTTAGAGTTTAAAAATGGCTCAAAGTTGGTTTCATTTCCTCAAAAAACCTAACGATGGTTAACTCTCAGTTGAGATTAAACCCGGTCAACAAATAAAAGTTGGGATTATTAAAATTTAATAACCCTTGTTTAAATGACTATCAAAATTTTTAAGGGTTTCATTTTTAAAATTGAGTTCTAGTATTGCATCTTATGAATACAAAAGTAGAGGCATTATTTAAAGTTTAATTTTTAGTGTTCCTTTGTAAAGTTTTTATTTGTTTGTTGAATACTATAATGTGTTGGATTAATATTGATCGAGTTAAAGTCGCATCAACGGGTACGGATCGGAGCAGGTTAATGTAACGGGTCAATGGGTCACGAATTTTAGTTATGTGCAGTTTAAGTTGTTTTATTTATAGTAGGAAGTGGGTTCTAAACATGGGGTAGTGGTACCATGTTCACGTTCATACATGAAGTAGTATTTATAGGTTTCAATTAAATCAATTGGAAAGTGTGTGCTTCAAAGCAATAAACAGTGAGTGTTTAACAAGTAAATTGTGTGTTTCGTGTGTGTGGATTGGGGCCTAAACCAACATAATGAAAGTGTGATTCTTTAAGGTTTGAGATTGTAGTAGATGTGATAGTTTAATTATCTTAAGCTGATGAAGTTTTGCTTTTTCTCCTTTCATTTAATCTGTTATATATGTTCGCCTTATGTCCTTATACATGTTAGAAACTATGTGAATGTGCAAACTAGCTTTTGAAAGCATGCTATTAACAGTGAATTGTTTAAATATTTTTAAGAATGCAAGCAAAACAACTTAAAATTTTCATAGGTTTTTGTTCCTTAGACCAAAAGGACTTATACTGCAAGAACAAAGAATGTAGAAAACATGCCTTGCGTAAGGTAACAAAATTTTTCATTGGTTGCGCAAAGGAAGCGCCATTACCATAGGAAACAATCTGGATATGGTGGTCATACAAAACGTGCGTTTTACAAGAAGGTGAATCTATATATATTCTTCTCTTCTATTAACTCTTAAAAGAGTTTTTAGATTTAAGGGAAGTACATTCTGAAGAAGAGTGTTTGTCTTTCTCCAACATTACTTAAGTCACCCTCAAAGCCATAATCCTGTTTGCGTTTAAGGTTTGTTTCCAGCATATTTGCTTCACCTTTTGTGGCAGATTATACCTATTAGATAATATACTCATATTTTTGAAACAATTAAATTTCTAGATGATTGATTTCATTGTTCTATTGATGAAATTGTTTAGAAACCGGTGCGGGCTCAAGTGTGGAGTAGCAAGTTATCTCGTATCCGGAGACCTATAATCGCTTGTCTAATGGGACTTCATTAAAATGACTATTGTCACACCCCGACCTTGACGGCGGAAACGTCGAGGAGTGAGAGTTAAGATCGTTCACAACCACATAACATTATTATTAAATACCAATATATTATTCAAAAGTTTGAAAGGTACATTACAAGCATAAGTCTCAAATAAAAACACAACATAAGAAATATAACGAGCTCATTCATTAAGTTAACTAGGTCCATTCCTAGGTGTGAACAACTTCAAAAATGGCGATCAAGCTTGAGTATTTCCTGAAACATGTTAAAAAATAAAAGGTCAGCATAATGTTGGTGAGATTTCCATAGTTTTCGATACATAAGTGTATAAAAGATGGCAATTCATGTTGTAAGTTAGAGAACAAAGTAACTAGGGATGTAAGACAGAATGCACAATCAAACCTCGACAAAGTTTTACAAGTTTCAAACGTTTACAAGAATATACGATTAACTAAGTGTACTTGGATCAACCAAGCAAGCTTGTCTGGCCCATAGATCTATGACTTCGCTAGGCTAGCAATAGTTAATGATTGTACATATATTCGACATTATATGGTAGCCACAAAGTTCAACTAACCACAACATACATGTGAAATGCCATAAGTTTACAAGAATCAAACGTGTTTGCAAGTGCAAAGTTTATACAGTAACATGTTTCACCCAAAAGTGTAAAAATATAAAAAGGGGTATAGAAATACTCACATGATCAAATAAGTATGGAATAATGATTAATAAGAAAATATAACAAGCAACGTTCCAATGCAAAGCCTTCACAATGAACCTAAGAATATAAATATATTTACAAGGTTTAAGTTTAATAATATGATAAACATTTTAACGTGAATTAAAGTTCACTTTGATGCTTGGGGCTTTGTCAATTATTTTTAACAAATGGAAACCAATTATATTTTTTTAGAATAAATGATAAGAAATATATTTATATTTTATATAAAGATATGAATAAGAGCAACATTAATAATTTGTAAAAACATTATAAGATTTAAATATAGTTTTATACTATCTAAATAAAATACTCATGATTAAAATAATAATTTAAGGGCGACGTTTGAGATAACAATTTGTATAAAATTATACTAGTATTTAATATTTTATTTTATTTTAGTTTAGTTTTTGTTTATAAAGAAATAAGCTAGCATTAGCTTTAGGATATTAAATAAAAATATAAAATTATTTTTATAAATAATTTACGAAAAAATTATTATGTGATTTTGAAATAACATAGTCTATAAAATGATCCATTATAATTTTTAACAGTTTTTAATAATAGTTTTAGAGATCAAAAAGGCATAAAAAAATAGGTGAGGCTCCCCGGATTCGAACCGGGGACCTCCCTTGTAGAAGTCAAGTGTCTGACTAGTGGACTATAGGCCTCAGCCGCGATATAAGTTGCTTTTAAAACTTTAAAACCATTTGTTACTAAACACCCCAAAACACATGAACCCTAGTTCATTCTTGATACAAATCGAGCATCAATTTGTTGTTGTTAACCCAATCAACCATGGGGCTTTTGCTCCCCATGGTTAAACGCTCATGTATATGTAAACAATTACCCGTTTGATGATCGATTGGAGATACCCACTTCGAAGAACAACTCGCGGCCGAACAATGAGTGAGCGATGGTCATTCGTGGAGGATAATTCAATTAATTTAGTATGAAGCTTCGATTTGTGTACTGGACCAAAAGCCCCTTGCCAATTTTGGTCCAAATTGCTTGGACAGTGGCCTCGACTAAGTTGCAGGTTCATGACAAGGATGAAGCTCATATTCGAAGATTGTGCTTTTTTTTATGCAATTGAGTGTGGTGCTCGATTAACGAATGGAATAGTAACGTTTAGGTTAGTTTAATTAGGCTATTAAGAAGTGTTAAGGCTCGAACGGTTAGGTGATTAAGATGGTTTCGGTTATTCAATCGAATAATGTTGTAACCGATGATTAAACCCAATTAAAATGTGTGTTTAAGTTCGAGACACGTTCACGAGACGATTTGGAACCATTCGGTATCAAAATTGGGTGGTTTTTCATGGATTTTGGGGCTCGCCGGAGCTCCGCCGGAGTTTCGCTGGAAAAACCAAGGTGAATGGGGGAATGGTTTGGGATTTCGAAAGTTACACAAATGGTCCCTTCGATTTTGATTTTATCATTTTATGTCTTAAACTTTGTTTGAAGGTTTATAAATTGACAAAACTAACCCTTGACTTTTAAATTAAAGTTTTATACATTTTAGTTTAATAACTTTTACAAATTATTATTATTAATAACAATATTATTATTATTGTTATTATTCTTAGTTATTATTATTATCATTATTATTATTATTATTATTATTGCTATTTATTATTATTAAGATTACTGTTATCTTAATTATTTTATTATTGTTACTAATATAGTACTATTATTATTATTATTATTAATATTTCAAGTAGTTTTATTATTATCATAATTATTAGTTTCATTAGAAATTAAAGATAACAAAGAATAAGCATAACAAATTCACAAGTTTCATAAATGACATCAT
This sequence comes from Flaveria trinervia, assembly GCA_025506515.1. NCBI lineage: Eukaryota > Viridiplantae > Streptophyta > Magnoliopsida > Asterales > Asteraceae > Flaveria > Flaveria trinervia. The sequence continues at coordinate 6,536,796 of CM046451.1, read as the reverse complement.
TAGTCCATACAAGAACCTAACAAGGTTAACTTTAATTTAACCCAAAATTACAAGATGTTACAATTATAACTTGGATTAGAAGTCTCTCTTTTGGGTGTGTGACCGTCAAAACGATTGTTTAATCAAGGAGCACGTTTCTACCAATGTCGTAGGCGGTTGGGTCGTAATTCATGCCCAAACCGGCTTATTCTACGAGTTTTTTTACTTTTTATGTTCTTTTTAGTTTTTGTTGAACTTTATTTATATCCCTTTATTTTTAAGGGCCATTATAATTTTGGCATGCATTTTATATTTTTGTAAATCTTGGGAGATAGATTAATTTTGAAGTTTATGAAAAAATTATTTTTCTCCCTATCATAAATATGTGTTAGTTTGTGAATTTCCTAATCATTAATATTTTTTGTAAATCAACGATAGTTATAAATTTGATTTCTGGTATTCTTTGTGAATCAACAGATTTAATTGGTTATCTTGTTTTTCAGCCTACTTCATGAACAATAAAATGTATTAGTAAGGATGAAGCCTTGTGCATTCTAAGAGCCATGGACCTTGAAAGACAACTTCCTGGATTACAAACCCTAAAGAAATTAAATATTATAGAAAAAAGAAATGCAAAAGAAGTCTTTTAACATAGACACCTTACGACCAATACTTATATTACTATATATAGTTCTACAATGCTATAGGTTTTTTGTGATATTTAAACATGCATTACATATATTTATTAAAATAGTATGTCGGTGTTCGCAGTGGTTTTTAAGTTGACCACTAAACTTCATTTTCTAAAGTGGTCCTTCAAATATACAATAGATAAAACATTTAGTACAAGTAAGTTATGAAACTATACACAATCTCTACTTTTCCTCCGACCTTTCCAATTCCTCTGCTTTTCATCAGTGGTGTGACGTTTGCTGTAGTGACAATGGTGTGGTTGTTGCGATGGTGGTGCAGTGTGCAAAGAGAGAGATGCGGAAATGGGTGTACAAGGATCTTTTCAATCTTTTAGTAGCTAGAGAAGGGGATGGACGACTAAGGTTAGAACGAACATTTAGTGGTGGTGGTGTTGTGGTTGTGTATGAAAAAAAAACAGATGGGAGGTGTGCGATTGCTCTACGACGGGTTTATGCTGGTTCTTTCATGGGTTTGCAGTAGTCGTTGAGAGATAGATGGAGATTATTGTTTGTTGTGGTGGTGGGTGACAATAGTTGCGTCCGTTGAAGATAAACAGCATTGGTTGGATATAGATTGAGAGAGGCATAGAGTTTGTATATGAAACTTGAGATGGATGAAAAGTGATGATTGGATAAGACTTGCAATGCTAGACTTCAGAAAATGTTTCAATACATTTAAATGTTACAACAAGGCTGATATGATATAGTAAAATATAGTTATAGTTAGATTAATCTTTAAAGTTTAAAATGACATCATATTAAATGTGATATTTTGAAGTTTCTATTAGTCATTTATTATTATAATGTTTTTAAAAGATTAGTTATAATAATTAGTAGATATAAGATTGAAATAAAATTATTTGTTTAAAATTTTTTTATTGAAAAAGAAAACATTTCTCAAAAAATCTTTTTTTGATTAAATTGTAAAGTTAAACAAACTACTATTAACTTTATGAAAGTTAATACATAGCTTTATCTACAATACGTGTTGGTACATCAATAGTCTACATATGTCTCTAATGAAACTATCTTTTTGTATAATCTTTGGTCAGTGTATGAAGTCAATGTACTCTTATATTTCAAACTATTATGATCTTTTGATACTCAAAACATGTTGATTTCTTACTCTTTTGTCCTAATATAATTTACACGACACTACAAGAAGACCCAACGACAACGCGCGGGGTATTCAATCCTAGTTCATTCTAATTTGTCTTAACTAAGAAACCTAGCACTAAGAGGTCTATATGTGTATTATTTTCTTTTAACTCATGTTATACATTATAAAAGGACCCAAATACACACTTTATAACACGCACAAACGATGATGTTCACAAACACATTAAACATCAATGTAGGACACGCATTAACAACGTTGATACGTTTTTATCATATAGAAATAACTTAATTAAATATAATCCCAGTCGGATATTCTCAAAAATACATAAACCCTAGTGGATACGTCTATATAGATATATAGTTTTAATTAATTTAATTTATTATTTGGTAGGTTGAGAGGAGTAAATCCATGTCGAAGACTTGCTTGCCAAATTTGTTCAACATTAAACATCTCATTCCCACATTCGTTCACGTTCCATCCCTCTAAGCCATGCAATATTCCAGCTATTCTCCATGCACTCATCACCCTTCTAGGCAACCAATTCTGTACCATAAATAATTAATCTTTTAGTTATGAAATAAATAATAATAAATTGAGATGATGACTTATAACAACACAAACGTGTGGGAACAATATACTCTAATTAGCTAATAAACTTCTAAAATATGTTTTATCCTAGAAATATCGTTTGATATTTATATATGAGTTCAGATTATTATAATGTAATACTTATATAAATATGTGGCATAATAGAGAACGTTTTAAAACATTAATAACTTAAGTGTATAAAAAACCAAGTGTATGAAAGTATGGTGTAATTGCATGTTGTTGTCTCTAATGAATTTGTATTTGGCTTGCTATTTATGTCATGTTATCAATATTTTCGATATTGCTAATATTGAGTAAAGATGCATGAGCTATTACACACGAGTTAATATAAAAGTATCTAATTCAATTAAATACCTTATATAACTTGATTATTCATTCAGAAGGTCTTGTTAGACTTCTAATATGACCCGGTTGTAAAATAGGTCTCATAAGTTGATGAAACTTTACTCTTTCTCATATTACCAAATAATAATAATATTATTATTAACAGTGATAGTATTGATAATATATAATTCAATTACTAACCTCACAAGAGTCAACGTTATAAAGGAATTCGGGAATCAACATAGCAGGGGTAGTGTGGTAAAAGCAATCTTTGTTCACTTTACTCGAAGGGAAGTGAGAGTAGGGGATAATTAGGGTTCCCTTTGATGCCTTCAACTCTTCTTCTTTGCTTAATCCATCTCCCACCAACCACACCTGTACAAAATCAAAATTAAATAAAAACATGATTTTATTGCATTAATAATATACGAGTATCCATACATACACACACACATATATATATATATATATATATATATATATTATATATATATATATATTATATATATATATATATACATGTGTGCCTGTATATAACGATTTACCTTTTGTGAGTACGAGCTTGAAAGAATCAAGTTATCCCAATCATCAGTCGATTGCAACTCCAGTTTAAGCTTTTGATAATCGTCCAATCGAGATACTTCAACCTACAATGGTTTGATAAATATTCATTTTTTTAACTTAAACATAAAGCATACACATTAGAGGTTTGCTATATATTCGAAATTAGTAAATAAAAATTACCTTGATGTCCTTATGGCATAGAGCTAGAGCAAGGTAATAAGCAACCTTGTTGAAGTTGCCCCTAAAAACAACTTGAGTTGTGCCTTTAGGAATGCTATTGAGAACTACAGCAACTGCCAAGCTACTTCCATCCACCAGCTTCACTTTTAGTTTTGGATTCCTTTTTATAAATAGTTCCCCATTTTCATTTACCTCCCCCCCCTATAAATTAATATTATCAATGATTTTAGCACAAATTTAATTACTTCACTTCAGTTCGAGTTTATCCAAAAAATATATGAGAAAAAACAAGGGTGCCTTTGGTTCTTCATGTTCAAACTTCGTCTAAAGAAAATGGCTTACACTTCATTTTCTTCTTTGTTGGAGTTGAGAAATGGTGCAATGAAGTAAGGGTGAATGATATGGTTCAACGGACTAGTTAATTAATGTTATATTATCATAGATTAGTAAGGTGATTAGATTGATTTGATATATAGTTATAGTTATATATATAAAATGAGATGATAAATTAATTTAGTGGGCAAACAACTAAAAAAACATTGTAAGTAGCTGGAGTTATTTATCAAGTCAAACGGAGAAGCTACTTGACATCAACTAGCTAAAGTGATGTACTAATTATACATCTTGATATGTGAATAATTATAGCTGGAGTTATTTATCAAGTCAAAACGGAAAAGCTACTTGACATCAACTAGCTAAAGTGATGTATTAATTATACACCCTGATATGTAAATAATTATATATATTACACACCTTGATATGTGAATAATATATATATATATATATATATATTAATTATACATATTTTCTTACATGTTGAGTGATTTTTTCTTATAAACTCATTTAGTTAGAAACTTATTTGTGTTTAATTGAATATTGTAATGCTCGGGTAAAACTCAAGAAGAAAAAATTCTAACATAACTATGTCCAATTTAAACACAAATATGTTCATTATAAACACAACCATCTTCAAAATAAACATAATTGTGTTAGTCAAGTGAAGTTGTATGATATCTAACAAGCAAAACAACCATTTTCAGAAAAACACAACTGTGTTTGGCCTAATTATGGGTTTTATACCCAATCATCCCCCAATCAAAACATATATTTTTTTTCTTGTGTGATGGGCAAAACTTTGAAGATTTAAGGTCAAGATCGAAGATCAAGCACTTTCAAATGAAGATTCAACACTGCACAACCTATATCTAGTAAATTTGGTTTAAAAAACTTTTAAATCCTGCATGTTTTCTTTCATTTCTTTGAGTTTGGTTGTGGTTTTGTAAGACTCGTGGGCTAAGTACTCTTTATCACTTAGATTAGCTAAAGTTTAGCATACATTTTGATATTTCGTATGCAACTTTTGGTGATAATTATGTTAATACTTATTACAAGGTTATGAATGTCTTTCAATGATAATGTAAATTCGTTTAACTTGATAAAATGTTGAATCTTGTGGGGGTTACAACAACATTATGTAGGAAAACCATGTATCTTAGAACCTTTATTCATGAATTGCATAATCTAGCATGTAGTTTATAGTATTCGACTATAAATAATGAATAACGGCTAAATATTGAGTAAGGTTGAACAAATGTACATTCTTATACATTTGTTTGTGAAAATTATAGTTAATTTAGTTGATATAGTTGATCATAATATTCACAACTAATCTCTTATCGCTAGATACTGATACAAATTTTAGTATTAGAAGCTCGTGTTCATGGATCGATACTTGTTTTTTACCAAAAGCTATACTATTATTCGACGTGTTCACTTGTCTATTATATGTATAGTTAGTCATAAGATGAAAATCATTTTATAAAATTAAAACTTAATTACGTAAAACCCAATGTTAAAATCTCTACGTTAAAACACACTATCACACATCTAGCACAAACATGAGATAGTCTAAGTTAAAGCTGATTTAATGAATGACTTGCGCATTATATAAAACTTCATAGGCTGGCCAACCTAATTAATTCATGCCTATGTTATTTATATTATTTATATAAGTATATAAAGATTGTAATATAATATAAAAAATACACATTACATAATATATGTTGTATGTAACTGTGATAATATATAAATTTTTAGTCATAAACATATATATATATATATATAATTATCTATGAATAAATTATTAGTTTTAATACTTGATATTGAACCAAAACCTGATTGAGTAAACCTAGGGTCAAAACCTTGACCCCTTTCCTCTCTGCTTCGAGTATTGCTTCCATAATCAAGCCATTAATTGCCCCTCTTTGCCATTCCATGAAATACTTTCAAAACAAATACACTAAATTATAAATATTCAAATAAAAAAATTTAAATAAAAAACATGAATTATAAATATACGTACTTGTATCTTGTACTTTGGTATTGTCCATGTTTGTACTTCAAGTTTAGTAAAAAAGTTTCTTTCAACCACAAAAGTTTTACCATAAATCCACGTAACTATCATGGACAAGATAGTGACGGGCCATAGCATCCGAAGGTACCATTTGGGAGAGGTGTAAGGTTTAGAAGCCAAAGAAGCAAACCCAAGCCTCATCTGGTAGATTGATTCTGGTGTTATTAGATGTGTTAAATATACCACGTCTGGTGGCTTCTCTTTTCGCTCGACTGACTTCTCATACAATGTGTCGATATGTTTGTCAAGTGTGCCATAAACATAGTCGTAGAATGGCATGAACAGTGAATAATTGGTTCTAAATTGAGTATGGTGCAAAGAGTGATATCTAAGGAAACAAAACCAATTATAATTAGTAAATATATATATATGAATGAGAACAACATAATACTATTAATATCATTCATTAAATCATTAAAATTTTATTAAAGAGTTGTCAAATATACTTACGTAGGAGTGTACATAAGGTACTTGAGGGGAGGGAAAATTGAGAAGACTATTTTGGGGATTAGCTCAAAGTTACAATGGCCCATGTTGTTCATCACATCAATGTAGGTCACATAGCCAGCAAATGCAACAATGGAGCCAGTCTTGGTTAGGGTGATGGTTAACAATGGCATTGCAAAGAGTGTGAAGTAGGCTATGTGCTCACCAAATGGATGAATCACAGCTGCACCATGATAAACCAATTGCATCAACATGTGTATCCTTTTACTTTGGAGATCTTATGTACATCTCTAAAAGCTTAAAATTTCATTTTGATAAAGAAACATACCTAGGTGATAAAATCAGTTACTTATACGAAACTGTATATTTCAATGAATAAACGGATAAGAAAACCAATATTATTCTGAATCATCTTATCACATAACATTGTATTCGTTTATTTAGTTGAATAATTGTTATAATCAACCGACTATTTGTTCTATATTAAGAAGTGTTCCATACGATATTTTAAAAGTTTTAAAAAGATATATACGATAATATGATATTTTAAGCTTTAATTGTACATCAATTTACTATCTTTGAAATAAAGTGCATTAAAGAACTGAATTTTATGGACCAGTTGCTTTCAAACACATATATACATAGGGTCCTATGTGGTTGGTCTCTAAAGTGGGTTGCTACATTAAGTTCCATAAATTAATGGATGTACGTATTATTCTGAAAATATTTATACTTTTGTACTATTACAAAATAAATGATGAAAATATCTTAAATGCAACCAGATAGATAGACAGACAAACAGAAACTTACATGTGATAGGCTCGGTGACAATCGATGAATGATGATGAGAATGGTAGCGGTTGTAGAGGAAGTGGTGGTGAAGGGCTCTATGAAGCCAATAATACAAAAATTCTACCACTCCCGCATGTAGCAAACTTACGATAATCACTCCATCTAATCTCCAAAATGGCAAGTGCTTAGCTCCGGATAATGTATACACTCCCACATAGTACAATATTCCATTGAATATTATTTGATCGTCCCTAGAAAAATAAGTAAAATTAAATTAACTAGTAGTTAAAGTTTGGTTTCCATTGTTACTCCAAGTTCCATTCTTCTAAATCAAGTAAGAGATTGGCTTAAAGGGTAACTTGGTAGTACACACTATAATAAAAGGGATAGTTTAGTCATTTTATTATAATCACTACTTTTTCGGTTATTACTTAATCTTCTTACTCTAATAAAAGAATAAATGGATGTGACACTTGTCACCATTACATTCATTCTCATCAAAATTTTATCGCTTCTCTCTCCTATTAAATAATCATATTAATTACTAATAATATTATCTATTTATTTTTACATTATAATTAGCTTTTTAATAAAAATAAGAAAGAGAATTTTTTTTTATTGATGTTATTTCTATAGAGATAGTTTTTTATAAAATGATATTTTTCAAAAAAAAAACTATTTTTATGTAATATTTCAAAATTGGTTTTTATAAGTAAATTTTTTATTAAACAAAAATAATTAAAATAAGGAGTAATAGTAAAAAAATAAAATGAAAACTTTTTAAAACGTTATTTTAAAACAAAATGTTTAATTTATCTTTGAAAAAACAAAAAAAAAATAAAAGTTTCATATTATTGTTTTATTACTTATAGTTGTTACTCATATATAATTTCAATCATATCATGTCTTGATTTATTATTTTATAATTAATAAATTTTATTTTATTTAATATTTTATTTATTCAACCCGTATAATACACGGAGTTACTAAAACTAGTAATTTAATATGTTAGTTTATCCGTATCATTAAGAGGGAGAGCGAACGAACCAATCTCTTTCACGATCAACTTGTTCGAACTCTAGGGCCTTGTCAACAATCCTATTTTTCCCTTTGGCCGTTTTGTAGCGAGAGAGTGAAATCCAAAATTGATTGTTGATCAATCGAAACAAGAGAAATGGAAATATTAATATTACACCATAATCTCGGTCGTTCGCATCTGAAGTCACGAAGTCATATGTACTCTTCATAACCCATGGTGCCAATAACACGTACTGCAACATATTTAAATGAAAATACAAAAATTTAGTACAAAAAATTTATGAATTCAATTAATATATAATAAACAAACATTTTAAGAATAGAAAGAAAACTGAATTATACACTTACTGAACACTAATTGGGTGAAAGTTACTGAAAAATAAATTAGAACACCTCAAAGCTACTATTAATTTTTATTATAATTACTTTTGAGCAGATTTCGTTTCTCATGTAAATTTTAAAATATGATATTTTAGAAAACTTTAAATATACCATTCAAACTTGCTTATTTTTGTCTTTATTTTGATAAAAAGTTTTCCTTAAAACTCACTGGGGTACAAGCTCTCCAAACTTAAAAATTCAACTTTTTTTAATCAATTATTTATATTTTTTTCATTGTAACATAATTATTTTATTTAATACGGAACTGTCACAACGTGGAAGAAGTGAAAAGTAGTTTTGTGTTGGCAAATCATTTTGACACGCTAAGTACATGTTGACCTAACTTTGTTTTTTTGTTAATGCATGCAACTTATATATTAGCTTATTTTATTACTTCTTATTGACAAGACAAGATATGTCTATAACTTGAAAGAAAGAACAAACGCACATTGGTGCCGTGGGTATCCATGTGTAATCTATAGACATGTACTCAGTCTACAACTGTGCTAGGAGTTAAATGCCCAAAGTACTCTCATAGGTTACAAGATCTAACTGCTTCTAATTTTAATATGGACCGGTTAATTGGACACCCTCTTATTATAAAATTAACATTTTAAATTTTTATACAGGTCGTATAACACCGTATGCATAATACAGGTGGGTCGTATAGCTTTATATAAGACGTATAACCCCTTAGTCTCTTGAATTTTTCCTCATAGTCAGTGTTGAAATTTATTATACACGTCATATAACCTTATATGTGTTGTATAGGGGTCGTATAGGGCCATATTAGAGCGTATAGACCTCTGACAGTCTGCCCCTTGAATATTTCTCGTTTTCAGTGTATTCGACCTTATACGCTACATATGGTGCTATAAGAAGCATATAGGGGAGTATCGAAGTATAATGTGAGATGTTTGTATTTTAGAACCCTTTTAATATAATAAAAATAACTTATTAAAGAAACAAATAAAAAAATAAACTAGAATGTGATCTTTTGGTAAGTTCTTAATCATAATAATTATCTCTAGCTAGCGGCGCATCTAAACATATTTTTTATTGGGGCTTGATATTTTTAGATCGATGATCTATTGTTAAATATATTTTTTCTTGTATAGTCTAGGTTGGATCACAAGATAAAAATATTAAAAAACCAAATTAATTAAACAAGTAATGAGTAATTGATCTATCAACTTGTTTTAGTTTTTAAACTCATATATTAACTTTTGACGCTAAAAGTGTATACGAGTCAAACCGGCTTGTGAATTACTTAAGATTCACTCGTGATAACTTGGATTGTGCTGAGCTTAAACAACTCAAGCTCATATTGTTATTCATTTGATTAACAAGCTCAAACAAGAGCTTTACATATCGAGCCCACTCATGTGCCTAAACAAGGTTTTTATTAGATCCCTAAATATATCTTTATATTAATAAGTGTTATTATATAAAATGTTGTGCTACAATAATCATTGTATAATAAACAAGGGAGTCTAAGAGAACTCTAAGTTAGAAAAATTTTGAACTAAGCAAGCTCGAGTTTTAAATAAAGTTTTAAACGAGCCAAACTCGAACCTTAAATATAAAGCTCTACGTCCTTATGATAAGGTAGTGTATTTTTCAATCAAAAAAATATAGATTAATGATGATATTATAAACAATATATATAATAAAGAGTATGTGTTTACTAATATTATAAGGATTTCTATAGTTCTTAAAAGTTGATCATAACAAAATATACTATTTCTTATACAGATTTCTGCAGAGGCTACGATTTTTCATCACTCATGTCACAAGATCATTAAGAGCATTCAAATTAGGTTTATTATTGTTATTCTTATAATTACATTATGAATCATTAATATTTACTTTCTATCTCAAATTAATAATATATTTTAAACTTTTGTCATTATTTTTTCTATCTCATTTATTTATAACTATTTTTAAAAATATTAAAAAAATTATAAAAGTTGAACAATATCATATGGTCTGATTTTAATGAAAAATAGAAGTAGAAGAGGCAACGCCAATGACCACCCTCGTAGCCCGGACTCTCGTCACTACCAAATTCCCCCTTCAAAAAAAATGAGCCAATTACATGCACCCTAATCACGTAAATAAAGTTAAACACATTCGACAAGTGTGCAGAATGAAAGGTAAAGAGTATACTAATGGATCTAGATATAGAGGAAAAGGCGTGCAATGAAGAGTTGTACCTTGAAGCTTCCAAGTGGTTTCCATGGCCAAAGTGTGAGATAGCCAGGGGTGGTAGCCATTGATGAATTCTCTGAAAGAAGAAGAAGGTATGTCTTAGAGTGAGAAGTGCATGCTTTCTTTTCCTGTGTAGAGAATATATTTATAGAGAAATGTTACTAAAGAAATTATCATCAAGCATTAAATGAACATGTTTGTCTAACCTTTTACCATTGGTACATTTGGTTGGTTGCGGTATTAATCTACAAGGATATTTATAAACGAAGAAAGGGAATATGATGCTATTAGGTTATGCATCGTGGGTTTTGTTAAGGGTAAAATATATATATATATATATATATATATATATATATATATATATATATATATATTATATATATATATATTATGTGGATGACATGGAAACATAATTTTTTTTGAAAATACCTAAAAGGGATGTAATGGGAAGGGCTTGATTGAAGACTTGGTTGGTGATTAAAAATATTATTTAACCAAAATACTTCATAAAAAATACTACATAATAATTACTCTCAACCCCTCACTAGTGTCGTGACCAACCCCAAGGGTCCAACTTAGTGCTGTGACTACGTCGCCCCAGGAGTAATGGTGGTGGGGGCGTGGTTTGTCTGAGGTGGCAAAGGATAATACACCGAGGCATTGTAGTAACACATGCTCTTAGTTATGTAATTAATAAGTTCTGAAACCATTTAGCCATGTCTTCTTAATTAATAAATTAAATCTAATATTAATTTAAAACAACAATGCGCGCTGCGCGTTATAATAATGGGGTAAGTCAACGCCTAGACGGGACACATCATAATTTACATAGCACGGCTCAGAACTGGTGCCTGGTTACGGTTGCACACTAAGAATGGTTGCCAAGCCAAAAGAACCGACACTTATGTTGGTGTATCATCACAGTCGCCTAACAACCAAACAAAGGGCCTCAGATGAATAAATGCCCATCATCATTGACACCAGCAAACAATATTCTTACCCAACATAATTAGATCACCAACATTGCAGAGTATAACCTGTAACCAACGTATCTATTTTCCCAAATGAATAGATGACCATCATTATCAACATTAGTAACATAGTCAATTAAACTAACGTCTCAAAGGAGCTAAAGCAGCCTAGCATAATCGACAGAAACATGCAGGGCGAAAAAAAACAAATCAAACCGGATTTAAAAGGCCACAGGCAGTCATGTCACACCCCCGCTTATAGCGGAAACACGAGAATGTAACGGACGGGATCGTCATAAGACATTGTTAATTAATAGAAATGCAATAAATGATGAAAGTTAACGTGTCATGACGTCACGCGACACAAATGGAGACTTGTGTCGCAGTTAGTCAATTCCCAACTAGTATACTAACAAACAAAGGTATGGTGTCAGCCCAATAGTACTATCAATACTTGTCCGTCGACTCCAACACCGAATTTAATAGTTGTAAATAAAAAACCACACAACTAACTCATGCATGTACAGATATATACTTACAAAAGTAAACACAACAGCCTCAAAGTTTGAATAAGTTCACAGCATAAAAGGGTGAGCATACTTTTCCCCCAAGTTTATAAATATTTAAAATGAAAATAGAGCCGCGAAACTCACCTTGAAATGAGATGAAAATAAACGAATAAAAGACTTCAACAAGTGAAAGTAACGAATAATCAAACACCTATAATTAATTATAATAAAATCTTAAGAAGAGTCTAAAAGAATAGGTACGTTAGGTCGGTTCAGAAACAGCACGCGACGCACACACAAAGCACACGTAAATAAACATCTATATATATATATGTAAATAAAATAATTACTTATGTAATCAAGTGTGTATATGTATTTATTTATATATATTAGTTCATATACACTCATTATTGTACACATTTATACATATGTATATATATTTCACCGATCACACAGTACGTTATACGCATTTTATAGCAAAACAATATATTTTTACTCATTTTATCATATGTATATTATTACATATTTATACATACATATATATACACAACCTATATATATATATATATATATATATATATATTATATATATATAACATACATCCAAATCATAAATACAACATACATTTTATCTCATATATATATACATATACACACACACACACAACACACACACACACATATATATATATATATATATATATATATTATATATATATATATATATATTATATATATATATATATTGTCACACCCTCAAATCCACGTGCGGAGTTTTACCGCGAGGTGTGTGAACAAACCAGGATCACAGTCAATAGTTACTCAGAACGACTCTATATGCCATAATTAAAATAAAATCAACCAAAGTATAAACTTTAAACTGTGCGGAAGCGTTTTGTAAAACAACCCAAAGAAATAAAATGTATACTATGGCAAAACATACGCCAACCCAAAAGAGTAAACATTAACCATTAAAACAATAAAGATGTCTTGAAGACCGAGTCTTAGAATGCAAGTGAACCATGTAGTGCTCCTATGGCAAGCAGGCTAATAACCTGAGAATAGCATACTAAAATGTCAACACAATGGTTGGTGAGTTCAAGAGTGATATTCAAACATAAGCAGTTTAATAATAGAGATATAGAAGTAGTACATTGTAACAGATGGCTAGTCCATTAACAATAAATATTAACTCATAGTGATTTCGCAATTGAAGCTGACTGTGTTACGTTGTTGCCTCCTGTCACGACTTAATAGGTCGTGACAATGT